>JAPFRF010000010.1:35972487-37172487 GCA_029282475.1 Phrynocephalus forsythii
AAATACGTGCTTGTCTTAAATTACCTTAAAGTGAGGGAAACAAATCTCCGTATTCAAAGTACAGAGCATTTAATGGAAATGTTTTTCGAATGAAGATTCAATTTAATGTTTTTCAAAGACAGATAAAGTTAGTACTTTTGACCTTCACAATACCCTATCAGCATGTCTTAATGGTCATCCTAGTTGTGCTGCCATGACACTGGCACACTGAAAAATAACTTCCCAACTAGAGATGCAAAAATTTCTGGAAACTTTGGGGAGAAAATGTGGAGAAAGAAACTTTTTCCAAAGAAAAATTCCATTTTCCCCCACTGTTTTTTTTATGGCTTCAAAATTTCCAGAAATTTAACATCTCTATATCCCAACTCTGATTATTTGTGTCAAAGGTTCAGACATAATGCTTACATTAGTGTGTGCAATATAAAAGAAAATATTGGTTCACTGGTATGTTCAGTTCATTTTTATGCTCACTTTTATATTTAGTATAGAATGTATATATGCAATAAAAGTGGCAGTACTTTATTTGGTGAGTACAACACATCTCTGCTTTTGTCATGTGTAGTCAATTTGTTTTTGGCTTGTGGCAACCATAATAGAGATTTTGCAATATGCAATGTGACCTGTTCAAGGGGTAGTTTACCATTGCCACTTGGAGTACATTTCCATGGCCAAGCAAGAATTTGAAATAAAGTCTGCCTCCAGTGGGGTGTAGTGGCTAGAGTGATGGAGTAGAACTCTGGAGACCTGGATTCAAATTCTTGCTTGGCTTTGTAAATCAGTAGTAAAGCAATTCCTTAAATATATCACATATAATTTTTTTTTGAAAATCCTATACTGTAGTCACAATAAGTTAGATGGAGCTTGACAGCAGTGAGCAACTACCGAGTTCTAGTCCAACACTCCAACCTCTACACTGGCTGTCTCCTAACATATGCATACAAAGTCATTATTATACTCTTGTCTTCCAACAGGTTAACTCTGTAAACACACAGAACCTCCTCCACAAGTTCTGTGTAGTGCAATTTTGCTTTCTCAGATTGAATTGTACTTAATTGTGATTTATGCCCAGGTAACTGCAAAAGACTGATGTATTGACTGCCCCTAACACTGCCTTGACTGTTGCACCTTCAAGGTAGGAACAAAATTAGCAGGTGAGGCTTTACTACTTCTCTGTGCAAGGAAATTGTATTTATTGTACTATTAATAACGCAGAAACCCTGTAGGAAAGAATAGCAACTGGACATATTTCTGAAACACTCTTGACATGTATGTGTATATACATAAACATTGTTAAATCCATGGATGCTGGGTTCTTTTATTATTATCTATTTTATTTATTTATTTTTGATTATTTTCACCCCACCTTTCCCCTTGGAAAAGGACCCAAGGTGGCTTACAATAATGAGGGAGAATATACAGCCCAGAACATTTAAGACATATTCAAGTTATTAGTCGAATGAGTAGTAGTTTTGAATGCAGAATCAAGATTCTCCTCGATATTAGGAGAGGAGAAAATGACAGCGTGCACAGGAGGCACAACCCGCGTGCTTTCGTGGAAAACTACACGTAACGCACACGGGGACGGCGGAATTAGGTTAGGACTGTAAAGTAGAGCGCCCTACGCGGTATCTGTTCCCAGGCCTCGTTGCTAGGCGACAGTAGATAGGCCGAGCCGGGTGACGCTCTAGCTGCCGGGAAGAATCTTTATGGTGGTCACGGGCGGCCGTTCCGTCCTTGTCTCGGTGATTGGCGGGGGATTTAGGCTTGGTAACCGAGCCCATGGGGAAATAACGGGAAGAGGAACTTCGGTGCAGGTAAAAAGCGGGATCGTGTGGGTTGGGGTTGGGGAACGGGCCGTATAACAGCCGTTTAAGGCGTTTGCAGGGAGGAGCCCGGCGGCTTCTTCGGGACCGGGGACGGTGGTGTGCGGGAGCAGACGCTGCAAATGGTGCACGTTTCCTCGGCACCCACTTTGCACGGCGCCCTTGCTTGGGGCTGAGGAGCCCCGCGTCAACGAGGCGACCGAGACCCAGGTAAACACGGAGGACGGATTCTCACGCCTGAGACGACCGAGGCGGCAGTGGTTGGCCAGCATAGCTGGAAGTAAAGTTCCCTTGAGTTCGGTCGTGGGACTCCTTTCTGAGTAGGAGAGGCGTGCAGGAACGGGAGGGAAAGAAGTCTATTCGGGGCACGTACACCCGGGGAGACGTTTTGCCAAACACAAATTAGAGAAACGTGCTGGTGGAATATACATGGAAATAAGCGTCTTGCATGCAAACAGTTTTATGCACGTTTTGTCAACAAGTTCTCTCCCGGTGAAACGAGTGGGGCGTCATTTTGAGGAAATAGATATAGTAACGAATTACGCATCATCAAGGCGTTTGCGTGTGATGGTGATTCATAGAGGTTTTTCTAGGACCGAAGCACTCAAAAAGAGTCTTAACACTTCCTCTTTGTACTGGTGCTCTAAGACCTTGCAGCTTGCCCAGGGTTGCCCAGGTGGCAGGACAGGTAACCCCATCAACCTCACTCCTTGGTCAGCATTGACTGGTCCTTCTCCCCAGAGGCCAGTGAGGGTTTCATCACTTGGTTGGATGTAAACAGTGTGGTCTGCTATTTTCAATTTGAGGTCTTTAAATGCACATTGTCTAGTTCAGTGGTTCTCAGTCTGTGGGTCCCCAGATGTTCCTGGACTGCAACTCCCAGAAATTCCTTCTAGCACAGCAAATGGTGGAGGCTTCTGGGAGTTGCAGTCCAGGAACATCTGGGAACCCACAGGTTGAGAACCACTGGTCTAGTTAGTATACCAGTGTGACAATAGGTCTTACCAACAAGAGGTATAAAGATGAACAATGCAGGGACCCCATTTGCTGAGAGAGTATTCTCCCAAGGGAATTTGTTGACTAGAAATGGTGATGAAATTACCAGGTTAAAAAGTACATTTTGCTGTTCATTATGGCTGAATGCAAGGTTCCCCTACCATTGTATTTATATTGCTTGGCAAAAGACATTTGTAGCATTAATGTGCTTGCCCCCAGCCCTTTCACAGGATATTGACAAACACCGCTTCTGATTCTTCTCTATCACTGCCACCAACTAGCTTTTCTAGTACTGTAAATTGAAGCCTTCAGACTGTTTTTAAGTTGAATAAAAATAAAAGAAGCTTATTGATTACACAGTAGAATCAAATCATTAATGGTAACATGTTGAAGTACTGTATAAACAAAAAAGAGAAGAGTATAGCTCAAACCCACTCAAATTTGATCACTAATAAAGCTGAATACATGCACACCCAGTTCCTACATTTACAGACTCTAAACACTTAGTTTTCTTCACAGACACTCTAAAAGTCCTATCTCTAGCCCTATCTGTCTTTCTTTTAGACGAAGCCAGTCCTTATCCAACTAAAACAGTGCCGAGCAGAGCCTTAAATCCCCTCAGGCCACTCCCCAGACTCATTGGTCTACAAACCCACCAATCAGTACAGACACCTCTCATGCATTATTCATCACAACAGGTAACACAACAGATGCCACAACAGTGGTTTAAGAATCTGGCGGTTGAACTGGAAATTGGGAGTTTGATTCCCTAGTGTACCTTCTTGATAGGGGCTGAACTCAGTGATCCATAGAGTCCCTTCCAGCTCTGCAGTTCTAAGATTATTACTACTTTTTATTGTTGTACGGTCATGGACCCAAAATTAGAACAAGAACAGTTAAAACAGAGACAAATAATTTACATACTTCAGAAGTTAAAACCAGTTTGTTATCTTAATGGAGCATTTTATGAGATCTTACAACCCAGACTACAAAATTCAGCGCTGTCTAAGTGATCATATGATTTGTACCTGCCAGCAAAGTCTTTAGATGTTCATTAGGATGCATACTGGGACATTTATTTATAATTGTATAAATAAGTTGAATACCTTTGTCTCTATAAACGCTGCATCCCAGCATGATATGTATCAGGCTGTCTACTGTGTCTTCACCACAAGGACATAAACGATTCTTATTTTATTTCTAGTAATCTGGATTGAGATAATATTCCAGCACATTGTAATTTGGGATTCTTTGTTCCAGTATATGAACATGGCTTGTTAAATGTGCAAGTTTAAGGTTAAAAAGGAAAAGTTGAATGAAGTTTTCTGGAATTTGATGGAACTGATCCTAATTAAAGGAAGACATGCCATTAATTTTCTATGAAACAGTGATGTTTTATAACAGTGAGCTCTCTTTTAAAAAAATAAAAAGTAAAATACAGTACAAAAATAATGGAATCATTGGCAATTGATGAAATTAAACATTCTGGTGTTGTTTTATTTATACTTATTTTAAGTAGACAAAATAATTTTGGTTTGTAGTACACTGTGTGTGGCATTTTCTTAAGAAGGTTTGGAAAAATAGCACAGTCTTATCATGTATACGAGCAATGGCCGTCAAAATCCAGATCTTGTTGGACTGCAATTCTGATTAGTTGCAGCATAACCAGTAGTGGGGCACAAAGGTACATCGGCATCTCGGAGGGTGTAATTTGTCCCCTCCCCCACTCCCACTGGTATATGCTGTATACTTTTCTAGGCTAGTCACACTTTTGGTTATTGTTCTAGTGCATCTCTATTCTGCGCAGACACCCAAAGAAATAATAGATAGACTGTCTAATTTATCTAGCTCCTTGTTCCTGCTTGACTCCTACTGCTTGGACAACTGCCTAAACCAGGGACTGGGAACTTCCTAGCCTTGCTAGGTCTGCCTAAACATTGCTGTTTTTTCTCACATCAAAATCTCAGCAGTTATGCTGGGAAACATGGTATGTGGGGAGCCTATGCTGTTTTCCATCAGAATCACACTCATTACAGCTCTCTTGATATTGAAATGATTCAGGGGAGCAAAGTGTGTGCTTCTCCACAAAAAACAGAGGGCTTTGATGCTGTTATGTGCCATCAAGTAAATTCTGGCTTTTGATGGAAGATCCATGAATTAGTGACTATAGAACTAGCCAGTATAAATATGCAAGCTACTTCTATGAATTAAATAGCAATTAACATTACAGACTACACTTGGTGTGTCCTAGTATTTCAAATGTTGTTTTGCTACTATCCTCCAAACTATCATGTGCTCAATTTTTTTTACTGATTACATTTTGCAGGAATTAGGGTTAAATTTGCACATAATTTCCAGAAAAACTAACAGGTACCGAAACAAATACACTTTACCTAATTCTCGTCCTTTAAAAGCCAAGATCATATGCTAAAACTGGTTCTTAGTTTACAAATTCTGGCTTGTTTGGCAATAAGTCCTCTATTATTATTTTTTGCTGTCTTTTACATTGTCCTCTTCTTCCGTTCTCCATTAGTTTTTATTTCATTTCAATTTCAAGAGTCAAAATCCTTAGATCAATTTGGAACCCTGACATGTGTAATTAATTTTTGAAGTCATTTGTTTTTGGAGGACAACTGCTCTGAATTTTAGAAGAATACTGCAGCTGAACACTTCCTTTACTGGTAGAAATTAGGTCTTTGAGAAGTAAAACACTTGAATAATAAAAGGAAAGAAGAAAGAAGATAAATGTTGCATTTTTGTGGGAATGCATTTTCCACAAGTGAAAAAAAATAGAATTTCAAACAGTTTCTATTATTATCTTCATCTTCCAGGAGGCTACCTGGAACTAAGCCCCATTCATGTTTCCCATCATCGAAGTCACTCACTGGTGGGTGACCAAAACTAGATATCTATTCATTGGGAGACTAGTGAAATGAGGAGTGGCAT
The DNA here is from genome assembly GCA_029282475.1 of Phrynocephalus forsythii. Classification (NCBI taxonomy): domain Eukaryota; kingdom Metazoa; phylum Chordata; class Lepidosauria; order Squamata; family Agamidae; genus Phrynocephalus; species Phrynocephalus forsythii. Next base: position 35,978,253 of record JAPFRF010000010.1, read on the forward strand.
CTAACTTGTTTAAAAACCTTCAGCGAAGAAGAGTCCACCAGCCTTTGAGGCAGTGATTCAATTTCCAAATAGTTCTTATTCTCCAGAGGTTTAGGCAACATCTCCTTTTTCATCATTTGAACCTATTTTTGGGTCCCATGATTCAGAGCTGCAGAAGACTATATTGCTCCATCTGGCACATGACAGCCCTTCAGATGTTTAAAGGTGGCTTTTGAAACATTTGCAGTCGTGACCGACTCTTTGTGACTCCATGCCCATGGAGCTTTCTTCTTTTACTGAGTGGTTTGCCAGGTGCCTAGCACCTGGTATTCCTGGTGGTCCCCAAACAGGGCTGACCCTGCTCAGGTGAGATCGGATGTGCTTATATCCCTCAAATGTTGCTTTCTAGTCCCTTTACCACCCTGGTTCCCCTTCTTTGGGCAACTTGCCAATATCAGTTCCAAACGGTGTTATTCAGAACTGGACACAGTGTGCCAGGTGAGATCTACCTAAAGCAGAATAGAGTGGTACTATTATCTCATGAGGTTTGAACATTACACCAATTCTGCCTTATCGGCCAGTTGTTTATATTACATGGAACTTGCTCTGAATGAATCACATTCTCAAATTGATTTATCATACCTAATGAACAACACCACAGAAAAAATGATTTTTTTTTCTTGAGGAACTAGAATATAGGAAATAAAACTAGAGCCAGTCACTTCCTCCTATAGTAAACTTCTGAAGTAATAGACAGCTTGACTGTTGAGGGGAAAAATGCTTTTTATAGACTTTGGGTGGGGAGAATATTGATAATACTAGATTGTGAGTGGTGATAGAACTCGTTTACAGTGCTACAACTTTTATTGGACCACTATAAATATATTGTCGGCTACCTTTTGTGGATCAAAGTCCACTTCATTAGACATGCATCAGTGTCTTGTCAATAGTGCAGATAAATTAGAAGGATGAAAATCCCTGTGGTCTTTCATTTTTGGAACTATTTTATTATACTATGTTGTCAAGAAAAGAAAAGAAAAGAAAAGAAAAGAAAAGGCTAAAAATATCCATATCATGAGGTTTGTAAACTACCGTCTATTTAATCTGATGCATAAAGTGTTATCTGACTTTGTGTTATTACACTTCATTGTCCATGGGATATTGTAATTGATGGGATCAGATGTAAGTAAATTGTCACAAGTGATAATTATGACTTAACAGAGGACAATAACAAACTTGGGTAATAACATCAACATTCTTATATTGATCAGATATTTAACATACACAGCCTGGTCTTCGAAAAAAGCATTTTCTTCTGTTGTCACAGGACACAGAACTACTGTACTTACTGATTTCTTGTTCGGCTATTTCAGCAGTAATCTGCTTTTGAAGTCCTTTGTTCAAGAGTATTGTTATACACTGTCAAGTCACCTCCAAGGTATCGTGACTCTATGATTCTTCAAAATATCTTATCCTTTACAGCCCTGTGCAGGTCTTCTAAACTCAAGGTCTCGGTTTTCTTTAGGGAGTCAATCAATCTCAAATAGTTTTGCTGGTACCCTATCTACCCCTGGTGATTTATTTCTTCCCAGTGCTTTAAGAGAAATGTTCCCTTCACTGCCTAGAACAGCAAGTTCTTCATCATTAGATTCCTCTTCAAAAGGAGGGAATGTCCCTTTGAATAATGTTAAAGAATGGCGATATTAAATGTTAAAAGTCATCAACAGTGCTTTGAGAGAGTGACATTTTTCCTCAGAGGGTTTTCAGTGTTGTTAATATTTGATGTCAGATTTGTGTTTTCATATCCCACTTGTGAAGAGTCTAGCATATTTCTCCTGTGTAGCATGAATGAATGAAATTTTATTTACAGTCAACGACCAAAAACCAAAAATAAAATCATAAAAATAAGGATGTTCAAATATGCATTCCAATAGACAGCACATGAATCAAGCCTTATTACAAGATATATCTATCATAAATACAATTTTAAATACAATTTAAAATACAGTTTAAAATTTATTCTTGTCCGAAATAAAAGTGGCCATTAGGTATGATAAAAACAGTCATCAGTTACTACTATGTTTCTTAATAAATTTGTTTACGAACCCTTATTGCAGCAGCACAGAATTTGGCAACTTGCCTAGTTACCTGGTAAGTGTTATCAGAAAGGAGCAACTGTATATAGAATTCTATTGACCTCCCAGGATATTTGCCTATAATTGGGGAGATAATCTCCTTGCGTAGATCTTGATAACAGATGCAGAATAGAAGCACATGTTCTACACATTCCAATTGGTCATTGGCACATGGGCAATTTCGATCTGAAAAAGGTAAACTCTGAAACCTCCCCTCCAGTAGCTTGGAGGGAAGGACATTTAATCTAGCCAAAGGCCCTCGTGGAGACAGGAGATATGAGCCTATCCAGATATGGGGAGGCAGTAAATGCTGATTTCTTAAGAAATTCCATTTTCCCCAATTGGGCAACATGTTTCTGCAGTTCTATATCTCTGATTCGTAATTTTACCTCATTCATGGCTTTACAAAAACCCAATGTTTGGAGGGTACAAGGAGAATATCTTAAGTTATGTATAACTTTTATTACCTGTTTTTTTCTATTCAGACTGAAAAGTATCTGTCAAAAGCAAGGGAGTTAAGCCCTCTGAAAGGAAAATGAGCTTATGCCAGTACTTAACCATGAGGAATTTGGCTTGTGCTTCAATGGGAATAAGCCCAACCTCTAAACAAAGTAAATAGTTGGAGACACATGTAGGAATGCCCAAAATGGCTTTTTCAAATCTGGTTTGAACAGTCTCCAGAGGTCTCAAGTTAGCATATCTGAAAAGCTGTGAGCCATAAAACATTTGGGTAATGATTATAGCCCTGAAAACTTGTAAAGTAGAGGGAACATGTCCCCCCCCTCGAATTAAAGAATCTGCTAATGGCTTTGCTATTGCCTTGTGCTCTTATTGCAGCACAGTTTATATGCATGGACCAAGCACCAGATGACTGAAATGTTATACCTAGGTACTTATACTGCTGGACCTGTTCAATTGGGTGACCATTAAGGGACCATTTATGTTTAATTCTTCTCCTGCCAAAAACCATTATTTTGGTTTTAGTATAATTAATTTCTAAACATTCCTGAGTACAGTATAAGGAGAAAGCTCTCAGGAGCCTTCTAAACCCAACACACGAGGTTGACAAAAGCACAGCATCATCTGCATACAGAAGTATAGGAATTGGGGGAGATGCCAACTTGGGTGGGTGAAAATCTACGTTGGATAAACTCTCAACAATACCATTAATATATAGATTGAATAAGGCTCACACCCTTATGTACAGGAACTGCGTTAGTTAGGATCCCATCAGAATTACAAAGAACCTGTAAATAGGAATTCTCATGTAAAAGACGGATTAATATAAGAAGTCGTTTGTCAATATTCATAGACTGCAGTTTTAACCATAATATGTCTCTAGAAATAGAGTCAAGTGCGGATATAAGTCTATGAAAGCAGCATAGAGAATCCCACCTTTGGGGGCTGAGTATTTACTAGCTAAATGATGAAGAACATGGCACTGATCAATTGTGGATTTCCCTTGCCTAAAACCTGCCTGTTCTTCTACAAGAATATTCTCTATCCATAACCAATCTTCTATTTTTTCCAACAGATGCCTTGCATATAATTTACTGATGGTACTTAATAAACTGATAGGACGATAATTGGCAGGATCCCTTCTGTTTCCTTTTTTAAAAATTGGGAGTACAATAGCTAATCCCCAGTCCTTTGGTATACAAGCTGTTCTATCAATCCAAGTAAACGGGGTAGCTAGTATAGGAGCCCACCATTCGGCATTTGCTTTAATAGGATCCGATGGAATATAGTCAGGCCCTGGGGTTTTACCTGGTTTTAAACGATCAATTACCATGAGTACTTCCTGTTTCTAGTTCAGTTTGGAAGGCAGAAGTACAGGGTGACTGAGCCGCATAGTGCCTGCCAAAATATTCTTCCCATACTGTCGGCATTATATAGTAGTCTGATTTAGGAATAAAAGTTAAAGTTCCCCTAGATCAGGGGTGCCCAAACTTTTTGTAAGGAGGGCCAGATTTGGTGGCTGAGAATGTGTCAGGGGCCGGTTGCCCCCCGACCCTGCCACCCCACTGCAAGCCCCACCCACTGACCCATAAGCCCCACCTACTGACCCCTTGCAACCCCACCCGCAGGAAGGAAGGCGGGGACCAAGGGAGGGAGAGAGGGAGGTGGGGACCAAGGGAGGGAGGAAAGAAGGAAGGTGGGGACCAAAGGAAGCACAGGGAGCCGTGGCCACAGGTCGCCCCTTGGAAGAGGCAATCTGTGCAACATTGCACCCCCCCCAAGCTTCCCAGCGGTGGCGACGGCTCGCCCGCCAGCCCACCCCAAAGCTCCTTGGCAGTGGCAGAGGCCTGCTGGCCTGCCCACCCCCACACATTCCCCTGCAGTGCTGGTGGCGGCAGACCGCCCAGCCGCCCAAGCTTTCCAGTGGTGTCAGTGTTGGCAGAAGATTTAAAAAAAAAAACATGGGGCGAAGGAGGGGGAGGAAGGGGCGGGCCAGTCAGCCGCGGGCCACTCAGAATGGCCTGACGGGCCGGATTTGGCCCCCGGGCCGGACTTTGGGCAGGCCTGCCCTAGATACTATCTTCCAGAATGAAGCCGAGTCTCTCAAATGGGCAGCAGTTAGCAAGCATTGCCAGGCCTTCCTCTGGGCTTGTAGTTTCTTAGTTTTAATCAAGGATTTATACCTTTTTTTGCACTGTGTAGCATTCATTTGAGCATTAATGGAAATGACGGCATATATCAGATTAGCAAGATAAGATCTCCAGATGCTGAAGGCAACACTGGATTACAGTTCATTTGTATATCATAAAATGTTGGATAAGAGTGACATCTAGAATGCAGTTGCAAGAAATCACACATAACCTCAAAATAAGTAGGATGTGAAAATGTTAGTTTTTGGACTAGAGGTTCCAGAATCTCACAGCCGGCACAGCCGTTGGCTGTGGTGACAGAGACACTCTGGGAAATGTAGTCCAATTGAATTTGTATCAAACAGAAATTCAGGGTTTGTACATACATTGTGCATGCACCAAGCTGGATAGGAAAAAGGTACATGTTGTTTGAAATTCTAGTTGTACACATCCTGTTGTAGTTTGTTTCATTTCAAGCGAGATTATACAATCTGTTAAATTTGCTGATAGGTTTTGGTGGAAGGCTGTGTGCCGCAGGCATTTTTTTCCTACTGTTTTCTTTTTAGATGCTTGCAGTTGGAATGCTCTCCACCCTTCTTGTTGTTATTCTTTCAGAAATACTGAAACCCTTGAAATACTTTCAATATGAAAGGTTTAAGGAGGATAACTCTCTTAGACTGTTGGAGCAGAAAACAATAAAAAACTTCACGGTGCTTTAAAGATTAGCAAGTTTTATTTAGCATAAACTTTTGTGGGTTTCAGACGACTTCTTCAGATGCTGGTAGTGGACAAGCCTTATCTTTAGAGCTCTCTTTTGTGACATGAGAGCCATTATCTTCAACAACATGGAGTTCACGTTACAGTATTGCACATTTAATTCATGATTAAATGTGACATAGGAAGACTGGTTTACTTGCATCTTTTGGACAATTACCTGTAATTACGTGTGATGTTGTTAGAACAGTTTAATATTAACTGAGAACAGTACAGTATGTGCACTTAGTGTAAGATTAGATACTTCCTTTAGTTTTAATGCAACCTTTAATTTTGGCTACTGTTCTGTTGCTGATCTCACAACCCCATTTCAGTTGGAAGCTGTTACTTGTTTTGACCAATATCCTGAAGAAGGAATACCAGTCAGTGTGGCAGGTCTACTAACTGGTGTGACTCAAGAGCAATATGAAAGCGAGCCAAGTATAAAATGTAGTATAAATGGAAGAAAGGGATATTGTGCTGAGCGTTGGATAGCTAACACAGATGTGATTCTGCAAGATTATTTGGTTTATTTTGATGTGCGTCTGTATACTGACATATCCTTCCTTCCACTGTTATTATATGCTTATGCATAAAAAACTGAAGGAAGGAAATCTCCAGAGTTTAAGAAGAAATACAGCATAATAACCATCCATGCTGTAGACTGAGATGGGCCACATATGGCTCTCCAGATGTTGAATTACTGCTCATACATATCCTAGCCAGCATGGCCAATGATAAAAAATTCTGGATGTTGTGATCAATCAGCATTTGCAGAGCTGCAGTTTGCACACAGGATTCTAGACTTACAAAGTGGCAGCGATGCAGGTTTTGAATCCTCCAAATTTACACAATTCCATCAATGGAAATATAACAGAGAATGGAGGATTTAGATGAGTTTTTTCTGTGAGAAGACTTCTGGTTTGTTATAAAATGTAAGATGAGCCCTACCAAGTAAAGCTGACGGTCCAGCCAATTATACTGGAAAATGATATTTGTCCAGGAGAGTCAAATGTTAGGTGTGAAAACAACAGCCTGCTTTTTTCATCTTCCTAAACTGATGGTGATACATTGAACATGGTAGCTCCTTTTAAGCTATGATGAGTCGCAGCTACTGATAGACACATTTGTGAATAATGGGTCTAATCCTCATAGCCATTGAATATAATCACATCTTGCAGTAACAACTTCCATAATTTAATTGTGTGTTGCTTTAAGAAGTTCTTTTCATAGTTTCACCTCAAGTCTACTGCCAGTCAGTTTCAGTTGGTGACCCTGAGATCTAAGATTACAGTGGAGAGAAGGTTGTATTTACTATGCATAATTTTTAAAGCTTCTAGTGTGACACAGTACCGTAATTACCATTTTCAAAGCTCCAATCTGAAGTGTTAGTTTTTCATTGTAGAGGCAGTTGTTATAACCACATGATCACATGGTGGTTCTTTTTTCTTTACTTTTTTCTTACAATGTTATTTTTGAGATGAGGCAGCTAGAAGTATACCATGCAGCCATGCAATCAGTTTATGTCAGGACATGAAGATTGACACTGTTTTATTTTGAATCCTAATGATCCTCAAGGAATTGGTCTTTTTCATAGTTGCCCACTGACAGTAAAAGTTGGGAGTCTTACTGTTTACTTCAGTCTATTAAAAAAATTAACAATTCCTTTCACCCTCTTCCTCTTGTCTAATTCTAAATACTAATTTACACAAGGGCCATCTTATCCTCTGACAGCTAAGTTTATTCAGGAATCATTGATACAGTATGTCATTATGTAAAATATTTTTAGACTTTTTTGTTATGCCTACAGTTTTTTCCTGGAAGGATAGGGAGATAGGCTATTCCTCTTTAGAAATTAAATTATTTGTTCCTCAGGAAGGCATTTTCTTTCCAGCAGTTCCTTTATATCAGTTTGTTTCTTATTACTTTAGGCAGTACAAATGTTACACCAGTTGTTTCTTCTTATTTCCCCCCTGTTTTTATTATATGGTCTGCCACCCAAATACAGTACTCACCAGTCTGTACCCTACTCAGGTTTTAAAATAAGTTTAAATTTTGATGTGTTCAGGATGACATTATGACAGTAAAAATATGGTGTCACTTGTCATGCATTTCTAGCAATATGTTTCTCAATCTTTTTTTACTTCATGTTTTTTAAATTGCTTTGACTTGCCAAAGTTATCTTGATTTTTAGTCATGTTTTGTTTTACAAGGCAATTTTCTTGCTTCTGAACTTGTTTTCTGGGTTGTTTTTTTTTCATCAGATGGAAATGAGAAATAGGTAGTTTTCATGGATTTGTCCTGGTTGCTCTTGTTCCTTAGGCCTGTTATGCAGTTGTCTATAGCAAAATTTTCAGTTTTATAGCACACATGTTCTTCTCTCATAAGTTTACCATGTGTTTACAGTTTTTTAAAGGCATATATTAAAGCATATCAGTTTATGTAGACCTTTCCTGAATAGTCCTATCAAATATCCGTTTCATCAACTGCATGAATATGGTTTGTTTATATGTGTATTGTGTATTTGTGTATACTGGACTGTTTTTGTACATTGCTCTGAAATGTTTTAATCTAAGTGGTTTATATGTTCTCAGTGTTCCCATAATCTTTAGAAGTTCTTTCAGATTACATAGGGAAGTACCTGTACTGGGAGTGTAAAAGGAAGGAAGTGCCAGCAAAATCTTTTTATTTACTTTGTGCCTTCTCTGAGCTTGTAGGGAATCAATAAGAGCTGACTGTGGTTACACAGGATGACTAAGAGTTATTTCATTTCTGACAAGAGTGAAATTATTCTTGTTAATCCCCTTGATCCAGGTTTAGTAGACTTGTGTTTCGCAAGAAACTCTTTTGTCTGTGGAGTTAAACTGAATGAATGAATCCTACATGATATTAAAACATTAAGTTTCATACATAAGATCTTATAGTGATACATTTAGTAAAAAGATAAAAATATATATATAATAAAACCAAATATGAATAAAACCATATATAAATACATCAAAGGAATCGGTAGGTCAGTATTCCAGTATATCAATCATTAATAATCAGTTTTAGGGGTTAAACAGCTAGCAAGACCTGCCGAATTCTAGGTGAAGCTACTTCTTTCTGACAGGTCCCCGCAGATCACAAATTTTGTTGCTCAATTTTGTACCGCTGCAGTAGCTGTATGTAGACTCTTGACCGATATCAACCCCAGTTTTTGATAGTCATATAGAGTGTAGTTCTCACTCAGGGGCACAATGTTGACTTAACTGCTTTAATCTCTTGCTAGCTGTTTAACCCCTAAGAGCTGATAATTAATGATTGATATACTGGAGTGGCGCTGTTCTCCCTCTCACAGAATACCAGACCTAGGGAACATCCACTCAAATTGAGTGTTGGGAGAGTGAGAACAGAAAAAAGAAAATAGTTCTTTACCCATCATGTTGTTAGTCTGTGGAACTCCCTGCCAGAGGATGTGGTGATGGCATCTGGCCTGGATGCCTTCAAAAGGGGATTGGACAGATTCCTGAAGGAAAACTCCATCACAGGTTACAAGCCATGATGAGGATGTTTAATCTCCATACTTAAAAAAACACAGGGTACTTCAAAGGCCAGATGCAAGGGAGTGATATCAGGAGCCAGATATCTAGCCTCATTAGCTCCCAGAGGCATTTGGCGGGGCCACTGTGAGATACAGGAAACTGGACTAGATGGGCCCTTGGCCTGATCCAGCATGGTTGTTCTTATGTTCTTATGAGTGCATGATGAAAGAAAGATTTCCTTTAGACCTTGGTGAATCAGGAAGGCATTACACTCTTCCTGGTGCTCCCCTAAGCCACATTTTAGAGGATTAGTGTTTATGAACATGCACGCATATACAGAACAGTTTTTTCCTGTTGGGGTTCTTTTTCTTAGGATTGACATACAATACCATGTGTAATGAGGCTTAATTAGAGGTGGTGGTCAGCAGCACACCAGACATCGGGCAAGTAGACCACTTTGGTGCTCTTTAGTGTTGAATTCATGGGGTTCTGGCTAGCCAGGGGCACAGTATTCATTGAATATTTAGTTATTGGAAGACTGATTGACTTGAGCGGGGAGTGTATAACCAAAACCATGCTGCTCATATCCATGCAGTTCAAGAGAGAAGCGTTTCAACTGTTTTCTTGGCTAATTTCTCATCTGGGATGTGTTTATAGAAATGTGTATTACTTGACATGTGTTTCTAGCAACATATTCTTCACAGTCACATTTAAATTCACACTCTTTTTCTTTTTCTTTCCTTTTCAGCTAGCTTGCTAGAGTTCTGCTTTTTCATCTTTTTGTTTTATTTTAAAAGAAAGCTTTTCTACCTTTTATAACATGTTCCTTGACTTTTCTCTTTGAGCACGCTGGTATCTTCTTGGGTTTGTTTGCCTCTTTCTTAATCTGTCACTTGAATTCTAACTGAGCGTCTGTTGCCATGGTTTTAAGTACTGTAGGCATATATTTGCTCAAGACTTTTGGAAAGATTTGACCCTTCCTCAGTTCTCATGTTCAAATCCCTTTTAGATAAACTGCACAGTTTTTAGACATTTCTTTAAAAGTTAAATTTAACAATGCTGGACATCCAGGGGAGTTTTCTACTTGCAGAAATTGATAGCACTGTGGTGGTTCAACCTTTTTTTTTTTTTTTTTACTTTGGGAAGCAAATTGGTATGTTAAAGGTCAATGTGTGTGTCCCTCTAGAAGAATTCTGTTGCAGAGTTGTGAACGCACAGTGGAAGTGCTTGTGCAAAGTGTGGGCTTTAACAGCCACATAGCAGTGCTAAATAAAGACTCAAACACTCCCTTCACCATGAACTGTATTTACAAAAATATGTACAAGTCCAGCAAACACAACAGAATCGGCAGGCAAATACCTCATTAGTAAGAAAACCAAGTCAGTGATCCAAACTTTTCCAGGAATCACGTATCCAATCTGGCAGAGTAACAAGCAGCTTTTTTTCATCAACACCCAGCAACATACAGAGTAACTGTCTTGCTTTTATACCTGTGCATGATGCCATCATTATTCAGCCGATTGAAGACCGAGCATGAGTGGAACTGTCATCTGATTTGACTGGCTGCCAAAATGTGATTGCCCAGGTGCGTGCCCTCTCTGCTTTATCACTCCCATCATGCAACATGACTTGCAATAAGACAATTCCATTTTGAACAATCCTTGACAAATTCCCACAAAGAGAGAAACTTGAAGGAAAGAAAGATGGGAAGTGATGGCTAGAATATTCTGAGAGCTACAATCTCAAAAAAATTATATTTCCTTATCTGGATATTTGGGTATGTTTTAGGTTAAGAAGTGATTCTGTTGGACCGTACTTGCATATTCACTTAAGTGTTTCTCTGCTCTAACTCGGCAGCGTTGTCCATGTGGGTGCTTTCTTACTCGAAAGGAAGGAAGGGGGTGGGGGGAAATGCCATGCATAGAAAGCAGAGGAAGTGCCTCTTAATAGGAAAAAGCTGAAAGTGTTGACTTTTCTTTTAGTGGTTCCAGCAGTTCGGAGCAGGCTCCTCCCCCCCTCCCGAATCTGTGAGTCAACAGAGGGCTCTTTATGGTGTGGGATTTCACAACTGAAGGGTGCCCCCCTCCGACCTGGCAGCAGAGCCGTCTGTGATAAGAGCAACATAGCTTTTACTGCAGGAAGGAGAGCTGCACGGGCAGAATCAAGTAAGTCAAATAGATTCACTTTGTCTTGGCTTAAAGAGTTCAGAAAACATGAGCAAGTTGCATCTTTCGTTTGGGTCCCTCTTCTTTCGTAGAAGCAGAATGGGTGCTTAAGGAAATGTTTGTCAGGCAGCAGAAACTGTTTCAGTGTACGTAGTGTAAGGATGACAGCTGAAATTGCACCATACATTCTTGAAAAAAACAAGAAAGATTGGTTTTAAGAACCGTGATTTAAGTTACTCATTCTTCCCAGGCTTAGACTATTACGTGGTTAGTGTTTTCGATTGACCTGGCCCTGAACCCCACAGCAAAGATTGCTGAGAGGCACTGGGTTGAGAGCGACGGTCTTGGATCCTACTGGTTGCTAGTGTAAAGATTATATTTACACCTATTAGTTCATCTGTGCCCACCTGCCTATGTCCTGTGGTACATAATAATAAAAGGAGAGAGGACTCCCATTTCACTTTCTGTTTGGAATTTCCATTATGTGGTTCCATGATGTATTAAGTGTTACTGGGGTTAACTGAGCAAGGAAATGGCCGCTTCACATAATCTACTACATGAAGCATTTTTCCCTTTGCTGAACCCTCTGTCTTATGTGTTGCCATGGCTCTCCTGCTTTCACTGTGCAAGACATTATTTGCTGACTTCTAGCTTAACTGTGCCATCATTCAATGGGTCATTAGTTTTCAGTAGAGCAAAACGCAAGCTATTTCTATTAAATGAATTATAATCTGGCCAAGCAAGTAAAGGCACTTGAATTCTTATGCTGAAAATATTTCTGAATACTTAAAAATATCAACACTCTATACAAGAGAATACATGACTGCTTTTGTACTAATTGTAGTCCAGCAATGAAAGTGGAGGGAGGAAATGCAACACTTCAAAATACCCTGTACAGTACTTAAATTATTATGGCCCTTGCTCTGTGGTTTCATTATTGTAACATGGAGCTGGCAGTATTATACAACTTGATTGTCGTAATATTGATTTATCTTGATGTCATGTGTACTGTTTCACTCTGAGAACTATGAAATATAACATGTGTTACAGCTTCAAAAGAGAGATGGGCACAATCAATTGGGTGGCCCTACAGCTGCAGATCTTAACCCACCGCTCGCATGGGAAACCCACTCAGCTTTGTCATTGTGCAGCTGGGATCCTCACTTGCCAGCAGCACACCAGTTGGGGAAGGTGCTCGGGCTGCCCTTCCTTGCCTCCTCAGATAACTGGCCAGTCATCTGCTGCATGACGATTCTCTCTCTCTCTCTCTCCCACCTTCTTGCTGGACTGGCTGCCTGCCTGAGGAGGTGAAGAAGGGCAGCCTGAGCACCTTCCCCAACTGACATGATGCTGATGAGGGACGATGCAGACAATTCAATCACAAAGGTGAGTGGGCCTCTTGCATAAAGGGAAGTGGGGAGCTAAGTTCAACACCTGTGATGTTGCTCAGTTGATTCAGCACAAAGTGCTTTGTAGCACTTTGTGCCCATCGCTACTGCAAAGATGTGTGTGTGTGTGTTGTGTCGTTACAGTTGTGACTGACTCTTCGTGACCCCATGACTATGGCAGAAATACTGGAGTGGTTTGCCAGTTCCTACTCCAGGCGCCTACAGCACCTGGTATTCCCTGGTGGTCTCCCATCCAAGTACTAACCAGGGCCAACCCTGCTTAGCTTCCGAAATCAGGCGAGATCGGATGTGCTGCTATTCTACACATAACCCAACCCACTTAATATTATCATGTTTACAGTACTGTACTTTAGCCTTGAGCTTTGGATGTCTTGCAGTTTTCTTGTAACGCCGTCCATCGGCTTGCTTAAGTTCATTCAAGTGCCTCTCTGGACTTTGTACATATTGATCAGTGTGCAGAAATACCAAATCACAAGAAACTGTGATCTGGCACTAAGAAGCTTTTGGGGCTCTTTTTTAGTCTTGTACTCTGCTGTCTTGTTTTGTTATAGGCTTATGGAGAACCATACTATTTGCCTGTTAGAGCTAAACTTGCAGATGCCAAATCATGATTTCCTTTTGCAATCCTAGCATGACGACAACTTTTGGCTTTACTACAACCCAGTAATTTAACTAAACATATGAAACATGTGAGTTGAGTAGGAGGTAGCTTTTTGTGACATAAGGTGATTTGAGCTTCTTTCTAAGCAATGAAATAACTATTGTTTCACTAAATGTTTCAAACTCTGCTATATATTTGAAAATGCAGTCTTTTAACTTGTGACCTCTATTTCTCCTTTTTCACGTTTCATCTTTTGTACCTGATGCTGGATTATATATTGAAAGCACACTTTGTTTGGACTATTTAAATGATATTTAAAAGAAGGCTTTTAACTAGAAATGTTGGGATGTAACCCAGGACATCTGCATGCAAAGCTGCCTCTTAGCTGTGATTCCTTCTAATGTTAGAAAAGCAAGTGTGAATTTAAGGATTCCAGGCAAAAATCAAAACAAAGCAAAATAAATGACAAACATGTGGTACCTTAAACACTATTATATTTTAATGTATGCTGTCGTGGACACGTCAACTTCTTCAGACATACAGCAGCAGAAATATGTCTGAAGAAGTATACGTGTCCAAAAAAGCTTACATTAAAATATAATAGTTCGTCTTTAAGGTGCCACATGTTTTTGTCTTTTATTTTATTTTGTTTTGAGTTTTGCCTGGAATTCTTGCACAGAGTAACACAGCTACCTCTCACAAAACTACAAGGTTATTTCCATAGAAATATAAGAGTCATGCATAGTTTTTTTAATGGATCAAGGAAGACTTTTTTTCCTCTAGCAGTTCATTGTCTGTGTTATGTGCAGTATTTACGCAATACCTGCTGTTATGAGTTCTCTGTTTTGATTGGTTTAAACGGAAGAGGAATGACTTATTTTTGTCTCCTGAACAGGTTGACCCTTATAATGTCTGCCTTTCACGTCTTGCTGAGCTAGAAAGACATGAAGTCGGAAGCTGGAGACTTGTCAGAATGCAGCAGCCCAGGACTCTTCCTCTCACTCTGATGTCCTTGCTCTCCTTGAAGGGTGTTGCAACAGCGATACATTGGGGACAGTACCAAGGGAGAAACTTATAAACCAGACAGGGCCATGGGCTTGAGCTCTGCCAGCTTTCATGTGTCCTACAAGCTCAAGCTCTTGATGCTCTTCACCTTGTGTGTCTTATTGGTGGGCTGGGCCACCTCGACTTACTTAGTGGATGCTGTACATGAAGCCCCAAAATCAAAAAGCATAGTGGGGAGCTTCAGGAATCCAATCACCGCTGCAGAGGAACAAAGGGGAAACCCAAAGAAGAATGCTGTGCCTACTCTGAAGCTGCCTGTTGTGAAGCCCCCTTGCCCCTCTCTATCTCCATATCTGCGTAAGTCAGTTTAGGTTTCCTAATTCCTTAAGAAAAAATTCACATTTTCAGGGGGTCATTCTGAGAAACCTAAGGAGTGAGAAAAATACATGTTTTAAGTGTTTATTTTCTGCACATGAAGGAGATTTTACCTATCTTGTGAAAGTCAGCCCACCTGCTTCCTTGTTCTTTCTCTGGTTTGCTTTGTTGTATTCCTGTGCCTGACAGAAGTTGGTTTATCTCTATTCAAAAACCTGACTGATTCATCCATTGCAAAGTTGGTTGGGTGACGCTTATGTGTTTCTTATTATGAATGGCAATGGCGGCATGAAATGGTGAGATCATTTGGAAAGTTGCTATGTCGGTGCTGCACCCTATGAGATGGAAGCCAACAGCACTGGCACAGACATTTCCCCCACTTCCTAAACATTTGTAGCTGTCTCCCATTGTTTCATTAAACTAATGTTGCTGTAGTTTAGATTCAACCACTGGAAAGTTGCTTCATACACATAGGGGTTGCAATCCTGCTAGCATTTGCATAAAGTTTGGTTAAGTTGCTATGCCTAATAGGACCAACTTGCTGAGGCACCAGGACGTGTGTCACCAGCACAGTCAGGTGTATGACCAAGTCGCTGTATCAAGATACACTAATTGTATCTGACTGTGATCGCGTCAGATTGTTTTAGACTCATTTGACTTTGCAGCACTTTCCTTGCTCTCAGCAGTTTCAAGTTTAAGAGTTGGCTTATTTATTGATTACACTTTTATCCCACTTTGCTTTCAGTGAGCTCAAAGCCCACTGATAGCCATGGAAAGTGTACAGACTAGTCTCCATCTGTTTTAAGTGGTGTGCTTAGTCATCACATGCACAGTATGGCTTATTAATGTCCAGTGTCCATGCCTGTCCTCTTTTTCCTTGCTGTATCCTCACAACAGATTGAGAGACAATGATTAGCCCAAAGTCACAGAGTGACCTTCAAGCCCAAGTGGGTATTTGAGCCCAAATCTGTCAAGTCTAAGGCCCTGGTCACATGAGGGAAATGTGGTGCAGTGGTTAAATTCCTGTACTGCAGGTAAAACTGTGCTCACGACCTGGGGTTCAATCCCAGGTAGCCGTCTCAAAGTTCACTCAGCCTTCCATCCTTATGAGGTCAGTAAAATGAGTACCCAGCTTGCTGGGGCGGGGGCAATGTATAGCCTGCATTACTGTAATTAAAACTGTAAACCGCCCAGAGATTACTTGAAGTGGTATGGGGCGGTATATAAGCAGAACACTTTGCTTTCCTTTGCTTTCTGATGTTTTCCATATGTATGTTATACTGGTTCGTGGTCCCATGATATATACACCAGGGCGAACGTCCCAAGAACTCGTAGCTGATTTATTTCTTCCTGTTTGAATCATTATGATTGTTATGCCATGGGACCAGTTTATTTTCTCTCTTGCTTCAAGAGACATACACAGCCCCTCGATTTATTTGTATATAATGCCCATGCAATATTGGCAGCCACTTTCCTGGCTTTGATTCTCAAAAGAACCAAGGCAGGTCATGCACACAGGTAATTTTGGTAAGGAATGCACCACTACAGCTGAGGCGCAAAATAGCAACCCTCCCAGGGAGTGGAAAATAAACCACAGTTACAGCACTGGTGGGGGAAATGTTTTGATCTTGACTGTGTGTCATGTAACTGCCCCCCCAAAAAAAAGCAATGATCTAACTAGGGGATACCTTAAGAACATTCCCTTCTTATGACTAGGCCTTATGTGATTCACCACCTCAGTAGTGGTGAATCTTCGGCATCAACTAGCAGGGGTGCTGACAAGGATTTTTTTTTACATCTACCTGCAAACAGCTTGTGTTTCATCATGCTTGAAAGCAGCTACCATTGTCCCAGTCCCCAAGAAAACAGCAATTAAGTGTTTCAATGACTACAGACCAATTGCATTAACATCAGTGGTAATGAAATGCTTCGAAAGACTGGTCCTCCAACATCTCAGGACATGCCTTCCACTGGACTTTGATAAACATCAGTTCGCCTACAGAAGGAATAGGTCAATAGATGATGCTACAGGCACTGCTTTTCATCTTGCAGCCAGTCATCTGGAGAAACCTGGTAATTATGCCAGGATGCTGTTTATTGACTATAGCTCGGCTTTTAATACCATCCTTCCTTCCGAGCATCCTTATTAAAAGCTGTCTGACTTGGACCTTTCTTCTAGCATCTGTGACTGGATTAAAGACTTTCTGAGGGATCAGTGACAAACAGTGAGGATTGGGCCTATCACATCTACCTCGCTGAAGCTTAGCACTGGCTCCCCACAGGGCTGTGTGCTTAGTCCCTACCTGTATTCATTGTATACTTATGACTGTGTAGCATCTGACCCATCCACTGCAATCATTAAGTTTGCAGATGACACTACCATAATGGGTCTTATAACAGGTGGAGATCAATCAGTATATAGGGGGGAGGTCCAAAAATTATCCTCATGGTGCCTAGAAAATAATTTGCACCTAAATATCAGCAAAACTAAAGAGATGGTATTGGACTTCTGGAGGAAAAGAGAAGAACTTGCTCCACTGTACATCATGGGAGGCCGGGTGGAGACAGTCTCCTCCTTCAAATTCCTGGGAGTTCATTTCAGTGAAGATCTTACCTGGAAAATTAATACAACCCAGGTAGCCAGGAAGGCTCAACAGAGATTCCATTTCCTCAGGCTCTTGCAGAAGAACAATGTGAAACAACAATTGATGACCTCCTTCTACCGGTCTACAATAGAAAGTGTCCTTACGTACTGAATTACAGTCTGGTATGCTGGTTTGACAACTGCGGACAGAAAGACTTTACAGAGGGTAGTGAACACTGAGTCCACTGGATGACATTGCCAGGGACCGCTGTCTTAGGAGAGCAAGGAAAATAATCAGGGATGACTCACACCCCAGTCAGCACTTCTTTACTCTCCTATCCTCGGGTAGGAGATACAGAAGTATAGCAAGCCATACCAACTGGCTAAAAAACAGTTTTTATCTATGGGCTGTTCGACTGTTAAACGAGAAGTGATAACTCGTGATAGACTCGTGGGGCTGGCGAGTTGTGCGGCAAGCACACTGTGAAATCAGATTGAATGGCTTTTTAGTGAGATGGTGTTGGGGGAGGGAGGGAGGGAGGCTCAGCCAATTTCACTGTACACTGGATGTACAATAACAATAAAGGTTATTATTGTTCCAGATGTTTAGGACCACAATTCCCATAGTCCTTTGTCACTGGCAATCTAGGCTTGGAATTCTGAGAGTTGTAGTCCCAAACATCTGGGGTGCCAGAGGTTCACTACCACCAGTCTAGGCACAATGTAGCACACTAATGTTCATGCTGTTAGTCTCAGAACTAGCTTGTCAGTTAAGTTTGACCGAGGACCTGGAAGCAGCTGTGTGCACAAAGGACTGAGGTACCTCTAAATAAACAGACAGATCCCAGTTACATAGCATGCAGCCATTATGTCTTCTAATTTTCAGCTCCACTGTGGCTTTCTGCTCCTCCCCGTGCATGGGTTTTGTTGCAACCAAAACAAAAATGGCTGCTGCTGATGCTGAAGGGGAAAAAGCCTCGTGTTGGGGGCAGGGGCAGAGGTGTGTCTACACGCCTTAGAGAAAACCTTGTATGGAACCCAAAATGAACCTGCTCAGTAACAACCATGGAAAAAGTACAGGTGTGTTATTTATAATGTATTTATTTGTTATATTTTTATAATGCCCATCTAGTAGCAGGGCCACTTGGGGCGGTTTACAACAAGTTAGAACAAAGTTACATCACATAATAAGACAGTAATGCTAAAAACTAATCAAAATTAAACAGCAATGAGCTAGGCAACTGAGGGTGCTTTTACACGATCCCTAAAATCTGAGGCAAAGGGCTCCCAGATCCGGAGCTTTAAAATGTTTTCCCACTAGCTCCAGACTTTAAAAAAAAAAGTACAACCATGCCCACCTAAGTGCGTCCCAGCGCACTTTTCAAGTACCTGGCTTCCAGGAGGTAAAAAATCTTCCAATGCAGATTGTAAGCTGGGCTCCCTTGCCTTCTGTTTGTTTTTTTGTCCCCACCACCCCTTTAAGAGACGGGAATCATGACGGGGCTGCTCGGGGCTGCTTCGACCGGCAGATGGAAGTGAGCCTGCATTTTTTCTCCCTTTTTTTCTCCCTCCCCTCGCAGACAGAAACAATGGAGTGCGGAGGGGTGGGAACACAGGAAGAGCGACAAACCCCCACAATCTCTGGTCTGAATTTAAGTTGACACCAGATTTTAGATGTTGTGTAAAAGCGCCCTAAAACAACTGATAACAAATTAACAGATAAAAACAGTGAAGTGGATGGTGGTAGATAAAAAACATAGATTATAACAGACGTGGGGTGCTACAGCTATATTGCCTCTCTTGGGGTTAAAGCCCTCAGATGCCCTGCCTGGAAGAGCGGGTGGAACAGGCAGTTCTCATTGGAAGCAGGCGCTCTGTCAGATACCAAGGTCCTAAACGGTGTGAAAGAATCTCAAAGGTGGTGTATGGAATAATCATGTACACAATATGGTTTACACACATACATTGTACTACAACATTCAAAATATAATGTATTAGCCATCAAATGTCTGTTCACATCTTGAGGCTTGGCTCACGTCTGACTTCTCTTTCTTTGGTGAATTGACATAATGTATTGAAAATATATCACCAATAAGATTGTGGCTGAGTGTTCTCCTTGCGGGCATGGTAAGGAACACAACTCATAGTCGGTGGCTTGACAATCAGATGATAAATTATTGAAGTATCCTGTCAGCTTCTTCTTTTTTAAGGGGGTGAATCACAACCATCATTGGTGTACTGCAAATTTACAAGGGGGTGTATGGATCATCAAGTCTAGCCCCATCAAGGAGGCACAGTGGGGAATTGAACTCCCACTGAGCTGTACAGAAGTTCTAAGTACTTCTAAGTACTCTAAGTAGAAAGCCTTGAAAATAATCAGCTTGATGGCATTTGATTATACCACAATGTTAAGCATTATTATTGCTGTTATTGCTGTTACAGCAACAATACATGGCTTTAAAGCTATTATTATCTCTCCAACTTGCCTACTTACAGAGAGTTTTTGGTAATTGCAAAAAGAATGTGTGCTTTTGGGGGAGGAAAGATGAAAATGTAAGTGAAAATTTAGCACCTCAGGAGAATCTGTGACTCAACAAAACTCTGTGAAACAACAAAAGGGTATCTTTATACTGTTGCTGATGTACCTTCACTAGTTTTGTATGTCGTTCATGTGTGTGTGTGTGTGTGTGTGTGTGTGTGTGTGTGTGTGTGTGTGTGTGTGTGTGTGTGTGTTGTATATTGCAGGGTGATTTTGTAAAATACTTTTGAATATTTACTTACTTACTTACTTACTTACTTACTTACTTACTTACTTACTTATATAGCTTGTATGCTGCCTGCTACCCAAAGGTTTCTGGGTGGCTCACAATCAAAATAAACAATTCAGACAATTAAAATATCAAAATTGCAATAAAATTAATACAATAAAACATTTATATACAATAAATACAATATATTAAAATACTACACTAAAATTGCCATCAGGACCCACAATAATCAGTTAAAAAACTTCTGGAATAGGAATGTTTTTACCTGGCGCCGGAATGTCATCAACGTTAGCGCCAGGAGGGTCTCACTTGGGAGGGCATTCCATAATCAGGGAGCAGCAGCCGAAAAGGCCCTGTTCTTACAAGCCATCCCTTTCACCTCCTTGAGGGATGGCTCTTTCAGGAGGGCCCCCTGGCTAGATCTTAATTGCCGGGTAGGTTCATATGGAAGGAGGCGGTCCTTCAGGTATCTAGCCCTAAGCCATTTAGGGCTTTATATGTCAAAACAAGCACTTTGAATTGGGCTCGGGCAGCAACTGGTAACCAATGAAGGTTATACAGAATCGGCGTGATGTGTTCCTTGGCGGCCCTGCCACTCTTCAGCCGCACAGCACGATTCTGAACCAGTTGCAATCGCCAGACAGTCTTCAAAGGCAGCCCCACGTAAAGCGCATTGCAGTAATAAATACGGGATGTTACCAGTGCATGCGTAACTGTCATGAGGCTCCGTTCATCCAGGTAGTGGCGCAGCTGATATATTTTCTGCAGCTGGAGAAAGGCACCCCTGGCCACCGAGTCCACCTGGGCTTCCAGAGTTAGACCGGGGTTCAGGAGCACCCCCAAGCTATGGACCCTGTCCCTTAGGAGGAGGGCAACCCCATTAAGGACAGGGAAATGGCCCTCTAACCTGTCCGGTGATGTTATGGGTGTATTTAGGGGGAAGATGTGAGACGAAAACATCATGTATCTGCCTTTAAAGCCAGAAGTTGGAAGTTTGAGTTCCTACTGTGCCTCTGACAGGGCTTGACATGATGATCTATAAGGTCCCTTCCAGCTCTGCAGTTCTAAGAGGATGATGATGATGATGATGATGATGATGATGATGATGATGATTGATGATTTTCCCCTCCCAATCCTTTGCTATTTGATAAGTTTAAATAATGAAGAATCAGGTGAATGTTGTTTTCACAAGCCATGATTACCAGCGAATTTAAGTGAGCTGGCTCTTGAAAGCTTGCAGTGACAGTCTGCCTTTTTCCCTAGGAGGCCCCAGTAAGCTTACCTTTAAAGCATTTCTCACCCTGGAAGAGATACAGAAAGAGAATCCTCAGGTAGCAAAGGGACGCTTCCGCCCAACAACCTGCCTCACTCAGCAGCGTGTGGCTATATTGATTCCCCACCGAAATCGCGAGAAGCACCTGCTGTACCTGCTCGAGCACCTTCACCCCTTTTTGCAACGCCAGCAGCTGGACTATGGCATTTATGTCATCCACCAGGTGAGTCCACAGAACCCAAAGGCTTTTCCTGCCATTGGAGGACGGGAGCTGCATCCAAATTGTACTTCTTTGTGGGCGTATCTCCGGGCTTCTCTCTTAAAACTGCTGCTGTTGTTGTTTAGTCTGTTGTAAAGCTACTGCCCCTAATCTCCTTCCCCATCTCTAATATAAACTCCAGCAGTTAGGAGTTTCTGCGGGTAGACTAGTATTGATGAATTTCTTACGCCTTTTCATGCAAGAGGTCAAAGCAGATTGATTGAATTAAGCAGAGTGGATGGCAAATTAACTTCATGCATTGTTGGTAGAGCATTGCTATGCTGAGCGCAGCCAGGCTTGAAAAATCTATCATGCTCAAATAATTGCCTGTTCACATCTTGAGGCTTGGCTGACATCTGACTTCTCTTCCCTCGGGCTCTGCATGGCGAACTAACATCTTGCACTCCATTCTTGGGAGGTGGTGGACTTTGTTTCTTGTTATGTGAAGTGCAGGAGGCACATTTCTTGCACTGTGTTTCTGCTGCCAAGGTTGCCTACTGTAGTAAAGGCAGTAGCTTCCATTTCTTCCATTCTCTTATTTGTCCTGTTGAGTTTAACCAAAGTTGAATTGGTATCTGTAGCTCTAAAGTGGCATTCATTTGATATGTGCGCATTGGTGTTTTTGGCCTACAGTGCCCACTATTCCCCAAACAACATAGCCTAGAAGAGAGCAGATATCAGTCTCTTGCAATTCCCAGATAGGACTAAAAAAGACTCCTGTACCTCCATTCTAGTTCAGCCTGTGGGGGAAGCCTCTACAGTTGTCCCCTGCCCTTTTGCGGTTCATATACTACAGTCCCAGTATATCGTGGGTCCGCAGTATATGAAAAAATGGCCTCCTGGGTTAAAGAGGAAAGGCCTTCCCAGGCCTGTCAGAGGCCCCAAAAGTGCTTCCCCACAAACCAGAAGTGACTTTTGGTAAACCAGAAGTGACCTCTGGATCACTAGAAAGCACTTTTGGGGCCTCCGAGGGCCCGGGAAGCCCCTTGCAGGCCCGTTCAGAGCAGCGCCAGGCCTGGGGTAAGTACAAGAGCCCTAGAGAGAGCCCCCCAGTCTCAACCCAATGCAGCATCTGCATATTGCGGATTTTCAATTATCACGCGTCGGGTTGGGTCCCTAACCCCCATGATAGGTGGGGGTTTACTGTATTCCCAAGATAACATGTGTTTAATTGCATGACCTTGCTTGAAACCTTTGTTTCTGAAGTGACAATTTCCCCTCTTATTCACATCTGCTATTCTGGTTACAGTATATGCACAGCGTGCCTCATTTAAAACAAAAGCAAAGACTAGTATGGCATTAATATTAATTTCTTAGTACTTGGCTTATACAGTTACTTTCATTTTTTAAAAAGAATCTAAGCTCATTTTAAAGTAGGCTTTTCATCTTTTATTCATTTCCTGTTTGTATGAGAACTGCTGTTCTGGAAGAGGTTTGAATGCTTTTGTGAGCATCTGTGCTCTTTACAAAAAAATGCACTGTGTTTCCATCAGAATTGTAAGCTTTTAAACTGGTAGTTGGTAGTTGTAAGCTTTTAAACTGGTAGAATGAGATGGTTGGACGGTGTCATCGATGCAACCAAAATGAATTTGATAAAACTCTGGGAGGCAGTGGAGGATAGGAAGGCCTGGCGAGCTCTGGTCCATGGGGTCACGAAGAGTCGGACATGACTGAACGACTGAACAACAACAACAAAACTGGTAGTTGAATTTCTCAAAACTTTTAAAAAATGAAAAAAATAATAAAAAATATAGTAGCAGAAGACTGAATGATAAAACAAACTAGTATTAATTATACACATCTAACCTCTGTGTTTTTCATGATAAAAGCTTATAAACAACAGTGGTTAATAAACACACACTGCAAGTGTTTTGCAGTCCTAATGTTTACTAATAATTAAATCTCACTGAAAACCAGACAATGAAGAAAGCTGGCAGAAGGGGGGGAGGACTCTTTTAAAATGTGATGTTGGAGAAGAGCTTTACGTCAGAAAGACAAATAAATGGGTTCTAGAGAAATCAAGCCCAAACTCCCACTAAAAGTTAGTGACTAAACAGATACTGTCATATTTGGCACATCATATAAAGACAAGACTTGCTGGGAAAAACATTGATTTTTGGAAAAGCTGAAGGGAGTAGTACACCCTCCCCGCAAAAAAAAAACTTACTGGACCTCCTCATTGCAGGTGGAGTGGTGGCCCAGGCACCTGAGAAGGCAAAATGGCAGTAGAACTGTGGCTGGGTGAGCCTGGGGTCCAAGGGGAGCTCCTGGGTGATACGGTGTCCACCCATTGGATGGCTGTGAGTTTGGACTTTGGCCCAGGCACACGGGCCAGAGGAAGGAGATTTCCCTTCTGCCCTGACCTCCCCCCAGCTCCCAACAAGACTGGTAAAATTTCCTGCCCATTTTGCAGTGTGCCAGGTTCCCTTCCCCTCATACAGGACTGTGTATAGTTGGTGACTGTAAACCAGGGGTGTCCAAAGTTCAGCCCTCCAGATGTTTTGGACCACAACTCCCAGAATTCCAAGCCTGTACTGCCAATGACAAAGGACTGTGGGAGTTGTGGTCCAAAACATCTGGAGGGCTGAAGTTTGGACAACACTGCTGCAAACCATTGGCGCAGGAGTGGGGGATATTATTTTATTTGGGTTGTTTCTTCAGCAATTCCTTTGGACAAATTTCTCTGGTGGCTTGGGCATTGTGATGGATTTGGGGGGTATTGACCGGCTGTGAGCAGGTCCTGTGGCCCCTGGAAATTAAGGCTTGGCCTAGTGTGGTGGCAAGAGGCCCACCAATGCCCCTAAGTGGTGGGGAGGCACAGAGTGGTATACACCTATGTGGCTTCCATGGCCTGTCACCCTGTGTGGATTAGAGATGGGCACGACCAGGAGAAATGATGTTTTGAGTTGTCGTTTGTCGGGACGGGTCCGTTTCGGGTCGTTTCCGTTTGTCGCGAAATTTTTCAAAAATTTGTTGTTTCCGTTTGTCGTTTGTGGTTTGTGTTGGGGTTGGGGTTGGGGTTGGGGTAGTGGGCTCTGGGAGGCACCTCTCTGGGTGCCTCTGACGTCTGACCCACTAAGAAGGGAAGGGAAGGGAAGGGAAGGGAAGGGCAGCGTTTCGCGTAGCCGCCGCGTACCATACATTATGTTAGGGTTGGGGGGTAAGTGGCAGAGGCACCTCTCTGGGTGCCTCTGACTCACTAAGAAGGAAAGCATACTGGCGTACTGGCGTACTGGCGTACAGGTTAGGGGTAGGGGTAGTGGGCTCTGGCTGGGAGGCACCTCTCTGGGTGCCTGTGACCCACTAAGAAGTGAAGCGTACTAATGCATACGGATCTGGGTTAGGGTTGGGGTTAGGGTTAGGGTTACAGTTAAGGTTAGGGTGGGTTAGTGGGCTGCACCTCTGGGTGCCTCTGACCCACTAAGAAGGACAGTGTACTGGCGTATGGGTTAGGGTTAGGGTTAGGGTTAGTGGGCTTTTTATGCCCTCAGGCACATCCAGAAGTCTCAGTCAAAACCTGGCCATGCGATTGGTGGAATGGGTCCAAAAATTTGCATGGTCCCATCCCATGGCCAGCCCATCATTGCGCAGGTGTAAAAAAATAAAAATAAAATAAAGTAAAATCAATTGAGACGTTTTATTGCAAGAAAAACCCACTGCTGCTACTATAAAAAATCAGGCATTTAAAACACCTAATTTTCAAATGTTTCTGTGGTGCTTTGGTGGGTTTTTGGACCACGATTTAAAAATAAATATTGTGGTCGCCATTTTGGATCCCCCCCACCACATGGCAAATGGAGACGACGAGGATGGCCCCCCCAGCCTGGTACCAGCAGCCCAGGACAGGAGAGGGGGGGAAGGCCGGGGACCCCCCCCCAGAAACCACCCCTCTCTGGTAGGTGCCCTCACTGAGGCAGGCATATTTTCGCCTGCTTTTTTGGCCGGGAATCGGGGTTTTTATTTTTATTTTTAAAACTTTTTTTCTGTGCTGCTTGGCATCGCGCAATCACTGTGATGCCATGAATGACAACGAAAAATCAGACCCAATTTTTCTTTTTCGGTTCGGGTTCGAGCTGGAGTGGAATAATTCTCGTTACCGTTACCCGTTACGTAACGATAACGAGAACCGAAAACGGAAACGAGAATTTCGCCGCTCCGTGTCCATGTCTAGTGTGGATTATCTTTAGGGGCTCACTGATGGGTGGCAGCATCAAGAAGCAGGCAGGTCTCTCGATGGTGTAGAATAGATCCATCCCAATCCTGAGCAAACACTTCGTGCTGTAACCAATAAAGTTGTGTCCTTTACTTCCAGAACAGTCCCTGTGCTTCCTTGTGGAACAGGTTTGCACTACAATTATAATCATTCATTTAAGGCAGTGGTTCTCAACTTTCCTAATGCCGCAACCCTTTAATACAGTTCCTCATGTTGTGGTGACCCCTTGCCCTGCTTGGAAGAGGCCACAAGCCCCCTTGGACAGGCCACTGCTGCAGGTGCCATAGACTCCAAATGAGAACTTCCCTCTACAGGCACCTTCAGCCAATCGCAGCCTCCGGTGCCATTGACTGACATAACCTCCAACCTATCAAGCTGCAGCTCACTCTTCCCCCCTTTCCTCCCCTCCTCCCCCAGACCCAAGCCGTTTGTGCCTTTTTTCTTCACTGACTCATGTCAACCCCTGTGAAATGGTCGTTCAACCCCCAAAGGGGTCCCGACCCCCAGTTTGGCAACCACTGATTTAAGGGTTCAGAATCTGCATTTAAAAATCTGCCTGTTATCTCTGCTTTGGTTAGCACTCATGGATACAGTTTCCCAACTGAATTGATACTGTGACATTAGGTGGCATTAGTGTTATGTCAGGAGCATTACATTTTACATTTGCTGAGGATGTGTGACTTTGGATGTACATTGACATCTGATGGACAAGCATTAGAGATTTAGCTGGCATGTTGCCCTATCTGTCAGAGAAAACTTGTGTGTGCAGTCTCTGTTTTGCACATTTAGCTGATAAGCAGCTGTATGATCATTATAGCTTTATGCCATCACCCTCTGAACAGAGTATCTGTCAATATTGTTATCCAGAAACTATATGGTGTTTTTAAAATAGTGGTTTACACTCTATGAACCATAGGAAAAAATGAAAGAGGTGTGTATATTCAGTTGTTGTCTGTTTTGTGTGTTATTTTCATGGTCAGATGGAGTGTTGCAGCAGTTGAGGGAGGGAATGAAGTTTTATGTGTATGTGCACAATCACACAAGTTTGTGTAAAGCAGAACAATTAATTGTTTGGAACTAGAGCTACATTTGGTAAAAAAATGCACAAAACAATTAGTAAATGTGAACATTTTTGTCCTATCTTTTCTTATAAACGAAATCCCTTTAGTTGCTTTTCTGAAGCAATTGCTTTGCTTTAGGAAGGATTAAGTAAGTGATCTTAATAAGGATAGAATCCCGGAGAGAGAAAAAAATCACCCAGCTCAATGGATCTGATGTGAATATCTTCTCTGCAGGCTGGTAATACCAAGTTTAACAGAGCAAAACTGCTGAATGTAGGCTACCTGGAAGCCCTAAAGGAAGAAGATTGGGATTGTTTCATATTCCATGATGTGGATTTGGTGCCAGAGAATGATTTCAACATTTACATGTGCGGCAGTCAGCCAAAGCACTTGGTAGTGGGCCGAAACAGCACAGGCTACAGGTAAGGATTTTTTAAAAATGCTGGGAAAGATACTTTGCATCTTTAGAAGTAGAGATGATCTACATGCAATTTCCAGGCCATGAAGGGTATTTTCCCTCCTCTTTGGTTTGGTGATATCTGATACTGATAAATGTGGCTGATAAAGTCTATGGGTATTTATGAGTTCTCATCAGGGTCTTGTTAGCATATATGTGCTGTCATTCAAGGGCATAGTCTTCCCAAGGAAACCTATAAAATGGGTTAAAACTAGATAAAAGCATATAAAGGTTGTTCTAGCCATTGAAATCAATCAGACTTAAGTGAGTCATTATGAATGTTGATTTTAATAATAATAATAATAATAATAATAATAATAATAATAATAATAATAATAATAATAATAATAATAATAATAATAATAATAATAATAATAATGGGGTTGGTGTGGGTGGGGGAGTGTTCGGGGATTTTTATGTGTGTGTGTTGAAGGGTTTTTTTTAAATGTGTGTGAGTGTTTGAAGATTTGTGTGTGTGTGTGTGTGTGTGTGTGTGTGTTGAATCTGGTCTCTGGGTGTCTGAATTTCATTGTATGTGTATACTGTGTATATACACACAATGACAATAAATTATTATTATTATTAATAATAATAATAATAATAATAATATTAATAATATTAATAATAATAATAATAATAATAATAATAATAATAATAATAATAATAATAATAATAATAATAATAATAATAATAATAATAATAATAAATCCCCAAACAGTCCCCCAACCCCAACCCCCAAAAAAAAAAACCCCACAAGCATCTACACAACAGGCTAGGTAATACTGTCCAAGTGCTCACTGCTGGTGGTCCTTGAGTTCATTATTAAGTGCAATTATAGCTCTGGGATAAAAACTGTTCAGAAGACATGTGGTCCGTTTTCATTGTTTAGTATGTTCTGCCAGAAGGCAACACTTTGAAGAAATTGTGAGCAGGATGAATAGAGTCTCTCAGAATGTTGTGTGACTTCCTCAAACAGTGAGATGTGAAGATGTCATCCAGGGTTGGTAGCTGGAGCCCGATAACATTCTGGGCAATTTTAATTATTCTCTGTAGAGCTTTTTGTCTGCTACAGAGCTGCTCCCATACCATGATAGCATGCCATAAGTTAGGACACGCTCAATGGTGCTCTGATAGTAGGACAGAAGTAGATGCTGAGATAAATACATCTTCCTGAGCATTCTCAGGAAATACAGCCTCTTCTGTGCCTTCTTCACAACCATATTGGTGTTTGCAGTCCATGAGAGATCCTCTGAGATGTATGTGCCCAGATATTTAAAGCTACCAACCCTCTCCACCTCCTCACCATTTATATACAATGGTAAATGTACATCTTTCTTCCTCCTAAAATCAATTATAAGTTCTTTAGTTTTTTTGGTGTTAAGTATATGATTATTTTCTTTACACCACTGTGCCAACCCTTGTACTTCTTTCCTATAAGCAGACTCATCGTTCTTACTAATGAGCCCCACCACCGTTGTATCATCTGCAAATTTGATGATTGTATTGGTGTTATACAGTGGGGTGCAATCGTGTGTGTACAAGGAGTAGAGGAAGGGGCTTAGCACACAACCCTGAGGAGCTCCTGTACTTAATACTAGAGTAGAAGAATGATGGGATCCCATCCTTACTGACTTTTGATGAGTTAGTTCAAAGAATGTCTGAGTGTGGGCTCAACTCAACAATTAATAATAATACAGTAGTCCCCCACCACAACCTGGTTCATATATTATGGTCTCAGTATATCACCTTTTTTTCTTGAGAGAAGCAGGCTTCCAAAGAGAGGTTTTTAACCCCCTCCTGGCACCTCAGCAAACAGACCAGGGGATTCTCCTGCCAGCTGCGTTTGCAAATCAACCCCTAACACCACAGCAAATTGACCTTGGGCTGCTCCTGCCAGCTGCATTTCCAAAGAGAGGTTTTTAATCCCCTCCTGACACCTCAGCAAACAGACCTTGATCTCCTGGCAGCAAGGTTTGCTGAGGTGATAGGAGCAAGTTTCACTTCTTTCCTTTAGTCTTATTTCTGAACATACAATGGTTATTTCTGAACACACAATTAACTTGGTGATAGCTGAAGCACGACAGCCTTTTTTCCACGGCTGGGGCTATGGAGATGGGTGTTGATCTATAACTTGCCAAATTCCAGGCTCGCTTTGCCATTGTTACTATGTTTGCAATATATTCTTCAGTTTCAAAACAAGTCTGGAAGAAATATGCGAGATTTCTAGAGAAGGACTTTTCATTTCGGAAGTGGTCAGCTTCTGAAACGAACTGCAGGAGCCCAGCTGGCGTTCAGAACCGGAGGAATGAAATCAGCCAGTCCCTTACCTTGCGCTGGGTTTGCGTGGGGTTAAACTCCAATGAGGAAGAAGCCTCCGTTGCATCATTGTTCCTTCTCCTTGGTGCTTGCGAATCAGGAGCTGTGCAGGGAAATGCATCATCCTACCTCCCTGTCTGATTGGCCAGTGCCAGGGAGAAGGAACAATGACACATCAAAGGCTTCTTCCTCGTTGGAGTTTAACCCAGTGCGAGCCCAGCGTAAGGTAGCCATTAGTTGATTTCATTTCTCTGGTTCTGAACGTTAAC
This sequence comes from Phrynocephalus forsythii, assembly GCA_029282475.1. Classification (NCBI taxonomy): domain Eukaryota; kingdom Metazoa; phylum Chordata; class Lepidosauria; order Squamata; family Agamidae; genus Phrynocephalus; species Phrynocephalus forsythii. Next base: position 36,007,987 of record JAPFRF010000010.1, read on the forward strand.
TGGGCTCCCGCAGTTCATTTCAGAAGCTGACCACATCCGGAATGAAAAGCCCACCTCTAGAGATTTCCCATTTCCTCCCGGCCCTCGTCCTTTATGTTTTTGCTAGTTGAGAATTGTTTGAACTGTTTTCCCCCACCAGAAGTGCCCATTGTCATTTCTCTACTTTTGCAAAAACAAAACCTAACCGACACCATCTTCCTAATCTCTTATGTGCATTTCTAGGTTGCGTTACCAAGGTTACTTTGGGGGCGTAACAGCTCTAACAAAGGAACAATTTGCAAAGGTGAATGGATTTTCTAACAACTACTGGGGCTGGGGAGGAGAAGACGATGATCTCCGGATCAGGTAATTGCATGTCGAAGCCCAGGTGGGTGGCGTGGACTGTGGATGGCAGGAGTTCTTTAGAAGTGACTCATGTATTCCTAAGCAAAATACAGGCCTTCTATAGGCGATATGACATGAAGTTTCCAGAGTACAATTAGCTTAACTGTGATATGAAGTTTTTACAATCAGTCCTTTTAGAAACTCTGGGGATAGAAGATACTGATTTGAAATGTTCCACTTAGATGAGATGGTTATTTTACAGGTCCTTCTTTTTCCCTACAACTTTTTAAGTCTCCCAAGAATATTTTTGGAGGAGTGTTCCCCTGATAAATTTGCTTTCTTGTAGCAGGAATGTGCTTCAGCGCTGAAGTGGATGAACACATAAGGCAAGGTGTGCTGGTTATATACTGCCCCATAGTGCTTAAAGCACTCAGGGCTGTTTACAAGTGCAGGCTACACATTGCCCCCTCTCCCCTGTGAGCTGGTTACTCATTTGACCAACCTCAGAAGAATGGAAGGCTGAGTCATCGTTGAGCCAGTGACCTGGGATTGAACTCCAGGTCTTATAAGAACATAAGAACATAAAAAGAGCCATGCTGGATCAGGCCAAGGGCCCATCTAGTCCAGTTTCCTATATCTCACAGTGGCCCCACCAAATGCCTCTGGGAGCACACAAGACTAGATATCTGTCTCCTGATACCACTCCCCTGCATCTGGTTCTTGAAGTACCCTGGTTTTAAGTCTGGAGATTACACATCTCCATCATCTCCTATGATGCACTTTTTGTCCAGGAATCTGTCCAATCCCCTTTTGAAGGCATCCAGGCCAGATGCCATCACCACATCCTGTGGCAGGGAGTTCCACAGACTAACAACACGCTGGGTGAAAAAATATTTTCTTTTATCTGTTCTTACTCTCCCAGCCCTCAATTTGAGTGCATGTCCCCAAGTTCTGGTATTTTGTGAGAGGGAGAACAGCGTCCTTCTATCCACTTCACTCATGCCCTGCATAATTTTGTACGTCTCAATCATATCCCCTCCCCAGGTGCCTTTTTTCAGACTAAAGAGCCCCAAATGCTGTAGCCTTTCCTCATAAGGGAGGTCCCTCAGCCCAGTAATCATTTTAGTCACTCTCTTCTTCACCTTTTCCAGTTTCACAATGTCTTTTTTTTTTAGATGTGGTGACCAGAACTGTACTCAATACTCCAGGTGCTGCCTTACTATCATTTTGTACAATGGCATTATTATGTTGGCTGTTTTATTTTCAGTCCAGCTTTTTGATAATCCCTAGCATGAAATTGGCCATCTTCACTGCTGCCACACACTGGGTAGATACTTTCATTGAGCTGCCCACCAGCACACCAAGATCTTTTTCCTGATTCCTCACAGATAGCTCAGAACCCATGAGTTGATATTTAAAGTTTTGATTTCTTGCCCCAATATGCATTACTTTACATTTTCCCACATTGAAATACATTTGCCATTTCACAGCCTGTTCTCCCAGTTTGGAGACATCTTTCTGGAGTTCTTCACAATCTTCTTTGGCTTTTACCTTCCGGAAAAGTTTCATGTCATCCACAAACTTGGCCACCTCACTGCTTAACAACAACTCCTGGTCTTGCATACTAAAGTGATTTTCTTTATTAAGTCAACCAGTCCCATGTTTGGTCTTGCTTTTCCCATCTCATCTGCCAGCTTTCATAGCATTGTTGACTTTTCCTGCGTGTCATCTTCTTGTAATAGAATGATAACTTTTGAAGCAGAATAGCCTCAGTATAGTCATGTTAGTATCTAGCGAATGTTAACTCCTGCACACCAGCATAAAAAAACCCTTTTGATTTCTTCTTCAGTATTTGTAATTGAAAGATAGGCTTGAATTATGACCTTGTCCACAAAGTTTTATATTCATAATCTTTATGTTATAGTCCATAACTGCTTGTGTTGTATCATATCTCATTGTTAGAGCAATCTTGTTTCATCCTTTCAGCTTTAGTCCAGTTGCTTCATTGGGAAAGGTGCTATTTATACTTTATACCATTTCCAATTGCTGATGAATTCTTTCCAACTGGGATTCTTATCTTCCAGCACAATCTCTTGTCTAATTTTGGAATATACAGGGTTTTTGAGGCATAAGTATTCAATAATAGATAACTGTTGCTTCCTTCTTTCCAATACTGTTACTTTAAGTGTTACTCTCATTGTCTATGAAAAATCCACCAATGTCACCTTTCAATATTAGTGCTTCCCGAGTAGCTGTGCTTCTAGAATTTCTTTGATTCTGTCACTATTGGAGCTATCAATTATCTTCTGCTGATGCAGCCATTAATTCCTGATATGGAATGATGGATTTTAGTCTGGTGCCTCAGCTTTGACCACTCGGTTTTGCCTGACCCTGCTAGGGAGCCTAAACTCAAGCTCCTGATACAGTAATATTATTATCTCATCTTCCAACAAACTCCACCAACACTTACTGCATTAAGGTTTCTTCTTGGATGTAGGCAAGTGTGCAGCAGTTAAAAAAACAGAACTCTTTACATTTTCTCTTTATTGCATGGCAATGGAATTTTGGCATCTAGAGTTCTAGCTTTACTTTCTTCCTCTGCTATTTATTTATTTATTTATTTATTTATTTATTTATTTATTTATTTATTTATTTATTTATTTATTATTGTATTTATACCCCGCTTATCTTTCGTACGAAACTCTAAGCGGCTTACACGGGCGAACAAGCGCCAATAAACACAAACAGTAATTATAAATTTGCAACAAATAACTAAACCATTAAAACCCGGTGCATCCAAATCCCGGCAATATAATAGCTATCAACCAAGCACACACATAACATAAAACACTTAACATGGTTGCTTGGGCATTAAAGATGGCGGGACGTAACGGAAAAAAAAAAAAGAAAGAAAGAAAGAATTCAGGGCTCGCCAAAGGCCTCTCGAAATAAATAGGTTTTTACAGCTTTTCGAAAGGCCAGCAGGGACTCTGCAGAGCGCACTTCGCTAGGGATAGAATTCCAAAGTGAGGGGGCTGCCACCGAGAAAGCCCGGTTCCGGGTGACCGACTTCCGGGCTTCTCGAGGGGTGGCAACCCGCAGCGAGTGCGCTCGCACCTGCCGAACAGGTCGGGCCGAGGTGGATCGCTGAGCGATACGCTCTGTCAGGTAGTCCGGTCCCAAGCCATGGAGGGTTTTATAAACTAAAACCAAGACCTTGAATCTAATCCGGGCCGCAACGGGCAGCCAGTGCAAGCGGGCCAGGACTGGGGTGATGTGGTCGTAACGACGCACACCAGCCACCAGCCTGGCCGCCGCATTCTGCACCCGCTGCAGACGCCGGAGAAGAGTCAAGGGCAACCCCATGTAGAGGGCGTTGCAGTAGTCCAGCCTCGAGATCACCAGTGCCTGGACCACTGTTCTCAGAGAGTCACCGTCCAGGTACGGGCGGATCTGGGCGATCTGGCGAAGATGGTAATACGCGGCCCTGGTAACCGACGCCACCTGGGCCTCCATGGTCAGCGCCGGGTCCAGGACCACTCCCAGATTCCGCGCCCTTTCCACAGACCGGAGGGAAACTCCCCCCAGAGAGGGAAAAGGGCCACCGTACCCAGACGGCGAGCCCCCAAAGAACATAACCTCCGTCTTCCCGGGGTTGAGCTTAAGCCTGTTCGCCCCGGTCCAAGCCAGCACGGCATCCAGGCACCCATCGAGGATCTGCACAGCTTCCACTGCAGAGGTGGAAAAGGAGAGATAGAGCTGCGTGTCATCAGCGTACTGATGACTGCACACTCCAAAACTCCTAATGACCCCAGCCAACGGCCTTACATAGATGTTAAACAGCAACGGCGAGAGCGACGACCCCTGCGGGACCCCACAAGGGAGAACCCACGGGGCCGACAGCTCCCCCCCATGCTGAACATACTGGGAACGGCCCTCCAGGAAGGATCGGAGCCAACTGCGAGCAGTGCCCCCGATTCCAACCTCAGAGAGCCGATCCAGTAAGATACCGTGGTCGACAGTATCAAAGGCCGCTGACAGATCCAGGAGAACCAACAGGGTAGAGCAACCCCTGTCGGCCGCCCGGAGCAGGTCATCTTGCAGGGCGACCAAAGCTGTTTCAGTCCCCCGACGGGGCCTGAACCGCGACTGGCATGGATCGAGGCACTGCCGATCCTCAAGGTACGACTGCAGCCGGACCGCCGCCACCCTCTCGATGACCTTGCCCATGAACGGGACATTAGCGATCGGACGATAGTTGTCTAAATCGTCCGCCGCAAGGCCCGGCTTCTTAAGGATGGGCTTAACCACCGTCTCCTTCAAACAAGAGGGAAAAACCCCCTCGCTGAAAGAGGCGGTGGCGATGGCAGAAGCCCATTCAGCCATGGTCCCGCTGGCAGCTTTAATGAGCCAAGAGGGGCAAGGGTCGAAAGGAGTGGACGCCGGCCGGCAGTGCGCCATAGCCCTGGAGGCCTCGACAGCAGAAACAGGCCCAAGCTCCTCCAACCGAGGCGACGAAGGCGGAACAGCAACCGGGGATGCCGGGGCAGTGCTACCGCAACCGGAGTCAAAGCCGGCACGGATGGCCTCAATCTTGGATCTAAAAAAGGCTGCGAAATTCTCACTACTGAAATCAGTAGGAGGAGGCCTAGCCAGACTAGGATTGGTGAGGTCCCGAACCACCCGGAAGAGCTCCGCCTGGCGGTTAGAGGCCTCACCAATTCTCACGGAGAAAAACGATGACTTGGCTTCCGTGATCGCGTTGGAATAGCGACTAGTCTGGGAGTCAACGGCAGCCTTACTACTTGCCGTCCGGGTTTTTCTCCAGCTGCGCTCTAACCTTCTCCTCACCTGCTTCATTGCCCAGACCTCCCCCGTAAACCACGGTGAGCGCCGGGCTCGGCACCGGAGAAGGCGCTTAGGGGCGATCCGGTCTATGGTGTTGGCAGCTGTTTCAAACCAATGGTTGGCCACAACCTCGGCCGGAGCGCCAGTCAGTCCACCAGAAAGCTCCCGAAGACCTCCTGGAACCGCTGGGGTCCATCAGTCTGACGGGGCGGGCCAAGATAGGAGGCCGCTGGTCCCCGCGAGGGGGGGCTGTGATCGCCAGGGAAAAAGAGAGCAGGTGGTGGTCCGACCATGACACAGGTAAGGAGATAAAATCCCCCACCTCCAGACTCGAGGCCCCCGACATGGAGGAAAACACCAGATCCAGGGTATGGCCTGACCTGTGGGTGGGACATACAACATGCTGGGACAGACCCATGGAAGCCATGGTTTCCATGAATTCCAGAGCTGCGCCGGGAAGCCCACCGCCAACATGCACATTGAAGTCACCCGCCACCAAAAGGCGCGGGGACCTCAAGAGTGCAGCCGCGATGAACTCCGCGAGCTCTGGTAGGGATTGGGCTGGGTTGCGGGGAGCACGATAGCCCAGCACAATGCCAAATCTGTCCCGCTGCCCCACCGACAAGTGAAGGCATTCTAAACCCTGGCTAACCAATGTCGAGGTCCTGCTAACATGTAAAGAATCCCGATGGATTATGGCGACCCCCCTCCCCTCTGTCCCCCCAACCTTCCCACCCCCTGAACCAGATACCCAGGCGGGCAAAGCTGGGAGAGCGAGGCCCCCCCATCATCACCCACCCAGGTCTCGGTAATGAAGGCCAGGTCAGCCCGCCCATCAGAGATGACATCATATATGACGGGGATCTTATTGTGGACTGACCTGGCATTCAACAGGAGACAGGAAAGGCCGGGGGCGCTGGGGGAGTGACTCCTGGACACGTGACAGGGAGCCGGGGGGTCAGAACGAGGGACAGGCACAAGTTGCCTGACCCGTGTTCTTCTCAACCGACTAACCCCACGGCTACAAGCGTACCGCCCACGGCCCGACACAGTTGGTATATGAGTCCCTGCGGACATGGCGGCCCCTTAGGAAAAACAAAAAAACAACAATATACACAAAACTAAGTTACAATATAAGATCAACAACTGAACACTCCTACAATAAAAACACCCAAAATACAGCAGATACAATAATAAATAATAAGTAAACAAACAACAATAAATAATAAATAACCAAAAAATATAAAAAATATAACCGCCAGAGGGAAGATGGAATCGTGGGAGAGGCTAGATAGGGGGAAGGGGGGAAGGACTAAGGACACCATAAAGGACTAAGGGGGGAAAAAGAGGGGAAAGGAAGGGGAAAGGGGAAAGGAGGGGACACCCAACAGCCCGCAGCATGGCCCGCCGCCCAGGTGAAAAAGGCAGCAGTACGCTGGCAGCCGGCCTGCCATCTCAGATGGTCTCCGATGGTTGCTCCCGGTTGGTCCACTGCACCAGTCCATACCCAGATAGTCTATCAGGCCGTCCTTCCTTACCCCCGGAGCTGGTGATCGATAAGGGGAGCCAACGGGTGAAGCGTCGCCTATCGATGGACGTTGGCGACAGATCGGCCGCTCGCCGGCGGCCGCCCTGCCGCCCGAGTTGGTATCCGGCGGCCAATCCCCAGGACCAAGCTGCCACCCCCGATAAATCCGGGGCCAGCACTGCAAGACCGGCCCGCCGCCCACAAATATGGTCAACGGCAGCACACCGTCGCCCGAGACAGAGCGCGACTGGCCAGCCGCAAGATGGAAAACCGGCAACGCTCCCCGCTCCAGGTCCGGAGCACACAGATGGCGGCTGGAGAGGGCACCGAGCGCCGCCAAATCAGCTCCCAGCAAGGCGGCGCCCAGGCAATCGCCGGCAGCCGAGTTGCTGCCCGAATCCAAGGCGGCAGACGAGAAACCCGCCACTACAAGTGGAAGGCGGGATGGAGAACCACCAGAGTTCCCCACTCCGGGTCCGGATCTGAGTCGGTCGGGTGGTGGTCGAGGGGAAAGCCGAGCGCCGCCATGTCGGTTCCCAACAGAACGGCCTGGGCAATCACCGGCAGCCGGATTGCTGCCCGAAACCAAGGCAGGCACAGAATTCGCCGCAAACGAAAGGGAGGCGGGGTGGGAGGCTGCCAAAGATCTCCTCTCGAGGTCCGGGTGGCAGCTGGAAGAAAACGCCAGGCGCCGCCGTATCAGCTCCCAGCGGAACGGCGCCCAGGCAGTCACCAGCAGCCGGAACACCACCCGAGACCGAGGCGGGCAATGGAGAACCCGCCGCAGCGAAAAGAAGGCGGGGTGGAAAGCCGCCAGCAGTCCCCTGTCCAGGTCCGGAAGGTGGCTGGGAAAAACACTGAGTGCCGCCATGTCGAACTCCCGCCAAGCGGCGTCCAGGCAGTCACCGGCAGCCGAGTAGCTGCCCGAACCCAAGGCGGCAGATGGAAAAAAACCGCCGCAAACGAAGGGGAGGCGGGATGGAAATCCGCCGAACTCCCCACTCCGGGACCGGGGCGGACGGGAGGTAGCCGAGCCGGTCATTCCCGAGCCCTCAGGACCGTCGGGAGGGCGCCCCGCACCACCGGCGAGTCCACCCCGAACCACGGGGAAGACCCCTCAACCCCCTCAAAAGGAGAGGAAACCCCACGTAAATAAGTGGGGAAAGGAGGAGGGATGGATAAAAGAAGAAAATAAAGGAAAAGGAAAAGGAAGGGGGGGGACACCCAGCAAGGTAAGCCGGACAACAACGGTCCGTCTACCCAGATAGAAAATTCTGGGCCCCCTTAAAACCCCCTAAGAACCCCATAACCCCCCGACTAACCTCTCCAAACATCTCCGGCGGAACAAAATTTAAAAGAAAACCAAAAATTCAGGCAGCAAGGTCCCAAAAAACGAAAAAACGCTCGGATGCAAGAGCGAAGACGAAAGGGAGTTGCCGCTGCCCGCCATCTTGAAACCTATTTACTAAAATTCTGTTCATTTGCACATGTGAGTGGTGCCAGTTAAGACAGGAACACACATATTTCCTGCATTATCAGTCACCATTGTCATCTACCAGATGGAATGGTCTCATGAAATAAAATAAACAATGATTGTAAGACTGGTCCAACCGCTAGGCAGATTAGGGCTGTGGCTGCAAGCTACAGGTTTGGGTTACCATTAAGGAAAAGCAAACAGTTTACAGTATTGTTTAATTTTTTCCATTACTGATTTTTCTTCCTCCCACGAAGGGGGACAAGGACTTGTGGCATTTTTTTTTCATGTGCCACTATAACTTGGCTGCATCTTTAGTTTATACATGGGGAGGGTCCTTAGCTGTTCCACCTCTGGCAGAAACGTATGTTGGGGCAGACTCTGAGGATTGCTGTGTTCACGTTCTCATATACCTACACCCTTCTCAAGAGAAGTACATCAGAGCCTGAAGAAAATTGAATCCAGTCCGACCAGCTCCACTGAACAAAATAGGGTGTCTGTCTAAGCTCTCAGGCCAACAACTATGGTGAAAATTCAGTGGCATTAAGTTCAGGAGTTACCTAAAAACATGCGGTTTGAACAGTTTTATATATTTTGTAGCTAGTGATGAATTGCACATTACAAAGTAATATACAGTGGTTTGCAAAAGTATTCGGCCCCCTTGAACTTTTCCACATTTTGTCACATTACAGCCACAAACATGAATCAATTTTATTGGAATTGCACGTGAAAGACCAATACAAAGTGGTGTACACGTGAGAAGTGGAACAAAAATCATACATGATTCCAAACATTTTTTACAAATAAATAACTGCAAAGTGGGGTGTGCATAATTATTCAGCCCCCTGAATCAATACTTTGTAGAACCACCTTTTGCAGCAATTACAGCTGCCAGTCTTTTAGGGTATGTCTCTACCAGCTTTGCACATCTAGAGACTGAAATCCTTGCCCATTCTTCTTTGCAAAACAGCTCCAGCTCAGTCAGATTAGATGGACAGCATTTGTGAACAGCAGTTTTCAGATCTTGCCACAGATTCTCGATTGGATTTAGATCTGGACTTTGACTGGGCCATTCTAACACATGGATATGTTTTGTTTTAAACCATTCCATTGTTGCCCTGGCTTTATCTTTAGGGTCATTGTCCTGCTGGAAGGTGAACCTCCGCCCCAGTCTCAAGTCTTTTGCAGACTCCAAGAGGTTTTCTTCCAAGATTGCCCTGTATTTGGCTCCATCCATCTTCCCATCAATTCTGACCAGCTTCCCTGTCCCTGCTGAAGAGAAGCACCCCCATAGCATGATGCTGCCACCACCATATTTGACAGTAGGGATGGTGTCTTCAGAGTGATGTGCAGTGTTAGTTTTCCACCACACATAGTGTTTTGCATTTTGGCCAAAAAGTTCAATTTTGGGCTCATCTGACCAGAGCATCTTCTTCCACATGTTTGCTGTGTCCCCGCATGACTTGTGGCAAACTGCAAACGGGACTTCTTATGCTTGTCTGTTAACAAAGGCTTTCTTCTTGCCACTCTTCCATGAAGGCCAACTTTGTGCAGTACATGACTAATAGTTGTCCTATGGACAGATTCCCCCACCTGAGCTGCAGATCTCTGCAGCTCGTCCAGAGTCACCATGGGCCTCTTGGCTGCATTTCTGATCAGTGCTCTCCTTGTTCAGCCTGTGAGTTTAGGTGGACAGCCTTGTCTGGGTAAGTTTGCAGTTGTGCCATACTCCTTCCATTTCTGAATGATTGCTTGAACAGTGCTCCGTGGGATGTTCAAGACTTTGGAAATCTTTTTGTAGCCTAAGCCTGCTTTAAATTTCTCAATAACTTTATCCCGGACTTGTCTGGTGTGTTCTTTGCACTTCATGGTGTTGTTGCTCCCAATACAGTATTCTCTTAGACAATCTCTGAGGCTGTCACAGAGCAGCTGCATTTGTACTGAGATTAGATTACACACAGGTGCACTCTAGACATTAGCACTCATCAGGCAATGACTATGGGCAACTGACTGCACTCAAACCAAAGGGGGCTGAATAATTACGCACACCCCACTTCGTAGTTATTTATTTGTAAAAAATGTTTGGAATCATGTATGATTTTTGTTCCACTTCTCACGTGTACACCACTTTGTATTGGTCTTTCACATGCAATTCCAATAAAATTGATTCATGTTTGTGGCTGTAATGTGACAAAATGTGGAAAAGTTCAAGGGTGCCGAATACTTTTGCAAACCACTGTATGTGTACAACCCCTTGGTTGATACTGTATCTTGGAAAAAGTCACCGCTCTCCTTGCTGCTGTTCATTTCCATGCAATGCTCCAGGTTGTGCTTGCATTTTTAAAGGATAGGGGCTCGCTTAGAGTTTTGAAAAAGAGAAGCAGTGTTGGGTGGAGAAGCTGCAGGGGAAATGTGTGGGAGTTTTCTCTCCATCAAATCTTTTGCTTACAAAAGCTGTTTCCCCACCACCACCCTTAAAAGTGGAGCTAGGGAATTGTTACATGTATTTGCATGCAATTAGAGAGTTTCCATATCTCAAGGATCCAGAAGAGGGCAGCAGTTCTCTCTGTGCCATACATGCTGTTGCAAGGAAAGTAGCGTTGGAGAGCTGAGCTTCACATTCTTTTCTGAGAGCTTGGAAATATTACTTTGAGATTTTATGCGTTTAAAAGGGAGAATCAAACAAACAAGTGACTCTTTCAGTCACTCCCCGCTCTGAACGTGATGGTGGAAGTGATGGAGAATTAACAGATTTGATACCCGATTCTGCAGCAACAGCCATTGTCGGTCTGTGTAGCCGTGGTGAGAGTACTGATATTCCCTCTCTTGTTGCTGCTGTTCCCCAAGTGTAGTTTGTTCTAAATTGGGAACAAGATTAAATCACATTTGGGGGACAGCAGCAACAGCATGTAGTGGGAAATTAGGAACTGGAGAGACGCTCATTATGACACTCCTAACTTGTCATCCTCAGCCATATCAATAAATAAGGAGCTTATCTTTTGGAAAGTCAATGGCTTTTAATTGCTCATTCAGGACCAAACCATCCTCAAGCAGCTTGAACTGGGAAAAACTATTTCTTTCTCACTTCCTATGAGAATTATAGTCCTAGTTCTACTAGACCAGTCTTGGCGAACCTATCGGATGGGTGCCAGAGGTGGCACTCAGAGCCTTTTCTGTGAATACTCGACATCACCTCATCACAGCCACCTGTATTCAGGTTAAATTGTTGTATTGGCACTTTGTGGAAAATTAGTGCGTTTTGAATCACAGTTTGGACACTCGGTCTCTAAAAGGTTCACCATCACTGTACTAGACAACACTTTGGAAGGCACAGGGCTCACCAGGGCTTTCCAAAGACATGTTGTTACCAGGTTACACCTAAAGCTAGGTAAATTATTTGGCCAGAAAACAAGAAAATTCTTGTAAGGTCTTCTCATGCAGTACCTGCAACAGAGAACACTTAACCCATGGGAGTACTTCTCCAAAATAACACAATGAAATTGATTATGTGCACTGTTCACAAGGTATAGTTATTTCTGTGCTGGGCACTACATTTATTTACATCTTTTGCCTTTTTGGTGTTATTAATCACTTCTAAATACCAGTAATTTTCTGGAGCGCACCACAATGTGTATTTCATTACTTTCCATAGGGCCGGATGTTTTGGACCACAACTCCCAGAATTCCACGCCTGTATTGCCAATGGCAAAGGATTGTGGGAGTTGTGGTCCAAAACATCTGGAGTGCTGAAGGTTTGCCACCACTGCAGGTTCCCAATTAAATGGAATCTTCTAACCCTTGATTATTTGTTCTCTTTCATTGACTCTTTGGTGTTTCTGGGTTTTTGTTTTGACATATACTTTGTTGGTGTATCCACGCTGCATTAACCACATTCTATGGTTATGGCTAATTTTTATGGCAGGGTGGTAGATTCTTCCTTAACTTCTCTATTTTAATAACAGTAAGATGATCTTAGGATCTTTGCTGTAATCATTCAGAAAACACTATTAGAAATGTCAAATATACAGTTCAAGAAATCACCTCTTAAGATAGCAAAAACACCTTTCCAAAAGGTGGAATTGTACCTACCATAAGCAAGTGTAGGCTATTTAAAAATTATTTTGAATAAAAATTGTTTTCCACATACTGTACTGTATTAGTAACACTTGCTCAATTTAAATGTGGATTAGATACATCTCCTTATGTTTTAATCTAACCCACAATAGTCACTGTTAATTAGAGCAGACACATAACTGCTGTATTTCCTCATGCATCCTTTTAATCTATTCTTATGGATTATGTGTGGATGACAGGGGGGTTATACCTGAAGCTAGGATGAGGTTCTTGTCACTGCACGAAACGCCAAGTGTGTCACATCAGAAAATCTGAATAGAAAGAAAAAAGAAAGAAACAGGCAGCAGTTTCTTTTGTTTTTATTGATGTGCTGGGTGTGTAGCAGAACTGACAGTGATTAATTAGTTTTTAAAATGAGCAAAAAAGCTACCCGCTTCATAGGATATCAGGAAATGTTATATAGGAACCACAAGGTGGCAATTAAGGCCTGTTCAAACCAGCTTGTGCAGACAATGCATTGTGGGGGTGCTTTTTCTTGAAAAATTACGAGGGTGGCTCTTGTTCTGTAGGATCTGTAAGTGAATCTGATGCCTGTGTTTCCGTAGTTTGAGCTGGGGTGGTGGTTCCTAGTTTACACAAACACATCTCAGTTTGTTTGCAAATCATTGTTCTCTGATTTTTGTGTTCCATTCAGGGTTGAAATGCAGAAGATGAAAATAATTAGACCTTCCCCAAGCATAGCCAAATATACAATGATCTTCCACACAAGAGACCAAGGGAATGAGGCAAATGGACAGAGGTGAGTTATGGAAATGGTGCTCTGGGAAAGTAGAATATGGGATAACATAAGAACATAAGAACAGCCTTACTGGAGCAGGACACAGCCCATCCAGTCCAGCTTTCTGTTTCACATTTGCTTCAGGGTACAGTACTCCCAAGCAGATGTCTTCACCTGCTTACAATTCCCTGCAAATGGTACTGAGAGATATCCTGCCGATCGCTCCAACCCAGAGATTGTCCTTAGGCATCCATAATGATAGCCATTGATACCCTTGTTATCTATGAACTTGTCCAATCCTTTCTTAAAGCTGTCAAGGCTGACAGCTGTCACCACTTCTTCTGGCAGGGAGTTCCACAGACCAGTGATCCTCTGGGTGAAAAAGTACTTTCTCTTATTTGTTTGAGATCTATCACCCAAAAGTCTCATGGAGTGCCCCCTAGTTCTAGTGTTGTGTGATAGATAAAAGTTTTTCCTTATCTACTTTGTCCATACCGTGCATGATTTTATAAACTTCAATCAGGTCACCTCTTAGGCACCGTCGTTCAAGAGTGAAGAGGCTTAGCTATTGCAGCCTCAGATGGTGTTCCAGTCCCCTAATCATTCTGGTTGCCCTCCTCTGCACTTTTCCCAGTTCCATAATATCCTTCTGGAGGTATGGTGACCAGAACTGTACACAATACTCCAGATGGGGCTTCACCATAGATTTATAAAAAGGCAAAATGACACTTGCTGACTTATTTTCTATACCCTTCCTAATGATCCCTAGCATTGAGTTTGCTTTTTTTCAATGCTGCGTCACACTGGATTGACACCTTCATTGAGCTGTCCACCAGGACACCAAGGTCCCTTTCCTGGTTTGTTGCAGAGAGTTCAGACCCCATCAGTTTATAGATGTGATTGGGTCCCCCCATGTGCATCATTCTGCACTTGCTAGTGTTGAAACTCATTTGCAAGTGGTTTCCTCACTCCTCCAGTGTCAAGAGATCCCTCTGGAGTTTTTAACTACCCTGTATAATGTAGTAGTTGGCAAATTTGGCTATCTTGCTGCTTACTCCTACTTCTAGATCATTTATGAAGAGGTTTGCTGCCCTGGGTTCCTTTGGGGAGAAAGGCGGCATAAAAATAAAGTTGTTGTTGTTGTTGTTGTTGTTGTTGTTGTTGTTGTTGTTGTTGTTGTTGTTGTTGTTAATAATAATAATAATAATAATAATAATAATAATAATAATAATAATAATAATAATAATAATAATAATAATAATAATAATAATAATAATAATAAAGAGATTGAAAAGCAAGGGTCCCAGTACTGAACCTTGGGGGACCCCATTCTTTACCTCACTCCTCTTGGAGAAGTGTCCATTCAGTGCTACCCCTGTTTTCTGTCCCTTAGCCAGTTTTTGATCCAGGACAAGACCTGTTCCTTGATTCCATCACTGGCAAGTTTATTCAAGAGGCTTTGGTGTGGTACCTGTCAAAAGCCTTCTGAAAGTCCAGAAAAACAATGCCCACATGCTTGTTGAGATGGTCAAAGAATTCCAACAGATTAGTGAGACATGATTTGCCCTTGAAGAAGCCATGTTGGCTCTCCTTCAGCAGCACTTTCTCTTCTATGTGCCTATTAATTTTACCTTTTAGGATGATTTCTATCACTTTACCTGGGACACATGTCAAACTGACCAGTCAGTAATTTCCTGGATAACCTCTGGATCCTTTTTTGAAGATTGGTGTTACATTTGCTACCTTCCAGTCATCAGGCACAATGCCTGATGACTGGAAAGCTTATATATTTTGGCTAGGACCTTTAAGTTCCTTGAGAACTCGTGGAATTCATTGAGTCTCTGCAATCTCTGTTTCTTCTTTAATAATCCCTTGCCTTATTTTTTTTTTTTTTTTAGTGCTTATATACCACCCGTCTTCCGGATGGAACTCTGGGCGGTTTACAACAAAGGAGAACAAACAATAAGCAAAATTAAGTACAACATCACAATAAAACAGTATAAACAGTAAAAATAAATAGCAAAATGACAAGATGGCAGGACGGAACAGGGAAAAAAACCCAATAAATTAAATTAACAGTCACCAAACACCTCCCAGGAAAGCATGGTCTTTAAAGCCTTTTTGAAGGCTGGCAGGGACTGTGCAAGGCACAACTCACTCAGGAGATGATTCTATAACATAGGACCAGCCACAGAGAAGGCTCAGTTACGGGTGACCGCTTTCCGAGCCTCCCTGGGTGTGGCCACCTGGAGTGAGTGCACCCGTGACATTCTGGTTGGTCGGGCTAGGGTTGATTGCTGGGAGATTCGCTCTGCCAGGTATTCAGGTCCCAGGCCATGGAGGGTTTTATAAATTAAAACCAGGACCTTGAATCTTATTCAGGACGCAATGGGTAGCCAATGCAAGCGGGCCAGAACTGGGGTGATGTGGTCATATCAATGCACACCCGCCACCAGTCTGGCTGCCATATTTTGCACCCGCTGGAGTCGCCGAATAAGAGTCAAGGGCAACCCCATGTAGAGAGCGTTGTAGTAATCTATTCTCAAGATTACCAGCGCTTCCACAACAGTTCTCAGGGAGTCCCCATCCAGATATGGATGAATCTGGGCGATTTGACAAGGATGGAAAAAGGCAGTCCTGGACACGGCAGCTACCTGGATAGAGTCGGGTCCAGGACCACGCCCAGGTTCCGGACACTATCCACCAGCTGGAGGTAAACACCCTCCAGGCTAGGGAGAGGGCCTCCACATCTGGAAGGAGAAGTCCCAAAGAACATAACCTCAGTCTTCTCGGGGTTGAGCTTGAGTCTGTTGGTTTTGGTCCATTCCATGACTGCATCCAGGCACTGGTCGAGGGTCTGAACAGCCTCAACTGCAGCAGTGGAAAAGGAGAGAAAGAGCTGCATGTCATCAGCATACTGATGACAGCAGACTCCAAATCTCCTAATGACCTCAGCCAGGGTCTCACATAGATGTTGAACAGCATGGGAGAGAGAGCCGACCCTGCGGAACCCCACATGGGAGTATCCATGGGGCAGACAACTCCTCCCCCCAAGCTGCACACGCTGGGGCGGTCCTCCAAGAAGGATTGGAACCAACTGAGCACAGTGTCCCTGATACCTATCTTGGAAAGCAGGTCCAGCAGGATACTGTGGTTGATGGTATCAAAGGCCGCTGACAAATCCAGAAGGACCAACAATGCGGAGCTACCCCTGTCAGTCCCCTGGAGGAGGTCATCTTGCAGTGCGACCAAGACTGTCTCAGTCCCCCGACACGGCCTGAATCCAGACAGGAATGAGTCAAGGACATGTTCTACCTCCAGGAACGACTGGAGCCGGACAGCGGCCACCCTCTAGATAACCTTGCCCATGAAGGGAACATTGGGAATCGGACGGTAATTTGCCAATTCATCAGATGCCAGGCCAGGTTTCTTTACGGTGGGCTTCACCACTGTCTCCTTCAGGCGAGAGGGGAAAATCCCTTCCCTGAAGGAGGCAGTGGAGATAATTGAAGCCCACCCAGGCATGCTCCCTCTGGCGGATTTAATGAGCCAAGATGGGCAAGGATCAAAGGGGGAGGAACGCTGGCTGGCAATGTGCCAGGGCCCTGGAGGCCTCAGAAGAGGAAACAGGCCCAAACTTGACCAATCAAGGAGACCGAGGGGGTGCAGTGTCAGGGGATCCCAAGGAGAGACCAATGCAACCGGAGTCAAGACCAGTATGGATGGCCTCAATTTTCGTTCTAAAAAAGGCTGCAAAAGTCTCGCTACTGAACTCAGTAGAAGGAGGCTTAGTGAGGTCACGAACGACACAGAATAACTCTGCCTGGCGGTTTGAGGCCTCACTAATTCTCAGGGAGTAGAAATATGTTTTATCCTCCCTGATTGCGTGGACGTAGCGCCTGGTCTGGATTTTAACAGCAGCCCTATTGAAAGCCGTCTGGTCCGTTCTCCATCTGCTCTCCAGCTTTCTCCAATAGCTCCAATGGACCAATAGCTTTCCTATTTGGGATCTTACTTCTAATGTACTTAAAGAACTCCTTGTTATTTCTTTAAATGTTTTTAGCTATATGCTCCTCCAAGTCTTGCTTTGCTTTCCTGATTGTTGCATTGCAGTTGTTCTGCCAGAATTTGTTTCTGCCTGTTGTCCTTGTTTGGACAAGCCTTCCATCTTCTAAATGAGATTTTCTTGCTTTTTCTCGCTTTTGATCACTTCCCAACCAACTCCTGTAAGCCACATTGGAGTCCTCTTGGACCTGGCAGTGCCGTTTTTCCTTTTGGGTATGCATTCCAATTGGGCCTCTTGTTGTTTTTGTGAGCGCCCTCCATGCCTATTGGAGTATTTGGACTCTCTCCATTTTCCCTTTCAGCTTCTTTTTTTACTAGTTTACTCATCTTTGGGAAATTTCTTGTTTGAAAATTTAAGATCTCTGTGTTAGATTTTATCAGTGATTGGCAGTCTGTGATTAAAAAAGTAATAGTGTCACATTAACATTTTGCTCCAGATCCTGTGTATTACTCAGGATCAAGTCAAGGATTCTTGTACCTCTAATTGTGTCTTCAACCATCTGTTCCAGGGAGCAATCATTTAGCATATCTAGGAACTTTATCTCTTTACCATGTGCTGAACAACAGTTCCCAGTCAATGTGAGGGTAATTGAAGTCTCCCATTATATCTCTTCTTGGCTGCCTCCTTTAAAACATTCTCCAACTGCCAGTCTCCCTCAGGGGCATGGGTTGGAGGCTGATAGCATATACCTACTGTTAGACCATCCTTGTGGCCTGATACTCTTACCCACAGAGTTTCTAATGGTGTCCCAAATCACCTGGATATTCCAATTTGTATGAGTTCATCACTTCTTTGACATACAAGGCTACATCACCTCCCGTTTGCCTCTTCCTGTCCTTCCTGTACAGTTTATAGTCTGGGATAACTGTATGGTTATCATCCATTCACCAGGTTTCAGTGATGCCAATAATATCAATATTTTTATCTATTGCTAAGTACTCCAGCTCCCCTATTTTGTTCTGGAGGCTTCTGGTATTTGCATACAAGCATTTATAGATGCTTTTCTGATGTAGTGTTATGAGTCCAGTTGCATCATTAGCCTGCCTCTTGCATCCTTCTGCTGGAGTGCTGGTGACTAGTTCCTCGCTTTGCTCAGTAATTATTGCATCCTCCTCACTACTCAAGTAGACACTTTCCCGAACCGGATGCTGCCCAGCTCCTATTGGCTTTCCCCCACTAATCAATTTAAAAGCTGCTCTTCTGCCTTTTTGATGTTGAGTGCCAGCAATCTGGTCCCATCATGGTTCAAGTCCCCCCTGAACAGGTTTGGCTTGTCCCAAAATGTTCTCCAGTTCCTGACAAATCTGAAGCCCTCCTCTTGACACAATTGCCTCATCCACACATTGAGGCTTCTGAACTCTGCCTGCCTGGTGGGTCCTGCACGAGGAACAGGCAGCACTTCTAAAAATGCTACCTTGGAAGTCCGGGACTTCAATCTTCTTCCTAACAACCTGAATGTGGCTTCCAGGACTGACCGCTTGGCTTTTCTGACATCATTGGTACCAACATGCATCATGACCACTGGCCCCTTGCCAGTTCTCTCTAACAAACTATCTAGATATCTGGTTATGTCTGCAATCTTTGCACCTGGCAGGCAAGTCACCATACTGCTATCATGCGCATCACAAATCCATCCCTCTATATTTCTAATAAATGAATCACCTAGTACAAGGAGCCTCTGTCCTGCAGCCTGTTCATCTACATGCACCTCATCAACTATATTAAGAGAGAGGTCTTGAGTTTGTTCCTGTTGTTTGTCGTCCTGTGTCACATTAAGTGTGATGAGGGAGAAATCCTCAGGTGGAACCAGTTGTTCCTCTGTGCATTCCTCATGAGGGGTGATGAGGGAAATAGCCTCAAATAGATTCTGTAATTTGAGACTCTCTGAGCGATCCCTTGACCTTCTACTTTTTTGAGTCACATTTCTCCATGCATCTACCTCCTGAATTGGTGGAGTGACTTCTTCTTCAGAACTGTGCTGCCTCTTCTTTGTCCAGGATAGGCTGCTGTGTTCTGTCCATGAAGAGCTCAAGCACCTTGATTTGTTGATGGTTAGATATGCAGGCCTCCTGCTGCTGGACCATCTCTTCTAGTAGTGCAACCAGTTTGCACTTGCTACAAGTGTAGTTCTCTATGTGCTTTGGCAGGATGACAAGCATGGCACAAGTGTTGCAGGTAACTACAGCTGCTCCCTCAGACTCCATTTTAACAAGTGCAGTATTCTGAGTCTCAAAATTTTAAATTTACTACCTTTCTATCTAGTAAGAATATTTCCTTCCTTTCTTGTTTATATGGAATACTGTGCACAGGCCTCTAAAGCAGCTCTACCCCAACTGCAAATATCCCAGAAACTTACCAGTGCTCACTTCTTTCTGTTTGTTTGTCTCTCTTAGCAGCAGCTCTGCTTGGGAACACACCCAGGCTCAAAAATGCATTGCAGATCAAAACCAGCCATTCCCAACCTGGTGTTATGGTAGGATAAGGATAATGAAGCTGTAACATGTCTGGATAACACTAGGTTGAAGAAGACTGGATATAAACAGAGTATGACCACTGCCATTGTGTGTATAACCCTAGTGCAAAGCTGTGAGGCCAAGATTACTAGCAAGAAACTATGCATGGAGCTATTCATTATTTTGACATGTGCAATTTAATATGTCAACATGCAATTTAATACCTATTCAATATGTGGGATTTCTTTGCTTCAGGAATGTTAATGCTGTCTCAAAGGTGAGCCTCCTTGGTTCTATAATTTTGTTGCTGTTGTTCATTTCCCTCCCCAACCCCAATTCTTAAAAAACCCATGCAGGATGAATCTTTTGCGTCAGGTATCTCGAGTGTGGAAAACAGATGGCTTGAACTCCTGCTCCTATAAGCTGCTTTCTGTGGAGTACAATCCTTTGTACACAAACATCACAGTGGATTTTGGCAGACCATTGAACACTTCCTAGCCCTCTCTTTTGTACCTAATCAGTTTTATTGTAATGGGGGTGAGAAAAAAGAGAAGTCCCTGTTTCAAGAGCTGCAGAAGTTGAATCTCCAGCTTTCTGTTGATGGCTTCCTAGCAGCAAATACATTATGGAAATTGTTGGTGTTTTTTCATCTCAAATAGTTTTGCTAGATTTTTTTTGGTGGACTTCAGACCACACCGGTGATTGTGGTTTACTTGAGAGAAAGAGAGAGAGAGAGAGAGAGAGAGAGACCTCTTTAAACCAGACTTTTCTCTGGAAAAAAATGATATCCCTATTCTGAAAGGGGATCCAAGTTCCACTGTCCAAAAATTATCAGTTTGACAGCTGGTGATGAATCTCCACCCTTTAGAAGTGGAAAGAATATGACAATACTGTCATACTGTTTCAAAGGTGCGAAGTCAAGGGCTTTTTCATTCAATAGGTTTTTTTAATAGGACAGCCAACTTCAAAATAGCTGGGTTTTTTCCAGCCAGTCAACCAAGTGCTTGGCATTATCTGCTCCTGAGGAAAAGGTGCATAATACTGTCATAAGAACAGCCACAGAAAGAATAAGGAAAATGCAAACATTTTCAATAAAATGTAACACATCTCACTGAAATCATTCCCGTGTTAGCTTACCTTTCTAATCTTTGTGTTGAAAATTGCATTTAGTTCTGCAGCAAGTTTCTAATAATAATTCCAGCTTTCATTATAATGATTTAAGGAGGACAGGTAGAGAATGGAAAATGAACCACTGTTCAAGTAGGCATTGTAACCCTGCAGTGCTCCTCAAATGTGAAATGGTCTAGAAATGGTATTGTTAAGTTTGTTGGCTAGTTGTAAAAACAAGAACATGAAGAATTTAGCTCTTGTTCACTAATTCTGATCTTGATTAAACAAATAACTTAAGCTAGTTATTTCTATCAAAGTTTTGGTAGTGATGTTCAAAGGAAACTATAAAAACAGTGTCAAGAGTTATCGGGCATCCTGTTTTTGTTTCACTATGGATGAATATTTCACACAGTTTAATACAGAATGAAATAGACTGGTGAGCACACTACATGTACCAGGTGTATAGTTAATCAGTTTAATATGTTTCTGTTGCAGTAACAAAGGGTGATTATTTCCAATTGGCATAGTCCTCTAATCCAAACTATAATGAAGTAAAGAAATCAAGACTTCTTCTGAAGAGAAAGTTATTCTTAATTCTATTTTACTGAGGTCTGTAAGAAAAATATGTATTTCAGTAGGATTTCAGAAGGAAAAATATATGTGCTTGAAAACAAATCTGGTTCCTAGTAGCCACTCTTATGAAAACTATTGTAGTGTTCCCATGCTTTGGCCCTGGCCCTTTCACAGGCTATTGACAAGCACCTCTTCTAATTTTCCTCTTCCGCTGCCACCAACTAGGTAAAGGTAAAGGTTCCCCCCGCACATGCATGCTAGTCATGTCCGACTCTAGGGGCGGTGCTCATCTCCGTATTCAAGCTGAAGAGCCAGCGTTGTGCAAGTCCATGGCCACGTGGCTGGCATGGCTGCAAGGAAACACTGTTTTCCCTTCCCACTTTTTAAGGCGGTACCTATTTATCTACTTGCATTTACATGCTTTCAAACTGCCAGGTTGGCAGGAGCTGGGGTTAACAACGGGAGCTCGCTCCGCTGCATGACACCCGGGATTCGAACCACCGAGCTGCTGACTTTGCAGCCTACAGTTTTCGGAAGCCTTAGTACACTGGGCCACCACACCCCCTTGCCACCAACCAGCTTTGCTAGTAAATTAATGCCTTCAGACTGATTTTAAATTGAATAAAGATAAATGAAATTTATTTATTACAAGTTGAATCAAACTCATAAAGGGAAAGGGTATAGGTACAAACAAAAAGAAGAATATAGCTCAATCATTGTAAAGTTATGTTACAGACTACGCTGATCACTTGCACACCCAGTTCTTAAGTTTTCAGACACTCATCACTTAGTTTTCCTCACAGAAGTTCTAAATCCTATCTCTTCTGTCTCTAGTAAGTATAAGTCTGACAGTCAGACCCTATCTGTCCCTATCTGACTAATTCCGTGCTGGGCTGAACCTTAAATCCCCTCAGGCTACTCCCCCAGACTCTCCCATTGGTCAACAATCAACCAATCAATACAGACTCTTCCCATGAGTTGATCACCAAGGGTAAACGCCACACCTGTGTCAAGTTATCTATGCAGCATACTCCTGATTTAACATTTTATTTTCTTATATAAAGAATTCTGGGTGAAGAAATGAACACATTTGCACAAGGATGCAAAATAAGTTTATAGATACGTGAGCAGAAGAGAAACAACACTTAAATCAAGCAGTGCACAGTACAGTAGGATTTAATGGTTGGATTCCAGCTTTCCATCCACAAAGGGAAGAATTCATGATCTGAGTGGGATACAGATATGGAATAAAATAAGATATGCCAGCAGCTACCTTTACAATAAGGCAGATGCACAAAACTATGGGTACCCTCTGGCTGTGTCATATTTGTATAGCAAAAAATTCCTCACCAAGTAAAGCTTCATATGTTCCCACAAATACTACACACTGTTATATATAAAGAAGTTCCTTTTAAAAAGATAAACATCTATCTGAAGTGTTACACAAGGCAAAATATTTGACTTAAATTCATGGAAAAATATACTTTTACAAAAGTAATACTTTGAACCATCACTAACACTTATATTGTAATCTTAAAGCCTTACAACAGCTCAGGATAACTGGATTCCCCGTGGAAATTACAGTAAGCAGCATGAAACAGGTCAGATATCAAATCTACAGTCAGCTAGTTGCCAAGGAAATACAGAAATGGAAAAATACATCAGTGTAGCTAGAAATATGATCTGAGACAGCCTCCCCCAATCTAGATTCTGCTGTTTTAACCCACCACCACCAGTAGTGCTGACAACTGGCCATTTTGGCAAAACAGCTGGTGGGACCAAGGGTTATTCATCAAGAACTGTGCCAGTCTGGAAAGAGTGCAGGGTTCAGTAGGCATTGCACTTGACAACACTTACAACACTATTCAAGTGGAGCATAGCATGGGAGAAGATCTGTGCTCAAACTGCTGAAGTTTGTTAGCTTGTTAAAGCGTGAATGGGGAGGTCCTAGGTCAAAGCCAATGATGGGAAATTACTATGCCAGGACTGGATCTGGTTGGCAGAGTTTGGGGACCCTTTGAAGGGATGTACCGGAACAATAAAGAAACCTCAAAGCACCGTTTTACCCACTTGTCAGTAGGACAGATACCCTTATACTAGAGGTGTGCAGTCCAACAACTGAATTCTGTACACCTCTAATGTAAATATTCAAGAGTTTCCATGGGCGTAGTGGTCACTTGGTATTTTGCTTTTTCTCTGTAGACAAAGTGTCACTTTCTGCAGCCCCCAGTTAGCCCAGTGCTGGTTGGAGGACTGTAACCATTTCTTGCCGGCTCCCCCCCCCCAGCAGCCTAGCACTAAGGTTTACATTTTTGATAAGTTTATTTCCTTTATGGCTTCAATATCTCACAAAAGATAAATCACATCTTCAAGCAGATGTTCATCTGTGTCCTGCTGCCCCCCCGCCCCCCGCAATATTTTGTCATGAAACAATACAAGCATTTCAAAAGATTCAGATACTGTCAAAACTCAAGTTTTGTTCCCTTCTTTTTTAACCTGAGAAGACTGTACTGGTGGAGCCCCAATATCCACAGTAATGTTCATATAAAGAGGATGTTTCTTCTTTGCCAGCAGCTTGAAGTCAAGAGAATTCATCCCATCATCCTTCCATGTTTTCCTAGTGTGCACTTCAGCAGGCCTAAAGGAAAAAAAGACAAGAACTGGGATCAGGAATGGAAGAGATACAAAACTTCAACCCAAACAACAGTCAAAATTCTGTTGCTGCCCCACATGTTAGTGGGGTAAGTCACAATTAGAGTAGCCCCTGAAACAGAACCCAGGGATAGGAATTGTAGCTGGCCGACAATTCCCTGAAATTCCTTGGGTTCTTTTAAACAAAACAAACAGCCCGAGAGCAACAATATAATTAAAATTCTTTATTTACCATTCTAAGTTACAAAAATGAAAAAAAAGCTCATAAAATCAATGAAAAATATAAAAATACTTATCAGATACAATCATATAGCCTGAAAAATAACAAAACTTATGATAACCTCAACTAAGTTGATACTATGAAAAATACAAGCCTAAACTGGCTAAGCCTACATCTGACTACATTTTGAAGCAGAAAATAAGCAAGGGTTTCTCCTCCACATAAGTACATTCTTCTTCGCTTCTCCCTGATCCGATAATCTTCTAGATGTCACGTGAAAGAAAACCAATGGAAGCTGATTTTGGACACAGAGTGTGTTTCCCTCTCCTTCAAATTGCAGGAGATGCTTGTAAAAATAAGACGGAGGTCAGCTAAATTAACTAGCAGACACCATGGTACTTCATTTTCAGCATTGGTATAGAGCGGAAAGCCATGCTTTTGAACTTCTAGGCCTTGATGATTTAATGATTTTTGCTAACTTCTGTTATTTACTTTAATGCACAATAGGCAAAGGCCTGCTGATGTTACTTTGCAGTGACACAGAAAGCATTTCATTTATTCTAAATAGCTCAGGTGTTAGATATCTGCCTGTGGTGCCAAAGGCTGGGAGGTCTCATTCCCCACAGTGCCTCTGCTGAATCAAGTCAGCCTGTTTGGCCTTGGGCAAACTTCAGAGTCCCAGGGTACCTTCCAGAAGAAGGGAATGGTAACTCACTTCTTTGTATTCTCTGTCTATAAAACCCTGGAAAGTGTCACCGTAAGTCAGAACTGATGTGATGGAATGCAGTTATTAATAATTAAAAGCTCCCTATCCCCATTTTAGTTTCTGATCCTCCCTATGCCATCTTCTCCAAGAGAAGTCTTGGGAAAGGAGAAAGGGCTTTTATTATTTTAAAAAATGCTCTGCGCAGCCCTGATACAACAGAGGTGAAATTTTACTTTTAAAGGCTCCCATACCAAGGCTTTCCTCAGGGAAAAAATAATCTCTTGGGAGGATCAGGACCCAAAATAAGGGAATAGGATGCATTTACTAAATTAAATGTTCTCAGTGCAAACTTAGGTAACAGGATTTTGCCCATTTTAAAAAGTGCCAAAGGTTTTTTTGATTCAAAGACAATTATCCTGGAGGAATCTTTCACTACTGCTGCACCTCTGACTTAGTTCAGTCAATATGGAGGAAAAATATACACATATTAGCATGCAAAGAAGCAATGAAAATGCTTTTCTTACTTTATATAATGCATCCTAGGACCAGAAGCTCTTTTACCATCTGCTGATTTATATCGTCCAAGAATAAAAGGTGTTCTGTGTATTTTCATTCCTGCTATCTGAATCCTGTTAAAATGAAAGACATAAGGAAAATAAAAGCAAATCTACAGTGCATTTCAGTACAGAGTTTCTAAACAGGAAAGCCCTCATAGTAAAACTGCAGTGCGGATGAAACAAACCAAGAACATCAGATTTTAAGGCAAATTATTTGGTTCCCTTTCTGCCCTACTATGAAGATATATTTCCTGCAACACACTGCCACTGTGGGGATTATCATTTTCAAATTTGGATAATTTGCTCATTCTGGGTAGCTCGAGTTGCATCAGGTCAGGCCATTCATGTACTTCTTGGTGCTACTGTGAGAGAAAGCATAAAACAAAGCTGTCCTAGATTCACATATCGTATATACTCGAGTATAAGTCAACCCGAGTATAAGTCGGGACCCCTAATTTAAACCCCAAAAAACAGAGAAAATTTATTGACTCAAGTATAAGCCTAGGGTGGGAAATGCAGCAGGGCCTGGCAACACCTCCTTTGTGAGCTGGGTGTGTGTGTGATGTTTAAAATGACTTTTAGCCACCAAGGCAAGTGCTTGAGTTGGTGGCTAAAAGTCATTTTAAACATTGTTTTAAAATAACTTTTTAAAAAGTCATTTTACACATGGGGGGGTCATGAGAAGCGGCACACAATGGTTAAAATGACTTTTATCCACCGATCCAAACTTGCCTCAGTGGCTAAAAGTATTGACCCGAATATAAGCCGAGGACCCCTTTTTTCAGCCCAAAATTAGGGCTGAAAAACTAGGCTTATATTCGAGTATATACAGTATATGAAACCTTAGGCAGCCAAGGTTAGTACTGCCCTACACCACTGTAAGAATCATTTGAGCAAGTGGTGCTTGGATTCCGAAAGCATCTGCATCCTGAGTTTCTTCACACCATTCAGGAGGAGGCCAGGTATGATTTTGGCACCTGTGGTGTTCTTATCTTACAAGGACTCTAACCATGTCATATATGCTCAAAATTCAATGTTTTTTTATTATGAATAGTTGACTTTTTGACTCTATGGAAAATAAAAGAGTTCTGTTTGAATTTTCTTACACAGTGCTTCAGACATTCTGTTAAACTTTCATAATTTATTGAGTTTTCCATGAGAAGAACAAAATACTGTATGGAGTTTTTATATTCATGGCCTAAGCTAAGGAGCAACTGCCTAGATGCCCTAAGTACATCTGATCTCGCCTGATTTTGGAAGCTAAGCAGTGTCGGCCCTGGTTAGTACTTGGATGGGAGGCCACCAGGGAAAACCAGGTGCTGTAGGCGCATGGAGTAGCAACTACCAAGCCACTCCAGCATTCCTACCAAGAAAACTCCATGGACATGGAGTCACTAAGAATCGGTCACGACTGTAATGACACCACACACACACAAACACACACAAGCTAAGGAGTCATAAAACAGTGCAGCGTAGTATTTTATCCTTTTGTTCGTGCATGGGTTTGCACAAAGCAGAACATGAGAATATTTGTCTTCTTTGGCCTGACATATGCATTTGATCTTATCCCATCCATTTAAGTGTACCTTTCTGCAATGTCATCATCTTCACCGTTACGATCCCAGTAGGTGTTTGGAAATCCATTTATCTTCAAGTAATGTTCTGGACGAAATGCAGTTACACCACCAAAAAATGACTGATAGGGCACACTAGGGAGAAAAAGAAATAACAGGCCAGTTTACAAACAATCTTGCATTGTACTGATTACACCAAAAGGCACATGATTTCACCATACAAATGGGGAATTAGAAGTCATGTAATGCCTTAAGGGTTGGCAGATTTGTTTGGGGCATGCTCTTGTGGACTGCAGGCTACAAAGGCTTATGAGAAATAAAACTTAATAGTTTCAAAGAAGCCACAAGAGTGCTGCTTTTTTGCTGCAGCAGACTGACACAACTATGCCCTTGGAAATTATACAAATGGTTGTAATTATAGAGTTTGACTGCAGTCTTTTTCATCTGTCAATGTGATGCATCAACAAACAATGCCATTTGCTTTATGTAAGTTTGGTGCTTGTTATTGTACCAGAACAGAAGAAATTATCATATGCTACAGTAGAAATGATGAGAATATTGGTTATAGTAAAGGTAACGTTAAGAAAGCAGAATACATAAAAGCATACTTTTCTAGTTTCATTATTGTTCTCTCATCTACCCCACAGCAAGTGTTATAGTCCCAACTGCATTCAGTCCTATTCAAATAACCATGAATGATTAATTGCTTTTCATTTCAGTCTGAAATACAGCAGAGCATTGTTCAAATAAATACTTTGCCAGTCAAATATTGTTGCTTCCAACTTATGACAACTCTATGAATTGGCGGCCTCCAAAGGTCCTATTTTAACAGTTCTGCTCAGATGTCTGTGAAGATTCTCAGTCATCCGGGTGAGGTTATCCAGAGGCTGAGTCATGGCAACTGGGCTTCTTTTCTTGTGAGATTGAAACATTTCACTACTTGTACAAGTAGCTTTGCCAGTTGAAAGAAAGTTGGTGCAAGGCCTCCAATTTATAGTTCACCTTGGTTTTTAAGGCAGACTCATCCACCCAACCAAAACACAAGAGGAGCAATATAGTATATGGTCCAATGCAGTGAGGAATGTGCAGAGAAACATTGGTGAAACCAAATAGCCACTAAACAGGAGGATGGCCCAGCACAGGAGGGGCAACAGCTCAAGACCAGAATCAGCAGTGTACCTTCACTTGAAGGACAAAAGATACTCATTCGAAGATGAAGATGTACACATATTAGAGAAGACAGGTTGTTTGAGAGAAGGGTCAGGGAAGCCATTCATATGTATACTGAAAATCCCTCGCTCAACAGAGTCTGAGGGCTTTGTCACAATCTGTCTACTATTTATCATACTGCCCGTTTATCTCTCTCCATACAAATCAGAAGTGCTTCACACCCACACCAGGAATGCCCCAGCTAATATGGGTTATTACTTAATGACTATTGGGAAGGATTGAATAGGTGGGACTTCCAGACATACCAGGACATTATACATCTTATGAGTCTATTCAGGCTACTGTTCACCTACGAAGCCTATTCAGACCCAGGTGGTAGGAAACCAAGGTGAACTATAAAACTGGAGGCCTTGCATGCTCCAACATTCCTTTGACTGACGAAGCTACTTGGATGCGTAGTGAAATGCTTCATTCTCGTAAGCCAGTTGCCATGATTCTTATCTGACGTTCTTTTCTTCTTGCTAATTTTAACTTTCCCATTATTATTTGCAGTGAAGTAGAGTGTTACAAAATGTTAACCAAAACACAAAAGCAAACTGCTTGGGCAAATATTTTAACTGGTTCATTCATAGTATTTTAATACCATTGAAGTAGCAGCAATGACTTCTGAAATGTTTTTAAATATTAAATTAACAAGTGACTCAAGAGAAATGAAGTAATTTTCAACCCACTGGTCAGAATTCCATTGGTTAGCTACGCCTGTGTAAGTGCAATGGTATAAATTGCAATGGAGAATTGTCACTAATTGTTGCCAGTTGTATCCCTCAATTTGCAGCAATCATATGGGTTGGTAGGTGAAGAAGGCTACCACTGGCTATTCATTCATTTGTGGCAATTCATCACTAGTTTATGCCACTGCACCAGTGTAGCTAACTAAAAGGATCTGGCCATTTTCTAATAAATAAAACACCAAATTCTGTTTTAGTGCTAAAATATTTGTTAAAAAATTAAATGAAATGTTCTGCAACTGGTAGTCATTTAACAAATCACTAGAAAGATGTTTGCCTTTGTAACAGAAGTTTTAACAAGGTACTTAGATAAATGAGCCAAGAAGTTCTTTGTAGCCAATGTTGGGTCTTTAATGAATCTTTAAATGAAAATATTTATCCTTCCTTTATGGATTACTTTCAATGTAACTATATGACATTACCTGTAGAGAAACTTGTCAATGGCAGAGGCCATGAGTTTGGGAAATTTTCCGTCACAGATGTAGAAATTATAATCATTCTCTGGAATGAGATTCACATTGTGTAGAAGCAAGCAGTCCCAGTCTTCATCTTTCAGAGCTTCACGTACTCCAATATTAAGGAGTTTTGCTCGGTTAAATGGACCATTCCCACCCTGGAAAGAGAATATGCAACTCAGTCATGGAACAGACCAATGGAGTAATCGGGTGGTAGTGTCTATAACAACTGCAGTGTCCTGGTGTTGTGATATAGATATGTTTGACTCAAGTTGTGTTGGCATAACTTCTCCAGTTTTGAACCAAACCAGAAAGTTTGGAAACCAGCATCTGTGAGGGAAGACAAAATTATCAATTTGGTAGATTATTTATTTATTTTCATACTTGTATACCACACCCATTTCCCTGCGGGAACTCTCATACAAACATGCTGAACACTGGGAAGGTATCCAAAGATGGATTAACAAGGCTGAAAAAGTGCAGAATTAGGGAATACCTAATATAGTAGCAAGACACTGATGTGTCAATAAAGTATGTAACATGACAAAAGGGAGAGGGGAAAGAATCAAGTTTCTGAACAAGGTTTCCAGTATCCTCAAGCTTGGTACTACACTAAAGACACTAGAATTCAAAAGTGAAGAATCAGTTCACACAATAGAACAGCTAACGACACCCATCAACTACAGAGAAGGATTGCTGCCACCACTGATTGCAATGAAACGTCTTTATCCCTCCATCACAATACAATGACTAACACCTATTCTCCCGCATAGGACAAGTTTCCTCTTTCCCACAATTTAAAAACCCCACAGTCTCATTCACTCTCTCTATACCCCAGAACACAGAGAGAACTCCTAGTTCCCTGAGTTCCTTGCCCTCTGAAGATGCCAGCTAGAGTCTGGAGAAATGTCAGGAAGAAAAACTTCCAGAACACAAACAAAAAGCCCAAAAACTCACAACAGATATACAGCATACTCCATGCCTAGCACAAAGAAAACATGTCTGACATGGAATTTAGAAATTAAGTTGACATTATTTCCCTTTATAGAAGATTTCAAATAAAACAGCTTTCGCTTTTATGATTAACTTTTCAGACAATGTGGGGTAGTATATTCCTATATTCAGTACTTCGCAGATGGACGTGTTACTGTGATTTATTCCCACCAGTGGGACTTGCTTTTGGTTTGACCTACCTGATGAATCAAGTAGATACAGTAGTGCAGCTGTTGACGCTGGAGGAAGGGGTGAAGGTAATAGAGAAAGTGGCGTAATTGTTTCTCACGATTCCTGTATGGTACAATGACAGCTGTACCATAACGAGCCACACAGTGCTGAGGGCGATAGCAGCCACCTGGCTGGACATAAGGATTTTTGTCAATTATGTTTTTTTCACTGGGTAGCATGTCAAAGGTGATGGTCAAGGGTCCAACTGTATGGGAAGACAGAATAGCATGTGAAGGAGAGTGAAGACCACTATGAAGTATTAGTTCCAAAATCAATGTTTAATTTCATTGGCATAAACTCTTCTGGTAAAACAGTTGACAGCATTTAGGATTGGAAATTAACAAAATACTTTTTTCTGGGGGAAAGTGCATCTACAAGAATACATGTAGAAATATTGGCTATTGTTGAGCATAAACTTCAAGCCATAATTTAGCATTACAATTATATACCTTTGGCTTATGACTCGCCGCCTTCTCCTTAACTGTGATTTACTAAACAGGCCACTCGATAACTATAGTTTCTAGGAGGCTTGATCTGCGTCAATAAAGGATGGTTAAAACAAACCACTGTTTGTCTACGTTCAGACAGCCCTGGAAGCTGCAGTTCATCTAACTCAGAAGCACGTAATTTCTAAACTTGTTCCCATGATCACATCAACGACACAACCGTGAGGCTTCTGCGATTCTTTACATCTGTCCAAATTGAACCGGCATCAACAAGAAACTCATCACTTGCTTTCTTACAAAATCTGTATGTTCCTTATACCATTTCTTCAATATGTATAGGGAAAATGTAGTGTTAGAATCAACTCTTAGTTTGCTGTCAAACCACAAACTCCCATTATGTATACAAGGCATCTTCTCAGGGTCGGTAGAGTCACCGAGTTTTAATTAACATTTTAAAATTAAAACTGTTCCATTTTCATGATCAATAGAAGCCTTGATACCAGAGGCTGGTGCAAAGCTATACACTGGCCAACTATTTACTATTCTCATGGGCTGATCCCCGCATATGCCAGGGGTATACCAATAGTTATGGCAGCACAGAGTTGAAGATGACATTGCACCAGCACAGCAAGGGCATTACAGTTGCAGATGTAAGCTGATTTAGCACCAAGGGGACAGTGTTATAGGTGTACTACAAGCTAGAATATTCCCTGAGGACTAGAGAAGCCCTATTTGAAGCAACCCGTAGCTCAAGGAAGCCGTTACTGCTATTGTACAAGGAACAACCAGAAACTAAGAGAGGTTCTTTTTGGACTTCCTCTAGCTGGGAGCAAAGCTGCAATGCATGTGGGGAATAACACCAGCTGCATAGTCTATCAATTTCTTTCAGTTTTATACATTGGAAAAATTTAATCACTTTTCTCTCAGATGTGCGGCTGTGTGAGACTCCACCCCCTCAGCATAGCATTCCTCCTCCTCAGCATACCCACAGCGATAATTTTCAGTCCCTTGGGTTCCAGTCATTATGGAACTGTGTGTGAGGGGTGTGGAGGTGCGTGGTTAAGGGGGACAGCCACAGCCAGTAGGGCTGAAAATTAGAGAGGAGGTTGAAATTAATGATGTTGCCAAATAAAGGAAAATTGTAATGGGGAAAAATTTAATGGAGGCATATTCTGAATAATGGGAAAGTTGAAGAAATTTGAAGAACGTTAAGAAATATTAAATTCAAAATGTCTGTGAAGATTCTCAGTCACCCAGGTGAGTTTATCTGGAAGTTGAGTCATGGTCACTGGCACAGACTATCTGCTACTTATCAGGGTGTGCTTTCAACAATACCCAGACAAATCAAAAAGCCTTCACCACCAAGGCCATAGCTAACGACCCATACTTTGGGCTTCAGCACCTTAGGCCAGGGATGGCCAACCTATGGCATGCGTGCTAAAGATGGCACGTGGAGAGCTTTTGCCTGGCATGCAACAGGCTCCCTTCCCCCCACACTTCCCCCTCTGCTGGACCAGTCATGAGGAATTTGCGGAGGGGGAAGTAGAGGGGGCATGGAGCATGTCGCATGCCAGGCCGAGCCTACCGCCGCCATCTCCATCACCGCCCTCGCCCCTGCTCCCTGCCGACCCCACGTCCACTGACCCTACTGCCACCATCCCCATCGCCGCCCTCGTCCCGCCTCCTGTCAACCCCGCCTTCACTGACCCTACCGCCGCCATCCCCATCGTCGCCCTTGCCCCCGCCTCCTGCTGACCCCGCCTCCGCTGACTCTACTGCTGCCATCCCCATTGTCGCCCTCACCCCACCTCCTGCCGACCCTGCCACCACTGACCCTACCACCGCCATCCCCATCACCGCCCTCGCCCCCGCCTCCTGCCGACCCCACCTCCACTGACCCTACCGCCACCATCCCCATTGTCACCCTCGCCCCTGCCTCCTGGCAACCCCGCCTCCACTGACCCTACCGCCGCCATCCCCATCGCCGCCCCGCCTCCTGCTGACCCCGCCTCCCTGCCTCCCCTGCCGCCCCTCCCTGCCTCCTGCCGACCCCCACCTCCACCATCCCCGCCGCCATCCCTGCCTCCTGCCACAGCCGCTGATGACCCTGACCCCGCTACCCCATCACCCTTGCTGCCCTCACTCCCACCCCTGCTCCCCGCTGCCGATCCTGACCCCATCGCCATTGCCCTTGCCGCCCCTGCTGCTGCCTCCGCCAACCCCCGCCTCCACCTCCATTACCATCGCCATCCCTGTCCCCCGCCACTGCTACCAATGATCCTGAGCCCACCACCGGATCACCCTTGCTGCCTTCGCCCCCCGCCACCGCCAATCCCGACCCTCCCCCCAGCACCGCCGCCATCTCCATCGCCGAGTTTGGGCACTTGGTGTCAAAAAGGTTCGCCTTCCCTGCCTTAGGCCATTGTTCACCTTAAGGCAGGCATGTCCAAACTTCGGCCCTCCAGATTTTTTGGACCACAACTCCCACAGTCCTTTGCCACTGGAAATATAGGCTTGGAATTCTGGGAGTTGTGGTCCAAAACATCAGGATGGCCGAAGTTTGATCATACCTGCCTTAAGGCTATGGATATTGTTGTCTACCTAACGAGCCTATTAAGGTCATTGTTCATCTTATGAGCCTATTTCAGACCAGGGTGACAAGAGGTCAAAGTGGAGTATAAGATGGAGGACTCGCACTCACTTTATTCAGACTGATGAAGCTGTTTGGATTAGCAGCGAAACGTTTCTATCTCTCAAGAAAAAGAAGTCCAGTTGCCATGACTCAACTTCCAGATTAAATTCAAAGAGAATCTGCTAACTAATGTGAATTAAGAATTTCAGCGCTTCAGTATCACTTCAGATAAAAATAATGCCATGGCACTTCCCTAAAAACTGCATGGTGTTTTAGAATTATGTTCCAATCTCATGCATTTCTATAGAAGTCTCTGTAATGTATCCTGTTATAAAATCAAACTTATGTTACAACCCAACACAAGACTTCTATATATGGTAACTGCAATTCTGTTCAAACACTGAAAAGATGTGTATTTTAATAACTGGCCAGAAAATCTTTTACAGTATTTTCAAAAAGCAGATATGCAACTTTGTTTATGTAGAATAGAATAGAATAGAATAGAATAGAATAGAATAGAATAGAATAGAGTTTTATTGTCATTATGCATATGCAAAATATGCACAACGAGTATAAGTGCTGTTCCACTAGGACTCTAAGCATACAAACACATAAAACATATAAAACAGATACAAAAATTAAAAACTCTTAAAATTGCTTACAAAATTTAAAACACTACTTAAAACTGATTAAGATAGTGCTAAAACTGTCGCATTTAGCTTGGATACCGCTCTGTGATAAAAAAGTTCTTTAGTCTATTTGTCCTTGACCTAAGAGTCCTGTATCTCCTGCCAGATTAAACAGTTCAAAAAAATGGTAGCCAGGATGCTGGGTCTCTCAAAATTCTAGATGTCTTCCTTGAGCATCTGGAGTTGTATAATTCTTCCAAAGGAGGAAGAGGACAGCCCACTATCCTCTCAGCAGTGTTTAAACCCTCTGGATGCCATATGCCACTGTGCAACTGGAAAAAGACACAGAGGCAGTAAGGATAGTTTTTCTATAAAGCCCCGGTATGTTACCAATCTCATGACAGTTGTTCCCTCCTGAGAAGTCTCAGAAGATATAATCTCTGTTATAAAACCAGTGCTTCAGTGTTGGCACTCCAGGTCAAATCCTCCTGTAGAATAACTCCTAAGAACCTACTGTCCGTCACCCACTTCACAAACTCCATCAATAATCAGGGGCTGAGTGTCTGATTTCCTTTTCAAAGTCACTATAAGTTCTTTGGTCTTGTTGATATTTATTATCAGATTGTTGGTTCTACACCACCGAAGATCTTTCCTCTCAGGCTGATTTTCCAAAAGAGATGAGTCCCACTTTGTTTGTCATGTAAACTTGTGATTTTATTTTCAGGATGAGTATTGCAGTCAGAGGTGTAAATACTAAACAATAGTGGGCTCAACACACAGCCCTGGGAGTACCCATGTTGAGAGAATGAAAATGTATACCTAATCTGACCCTCTGTGAGTTTGATAAGAAATCCATGATCCAGGCACAGATGGAATGACAAAAACCAAGGTCCTTAAGTTTAGATATCAGCTTGTGAGGTATAATTGTAGATTTGTGTTTTTCTGCATTGCTTGAATTCTGATATATATTAGTCTTGGCCAGGTACAGAATAAAAATAATCTAAGTTTCATTTATTTATTTATTTATTTATTTAGTTTTTATTTATTTATTTATTTATTTATTATACTTATATCCCACCCATCTTCTGAAATGGAACTCTGGGCGGCTAACAATAAAACAAATACAATAAAGAAACCAGGAAATCAAAAGGTTCCAATAAAAAGGAGAGGGTCAATATCACAATTCCATCTAGTTGTCTTTCTCTCCCACTCTACTTTGATACGTTAACTGTGTTTAGACACAAACCTGGAGTAGGAACTGGCAAACCACTCCAGTATTCCTGCCAAGAAAACTCCATGGACATGGGGTCACAAAGAGTTGGTCACAACTGTAACAACACAACACACACAGACACAGAACAGCTCCCTGGCATGTACATTTCCGCCCTTCTCTCACTTTCAACACAATCATAAGGAAATCATCTACTTATACTTCAGTTCTGGGTTCAGTGCAGTTCAGTGTATATCTATACTTTCATTACAACAGTCAGGTTAGCATGTAACTGTGCTAACTAGTTAAGAATTATAAGTATAAAGAGACATCTTCACTGTATGTTGGTTTGCTTCTTGTAATCATATTAGAGATTAACCAGTACATCTGGATTTGGACAGCATTACAAGCTGTGGATATTCTAAAACAGGGGTCCTCAACCTAAGGCCTGGGGGCCGGATGCAGCCCCCAGGGTCCTGAATCCACCCCCCAGGACCAATTGCAACCCCCCCACCTAACCCCGGCTTTGCGAGCAAGCCAGCCTTCACAGCTGCTTCTATTGCTGAGGCAGTTCAAAGCGTTGGGCTATGTCGCTTCCCCCACTCCCTCCACCCACCGCCCAGATGATCGGGGCAGTGGAGCAGTTCAAAGTGGGAAGGCCACGGCAAGGTGCCCCGCTCCCCCCATTTGCTGCCCAGATGGTTGGGGCTGCGGCAAAGTCTCCCACTCCCTCCATGGCCCTGAGGTCACGCCCCTGCTCCTCCTCCACCCCACTTGCCTTCCTTCTTTGTGAGGCCACTGCCTGTGTTATTGTGGTTGTGAGGAAGGAAGGGGGCAGGCGGAGGCAGCACCAGCTAGCCTTCCGAGCCAGAGCAGTGGACTGATGGAAGGATGGACGGCGGGCAATCAAGGGGGAAATGGAGCTACTTCCCGCCCACCCAGCCACCTCCAATCCGCTGCCTTATTCCGTGGAACAAGTAGGGGAGGGAGCCTAGCCATGGCCGGAAGCTGAGGCTACCACCACCACCACCGAGTTAGAGACCAGCAAGGAGGAGGTTGTGGAGAAAGAAGAGGAGATAAGGGAAGGCCAACGGTGGCCCAGGCCTGGGTCCTGGGAGGCTGACAGGGCTGCATTTGTCCCTGGCTGGTGATGGTCGGGCTGGTGAACCAACAGAGCACCGCAGCCTGGCTGGGTTCGGCCAGTGAGTGGGTTGGGGGTGGCTTTGGGCAGGCCTTCCTGCCTCCCCTCCCTCCTTCCCAGCCCTTGCTCCCTCCCTCCCTCACTTGTGGTGCACCAAGTTGGGCCCGGCCAGGCTGGGCCAAGAGACAAGGCAGCTTTCCCTCCGGGGTACAGCAAGGGCATGATGGCCAGGGTGCACAGCTTGATCCGTGTGCAGTGGTGCCAGCCTTGTCAAGGCTGCTGCTCCTCATCCTAAGTGGCCACCTAGAAGGTGATGAAGGGCCTGAGCTTGCCTGGGGTGCCACTTCCTTCCTGACGCAATGAAGGAAGGAGAGCTGCTTCAGCCGCTGCAACTGTAGGAGGAGGAGGAGGAAGAGGCACAGCAGAGGGATCCCAGCGGCAGCACAACCCGGAGCAGGAGGCATTGCTAGGGTCCCGGAGATGCACTGATCATGGGCACTTGCCCCTCCCTCCCCCTTCTTTTCCATGTCAGACTTTTTTTTGGACTGTGGTCTGGCCGCCAGCAGTGTCTGGGTGGTGGTGGACCAGCCCCCTGTTTAAAAACTTTGAGGACCCCTGTTCTAAAATGAAAGCAAAATCTCAGGGAAACAGGACACATGAGGCAAGTGGTGACTAAAATCAATTTTACATTGCTAAACCTTAAGTATAATAAATACCTGGCTTATTAAAATCAATTGTTTTACCCTTGATAAATTGCTTGGGTCTTATAATACTGTAGTATTGAAGTTTAATTTTCTAAAACTAGAGGTGGCTAGACTGAAAGTGCAAGAATAAGTACTGGGCAGCAGAGGAAATCAACATTCATCTACAAGGCAACTCTAAAAATGGGGGCACTCCAAACAAAAAAATCATAATTTTCCATCTCGGTTTTGGATCAGCGCCAAATTTGGCAATGTTTGGCCAAAGGGTTTCCAAAATATTGTTATTTAAAAAGCAATACTATTTTACCCCTGTACAGCAACATGCAATCATTATAAATTGAGCCAGCCTAAATTGTGAGTGCTTGAGCAATTGTTGAAACCTTCTGAGCACGAATTATAATTGCTACCGCACATAATTTAGCTGTCTTAGACAGCATGCTTGACGTAGGACATTCTACAGTGTATATATTTTGCCCTGACAACAGGAGGTGGGTATAAAATGCCTCTGACCATCCAGGGAATTGCTTTAATTAAGAAGCAATATGTTTTTCCCTAATTCCATCATATAAGGGGCAGTGCAGGAATACATGTGCCAATGTTTCAATTCTATCTGTCCTGCAGAGGCACTTACGATGAGAAAAGGAATCTTTTGGAACTTTCCCTCTTGTATTGCTGGCCAATTCATAATAGATTAAGTAAAATATAAAAAGAACAATCTTGTTTATCCTGGAAAAGAATGACTACTCCCAGTTGCTTTTTTGTAATTTGGAAGAGAATCTATACTGCAGTGAGGTAAAATATTGAAGCTAAGAAGGGGGCTTTCTATACTGAAAAACAAATTGGTGATTATAATAAGTTCCCTTTCAGATTAGATACATGGTTGCAGCTTTAGTGAGTTCTGGATCAATCTGAAATTTTGATCCTGCTAATTATTGACTCCCATGAGGAAAACCTTTTAAATCTGTCCTGTTCAAAAACGCATTAAAAAGAAGTTATGTTTGTAGTTGTAAACTTATTTTAAAAGTTTTTATTAAAATCGTGATCAAATATTCAGAAGATAACTCATTTAAACGGTGAAATTACTGTTTTAGTTTTGTGGTTCGGGATGTTCTTGAGGTTAGAAAAACTTGGGTTCCTATTCCACCTATTTTGTCACTGTACAACTGTTTTGCAATTAAGGGGGGGGGACTCCAAAGATGCTACGTGACATCAAGTCATTTCTGATGACCTGATGAGCAGTATGAATCAGCTCGGGTGCTAAGGCCATCAGGAGAGGCCTTTCTTTCCATCCCGCCATCTTCACAGGTGCATCTCATAAGAACACATGAAAGGGCCTTCTCTGTTGCTGCTCCCAGACTCCCTCCTACTGGAGGCCAGGACTGCCCCATCTCTGTTGTCTTTCCGGAAGCAGGCAAAAACCTTCCTCTTCAGGCAAGCTTTCCCCCAATGAGGAACTACCAACAATGTGACTTTTATATGGATTACCATGCATGACTGCATTGACTGATTTCATAAGAACACCAGTGTTTTCCGTGTTTACTTTCCACCTCTCATAATGTTTTTTCCCTTTTTGTGTGCTCTTTGTAGCTTTAATGTTACCTTTAAACATTCTAAGACACCACTTCTAATTCCCTGTTCTTAACTTGAAATATTATGGGCTGTATATTGTCCTTCATTATTGTAAGCCACCTTGGGTTCTTTTCCAAGGAGAAAGATGAGGTAAAAAATATTCAAAAATAAAAATAAATAAATAAATGATGTGTAATGCTTATAAGTCAATAACCTCCAAAATGTCCTGTCATTGATGGCTCGGCCCAGATCTTGCAAACCAACAGACCATTTACAAAGTACTGTACAGTACTGTACTACTAAGCAAGGGAATAACCTCAGAAGCTCCCATTTTCATGAGTTAATTGACCACTTCTAATCTAAACACAAAGCAGTGGTCAAGGCTGTCTTCCAATGAATAGGAATGGAACTGAGTACAACTGAGTAGAGGCTATTTTTTAGACCATCTTGACTACTACCACTGTTGTTGTCAACATTCAAGGTGTCTTTTTCTACGTTGCTACAAAGCCTGGCATCCGTTCTCCTACTCACAACGCAAGCCCAATATTATGCATTATTTCCTGCTGTTTCGAAGCATGGATACAGATGCACACAATCCAACATTCATAAACCATAGAATTTTTTAAAGAATTTATAATATAGAGGAAATGAAAGTGAGTAATTAATAAGATTTAGTCAACTGCTGAAAAACTATTATCACCTTCCTCATTATTATTCCTTTTTTATTTAGGCAGTATTTTCCTCTCTGCTTACTCATTTCTACATGGATGCATATAGATCTATTTTAAATTAAAAGCAATAATGCAGAGGAAGGAATTGCAGCATGCGTATCCAGCCGGAACAGCTGTCCTTGTGTCCAGAATACTATGCAGAGCATTATAATATTAAATCCAACAAGTGATTTGTTTTTTTAACCCTCACTCATCTATTCACAGCTTTGAAAGCTTTCTTGGTTCTGGCACACACCACTTTATTAAAAGTGGAGATGGGAATAAATTTGCTATCATTTTTACAAGTTTAGTTGATTCAACTAAGGCTGACTTGCCATGCTGTAGCAGTGAAATCAGCTACTAATGTATTCTATTAGCTATCTCTATGGAAATAAGCCTTTCTGTGCACAATTCCAGCTGATGGCTAGCAGAATAGTGATACTTCGAGATATGATCACCTCAAGATACCAAGAAAACTGAGATACGAAGGAAGTCCATCCAGAAGTCCGTCCAAAAACCAGGACCCATGGGAAAAAAAAGAACTTCCACAAAAACCTGAGTTACGAAAAGTCACTATGGAAAAACTCGAGATAATAACATTTTGTGGAAGACTTCAATTCCCAGAGTGCATTGTGCCCCATGTTACGCATTTTTGTGATATAGTACGGAGCGTCCCAAGGAACGAATTAATTTCATAAGGATGCTTTGTCTTGGATTAATGTTGAGTTCTGTTGCCCTAAAGCAGCATTAGCAATTGTGTTCTGCTAATATGCTAATCATTGTCATAAACATTTGGTGGACAGAAGCAGGAGAAAGCTCATAAAGTCTAATTTTGGATTTAAAAAAGGCTATCAGTCCATACCCCAACATTAGCCTAAAGCTGAATAGGTGCTATCAGACCACCTTCCCAGATCTGAAAATGTAAGAAATAAAGGAAAAGCACACAAGCCAACAGACAACAACCAACATACTAGTCAAACTCAGTATATATAAGTGTGCACTTATTGCCGTACTTTGCGCTGCAATTGTTGCCGTGGACATTTGAACATAAGGATATTAGAACAGCCTTGCTGGAACAGCCCACAGCCCACTCTGTCCAGCATTCTGTCTCACAGAATGGCTCACCATTTGCTTCAGGGTATTCCCAAGCAGGTGTCTTCACCTGCTTATGATTCCCCGCAAATGGCATTGAGAGATATCCTGCCTATCTCTCCAACACAGAGGTTGTCCTTAGGCATCCATAATGATAGCCATTGCTTGAATACCAAGGTAAAAGGGAATATGCAAGACAATAAGGGAGGCATTTCTCCTACATGCTGACCCACAGGTAGGTGACACAGACCACTCTGTAAACTTACTGCAAAGAATGTGCACAACACTTTGCAGGCAAAATTGAACAGATCTGGGCTCCCTTGGATGCCGCTACTGATCTAGAGCTGGTAAATAAAACACATGCATCCTCCGACTGTCCTGTATTAATGTATAACTTTCATCTCCTACAGCTGGATGATGTGGTCAGAAACCTTGTAGAGGTGAGGGCCACCATATGTCTGTTGAATCCTTTCCCCTCATGGATCATAAAAGCTGCCAGAGAAGGTATGGCAGACTGGTTAGGAAGAGTAGTGAATGCCTCCCTACAACAGGGCAGGATTTTGGCATGCTTAAAGGAGGTAATAATAAAACCACTGTTAAAAAAGCCTTCCTTAGATCCAACAATAATGAACAATTACCAACCAGTATTGAAAATCCCATTCTTTGGAAAAGTACTATAGTGGGTTGTGGCCTTGCAGCTCCAAAGGTTTCTGGATGAGCTAAACTACCTGGATCCATTTCAATCTGGCTTCAGGTCTGGCTATGGGACAGAGACACCACTGGTTGCATTGGTAGATGACCTATGCAGGGAAATGGATAGGGGATCTGTGTCCCTTTTGGTTTTACTAGACCTCTCAGCTGCTTTTGACACTATCAACCACAGCATCCCCCTGACTCGTCTCTCCAAAATGGGAACTGGAGGCACTGCATTAAAGTGGCTCCAGTTCCTTTCTGCAGGAAAGAACGTAGAAAGTAGTGTTAGGTAATTCATGTTCGACACCACAGCCCCTGACTTGTGGAGTTCCGCAGGGTTCAGTTCTGTCTCCTGTGTTATTTAACATCTGTATTAAACCACTGGGAGAGATCTGGGTTTTGGGGTTAAGTGCCACCAGTATGCTGATGACTCCCAACTCTACCTCTCGTCACCTCTGGATTCTAAGGGAGCTACTATTTTGACTTTACATGAGTGTTTAGCTGCAGTAATGAACTGGGTGAGGATAAACAAATTGAAATTAAATCCAGACAAGACAGAGGTGCTGCTGGTCAGTCAAAAGGGAGAACAAGGGATAGGGATGCAACCTGTACCAGATGGGATAACTCTCCAATTCAAAAAAAGAAGTGCGCAGCTTGGGGGTTCTCCTGGACTCATTCTTGACCCAAGATGCCCAGATCACAGTGGTGGCCAGGAGTGCATTTGCACAATTAAAGCTAGTATGCCAGTTAAACTGCTCTGACCATGGTGACACATGCCCTAGTGATGTCCTGGCTGGATTACTGTAATTCACCCTATGTGGGACTTCCAATGAAAAGTCTCAGGAAACTTCAACGGGTCCAAAATGCAGCAGCCAAATTGCTGGGGCAGGTTACAGAGATCACATTACACCCATATTAAAGCATCCCCACTGGCTGCCAATCAGCTATTGAGCACGATTAAAAGGGCTCACCTTAACCTACAAAGCACTATACAACCTAGAATCATAGAATCATAAAGTTGGAAGAGACCTCAAGGGCCATCTAGTCCAACTCCCTAACATGCAGGAACCCCCATCACAGGACACCCAACTGATGGCCATCCAGCCTCTGCTTAAAAACTCCAAAGAAGGAGACTCCACCACCCTCTGTGGCAGCATATTCCACTGGCGAACAGCTCTAACTGTCATGAAGTTCTTCCTAATGTTCAAATGGAATCTCTTTTCCTGTAGTTTGAGACCACTGCCCCGCGTCTTATTCTCTGAAGCCATGGAAAACAAACCAGTCACTTCTTCAATGTGACATTCTTTCAAATATGTAAACATAGCTATCAAATCCCTTCTCAGCTTTCTTTTTGTAAGGCTAAACATTCTCAGCTCCCTAAGTTGCTCTTTTTAAGACATTTCTTCCAGACCCTCAATCATCTTGGTCACCCTCCTCTGGACCCGCTCAAGATTGTCAACATCCTTTCTAAAATGAGGTGCAGAGAACTGGCACAGTACTCCAGATGGGGTCTGACCAGAGCAGAATAGAGTGGTACTATAGACACTATGCTTCTGTTGATGCAACCAAGAATCACATTGGCTTTCTTGGCTGCTGCATCACACTGCTGCCTCGTGTTCAATTTGTGGTCCACCAGGACTCCCAGATCCCTTTCACAGGTACTATCTTCCAGCCAGGTGTCTCCCATCTTATATCTGTGCAATTCATTCTTTTTACCTGGGTCCTAGCTACCTCAAAGATTGAATCTGACAGTATGAACTGGTTTGGGTGCTAAGGTCATCAGGAGAGGCCCTTCTCTCCATCCCGCCACCCTCACAGGTATGGCTCATGGGAACATATGAAAGGGCCTTCTCAGCTGCTGCACCCAGACTCTGGAACACACTCCCACTAGAGGCCAGGGCTGCCCCATCCCCACTGTCTTTCTGGAAACAGGCAAAGACCTTTCTCTTTGGGCAAGCTTTCCCTTAATGATGGACTACCACTTATGGCTTACATAGACTTGTGTTTATAACTACTTATAACCTTGTGCTTATATCTCTCCTTGTGTGATTACATTGACACTATGTTAACAACTGTTAGTTCCCATTCCTCATAACTTTTAGATGGTCTACCATAAGTGGTTACATGGTATTTATCTAAATAAATAAATAAATAAAAATAAAAATAAAAAATAAATTATAAGTAGAGCAGACCACATCAAAAATTTGCAAGGCAGCAGTTAAAATGCCAATGGCTTTCTGCTCTTAAGTTGAATTACTCGTAGGTAAAGCCACTTGTAAGTAGAGATACCACTGTATTTAGTTGTGTTCTTTGGCAACAGATTGGGCACTATATTTTGTATATAGTAGCAGTAAAAGGATAAGAGTAGATATGGGCAGGAAACGAAAAATGAAACACTGTTTCATTGTTTCATTACCAAACATAACGGTAGATGTGTTTCATTACTAATTAATTTTAAATAATTTTTCAAATGAAATGAAAAAAATTTCTTATGGCTTCTCTGGGTCCTAGAGGCACCAAAATTGCAGGATAGCTTCTTTGAACTCTTTCCTGTAAGGCTCTCAAATTTGGAGAGGATTGGAGTTCAGGGGGCTGAGTTATTAAACTCCAAAGTGGGGGGGGGTAGGGGAAAATCATTTCTAATTGAGTTGGGAGCTGTTTCCCACAATAATACAACGGATGCTATGGTCAGAAAAGGACAAAAGGAACCCAATCGCCACTGAAGGAGTATACTGGATACCTTGTAGTTGTGGCCAGGTGTATATTGGGACCACAAAGCACAGCATCCAGACCAGAATTAAAGAACATAAAAGACACTGCAAACTAAAACAACCTGAAAAATCAGCAGTAGCTGAACACACCCTGAAACAAACTGGAGATGAAAACCTCTTCTAAGACACAGAGGTACTGGACAACATTACCAATCACTATGCCAGACTACAGAGGGAAACCACTGAAATCCACAAAAATAAGCACATATTCAACAAAAAAGAACGTCTAAAAATCAACAAAGCCTTACTTCCAGTACTGAAAACTACAGCCTGCAGGAGCTTGAAGTTCAATGATTCCCAACCAGCCACAAGCACTGGTGATCATTTTACACAACAGAACAGCTAAGGACACCCATCAACTACAGAGGATTGTTGCCACCCCTGATTACAGTGAAACTTCTTAATCCCTCCATCACAATACAATGACTAAAACCTATTCTCCTGCATAGGACAGGTTTCCTCTTTCCCACTATTTAAAAAC
The DNA here is from genome assembly GCA_029282475.1 of Phrynocephalus forsythii. Taxonomy (NCBI): domain Eukaryota; kingdom Metazoa; phylum Chordata; class Lepidosauria; order Squamata; family Agamidae; genus Phrynocephalus; species Phrynocephalus forsythii. The sequence continues at coordinate 36,052,636 of JAPFRF010000010.1, forward strand.
CACAGTTTCACTCACTCCATACCCCAGAACACAGAGATAAACTCCTAGTTCCCTGAGCTCCTTGCCCTCTGAAGACGCCGGCCACAGAGTCTGGCAAAACATCAGGAAGAAAAACTTCCAGAACATGGCCAAGCAGCCCCAAAAACTCACAACAGCTAATTTTTGTTGTTTTTTTGAAAAACAGAAGGTATCATATCCAGCTTTTAAAATACTAAATGACTAACACAAAATTAAGATTTAAAAGGCTGCTTTCATATATCTAAACTGAATATGCAAATCAAATGAGAGGCTTGAAGTAGTGTTAGGATCTTCTTTCTTCTCCTTTGAATACCCCCGGCGCTCAAAACCTGCTTCAGAGTGTTTCCCAATACTACAGATCAGGTTTTTGGAGTACATGAGAATGCAGAAGAAGCAGTTTCCACCAGCAGACACATCCTTCATTGCACTCTGGGGCGCATCCTCATATATAGCCTACATATGTTAATAAAACCATTTAGGCTTCAATTACTTAAATCAAGTTATGAGAATGAAACAGAAAAAGACAAGGCTTGGATTCTTAACATGCATCTTTCCCTCATACATACCATTTATCAATGTCTGTGATGTGCAGTCTTGCATAGATGCATTATTAGTGCCACGGATGTACAAACTGAGATTTGTATAGACATCCTCTGTTTTTGAATAGTCCAGTGGCCTAGGTATATCTAAGTGATCTTGAGGCACAACTGAAGTGCTGCCTCGGTACAATATTAAAATAAATATTGCTTGAAAGATGATCAAGAAAAGTAGGAACCAACGATTTTCAACTTGAGAACTGATCATTTTCCTCCCAAATGCCATGTCAGCTCTGCTAAATATTTAATTCTTCAGGACACGTCAAAGTTTCACTTCATGGATAAAGTAGCTTCATGCAGAAGTATGCTCTTGTTGCCCAGCTCAGTAAGGAAGGTGGCATCTTTGGAAATACCTTACATTCTCAGCATGCTATTCTAGATCTTGACCATCTTCTGTGCATTTTTATCCGTTCTCTCATTCTCAATCTGCAATGTGAGAAAAGAATTTTTATGTGCTAACAATATAGTTTCACAACATTTGACTCTTCTAACAGAATGTCCTTTAACAATGACTAGTCATACTACAGTCTACAGAGATTACACTTCCTTGAAGGATCAGGTTTGCAATTTGAGTGAGTTGCTGGACCCAGTGCTCTCAATGGAGAATCAGATCTCGCCCATGGTCAGAGCTGCCTTTTTTCATCTTATGCAGATGGCACACCTTCACCCCTTACTTTAACAGGAAGCCCCTAACTACAATGGTTCATGCACTGGCAATCTTGAAGGACTATTACAGTGTTCTCTAAGTGGAGATGCCCTTGAAGGCAGTTCAAAAGCTGCATAAAATGCAAAACCCAGCAGCCACACTGACATTCAGAACATCAAAATATGATCATATATCACCTATTCTGGTGTCCTTGCATTGGCTGCTGATGCTATGCTTCCTGCTTTTGATGAATTTAACATCTTTAACCATTTAAGATGGTGCAACTAGTATGAACACCTCTCCCTCAGAACATTCACTCGTCCCAGCCACACCCCATATACTGGGATGTCATGGATGGCCACCCTAATGGTGGCCCTGAAATCAACAACACAGTACTGGGCCTGTTCTGTGGTAGCTACATCATTATGGATATGACTGGCCCCTTCCATCCTTGACTTCATATAACAACTCAAAGTGTGGCTGTTTAAACAGGTGTTTCAGAGCCTTGTCTCTCATTAATCTGGCTAATATTTTCCACTAATCTCACTAATATAGTCCATGAATTTTGGAATAACTGTAGCTGCTTTACCATCATCTACTATATTTTGCATTGAAATTTTATATACTGCTTTGCATTAGTAATTGTGTTCTTAGAAATTTGGTTTCTTGTCATGTTTTATTAGTTTACTACTATAGTTTTATCATGTGTTTGCTTTGTGTTCTTGTAAACCACCTAGATTTGTGGCCTAGACACTATATGGGTGGGATGAAAATTATTTTTTAAAAAATTAAAAACTGCATCCTCTCCTATTGACAAAGAGGATTCCCAGGTGTTGTGGCATTACAACACCTAGCACAGTGAAAAGTTTGAGTCCTTAAACATTTTTAAACCCTTTGCAGATCCAGCTCAGTCCATCATCTCCATATAGATGCGATGGATTCAAGATGGACACTGTGTGGTTGAAAACAAAAACGGCACATTGTGTCTTTGGTCTTTGACCGTAAATGTTTAATCAATCAATAAATAAACGCCACCCTGCATTAGAATGTCCATTTTGTAAAGGAGATTAAGTCTGAAAATAAAGTAATTTTATGAGTCTGTCTTATAGAGAGAGAGTTCACCACCCTGTCCTTTTTGCCTCTGTTCCTCAGCAAAGTTAAGGAATGGGGTTTGGGGTGGAGAATTGCAAGTAACCACAAAAACAGTTTGTACCGAAAATCCTCTGCCCTTCCGAAACAGCAGCTCATCTACACAGCCAAGCCCGGTCTCTTTACAAACCCCACCTCAAATCTTGCGCCTTTAAGTCTTGTGCTCCTAGGCTTTGCAGCCAGAGGCCCCTGTGCATGTGAAACGTGGATGGCCTCTTAAAAATTTACATTTTACTCACAAAGGTATTTAAAAAAACAACAACAACACCCAGTTATCAACTATTCCAGCTACGCAAGAGGACTGCTGCTGTCCAGCAACCCTTGCGCTAAAATTTCTTGTTAATTAGGAGGGTCTCCCTAGCTCCCTCCATTCCTGCCAAAAAATAAAAATAAAAATAAAAAAGAGGTTTTGTGCGGGTTTCTTTGGTAGCCCAGAGGAAACCTAGCCCACTCCTCCAACAGAGAGCCATTAATAAGAGTGCGAGGGAAAGGTCGAACACGGGGCTCGCGGTCGGGTCCCAGCCCAGCCCGCCTGAGGAGCATTAAGGACGGGGCTCGCCGTGAGCCCAAAGGGGCCGGGACTGGCCGAGGCGGAATGGGAGGATGGGTGGGTGGGTGGCTGGTGGAGCTCCTCACCTGAGTTCCCGAGGGGCGCACGCGAACACCACTTCCGCTCAGGGACTGTCACGGGACACGCCCCTTTCGCCCTTCGTGCCGCGGTCGCGTTAGTTAGGCATTCAAGAGGGTGGCTCGGACTACAATTCCTAGGGGGCACCACGAGAAGCCCAGGACGTTGCATGCTGGGAGTTGAAGTCTGAGCGGGCGCGCCCTCTCCATTGGAAGGCCGTCTTGCCACTCTGAGCTTTGCTGGGATTGGGGGGAATCATGCACCTCCTGTCTCTTCTCTCTCCCCCCACCCCACCCCCATGCTCTTAATATGATAGGCTTTCCTCTGCTCTTGTTTATTTTGCGCTTGTTCTTCATTAAGGGAGATTGGAAAGAAAACATACACACGCTATTCTTAATCTTTAATGGAGAGGAGAAAAAAAAACCTATTTTAAGATAAAAGTACCAACAGAATTCCCAAGGGAGGGAGCCCCCTATGTTTGCTAATACTTGATAAATATCGAGAAAGAGAAAAGAGGCATGCAAGTTTGATAGAGAACTGATATGTTTATGAGAAGATGCTAATATATTTCATGACGTAAAGCAGATCTGCGTAGAAAGGCTGTTGCAGTTAGGAAGCTGAAGTTAAATGCGAAATGTTAGCTTGCTATATGGACAGAACTCCAGAGCAAGTGAAGCAATAAGCAGAACTTACTTATTTTAATATATATTCTGATTTTCTCCCAGCATTGGGGTTCAATAGTTTATAAAACAATTAAGAAACAATAAGATTATAATTTAATATTATAATAGAATAAAATGCAATTATAATATTAAAATAGAATCAAAATTTAAAATCACTTGATGAGACAAAGAATGAGGAGGTGATTTTTGTATGTTTCAGAGTTAAGCTTAGGAAATTGTCCCTTCATGATATCAACTTGTGTTACTTTTTGTTCTATGGATTCTAGAATCCACAGACAGAATGGCCGCAGTCTGTACTGCTGTGGGATTCTGGAAGTTGTGGTACAGAAGCTCTTATACAGATAAACTACAACACAGAGCAGTAATCACTGTGCAAAGCAAATAAATGCATGGTATAAGGTATTCATAAATTCAAAGGGGAATACCGTATATAATTTAGGTTCTTAGCTTATTTAATGAGGTCTCTTTTGACATTTCACGCAAATGAAGTACTGGAAACTACTAACAAATGTCAACATTGTTTAGTCATTATTTCATGAACTTTGGTCTTCCTGATTTAAAAGTTGACTGCATATAGCTTTTTAAAAATTAATTGTCTCCATTGAAGTGTGCCAGGGCATGTCCCATGCATCATCTGAGCTCAGTTGCAGCGCTGGGAGAAAGGAGAGGAGAGAGGACCCCTCCCCACTAGTGGACTGAATTTTAAAGAACCAAGCAGCAGACTGTCTTCACAGCTAAAGTTCTGTCTTTCTTATTGTTATATCTCTGCCACTGAAATTCAACTGATGCACTTATATCTTTTTTTAAAATGCAGCTAAGCACAGTCTTCAACCAAGCTTGAAATTGAGTTTGGGAAAGAGATGGTGGATATCTGGATGAGGTGTTCACTTCTCTCCCCCACATGTAACCTTGAAATGTAATTCCTCTTTGAATCAGCCTTGAACCTGATAAAGAAAGGACAAGTCATTGGATCACTTACTGCACCATTCTGCCTCTTCCTCTCCATGCCGTCCTCCAGGCTGAGGACTCGTTGGTGACTTGGTGCCAGACTCAGGCACCTTTAGTGGTCTGTTATAATGGCAGCACCTGCTGCCCCAAGGAAGAAAAGAGCTGATGGTGTCAGTTCTCTCTGGGGTAGCCGCTTCCACATTATCCAGAAAGAGGGCATGTTTCTCAAATAAATAAATACGATGAGAAAATAAGTCACTAATATGCATATAGCAATCTATATATAGCTGGGGACTGTTGCATTATCAACAACAGGGGCCTCAGTGAGTCCAAGACCCACATTTCTCAAGCTACGTCCTGGAGATGAACAGTGCCACAGGATCTATTGAATATTTATTGATTGAAAAAAGTATGTGTAACCAAAACTGAAAAATTGCACTGCTGCTCAGACCGGTGCAATTCAAGGGAATTTTAAAATGTATTTCTTTGTCTCTTCTCTTTATACTGTTCAATGTTCCATTGTTTATGTGTTTGTTGTTGTTAACCACCCAGAGTTCTTTTGGAAGATGGATGGATGGTAAATAAATAAATAAATAAATAAATAAATAAATAAATAAAAGGGAGAAACATCCCTGATCTCCCTTCCTTTAGTTTAAAATCAGATTGGATTACAGAGCCCTTCAAATAAATGAGAATTGCAACACAGGAACCAGTCTTCTTGATGGCCTGTAGGCACTCTAGTAGCTAGCAGAAAGCTCCAAACGGGACATTCTGTGGATGGAGAAGAACCATTCTGTGGGTGGCTTTGAACCATCTACTCCAAATAGCACCCATTCCTCTAGATCAGGGCTGTTCAACTTTGAACAGGCCAAGGTCTACTTTTTCCAGCCGAAAGTGCCTGAGGGCTACTACACTAAAACCTCTACTTACAAATTTTATCCATTCCGAGCACATGCTCATAAGTAAAAACTTTTGTAAGTAGAGCAGCGGTTTCCCATAAGAATGCATTGACAACCAATTAATCTGTTCTGGAGGGAACAGATTTAAATGCACCATGGCCCTTGAACTGCCCCGCTCGGCTGAGACAGTGGACTGGCAGACCCAGAACTTTTCTGGCAGTGGTGGTCCTTGGGATGGGGGAGGGAGGGGTGGAGAACTTATCCCCTCACTTTTTTTATTGGTGGTCAGCGGGCTACTTTTGAACCCTTCATGGGCTACTAGTAGCCCGCGGTCTACCTGTTGGACAGTCCTGCTCTAGATGAACCCAAGCTGTGTGCTGGTTGGCTGTGCCAGCTGTAAAGCCTGGTCAGAGATTCACCACTCTGATCCTTCTACCATCACTTAGAAATGCCCAGGGGTATTGCCTCTTGTGTGAATGGGGAGCAGGAGAAAAGACTTCAAAGATTTACCAGTGTCTCAGCCCAATAAGAAGGGAAGAATCCATGTCTTTCTTAATGTAAACACATGGGATACCTACTGCGATCAAGTGCCAAAGTGTCCTCAGTCTGTTTTTAAAGTGCCCCTTGGTAAGGGATTCAGGCAAACTCATTTATTTCTTTTACCTCTGTGGGTTTTCAAGTTCAGTGGGCAGTTGTTTTATTATGGCTTCTAGCTAAGCACATTTGGCTCACAGTTGGACTAGTTTTGGGTTGGGCTATCGCCCTCTCTTGGAATGAAAAAAAAATTTCTAAAAGTTTAGTGTTACTTTTGCACACTACAAGCACATTTGTCCCAATACAGGTACACCGATACCTCTATCCTGTTTTTCAGTGGCCCTGTTTCATGATTTCATTCTTGCTGTTTGTCAATCTCCTGATTTCACCATGATGAGTCATTAACACTAGTTAGGTTTCTCTTCCATCTTTCCTCTAGTCTAGTAGGTTCAAGGAGTTGTAGGCTGTTCTCCCTCTCCTGACACTTTCAAGACAGATCATAAGAACAAAACATAAGAACATAAGAAGAGCCGTACTGGATCAGGCCAAAGGCCCATCTAGTTCAGCTTCCTGTATCTCACAGTGGCCCCACCAGATGCATCTGGGAGTGCACAAAACTAGATGTCTGTCTCCTGATACCACTCCCCTGCATCTGGTCCTTGAAGTACCCCAGTTTTAAAATGACAGAGAGTGAGTGGCTCAAGGATACCCCTTGTTGCCTTTAACCAGTGAGGACTAGATCTTCTAAGTCCCAGTCTGGCATTGGAACCAATATACTACATTCGCTCTTGAGGGTACTAAGAATCTGTATCCCTAGTCTGTTCTTGCAGTAACATCCTCTGCAATGTAGAAAGGTCTTTTTGTGTGTGTTTAGATTTCTAGATCTTATGATCTTATGATGGAGCACTCCAGTATAAAATCTATCCGGGCTGCGTCTTTCATTGAGCCCTATCTGCAGCCACCAAAAACATATGCATTCATAGAGAAATCTGGTCTCACCAAGTAAAGCATAGGAAATATATTCCACAAAGCAAAGAGCAGAGCACCAGAAAAATGCTATGCTTGAGAGAATTTCATTTCTACTTGAATAGGAACTAGCAATCCTGCCTAGAAAGCTTTGACAACACATTCTGGTGTAATATATATGGAAGAAATGTTAATACAGTGGAACCTTGACTTACATGCTGCTTGACTTGCAGCATATTTGACTTGCAGCAAGAAGGGGCCTGTTTGACTTGAGTCGCAGGCTTTGACTTACATCTCGGAGCCCCGGCTCAAGGCACCAGAATTGGGCGGCAGCCACAACCCAGCATCGTGGCTGCCGCCTCCACAAACTGCTCCTGCCTTCTTCCTCTCCTCCGGCAGCGGCGGCTTCAACGAGGCCAGCTCAGAGCACCTGGAGCTGGTCCTCGGCCTCGCCGAAGCCGCCGCTGCTGCCAAAGGAGAAGAAGGGCCGGGAGCTCGGGGCTGGCCTCGCTGGTTAGACAGTCGGCTCAGTCTTGTAAAAAATCTGGCTGCAGCAGTCTGGTCGACAATAGAAGCATTTTAGTTGGGGAGCTGTAAAGTTGTGGGACTCTAATGGTAAGCATAGAGTTGTTCAGAACTTGGAACGTCAGGTTAAAATCAGTAAAACTTAAATGTTAGACATTGTTGCTATGAACATTAAAAAGTGGAGGCATATAACTTGTGGATAGAGATGGGCACGACTTAGCGGTATTCCCGTTTCCGTTTCCGTTACTCGTATCTGTTACTCTACGGAAACGGTAACGGGAATTACTCCGCCAGAATTCAAGCTCGAACCGATGAACGAACAATTTGGTCTGATTTGTCGTGCTCGTTACTTGCATCGCGGTGATCGCGCAATGCCAAGCGGCACAGAAAAAAAGTTTTTAAAAGTAAAAAAAAAACAATTCCCGGCCCTAAAAGTAGGCAAAAACTGTCTGAGGGCACCTACCAGGCCAGAAGGGTGTTTTATTTGGGGGGGGGTTCCCCGCCCCCTCTCCTTGGCTATTGCTACTGCTGCGCTGCTGGTACCAGGCTGGGAGGGCACATCCATTTGCCATGCAGTGCGGGGGATCCAAAATGGCGACCGCAATATTTTTTTTGAAATCGTTGCCCAAAACCCCACCAAAGTACCCCAGAAACATGCGAAAATTAGCTATTTTAAATGCTTGAATTTTTACAGTAGCAGCAGTGGGTTTTTCTTGCAAAAAAAAAAAAGTCTCCGTTGATTTTATTTTATTTTATTTTATTTTATTTTATTTTATTACACCTGCACATTTGCAATGATGGGCTCGCCCATGGGAGTGGACCATGCAAATTTTCCACCAATCGCATGGCCACTTGGCCAGGTTGACCACAGAGACTTCTGGGATGTGCCAATCGGGCATAAACAGCCCACTAATCGTAGCCCAAACCCGAACCCTAAGCCTAAGCCTAACCCATACACCAGTATACTGTCCGTCTAAGTGGGTCAGAGAGGCACCCAGAGGTGCACCCCAATACTCACCCTAACCTCACCTGTAACTAGCCTAACCCTAGCCCTTGCGCTAACCCATCTTAACCCTAAGCCAGATCTACTTGCATTGCACTACATGCAAGTACGTGAGACACAGCGGGTGCAAAGAGTCTGCCAGTCCGTCACTTGTGGCTCTGGCTGACTCCTGCAGCTCCCTCCAGGAGCCCGCTACCCCCCCCCAAACCAGTACTAACGACAACGAAAAAACGAAAAAACGAACCGACTAATTTTTGTGAAATTTCGCGAAAAACGGAAACGAGCCGAAACGGACTGCCTCCGACACACGACAACTCGAAAACGTCATTTTCCCTAGTTGTGCCCATCTCTACTTGTGGACTATAATTCCAGTGCCTCCTCCTCTCTTTGAAGAGACATTTCATTTACATCCTCAGAAGGAATCTCCTATCCCAGTCAAATTTGTGTTAAGTTGCTGTTTTGGGGGGTCTTTTTCATGATCTGGAACGGATTAATCCGCTTTCCCATTACTTTCTATGGGAAACGTTCGTTTGACTTAAGTCATGTTTGACTTAAGTCTAGACCACTGGAACGGATTAATGACGTAAATCAAGGTTCCACTGTACTGTGAATTATTTGGATCTATCACAGATGCTGAAAGCTAATAGAAAAAAACTTCCTTATGGCCATTAGCCATGTAATCCACATCGTGAGGGGGACACATAAAAAACAGGGTATGTGAACAATGACAAAAAATGATTTTATTTTTTAGCATTTATTAGCATTAGTTCCATCATCAGCGCAGTGATGTAGCTAATATCCTGACCTTATGTAACATTTCAGCTTGGGGCTGTAATATCTGCAGTAGACTGAATTTCACGAGGAACAATGCCTTAACAGCTGAATAACATCTGTGCACAGTGAAACAAACAGCTGGGAACACCCTTAGTCTTCCATATCGAAAGCAGTGCCTGGGTAAAACATGAGCATTTTATAAGCAGAATTCACAACCACCTACCTCTTTGCATTTTTTTTGTTACTCCATGGAACTTCTTCTTCTTCTTCTTCTTCTTCTTCTTCTTCTTCTTCTTCTTCTTCTTCTTCTTCTTCTTCTTCTTCTTCTTCTTCTTCTTCTTCTTCTTCTTCTTCTTCTTCTTCTTCTTCTTAAGAACATAAGAACATAAGAAGAGACATGCTGGATCAGGCCAAAGGCCCATCTAGTCCAGCTTCCTCTATCTCACAGTGGCCCTACCAGATGCATTTGGGAGTGCATGAGACTAGATATCTCTCTCCTGATACCACTCTCCTGCATCTGGCCCTTGAAGAACCCTGGTTTTAAGCCTGGCAATTACACATCTCCATCATGGTTTGTAACCTGTGATGGACTTTTCCTCCAGGAATCTGTCCAATCCCCTTTTTAAGACACCCAGGCCAGATGCCATCACCACATCCTGTGGCAGGGAGTTCCACAGACTAACAAAGTGCTGGGTGAAAAAATATTTTCTTTTGTCTGTTCTTACTCTCCCAGCCCTCAATTTGAGTGGATGTCCCCTAGTTCTGGTATTTTGTGACAGGGAGAAGAGCTTCCCTCTATCCACTTTACTCATGCCCTGCATTATTTTGTACGTCTCAATCATATCCCCCTCAGGCGCCTTTTTTCCAGACTAAGGAGCCCCAAATGTTTTAGCCTTTCCTCATAATGGAGGTGCCCCAGCCCAGTAATTATTTTAGTCGCTCTCTTCTACACCTTTTCCAGTTCCACTATGTCTTTCTTGAGATGTGGTGACCAGAATTGTACACAATACTCCAGGTGTGGCCTTACTATTGTTTTGTATAATGGCATTATAATGTTGGCTGTTTTATTTTCAATCCCCTTTTTAATAATCCCTAGCATGGAATTGGCCTTCTTCACCGCTGCCACACATTGGGTAGACACCTTCATGGAGCTGTCCACCAACACACCAAGATCTCTTTCTTGATCCGTCACGGATAACTCAGAGCCCATGAGTTGATAGATAAAGTTTGGATTTTTTGTCCCAATATGCATTACTTTACATTTGGCTACATTAAAACACATTTGCCATTTCGCAGCCCATTCCCCCAGTTTGGAGAGATCCTTCTGGAGCTCTTCACAATCTTCTCTGGTTTTTACCACACGGAAAAGTTTTGTGTCATCTGCAAACTTGGGAACCTCACTGTTTATCCCTGTCTCCAGGTCATTTATGAACAGATAGAAAAGCACCGGTCCCAGGACTGATCCCTGGTGCACACCGCTTTTCACTTCTCTCCATTGTGAAAATTTCCCATTGACACCTACTCTTTGTTTCCTGGCTCTCAACCATTTCTCAATCCATAAGAGGACCAGCCCTTTTATCCCCTGACTGTGCAATTTTCTCAGTAGCCTTTGGTGAGGGACTGTGTCAAACGCCTTTTGGAAATCCAGATAAACTATATCCACCAGTTCACCCAAATCTACATGTCTGTTGACCTTTTCAAAAAATTCTAAAAGATTTGTCAGACAAGACTTACCCTTACAGAAGCCATGCTGGTTTTCTCTCAGCAAGGTTTGTTCTTCTATGTGTTTTAAGATTTTCTCTTGGATGAGGCTTTCCAACATCTTCCCTGGGACAGATGTAAAGCTAACAGGCCTGTAGTTTCCCGGGTCCCCCCTCCTTCCTTTTTTAAAAATTGGTGTGACATCTGCTATCCTCCAGCCCTCTGCTATCCTCCAGCCCTCTGCTATCCTCCAGTCCTCCTCCTCCTCCTCCTCCTCCTCCTCCTCCTCCTCCTCCTCCTCCTCCTCCTCCTCCTCCTCCTCCTCCTCCTTCTTCTTCTTCTTATTCTTATTTAACCACACAGCTATCTACGCTGGATTTTTTATTACCAATCACTAGTCAAATGCTTCCCAAGCGTTTAGGACTCAGTGATGTATCGGCAAATTATGCGAGCAGACCCCAGTAAGGTGGCTTTCTGCATCTGACTGATGGTGACTGTCAACTCCACTTTCTTCGAAATACTTGCTTAGCTCTTTGGGCACCACACCCAGCGTGCCAATTACCACTGGGACTACCTGTACCGGTTTATGCCAGAGTCTCTGAAGTTCAACTTTGAGATCCTGATATTGGGTAATTTTTTCAAGTTGTTTCTCAGTGACTCTACTATCTCCTGGTATAGCAACATCAATGATCCACACTTTTTTCTTCTCCACAATCACAATATCTAGGGTATTATGCTCCAAAACCCTGTCTGTCTGTATTCGGAAGTCCAAAGTAATTTTGCATGCTCATTTTCAGTCACTTTTTCAGGCTTATGGTCCCACCAGTTCTTTGCTATGGGCAGATGATAGTTCTGACACAAATTCCAGTGGACCATTTGAGCAACTACATTATGACGCTGTTTGTAATCAGTCTGAGCAATTTTCTTGCAACAACTCACTATATGGTCAATAGTTTCATCTGCCTCTTTGCAGAGTCTACATGTGGGGGACTCCGCTGATTTTTCTATTCTAGCCTTAACTGCATTTGTTCTGATAGCTTGTTCTTGAGCTGCAAAAATCAGGGCCTCTGTCTCTTTTTTCAATGTTCCATTGGTGAGCCATAACCAGGTCTTTTCCTCATCTGCTTTTTCCTTTGACTTTTTCGAGGAACTGCCCATGCAGCCCTTTATTATGCCAGCTATTAGCTCGTATTTGCATTGGTGTTTTCCTGTATTGACCCTTTGTTTGATTTACTTTAAACACCTCCCTGTTCTTAACCTCCAATAATGCTGGCTCTGTACTATTTTTTACATAATCTGCCAATGCATGCTTCTCTTATTCAACTGTCTGCTTCACTTGCAGAAGACCTCTACCACCTAATTTTCTAGGTAAATACAGCCTGTCAACATCACTGCGTGGATGTAATGCATAGTGAATGGTCATAAGTTTTCTTGTTTTCCTATCTAGAATACCTAGCTCCGTCTGAGTCCAGTTTATAATGCCAGCGGTATACCTGATGACCGGTATGGCCCAGCTATTAATGGCATTGATGGTGTTACCACCATTCAGCTTACTTTTTAATACTCTTCTGACCCTTTGGATATATTCTTTACTGATCACATTTTTCACTTGCCCATGCTTGATATTATCTAATTCCAGTATGCCCAGATATTTATAGGCTTCAGACTGATGATACTTAATAGCTTCTCCATTTGGCATTTCAATTCCTTCACTCTCAATTATTTTTCCTTTTCTCAGTGGCACTGTGGCACATTTGTTTAGTCCAAACTCAATACTAACATCGGTACTGAAAATTCGGGCTGTGTTGGTCAGTGAGTGTATTTCAGTTTCTGATTTTCCATACAACTTTAAGTCATCCATATACAATAGATGAGAAATTTTCCCTGAATTTTTAGCAGTTTGGTACCCTAAATTTGTCTTCTGCAAAATTATTGAGAGGGGAATCAGGGCAATAGTAAATAGCAGAGGTGACAAAGAGTCACCTTGAAAAATCCCTCATTTGATGCTAACCAATCCATAGCTTTCATCCCTGACAAACAATCCTGTTTTCCAGTTCTTCATCGCATTTTCAATTAGGGCACTAATAGTTTTACATATTCCAATGGCATCCAGGCACTTAATAATCCAACTATGCAGTACTGAGTCAAAGGCTTTTTTATAGTCAATCCAAGTCATATATAAATTATTATTATTATTATTATTATTATTATTATTATTATTATTATTATTATTATTATTATTATTATTATTATTATTATTATTATTATCAATCCTCCTCCTCCTCCTCCTCCTCCTCCTCCTCCTCCTCCTCCTCCTCCTTTTCTTTTTTCTGGAATTATAGTATATTATATTTGTTAACCGCCCTGAATGCCCTTTTGGGAAAATCTGCCGGTATATAATTTAAAAATAAATAAATAAATAAATAAATAAATAAATAAATAAATAAATAAATAACCTATTGTGGTAACGGCCAACATTTGGGGAAATAACTATTTTGAACTATAAGTCTCAAGAAGTCAGAATCTCTGGGACACTGGGAACTGTGGTCTAAACCAGTAACTTTACAAACTGTGGTAGGAAGGAACGGCAGGGGAAGGGAGGCTGAAAGAGAGAACCCTGTCGTCTCTGCAGTCAAGGCAGTCCCTTCAGGCTCAAAATATGTGATCAAACAAAGCCTCTTTTACACAGGTTAGTTATTAAATGCAATAATGACAAAACTGAGGTTGCTGCACTTTGGGCACATCATGAAAAGAATCACTGGGGAAGACAATAATGCTAAGGAAAGTTGAAAGCAACAGAAAAAGAGAGAGACTAAATATGAGACGGACTGACAGGCTTGAGTTCTCAAGAGCTAAGCAGGGCTGTTAATGATAGGACATTCTGGAGATGATTCCTTTGTAAGTTTACCATACTGTATGTCTAAGGAGACTTGATAGCAGATAACAAGAGGTATCAGAGGGTGGTCTTGGAGTGTGCCACTTCAGACCACCAATGGCAGATCACATGAATGAAAATTCTCAAAGACAACTCTCCCTGGATGTTGCACAACAGGTTTTTCAAGCTGGATCAGTATAGCTGATGTATAATGCTGGTGGTATAGCTCAATGGATTGGAGTGCCTGGTTGTGGAGTGTGGGTCTAGAACAGGCATGTCCAAACTTCAGCCCTCCTGATGTTTTGGACCACAAATCCCAGAATTCCAAGCCTGTTTCCAATGGCAAATGACTGTGGGAGTTGTGGTCCAAAACATCTGGAGGGTCGAAGTTTCGACTTGCCTGGTCTAGAAATTTGAAGTGCCACTGTATTTCCCAGGTGAACAGTCACCTGGAGTATTGGTGGTTGACGGTGTCATGTGCTCTGCCACCAATGCAGATTTGGGCAAAACTGCACAGTCCCAAAGCAGCATGAGGAAAGAGAGTGATGCACCACTTATGGGTACTTTACACCCTGAAAATCGTGGTAACATTGGAATTGACTTGACATTGTATCTAGGGATTTTTGAAATGGAAAAATATGCAAGTGTGCACATCCCACCCATCCATCCCCCCTCTGAAAGTACTGGGAGTACAGTCTAGGACAGGCATGTCCAAACTTCGGCCCTCCTGATGTTTTGGACTGCAACTCCCAGAATTCTAAGCTTAGATTGCAGATGGCAAAGGACTGTGTGAGTTGTGGTCCAAAACATCTGGAGAGCCAAAGTTTGGGCATGCCTGGTCTAGGAGTACTTTTGCTGCTTCATTTGCTATATAAATTTATTTAAAAAAATTTAAAAATTGCTACGTATATGCAATAATTTGTATGAGTGAACAGTGTTGTTTGGCAGACTGCACAAATATGTTGTACTTGGTACAACTATTATACTAATGGAATAACAACTGCAGTAAACAAAGAGGATTAAATATGAGTGTATGTGTAGGCGTATGATTAAAACTGCATGGCTGTAAATATACATGGGACAGGAATTATAACATCATTTCCTCTAATACTGAACTTGGATGTTATTGGTTTGAGAGTCAAATAGGCTAATATCCAAAATAACATAGTGGTTTCTACATACCATCCTCCCAGGTTTTGCAGAAGGTTGTGGTTTTTTAAAAATATTTTTTAAAATACAGCATGTTGTTTTTAAACTAAATACTGTACGTGTTCCTTCTCATTCTACAGTTCCATGATTCTAAACCCAGTTTGTTTCTAGTGCTTATGGAATGTTGATGGCATGTGAGTCTTTACAGAAGATACTGTAGAATAATTCATGACATTTTACAAAGGGAAACTTTCCCATTCCTTTAGCTGTTATTGCTCTCCCTCTCCCCCACAAGCCAGGCAGGAGCTGAGGATACACAGCAGACCTCTACTTGCCTGTCTTAGGCAGTTACTTCACGTTCGTTTTGTCTCTGTAAGTGTTGCACTTTGGACTGGGTAAAAAAAAAAACTTACTTCACGTCTGTCATGCAATAGCTGAAATTTGTCTCAACCACACACCCGGACCGGGCCCAGAGCATGATAATACTGTACCTGGTGCTGGGCTGGGGTATTCTCTTGTCATGGTTTGTTCCCGGTTCCTGTTCCGAGACAAGGGACTGTGTGGTAACAACTGTCACACAACAACCAGTGTCCACCTAGTGGTCAGTGTCTGAAGTGGCATTCAACATTTTTTCCCCTATGGGAAACACCATGCAGTGCAAATGTTTATTAAAGAAAGCACTGAAAATTCTGTAGCATTGACGTGTGAATCCCGGAAGACCAGTAAATCGAAATATCGAAAAAGTTTTATTTACAATATTTTAAAAAAAGAGTTAAGAAAGCAAGACAAATTCAGAATTTGTCACAGAACAAGACCGTGAAGTAACAGTTGTCATGAGACAAGTTATCAGGACTGTAAGAAAACAGAAACAGAGACTAAACAGGGACAAAACCACGCAATCCCAGCCAACGCTGTCATGGTACAAAACTAGTTGCGGAATAAGGAAGGACATGAAGTAACTGCCTATCAAAAAGCCTATACTTTGGGCAGCTAAATTATTATGTTAGTAAGGAAGAACAGAGGAGACATGCTTTCCCACTTACAAGTGATCTGCTTTTGGGTTATTCAGACATTGCCTTATGATAAGATACTGCAGCTAGATTACAAAGAGCCTCCCTTTGTGCATGCCTTCATATTCTTTTCTGCTGTGAATTGTGGTCCATCAAATATTGCTGTTCCCCAATACAGAAGGACCCCCTTATCTGCAGGATCACTGTCCCCTGATTCCTTTATCTGCTGCCTGAAGATATTAAATTAAAAAAAAAAACACAGTGATATTCCAGTTCCATTCCCCTAGTGAGTTTCCACTTTAAAAACAGGCAGTTCGCTCAACATTGTGGACTGTCCATTCATGGACCGTCTGTTGTAGACGACTTTCCTTCCAGGGGCACAGTCCTTTTGAGCGAAGGTATCCAGAACCCAGGTGGAGTTTGCTTACATCAAAGAAGCCTCCCCTCCTCTGTGCCAAGTCCACTTCTTGCAGCAGCTAGGAGTCTATGAACAAAGGAGCACTTTGAAATGGTTTTCTTAAAATAGCTTTCATCCTTGTGATTAGGTGAGAATATGTTTGGTAAAATGGGTTTCCTGAAACATTCCCCCCCCCCACTGCAGATATATCTGCAAGCATCTAGAATACAAAGTCATTGTCACAGCGGTATTGCCTGTTTCAATATGGATGTTTTACGGATAAGACGGAACAAAAATTGAATTGGTTATACATGAAGAGGCTTTGTGTCTAGGAATATATGCATGACCGGAATGGGTTTCTTTTTTTACTTTGCAAGTTTGTTGTATATGTATGTTGCAATATGAAAGATTTCCTTTTTAAAAATGTTTCTTTATATTGTATCTCAGCATTTTTGGGCTACCTCTGTGTTGTATATTTTTGCGTTACGGGGAATATGTTTTTCTATTATTTTCTCTTTTCTTTTCACACTTCTTTAGGTGCAGTCACCCTGAGGCCATGTGGTAGCTTGTAAAGACAAAATCTTTTAAAGAGAAATGTTAACGAACAGTACTTGAATGCTTCTGGATTGTGCAAAAGAAATTGGGCAAGTAAAATGGGTATGTGCGAAGGATCACAGAGGGAACAATTTTTGCTTTTGTTTTATCTGAAGCATATTCCAAAGAAGACATTTTTTGCCTTCTTTGTATTTGATGAGAACCAGGGACTGAGGTGCTGAACCCCTTTTTTGATAATTTTAATGGGTGTGCTTCTGTAATGTGAAACAAAACAGCTGATCATTTCAGGTAACAATGTTTTTTACAGCTGATCATTTCAGGTTAAAAAAAAAAGCAAAGTGTTCTGCTTATATACTGCCCCATACCACTTCAAGTAGTATCTGGGCAGTTTACAGTTTAATTACAGTATGCAGGCTACACATTGCCCCCCCCCCCCCCGCAATCTGGATACTCATTTTACCAACCTTGGAAGGATAGAAAGCTGAGTGAACCTTGAACCTGCTACCTGGGACTGAACTCCAGGCTGTGAGCACAGTTTTACCTGTGGTACAGACATTTAATCGCTGCACCATGAGGCTCCTATAACATAAATGAGAAGGACATAAATCTCTTGCCTGAAAACTTTTGGAAACTGCTTATGGTACAGCATGTCATTGTTCAAGCCTCTTGTTTCCAAAGTTCATAATGTCATGATGACACTAATCTTCTGTAGATGAGAAAGAAGAAGAGTGCATTAAATTGAAGGCCAGAAACATGTGAAAGATAGATGTAATTAGAATTCAAAGCATGTTTATATTGTAGTTATAGGCTGTCTCATCTTCTCCAGTTCATAGTACAGTAACTGCATCAATGAGTGAACTCCAAAATGTCCTGTCCTCAGAAGCTCTGCTCAACAACTGTAAACTCAAAATAGTGGATTCTTTTAGGGCAGTGGTGGCGAACCTTAAGCACTCCAGATATTTTGGACCACAACTCCCAGAATTCCAAGCCTGTATTGCCAATGACAAAGGACTGTGGGAGTTGTGGTCCAAAACATCTGGAGTGCTGAAGGTTTGCCATCACTGCTTTAGGGATTAAATTCATCTCTTAATTGGTCTTCCTCTTTTCCTGCTACCTTCAATCTTTCACAGCATGATTGTCTTGTCCAGAGAATTCTGTTTTCTCATGATGTGCCCAGAGTAGGGCAGCCTTGGAGTCAAAGTCTTTGCCTCCAGAGATAGTTCAGGCTTGATTTGATCTAGGACCCACTTGTCCTAGATTGGTTTAGCTAATTTCATTGTACACATGTTGTACTTTGACAATAAAGTATTTATTATTATTATTATTATTATTATTATTATTATTATTATTATTATTATTATTATTATTATCATTATCATCATCATCATCATCATCATCATCATCATCATCATCATCATCATCATCATCATCATCATCATCATCATCATCACACTTTAATAATAATATTATATTATATATAATATATATAATATATTATTGTTGTTGTTTTTGTCATTGTTGTTGTTGTCATTGTTGTCGTCAATGAACCATTTTCTTTCCTGTCAGCTTTCTTAACTGTCCAGATTTCACACCAATACGTTGTGTCTGCAAATATTAGAGTGTGAATGGTCTTGGTCTCCAGTGACACATCCTTCCCCTTGATGATGTTTTCTAATTCTTTCACTGCTGCCCATCCCCAGTTATGTTATGAAGAGGTAATTTAAGTCTTCTCTCCCATTTATGGAATCAGATACCAAGGGAATCTCATGCTTAAGTCCTGACGACCAATCGCCAAGCAAAGCAAGCTAATGCAAACTGCCAGAGGTGAGGAACACACATTCTAGGATGCTCAGATGCTTTTATTAGTTAAAGATTTCCCTCCTCTAGTTTCAGGCTACTTCTCATATACAGTATGTTTTTCTTTGACTGCTGGCTCCTAACAATGGACATCTGAGGAATAAAGCCAGTGCAGACCCAGGGAACTCATGATCAGATTGAGGGAACAAGGAGATCTAACAGGAGTTTCACGGGGGTGGGGTGGGGAGGGATAGCAAGGAAAGATCTACAGTACTTGAGGAAAGGACAAAAGAAGGGGAGACAAGGGCAGAGAGTTATATATTACTTGACTTTCCCAGCTACATTCAAGGTAACAAAATTAAGGAAAGGGCATTCATAGACAAACAAATTAAAGCCAAAAGCTAACACAGATTGTGGAGGGAAGACCTGTAAAGTCGGTGCAATGTTTGTCTTTGTGCCTGAGTGTAACACAGCATATTCAAGCAGCAAGTGCAAACTGGCAGCACTATTAGAAGAACAAGTGAGAGAACTGTAGCAGTGAGTAGTCATACGTAAGGCTAAAAGGGAAGATAAAGTGTACATTGAGATAATTCTTGAGCAGCAGCAGCAGCAGTGGAGGCACTGGAGGTGGAAGAGCAACCTGGGAAGGCAGAGGAGGAGGAGGAGGATGCTGATGAGAGAGTAAACATTGTGGAAGAAGCATCATGGGAGAGTCACAGTAGGCAAAATTCAAAGAAACAAAACAAAACAAAAGACAAAAACATGTTGCACCTGAAAGACAAACTGCTTTCAGGTTCCTGATGAGGAGTCTGGAAGACAGCAAGAAGATGAAGTGAAAGAAAAAACTTTGCAGGAGTCTATGAAAGGGACTGAAACTTAGCCCAGCAGAAGTACTGAACCCACTCCCTACAAAAAGATGAAGAGTAGTCGTCACTGCATATCTACTGCGTGGGATTGAAACAGATGTATGCCAGGAAGATCCATGAACTCACCAGGTATACCATCTCCCTGGAGTACAAATTAGGGATGTGACAGAAGGGATGTAATTGCTCATAAAACCCGCAGACACTTATCCCTTTCTTCTCATCCATGTGGGAACAAACAACACACCCAAGAGCAACTTTGAAGAGATCACATCAGTCTTTGAAACTCTGAGAAGGAAGCTTAAGGACTTTGGCATCCAGATACAGTCATCCTCTGCCATTTCGCAGTTCATATACTGTGCTCCTGGTATATCGCGGGACCGCAGTATATGAAGGCAAGGCCCCCCCGGGGCAAGCTGTGTGGGCCTGTTTGAGGCCTCCTGCACTTACCCCAAGCCTGTTGCTGCCCCAAGTTGGTCTCCGAGGGGCTTCCCAGGTCTGTCAGAGGCCCCAGAAATGATTTCCACTGAACTGTAAGTTACTTCTGAAAATGAAGTGCCTTCCAAGATCACCCAAAACCATTTCTGGGGCCTCCATCAGGTCCAGGAAACCCTTCGGAGGCCCGTTCAGGGCAACGCCAGGCCTAAGGTAAGTGTAGGAGGCTCCAAACAGCCTCCCCAGGTCCAACCCAACCCAGTATCTGCATATCACGGATTTTCCTTTATTATGGGTTTGGTTGGGTCCCTAACCACCACAATAACCGGGGGGGGGAGGGGTACTGTAGTTTTCTCCTTCATCCTATCTGTGCTCGAAAGAGCAATAGAAAGGAGAAGGAAAATACTTTGGGTGAATAACTGGCTTTGAAGTTGGTGTCGACGTGCAGGATTTACAGTAGTTTTGGGGATGATAAGCTAAGCTTCTTGGAAAACGGATTGCTAGCAAGAGATGGCTTGTGTCTCACAAGAACTGTGAAGAATGTATTTGGCCACAGCATGAAGAACTTCAAACTGAATTGGAAGGGAGAGGGAGAAATAAGCAAAGAGATAAAGATAGACAAAGGTCTGTGCCCAATAGGAACAGATCTGTGCCCAATAGGAACAATTCTATTGGGGAATCTAAAACAACATTAACATTAATAATGATATCCATAAAACATACAAAGAAAATCAAGCCACAAATAACATACTTTCTGGTGCCTATGTACAAATGCCAGATTTATGGGAAACAAACAAGAAGAATGAAATCTTAGTTCAGGAGGGTAAATACAATTAAGGAATAACTGAAACAGATGACTGATGACTCCCATGACTGGAATACAGAAACTGAGGGGTATAAATTGTTCAAAAAGAACAGAAAGAATAGAAAGCGAGAAATGTTAGAAATACACATTCCTGCACTGAAATAGAGGAGAAAGAGATTGGCTTTCCCACTGAAAATATGTGGATTAGAGTAGTTGAGGTGAAAAACAGAAGGGCAGACAAGGAGCAAGGAATCGCAAGGATGGCATTCGGAAGGCAAAAGTGGAGAATGAGTTGAGGTTAGCTACAGACACTAAAAGCAAACAAAAAGCATTCTTTAGGTATGTGCATAGCAAAACAAGAAACAGTGGCTCAACTACTCAATAGAGATGGAAACAACAGATGCCAAAGAAAAGGTAGGCATGCTAAATTCTTGTCCAGGGCTGGATGAACTGCATTCCAGAACACTGAAGGAACTGGCTGAAGAACTCTCAGAACTAGTGTCCATTATATTCCTGAAATCATGGGAAATGGGTGAGGTACCAGGTAACTGGAAGAGGCCTAATGTTGACCCTGTCTTCAAAAGGGGCAAAAAAATGAGCAACCGAGGAACTTTAAACCAGTCAGCCTGACATAAATGAGTACCTCTTGGAATCTGGTGATTATACTTCTGTTAAATGATTAGAGGGCTGGAAACTAAGTTGTATGAGGAAAGACTGAGGGAATTGGACTTGTTTACCCTTGAAAAAAGGTGACTGAGAGGAGGTAAGATAGCCCTTTCCAAAAATTTGGAACGCTGTCATGCAGAGTTGGGCAGAATCTGTTGTTGATCAACCCAGAGTGCAGAATGGGAAACATTGGGCACAAGTTACAGAAAAGCAGATTTTGGTTGTAAATCAGGAATAAAATCCCAACTGTTAGAGCAACACAGCAATGGAGCCATTATCTTGAGAGGTGGTGAGTGCTCTAACATTGGAGACATTCAAGAGAAATTTAGCCAACCACCTGGCAGATATTCTATTATTTGTATTCCTGCACTGAGCAAGGTATTGAACTCTGTGGCTTTGTAGGCCCCTTCCAAGTTCATGATTCTATTCTACTCTGTTCTTGCATAATCCACTTATATTTGCTTAGGATGGGAAAATTCTTGACATGCTTAACTGCTGTCATGTCAATTAATGATAATATTAGAAACCGTTAAGACAGAGATTAAATTGCATGTCATATTTTAGTTGACATGGTTAGCTGAAAGTGGCATATTTTGTTGCTGTTTCCTTCAGAAGGGCTCTTTGACAGGTTTTAAGTTGTCTTCCCAATCTGGCACCATCCAGGTGCATTCATCTCTTAAAATCCAACTGCTGGCTTGGGGTGGTCAGGTTTGTAACCCTTCCACCTGGAAAGTTGCAGGTTGGGGAAGGGTGCCCTAATGCAAAGAAATTTTAGCCCTGGCTTTGTTCCACAACTAGTTTTGTACCGTGACAGCATCTTCTCTACACCCTCATTCATTCCTGCAATATGTGTGCTAAAACCATGGATGGTTTAGCAGAGAACAACATAAAACATGAAACATTCCTGACAAAATACCTTAAGCTACTCCTAAAAGAATATGTTGCATCAAAACAGCTAATGCTGTTTCCACTTACTGGCTTTGAAATGAAAACTGTCAAGGTCTCTTGTTATTAAACAAACAAGAAATGCATTGCATATGACTGTCTTATTTTCATTTATCTCCAGTCTCTAAGGGAAACATCACAGATGAAAGGCCATTCTAGATCAGTTTTCACAGTAGCTTGCAGAGTGTTTCTGAATTTTCCAATTGGGCAAGCAGGGCATGAAGACAACTGATCTTCCTTAATGTTTCATTTTCCTGATCTGGAAACAAAGTGGTTGCAAAGGAGGCAGCCATAATCTCTCTGACAGTCTCTTTTTTAAGCTCTGCAGAATTAGAGGGCCTCCATCTTCCTTCTGAAATGGACTGCTTCAATATCAACTAGATCACACTGTTAGGAAGCTTAGGAGATCTAGGTACTTCCCTGCCCTTTCCACCCATTGGTTCTATTCCTGCAACAGAAAACAAGTCTGCTCTGTCATCCTCACAACCGCTTTTCAGGTATTTGAAGGCACCATCCATATCACTATTCAATCTTCTCTTCAAGCTAAACATACCCAAACTCTTTTGACAGTTTCATATGCATTTTTAATTTATATAATTACATCCCATCCATTATATAAATTAAAAATATGCACTTTTAATTTATATAATTACATCCCCTCCAAGTTTTGGAAATTGTAGAGATCCTACATATCTTCTGCATACTTTTGTGCTGGTAGCACTCAAGAAAATGACTGTGGGTTGGAGAGTGTTCCAAAACTGGAAAAATAAGGATAGACTTCTGAACAGTTATTTTCACATCATGGCCACCATTCTTTTGTTTTGTTTTCTGAGGGGGCAATTGTTGGTCCAGTAAAGTATGATTTTCTGATTCTGAGGATCTAGTTTCAGCTTTTGAAATGCAGGACTTATCAAAGCCTGAAGAATGGAACACTCTTCCAGTGAATTGAGGCTGAAACACCACTAATAAAATGAACTGGAAATTGTATGTCGTTGGAATTAACCAAGACGGGAGAAATTCTAGAGATGAGACATGACCAAGAGCATGGACCTAGTGACATGACTGGAATTAGAAGTGCCAGTGAGTTCAGACATTGGTTCTTGGAGGACCTTGTTGGTCTTTGGACACCTTTCTACACAAATTGTCTAAAAGGAATCTTCTGCCCAACAAAGGTGTGCTTATTTGTTCCCAATGTACTTTGCTTACAGCAGACAATTGTAAATAAAGTAACTGTCATGGAGACATTAATGAGTGATTACATGCTGTCAGATTGCTTTGGTCTTACAGTGAGCCTTCTCAATGTTTCCCAGGTATCAAGTATTCCGAAGGAATTTACCATTTCTTGTTTGGTTTTGGAACCATGTAGTTTGCCAAAAGTCACACAGGGTGGCTGTTCTCCTGGTAGATATAATGGAAAATAAAATTCCCCAATCCCTGGTACTCCAACCCACTGAGCTAGCTAGGTAGCTTGACATTTCTAGTAATCTTGAGAAAACTAAACACATTACTGTAAACTTCTCCTGAGACTCCTCTTGACTTGGAAGTTGAGTTTATAACCACTGCCGTTATTCTTCATATAGAAAAGCAGCTAAATTTTCCCCCAGAGGAAGGAAGTTGTGCCGTTTTCATGCCATGTTTAATAATAGCCAAGCACACACCACCATAAATAAGCATTAAAAATGGCTTCATTGACATTCTCCGTTTCTCTTATTAACAATGCATATCCTCCCCCCACCATTTTACATTACAGAAAGTTAATAGTATTCATGAAATTCAAGGACTGAAGTGCTGGCCCCAAGGACATTTTCATGGAGCCTCTTCTCTGCACAGTTCTTTTGAAGCAAGGCTTTTCTCTATGACGAAACACCTTTTGTCAAGTCTGCAGCCATCCTTCCAATGACCTCTTCCAATGGTTCTGAATTGTTCTTCACAAGGCTTAATAAAAAGTTGGCTAATGCCTCTCCTGTTCACTGCAGCGATGGTCTTCAGTCACATCCGTTGTGCTTCTTTCTGCTGTGCAGGACAAGAACGCTCACCCTGGGGCTGTGAGAATGCCTGCTGCCCTCCGTTGCTCTCTGTTCCCTGCTCCCGAAAACTAAAGCCCCATCTGCCTTTCCAACAGCCCCACTGGTGAGCTGGGCAGCGGCAGCAACAACAAAAAAATCAAAGATCCCCTTTGCCTGCCACTAGTAGGCTGAAGTGGACTGAGTCTCAGTAGAGTGTGCTGTGGGTCAAGAGTATACCAAGACATGAAAGCGTTGTAAGGGAAGAGAAGACTCTCCTTCTTCCTCAAACTATACAGCCTGTAACCTTGTGGGTCACAAAGGGTTAGGGGTAAATTCCCTTCCCGTAGAAGCTGGCTTGTGTATCAGCCAGCAGAAACAAGACATGGCCTAAGAGCTTCATCTTCTGAGTGGTCCCTCCTCACTCTAGGACTCAGCAGAAGACATTTAGCAGTCTTGACTTTCTCACAGTACTGACTGGGAGCTTCACCCCTTCCTCTTCATAGGCAAACCAGTTAACATACCAGGCTCTTGCCTTCTGCAGAGCTTGTGGAAGTTAGGTTTTGGTCTACAGTTCCCAGACTCACCCAGCCAAGATGTTTCACAGGCCAGGGGGCTGCAGGATTTTTGGAACTGGAGTTCAAAAAAAAAGGCAACAGTCCAAGTTCTGGACTTTGATTTTTCTGTATCTCCAGATGAGACTGAAAAAAGGGGGGGAACTATCTGAAATTGTGGGGACTCTCTGTCAGCCAGTCACGGACGACCATGGGTTACATAAGTTAAGGGTGTACTTTTCCTTTCTGAAGACTGGTTTCCTAACTGGAAGTCTATGGAATAGAACTCACCTGCCCACCCCACTCCCTGGCATCAGGAGATGTTAAAACAAAACCCAAGCCAGTTCCATGCAACATGTTAGCTCTGTCACTAGCCTAGAACAGGACCAGTGATGTCCAGAGATTCCTGCTTGTTCCTTAAGGCAGCAACAATCCTGTACATGCTGAAGTGGAAGTAACTGCCATTGAAATAGAGAGGACCTGTCTCTTAGTAAGCACTTTTCAGGATCATGGTGTAAGGCACATGAATATGAGATGCTGTTTTACCAGATTTTCAAGTTTTGATTTTTTTTTCATTGAATAACCAGAAAAGAATGCACATAATACCTTCTCTTGTATTATCTTAAAGTGATAAGGCTCCATTTTTAATGTGCTGAATTTCCTTTAAAAACATAGAAGCAGGCTAGTTTTTTTAAAAAAAATCCACTTGGCAACAGTTGGGGGTGGGAGCTGCTCCCATAAAGAAAGGCAGCAGGAACATCGCTTGCACCTTTATTGGACTACAACTCCCAGAAGCTCCAGCAAGCTCCATTTCCCCTCAATCATATAGAGAGAGCAGCATCCTGCCACTGGTTGCCCACACTGGTATTCATCCTTGTGCTATACGATGGCAATTTCAAACATTTATTTGAACAGGTCTATGAGAAGTCAAATTTAGTAAATGACTGAGATGCTGTGTAGTTTTGTTACAGAATGAATTATGTTCCTCTTTAATCACCACCAGACACAGTTCTGGGCAGGCACCATGAAGGATCTCATTGCTGTCTCTGGATACCACTAGTTTGCTTTAGCAAGGCAAATCTGTCTGGATTATTCCTCCTGCAGATACTCCTTTTTGTATTAAAAATGTTTGCCCCCAAAACCTTGATAGCTAATTCTGTGAGCATGAGTTGAATGAAACATGGACTTCGTTCTCTCAAGCTTAACATCAGCTGTGGTGGTTGGGGGTGGGGAAGGGGCAGCAGTTTTACTTCAAGTGCTTTTTACCATCCGACCTTCCATCTACTCTCACTGAAAAAAATGATAAAAGCAACATTATTAACAAGATTGGGATGGATGTGCAATGTGCGGCCTTCTTTCCAGAGGTCAGACTACAGTTCCCATCAGCCCCTTCCAGAAAGGCAAATCTTGTGGGATAGCCACAGTTTCCCAACTCCATATTAGTTGGTACAGAATGGCCTTTCTAAACATTTTCTCATTTTCGTTTTTTTAAATGATAAGGTCGTTTGTAGCAAAATTTCCAGGCTTCTGCTGGCTGGCTGTACTATTATGAGGTGACCTCTGTGGTGTTTCTCTTAGAGAAGCAGCTTGTAAACTCACAAATAACCTTGATAACTCCTTTCTGCCAGCCTTAACTCCCATGTAGTTTATTTTTTAAAATTACATACTTTCCTCATTACTGTGCTTCTAATGTTTTTGCTAATTTAAGACACCAGAGCGCCCCCTTTGCCCTCTCTAACGCAGTGAGCATGAAATATATATGACATTTCAGCAGTGAGTACAAAATTTGCTATTCCCTACTGAGATTTGGAGAAAGGGGGGTGTTGGTTGGGGGGGGGGGTTCACAAACATGCCAGATGATGTAGGTTATTACAAACAAAATAGGCACAAAAGACCCTTGTTATAAATAAGCTAAGAAACAAATCAGTGTCCAGTTAACACCCCATAATTCTTTTCAGGTTTGGTTCAGTGGCTAGAAAAATGTCCACCCTCAGCTTCCTCAATGTTGAGAACTTCCAACACATACAAAAACTCCAGGGGTGTGCTTTTTTCTTATATGAGTAGAGAGCCCCCCTCAGGAACAAAGCAATTGTGCTGCCCACAAGCCTCTAAAGTTTTTACGGTCATGGCCTAGTTCTTTTTAAATTTTTAATTTCTTTCATTTTAAATTTATTTTTATGTCTTCCCCTTGTCCCGAGCTTTGCAGATATCCTGACAATAATTCTTTAGCTACAAGCGTGACTGATGTAGATTTCAGTAGTTACTTCCGCTTTCCATTGATGCTTTACAACGGATGGCAATTTCTGTTTCACCAACCAGGATGTGTAGCAGCCATTTCCCGCCTCAGCTTTCGTAGTTCTGTTCCTGGATGATCCTGTTGTCATTATCTGCCATCATCACACATGTTAAGCTTGACTTTTATTACGCTGCGTGGCTCTGCTCACTCCAAACATGTAGAATTGGAGATCATGGCAGGCCAAGCCAGGCAGTGAGATGACATTGGTTCCGCAGGAATGCCAGTTATTCCAGAATGTGCATGTGATCTGCAGTGCTACATGGACACAAAGAGCAGCCTTCTTGGATCAGACTCAAGTCCTCAGAATGCAGTTGTAACCTCTTTCCTAGGATGGTCAGCCATGTGGTCCTGGATCCAGCAAGCCATGATCTAGCTGCTGTCCAAGGTCTCGCCCCATCAGTTGAGAAGGGTGAAGAAGCACTGGACTGAGAGTAGTTATCTGTCTCCCAGGGAAAAGAACTCTCCACACAAAGATCAGAGCTTGCTGAGCTGCTGAAACTATTGAACTGAATGGCCCCCACTTTCCAGTTCAGTTTTCTTCGCATATAAGAACAGCTGGATCCTTGTAGTGTGTTTTGGATGTGAAAAAAAGGGGATGGATGTTGACAAATGAACTTGGTGTATTTCTGAACAAGAACTTATTCATTATTATTCTGTGTGTGATTAGCTGGGAAGATTCCTCAGGTTGACTGAGGGTTTAAGCTATTCTGAGCCTCTTTCACTGCAAATGATGCTAGAGTCCTCCAGTGTTGATGCTACAAGGATGCCCTCCCTTTGAACTGCCAGGCATTGGAACAGATTTAAAGAAACTAGTGTCACCGTACTACACAAAACAGGGCTTCAAATGTTTATTCAGAGATATGGGGCTAGCAAAGAGAATTCTGTTCCCCATGCAAAGCTGGCTTTTGTTACATTATCCCAGATGGTTTTGTTATTGGTGGCTTATTCCCCCTGCCCCAAGAGAACTGTTTATATTCCTTAAAACATCTTCCAGCAAATAAGTGTAAATGCAGAAATGGGTTCTCCTCGTAGTGAATTGCCAGAGTACAAAGGAAATGAACTTGGACATGACATTCATTTTTGTTTCTTTCATGGCTTTAGGGAAGCGGGTAGATATGAAGATAAGTAGGATGTCATTTCTTGATTGTTGCATCTGTGTGCTGCTGAACAAGTGCCGGGACGTGAGAAGCGACTGCAAAAGAAACACACATACAAAAGAGAGAGAGAGAGATTTTAAAGGAAGAGATGTAGGCACGCAATGTGTCATGAGACTCCATCAACTAAGCGATAGCAGGGATCCAACCCCCTCCCTTACATAAGCTCATACAGAGACCCACCAATAATGCAATGCAATTACTGCCTTTTCTTTTTCAACATTGGACTGCCCCCAAAACCATATGGCAAACTTCCTTTGAAACCTGCTCTGCTGCAAAAGCTGCCCTCTCACAAAGAACAGAAAGCTGCTATATAAGAATGGCAACAATAAAGTCCCCCAACCCCGGGAACTGATTTCATACTGATCATCAACATCATGACCTGTACTTAATTCTCCCTGCAAGGAGCTCAGGGCTATATAGGGTATTTGTACACGACCCCTAAACTCCACAGCAAATGGCTGCCAGCTCCGGAGCTTACAATTGTTTCCCCACCAGCTCCAGAGTTTGCAGGAAATTAAGTGCGACCACGCCCACCTAAGCGTGTACCAGCGCACTTTTCCTGTACCTGCTCTAGGAGGGTGAAAATCCCCAGGTCTGGATTTAATCTGGTGAGTGCGGGGCTCTCCTCGCTTCTGTTTGTTTGTTTTTGCCTCCCACCCCTTTAAGAGAAGGGGCGGGAGACAAAAAACAAACAAACAGAAGAGAAGGAATCAGGACAGAAGACGGGGCTCCGGGCGGCTTCGGAGGTGAGCCTGCATTTTTTCCTCTCTTTTTTCCTCCCTCCCCTCACACAGACAGGAGCAAGGAAGTGCGGAGGGGGTGGGGACGCAGAAAGAGCAACGAACCCCCAAGATCCCTGGTCCGAATTTAAGTGGCCAGCATATCTTAGGGGTCGTGTGAAAAGGCCCATAGTTATGTCCTCCCCATTTTGTAAATCTTTACAGGTCTGTGAAGCAGATTGAGTCGAATGAGAATGAGGAAGTCAAGTAAAAATTCACAGGGGGAAACATGGTTGTCCATAGGGGAGGGTGCTTGCCCGAGAAATCCCAAACTTTGTGTTCTTAAACACCTACATACTGTAGGTAAAATCCACATCCAGATCAACAACCCATAGGTATCACTAATAGACTTTGCCACTTGTGGATGCTATTGTAATGGGAATATCTAGTCTTATGTATGGCTTGGCATAGACTTCCATAATATATTCCTGGCGTCTACACTGGGTGAAACTAATGCTTGTGGTGCAGGGGTTAAACTGCAGTAGTACAATAAAGACTCTGCTCACAACATCAGTTCAATCCTAGGCTCAGGTAGCTGCCTCGTGGCGCAGTGGTTAAATGGATATACTGCAGCTATAATGGCTCATCACCTGGGTAGCTGTCTCAAGGCTGATTCAGTTTTCTATCCTTCCAAGGTCGGTAAAATGAGTACCTAGCTCGCTGGGGGGTGCAATGTGTAGCCTGCATGATTAAACTATAAACCACCCAGAGAGTGCTTTAAGTGTGCTACCTAGAACTGAACCCCAGATCATGAGCACAGCTTTGGTTGCAGTACAGCATTTTAACCACTGCACCACCAGGCTCCCTTGCCATATTTTCCAGTAACCTCTACAGCCAAACAAGGACTTGGAAACCCAGATCCTTCTGTCCCTTAAAGTTAAAGGTAATGGTTCCCCCCACACATGCATGCTAGTCATGTCCGACTCTAGGGGTGGTGCTCATCTCCATATTCAATCAAAAAAGCCAGTGTTGTGCAAGTCCGTGACCATGTGGTCAGCATGGCTGCAAGGAAACACTGTTTTCCCTTCCCGCTTTTTACTGTGGCACCTATTTATCTATTTGCATTTACATGCTTTTGAACTGCTAGGTTGCAGGAGCTGGGGTTAACAGCGGGAACTCAGTCCACTGTGTGGCACCCGGGATTCGAACTGCTGAGCCATTGACTTTGTAGCCGACATGAGAAAAGAGGAACAAGAACTGAGAGGGAAAGCTACAATCCATGCATTTCAGTGATGATTATGGTCAAGGGGCTTCTGGTGCACTGAATTTCCTAGTCAGGGCAAAATCAAGTCTATCCAACATTACTTGCTTCATTTAGATGAGGTGGGGGGGAGCTATTTTTTTGATTGCAGGTCTCACAATCCCACAGGAAAAGTGGCTATTTTTGGCCAACAAAAAATAGCTTCCCCAAGCTAGAATTTAAATGGGCTTTAGCTGGAGATGGAATTTCCACATTTCTGGACTAGAACTTAAAAGCCAGCAGTGTGGGAGTTGTAGTCTCCAAAAAAGGGGGGGAGGGGAATGACTTCTCATCTCTGGCTTAGTCATGGTTAATTTTGTATCAGCTTGCTGTAAATGGGTTGAAGAGAAATGCAGGGTAGAAAAAAGAATTCTTTAACATTATTTTCTTTCGCATTAAAAAAAAGTTACACAGCTCAGAAATTACATCATAAAAAGAATGGGAAACGACCATGTTTCACTTCCACAATTAAGGATAGTTACTTAAGCAATACTGCTAATCAAGAGAGAGAAAAGATATTTATGGGGAACCCATAAGACAGCTCTCAGACATGTGTGTGGCAGGCAGAGAAAAGCCTTTTTCTTCAGCTGATGTAGAAGGGAGACAGAACTCTTGCATACAATAATGGTATTCCTTTCTCCTTTGGTGTGTGTGTGTGCTTATTATATAATCACAAGACAGCTTCCCCATTTGTCTTTTGATTCTTCTGGATGGCATTTTGAGGGCTGGGGAAACAGACACGCAAAAACCTCTTTGCAAAGGAATATTTTCAATGTTGTTATTCAACAACATCTTGCAAATGGTCCATTTAGCCCCAGGGTTTTCCAAGCATGAGGCAAATCTTCCTAGAGAGAATGCTGAAAGTAGTTATGCTAGATCTGACTTCTCCATCACACGCTGCGTTCTGTGTGATGAGGTTGGGTAGGAGTTGGAGAGAACCCAGAAGGGCTTCTTCACACACCTCCCACTGCCATGCTGATAAGGTAGAGAAAAAGGACAGGTTGGGTGAACAGCTGGTAGGGTTGAGAATGTCAGGTCAGGTTAAATAAACAATGATAAGGTAGAGAAGGTCAGGTTAGGTAAACAATGGATAAGGAAAAATAAATATTATTGTTTCAATGAGATAAGCTCTCTGTTATCAATGTCACAATGTCACAGCTGGTATGAGAGCTGCACCTGAAAGGTTGAGTCATTCTAGGTAACAAGTGTAAGCCATTTTAACTGGTTCTTGTGATTAAGGGGCGTGGTTTCAAAAAACTATTTAAGATGCTGGTGAAGTCATTGAGAGCTGTCCAGGACATCAGGCTTAATCAACTGATTGATCTGTGCTGTCTTGAACCCTTAAGTAGCTGTGCTGTCTTAGATCTCTGGGCAGCTAAGGATGCTTAAGTTCTTTACTAACCTACCAGTGTTCTTTCTGTACTGCTGTAACTCTGTCTATCTTTTAATAAACCTTTTACTATTTCACTACCTCTGAGCGTGGCATTTGCACCAAGAGCAAGATGATGATGGAGAGTCATTTTTAAACCAATTTCAACTTATCAATGTGACAAGTGCAAAACAGAAACAAAACTTCTCTAGAAATACTACGTCTTGCACCACCAACTTTCTACCTGTGAGATGCGTTCCACCACGGAGCAATGAGCCTATGTCCTGAGCGGGGGCGGAGGTAGGTTCATTTCCTTTGCTTCCCCCATTCCTTCCATCCATGATCAGCAACCAATCGTGCAGAGCAAGAGAGGGGTTCAAAATGGCATGGCATCAACATACAGCCAAGTCCCACTTCCTTTCAGCTTGCCCACCCATTATAGCAAAAGCGGAGAGCATCCATTTTTGCATGTGGCCCCAAGCCAGTTTTACAGATCAGGGATGCTCCCACAAGTTC
Source organism: Phrynocephalus forsythii (assembly GCA_029282475.1). Classification (NCBI taxonomy): domain Eukaryota; kingdom Metazoa; phylum Chordata; class Lepidosauria; order Squamata; family Agamidae; genus Phrynocephalus; species Phrynocephalus forsythii. The sequence goes on from JAPFRF010000010.1 coordinate 36,085,117, forward strand.
CTGCTTTCACCCTTCCCAAATGTCTGAATGAGTCATACTGTTGCAATGGTTTCTATTTTGTTTCACGACCAAAAACCTCTGTGGGCTACAAGAATATCTGACAGTAACAAATCCGACAATGTCCAGGCAATGTTGTGAGCATTTCAGTTCTCGAAGACAATTTCACTCTCCCCCCGCCTCCTGCATAAACCATTTATCTTCTCTGTTGTGTCTTCTTTCTTCTTCTTTGAAAAACAAAAACAAACTAAAGCTCATACAGTACTCTGGGGAACAGAGAACCAGTTATTGTGTACTCTGCCACAGATAGGTAGTTTCAGATTATTACCTCCAGGCAAGTTTAACTATTAAAAGGAAATCAGACATTCTCTACCTTTATCTTTGGGGTTCCTCCCACTGGATTACTAAATGCTCTCTCCCTGCACCAACTGTGGTTATGTGAAAGAGGCATATAAGAATGGTTTGATTATTCTGTATTATCCTGGGAACTGCTCTGACTCGATAGCATCCAAGCACCCCCGTGTGTGTTGTAGCACTTGCTGTCAAAGACTGACTTCTAACACAGGATTACCCTTAAAAAAAGTGGAATTGAGCTGAAAATTGAAGGGAAAACCACAAAGTATGCGTCAAGGATGTTTTCATCCTCTTCAGTTTATTCTAGAGCACTTCAAACACTATAAGGAAACCAAGAAGTAAATGCATCTAAATAATTTTTAATGACAATTGCACAAGCACTGTAATAGAGACCCTATTATAATAAGGTTTTTTTTTTACATTTCTTGTGCTTTTCATGTACACTGTTCTGAGCTTTTACTATATCAAAAGAGTGCATTCTTGCTCCTGTTGAGTTAAATTGAAATGATGCCTTTCGTCATAAGAACATAAGGAGAGCCATGCTGGATCAGGCCAAGGGCCCGTTTGTCCAGCTTCTTGTATCTCACAGTGGCCCCACCAGATGCCTCTGGGAGTGCATGAGACTAGATATCTGTCTCCTGATACCATTCCCCTGCATCTGGCCCTTGAAGTACCCCGGGTTTAAGCCTGGAGATTACACATCTCCAATATAGTTTGTAACTTGTGATGGACTTTTCTTCCAGGAATCTGTCCAATCCCCCTTTGAAGGCATCCAGGCCAGATGCCTTCTCACTTCATCTTTATAACAAAGATAGCTCAGACTGAGAGAATCTTGACTGGCTGAGAGTCACCACTGAGCTTCACCGTAGCTCTGGAACCTATATCCCCCCAAGTCACCATTCAATACTCTAGCTTTTCTACTGGACAAGATAAATTAACAAATAGAATAATGAAGACCTCCCCCCCCAAAGCACCCAAATAATGGAACTCCCCCCTGTATGGGTTGAGATTGTTTCTTTACTTATTTGCCTTGATAGGGGCACTCATTAGTTGTTCCACCAAACTCTTAATCTTGCACAGTGGAATTAATATATATTTTGTTTTATTCTGCTCCTTGTATTTTGGTTTTTTAAATGTATTCCTTTGTTAACTTGTCATGTTATTCCATGTTGTAAACTGCCCAGAGTAGCCCTAGGGCTAGATGGGCAGTATAGAAGTCAAATAAATAAAATTAATTAATTAATTAATCATGCAGTTTTTGGGAAGGAGAAAAGGGAATGGAAAATGTTCCCTTTGTCAGTTCCTTCAAGGTAGATGGTATCTTGGGATCTAAGCCCTCATGGGGTTTGACCAGCTAACTTTAGAGGACATGTCGCTTCACCATATAGATTGGGCCCATTGAACAGAGAGCTTCCAACTGCAGGAGATACCCAGAATCTTTTTAACTCTGGTGATAGCATGAGCCCGACCAATCAGCTTTCTAAAGAAAAGCTTCCAAGATGGTCAATCATAAAACAAAGCAAGCCAATCTGCAAGAAGACGAAGTGGGGAAAACTTGTAGTAGATCAACGGTCCCTCTTATCATTTAAGGGAGGTCTGCTTAGCTCAGTGCTGCCAGGTAGAATACATGGCACTGGACCGGAGAGACCAAGAGTCTGATTTGTTACAAATTATCACGTACCATATACCAAATGTACTTTTAATTTTAATATTGGATTTTATTTCTATGAACTTACTCTGTAGCTGACCTATGACCTCTTCATCTGGCCTTCTGCACATTGCTAAAGGACAACACATTGGGCTTCTATACTCACAGTATGATAACTACTAGGGATGGGCATTTCGTTTCAGAACCAATAGGTTACAAAACAAACCACACAAGCTCAGGTGGTCATCGGAACCAGCTGATACATGCAGATCCAATTGCTTTACCTTTGTCTGTCTTGTGCAGGGTTAAAATCCAATGAGGAATCACGCTGGTGCTGCTGGCCAATCAGGGAGGGAGGCAGATTGATGCCTGTCCCAGCACAGCTCCTGATTGGCCAGTATCACAGATCTAGCACAGATGACGTTGCAGCATGCTTCCTCATTAGATTTTAACCCTGTGCGAGTCAGAGAAAGATTGGATCTGCATGTATTAGCTGGTTCCGAGGATCACCTGGGCTTGCGTGGTTCGTTTTGTAACCTACTGGTTCCAAAACGAAATGCCCATCCCTAAGTACAGCTCAAGACCATCACCATTGTTTATGAAGCAGGCAAGAGTCCTAAACGCAGGAGAAATAACTTTTACACAGGATCAGCAATCAAAATTATTGTATAGTATTACTATTATTTATTTATTTATTTATTTATTTATTTATTTATTTATTTATTTATATACCACCTGTCTTCCCGAAAGAACTCTGGGCGGTTAACAAAGGGATAAGAAATAATCCCAATACAACAATCAAGACAGGAAAAAAAAGATAAAAAAGTAAAGGAGGAGCAAGACAGAAGAAAACAGAACATTGTGCTAAGAAAAAAATGAATATTTATGTGCTAGTCATCAAAAGTACAGTGCTCTGGATACTCAGTCTTGCAGAACTGAAATGCTTACAGCTGAATATTTTGCTGGAAGATTTTTGAAGTGCCATTCATGACATCATAGAAAGCATCAAGGGAAACCTACTTACAGTGTCCAATGATTTCTTTATACCTCTACCCGTGGGTCGGTGAATCCACGCTTGCCTTCATTCACCAATGTTGGCCTTTCAGTTCTCGTGTGCCACACCAAAACCTTCAAAGGGAATATACCCTTTATTAGAATCACATCTGCAAATGCACTTGACCACCATCTGAAAAGTCTCGAGAATATTTTAGGTGCTTACATAGAAGTACTGGACAATCAGGGTTGCAGAATATGTAGCTTTCTATCATGTCTTATTGGCATAAACCAGGAAATGAACTTTGCAGATATCAAGAATGTAATTTTGGGGGAAATTTTTTAGAAATAAAGGACTGAATTTGACATCAAAAATAACATATTCTGCCTGACACCACATCTAGGTTCACAAAATGGGATCCCAGCAGATTTCTATGTTTGAGAACTCCGACTTGAAAACAAAGTCCATGTTTTCATCCCAACTGCCAATTACGAAACAAATCACGGTAATCTGCAAACTATGCAAGTTGTGAAAAATTCCCAGCTGCAAACCTTTAAGCCTTAAGGAATTTTCTCTTTTAATGACACACTCTCTGTAACATCGTTTGACCCTAATTATCTTCTTCTCTGTCCTACTTTGCCTATTCTGCAGAGCCTAATTAAACAAGATGCAATGTAGGTCATTTGAATCAACAAGCAATGTTGCTTTTATATTAAAAAACATTACAGTCCAACCGAGTGCAGTGGAACAACCCAGACCAAAATCAACATGTCCAGAAAGCAGAGGCAGCAATTTAATTTTTCTCTCTAACATCCTGATCTATGCTCACTCAACAAACAATAGGAGAAATGGGGCTGGCCAGAACAGCTGGATTTTGGGGATGATGGCTGCTGTAGTTCAACAATGCTCAACAACATTGAGGGCAGAGACTACTAATCAATCACCTATTCTGTTCATATTACTTGGCATCTCTCTATAATTCAGATTTGACATGTGGCTGGTCTCTGTTGATGAAACAAGAAACTGTTTCACTCAAATAATCTGGAGGTGTATATTTTGCAAATTAACAGTACATTTATTTATTTATTTTTTTAAAATATGTTTATCTTGCCTTTCTCCTTGAAAAGAACCCAAGGCAGGGAGACATCAGTTTAAAAATATTTTAAAATTTTAAAAAATATTTTAAAAATATGTGAAGTCTGCAATGCAATTTTTGTAGATCGTCTGCTCTCTGCCTTGTAGCAGACTCTGATATGGACTGCACAGTCTAATTACCAAAGGCTTGATATGAAACTAATCATCTTCCTTTGTTTTGGAAGCTGGATAGATACATTTCTCTTTTTACATTTTTTTTCTGGTAAGAAGAATCATCCCCAAATATTCCAAAGAGATGATTTGTAGCGGAAAGGACACCCCCACTTTTCTCCATTCCTGTCAGTCTTCAGAAATGATGGCTGCTTTTGGCTGCCCTGTGTGTGTGTGGGTATGTTTGTGCATGCTCATTATGTAAGAAGAGTAGTATCTGGCAATTTTAAGAAAACAACACAGAATATGGAAAAGTTCCTTTTTTGGACTACAGTTCCCAAAGGTGATGCTGACCTTTGTGCAGTTGGCGGCTTTAGGCTCCAGTCCATCCATCGTCACCAGGTCCTTCAGTAAACTTGTTTCTTGATAACCTCCTTTCACTCCGTCCAGCTTGAAACTGGCTTGGGGTTTCTCTAGGATCAGTCTGATGTTGATGGCAAAGCCAGCCATGTCAATGGCAAAGGGCCGGTTTGGATCGAAGACGGTCTTCCAGCCCACCACTTTGCCGGCTGGGCTCACTTTGGGAGACTCATACCTCAGACCACCGACAAAGGCCACCGGCCATACGGATACCTTCTTTGTGTAGCGCATCTGCTTGTCAGAAAGAAAACACAATGATGACAGGAGTACTTCTAATCCCTTGTAATTTCTAACCCTACGGGCTTCTTCTAATGATTTCTCCAATTTTTCCATGTATACACAAACCTGTTTTCTCAAGGTTTGGTAGAACCTTGGAAAAGGTACCATTATTATTATTACAAAATGACCCACCAATGCTCCCTTCATGATGGGGATTCTGGGAGTTATAGTCCAAACTTCCTTAGGTTCTTAGGATTTAGCTTCCCACCCCCACCCCTTGATCACCCTTCTTTCCTTCTGTTTCTATTTTCTCTCTTCTCGCTCTGCCAATATCTAGACCTTCCTTCCCACCTTATCTTTCCAGTCTTTCCTATGGGAGCACACTCTGTATGTACTAACTGAAGTGTTGTGCCTCTTGGCCCAGTCCAGGTTTTCATGGACGCAAGCCGGGGAGAAATGCCGCACTAGCCACAAACATATCTGCGCCAGGCCAGGGAAGTTTGCATCGCTGTCTTAAAACCATAGCTGTATTTCCAGTGAACACACCAACTCTCTCACGTGCCTTTTTACCACCCAGTTTTCCTGCAAGGACTACTAAGCTCCCTGAACAGTATTGTCTAGGGCAGTGGTGGCGAACCTTCGGCACTCCAGGTGTTTCGGACCACAACTCCCCCAGTCTTTTGACATTGGCTATCTAGGCTTGGAATCCTGGGAGTTGTGGCCCAAAAAAAAATCTGGAGTGCCAAAGGTTCACCGCCACTGGTCTAGGGCAATGGTTCCCAATCGTGTGCTAACTAGAGTTTCTGGGATTTGTAGTCCAAGAACACCTGGGTTACCCAAGGATAGCAACCAATTGTCGAGAGCAAGTTACTCAACTTTGGTTCTACCAGATGGTATTAGGCTGCAACTCGTCTCAGCCTTCATAGCCAGCAGTGAGGAATCATAGATACTGCACTCTAATGATCTCTGGAGGGCCAAATGTCAACCAACAGAATGGACACCAACTGACCGTAGTTCTCTCAAGTTAATGTTTTGAGTCTTCCCCAGACCTCATTGGAATTGCCAGGTATTAAACTTATTGCCCTTGAAATACTGTACTGTACAAAGCATACACCCTGCTACTGACCTACTATCCTCAGCTGTCATATAAAGTGTTCTGCTTATGCCTGGCTGACATCTCTGCTTAATGAATCACATATCCTGGTGGGCACTAAAACTAGCTATGGACACGACAACACAATTGCTGAATGCCTCTGAATCATAGACCAGAAATAGGATGTCACCTCAGCCTTGAATCTCATACCTCTTCAAACAACTCCAGGCTGTAGGTGTTATCATCGTCAGCAAAGTACACCACACCGTCTGGTGGTGGTATGGTGCTGAAGCTTTCCCTCAGCCAATGGAGTCCAAGATTCCTCTGGAATGTGCCTCTTGGAGTGTGAGATGGGATCCAGGACAAGCCCACTTTCAGACTCTTAGGAGTCTCAATGTTCAAGTGAGTAAAATTGATCCCTGCCTTCTCCAGCAGGTTAGATACTAGGTTGCTCCTTCTGGGTGAGTCCTCTACCACTACCCAGTGGAGGTTCTGTACATGGAGGAAAGTGTTGGCCAGCCGGGTCAGCTCAGCCTTCTGCACTGGCCTGGTATAGGTAGGCGTGATCACAAATATGGTGGGCAAAGTGTCTGACCACGGGGGAGGCCTAGAGTAGACATAACTCCGGATTATTTTTGGAGTAGTCCCAATGGCTGGTTGCCGAGCACATGCCGGGAGCCCATCCTCTCTTGCTAGGGACGTGCTATTGAAGAGGGATTTGACTGTCACGTTTTCATCTGTTTCCTCTAAGGCAGAAGAAAGAAAGAGAATAAAGAATAATAATAATACAAAAACAAAACAAAACAAACATCCACTGCAACATCCCTTGGCAATTTTTTATTCTGGGTTTTCCCAACTCCACTCTGCATTTTAATTTTCTTTCCTCTGGACATGTAAAATTTGATCAACTATTTGAAAAAAAATACAAGGAAATAAGTTAATTAAAATTGAAAGTGCCAAGGCCACTGAAGATATGCCTGCATCAAACACAAATGTCATTTGTAAAAGAAAATCCTTCTTAGGAATTTGCAAATGTCAAATCATACAGCTACAGGCCCAACAGAGTGCTTTGTATTGATGTATTTGTGTCCGGGCTGTCAGTTTGCATTTAGTGGGTGCACTGTGTGATCCTTTGAGATTACCTTGCACATGAGAAGGATACTTAGAGAGCTGATCAGTTAGGACAGTGGTTCCCAACCTTCCTAATGCCGCGACTCTTGAACACAGTTCCGCATGTTGTGGTGACCCCTTGCCCTGCTTGGAAGAGGCCACAAGCCCCCTTTGACAGGCCACTGGCGCAGGTGCCATAGAGAACTTCCCTCTACAGGCACCCTCAGCCAATCGCAGCCTCCGGTGCCATTGACTGACATCCCCTTCAACCTTTCAAGCTGTAATTCACTCTTTCCCCTCTTCTCCCCCCCCTCCTCCAGACCCAAGCCGTTTATGCCTTTTTTTCACTGACTCATGTCAACCCCTGTGAAATGGACGTTCAACCCCCAAAGGGGTCCCGACCCCCAGTTTGGCAACCACTGATTTAAGGGTTCAGAATCTGCATTTAAAAATCTGCCTGTTATCTCTGCTTTGGTTAGTACTCATGGATACAGTTTCCCATTTGCTGAGGATGGCAGGCCACTGGCGCAGGTGCCATAGAGAACTTCCCTCTACAGGCACCCTCAGCCAATCGCAGCCTCCGGTGCCATTGACTGACATCCCCTTCAACCTATCAAGCCGCAACTCACTCTTCCTCCCTTCCTCCTCCAGACCCAAGCCGTTTGTGCCTTTTTCTTCACTGGCTCATGGCGGCCCCTGTGAAATGGTCATTAGACCCCCAAAGGGGTCCTGACCTCCAGGTTGGGAACCACTGAGTTAGGAAGATATTGAGTCACTAAGTGCCAACTCTGAGAATATATTTCGTTTCAGCTCTTCTGCTACACTAAGATGTTGCCATCTCTCCATCTCCATCTAGTTTCTTCTTAGCTTCTAGGATTCAACCCAACCCCACTTTCCATTGCAAACAGAGCTTCCATCTTCTGTTACAGCTGGAGGAGTATGGTTTCCTATATGTCACTGGAGTGCAGTTTCAAGTATTCTGTACCATTGGCTATGTTGGCTAATACTGGTGGGAATTGTAATCCGACAAAGGACTACACTTTGCTCACCTCAACCAACCTACATTGTTTTGCTACATTTTGTGGGAATGGAAGCTAGTGAACAACAACAACAACAAAGGAAGCAAATAAAACTCCTGGGGTTTAGCTCTAGTTATAGCTTTCTGTCTGGAGTGCAAGAGTGAAAAGTACAAGAAAGCTCTCTCTGGATTGCAACCTGGTAATATTATATAGCTGGCAGGACTAGGAGAGAGGGTCCTTCCGAGAAAGAGAAGGGCAGCAGCTAACTGTCAGAAAAAAGGAGACTAAAATGGCCATTTTTTTTGACATTCTGGTAGTTTTTTTTTCATAGCAATTTTTAAAATTCAAATAGTTGCTGTAGAGATTTGGTAAAGCCTGAATTTGGCAAAGTGTTGAAAGCTTACTTTAAGAAACATTAGGTCACTGCTATACTGAAGCTATCCCTAACTGTGCGGTAGTAGGATGATGCACAGGAAGCTGGAGAATCACCCTACCAGTGCTCTGTTATCGATACTTCTGTTACGGGTGATTTCAGCATGTCATTCTGTTTGTTTGATTAAAACAGAGCTGTTCTAGTATGGAGGCTGTGTACTTACTTCTCAGAAGGCTGAGGTAGCGGGTGGTTGGGTACTGGTGCCACAAAGTTAGCAGAAGACCCCATGGTAGAGCAATCAGAAGTGTGGTGAGCAGGTTGCGTCTCCTCAGCATGCTGCAGAGAAGTTCCCGTGCTCGGGCATCTCCCTACCTTCTAAAACATAGTAGAGAGTGAGTTATAAATTTGGAATGGCACGGATGAAGCACAGCTCCTAATTATTCATCTGTTGGAGCTAACATGAGATTCATAAATCTAGCTTTAACTCTAATAAGAGGTCTCAGCAATGTGATTATTGCTTTGATCTTGATTCAGCCTAGCTCTCCAATCCCCATGAAGTTGTAAGGGGCGCTCACACATTGCGTTAACAGAGATACCTTCATTTATTTCTTTTTTACTTATCAGTGGTTTCCCATTGACTTTGGCTCGTGTAGCTAATCCTAAAAAGCTACAGACCCAGCAGAATGAAACAAAGTGGAGAGAACATCAATCACATATAGAGACTGGGAGCTTAGAAATGTTACTTTTCCCCATTATAGTCGCCCTGTCGTTTGTACCATTAACATTTCCAAGTTTTGCAAAGAAAAGTTTGCTGCAAAATCAGTGCTGAATTGTCTGCTGCCTTCTCCAGGAAATGTGAGCCTTCCATTTCTGTAGAGAGAGCAACAGTCTCATTCGACTCCATCCATTTCCTCATGAAATATTTGCAAATTATTCCAAGAGTCAACTATGCTTACCAGCCCTTGCCACACTATTCTGGGTTATTGCTTGATTTTTAAAATTTATATACAACTCATCTAGCATATTGCTACTCGGGGTGGTGTACAATAAATTACAGTAATACAGACAATCCAATCCAAGGTTTTCCCAGATATATGAGTCAGGCCAGTATTTAGCAGGTGTAGCTTCTCTCACCACTGGGCATGAATTTACACCACGCAGTTACAGCAGGTTGATTCCACTTGAACTGCCATGGCTGTATCCCACGGAGTCCTGGGATTTGTATTGTAATGAAGTGCTTAGACTCCTCTGGTAGAAAAATGTGGTATTGTTTAGGAGAGTCCTCTGGGGTTTTATTTATTATTTTTTAGAGTATTTTTACCCCGCCTTTCTCCTTGGAAAAGGACCCAAGGTGGCTTAGAGTAATGAGGGATATTATACAGTCCAGTACAATTAAGACATGTTCAAGTATTTGAGAAAAAAGAATTGAAGGACATTTTACAGTATTAATAGACAATATTACATTAAAGCAACACAGTTATAAGTAGTCATAAACACAAAGTCTATGTGAACCCATAGATTCATATAAAATACACATGGTAGTCCATCATTCAGGGAAAGCTTGCCTGAAGAGAAAGGTCTTTGCCTGTTTCCAGAAGGACAACAGAGATGAGGCAGTCCTGGCTTCTAGTGGGAGGGAGTTCCAGAGTCTGGGCACAGCAGTCGAGAAGGCCCTTTCATGGGTTCCCACAAGACGTACCTGTGAGGGTTGCGGAATGGAGAGTAGAGCCTCTCCTGATGACCTTAACACCTGAGTCAGTTCATACTGTGAGATCCGATCTTTGAGGTAGCTAGGACCCAGATCATATAGTGCTCTGTAGGTTAAGGTCAGCACCTTGAATTGTGCTCGATAGCTGACTGGAAGGCAGTGGAGCTGTTTTATTAGAGGTGTAATGTGATCTCTGCACCCCGCTCCAGTCAGCAGTCTGGCTGCTGTATTTTGAACTCGTTGAAGTTTCCCGAGACTTTTCATTGATAGCCCCACATAGAGCGCATTACAGTAGTCCAACCAGGATGTCACTAGGGCATATGTCATAGTAGAGAATTCTGAGGCTTCACCAAATTTTACATCCCAGGGTTTGTTAGAAGTGTCATCAGGGTGCTGTAACTGATTAGCATACTGTGAACTCCTTTTGTGGCAAAAGGATCCACTATACCATTTTGGCCAGTTAGGGTGTTTTTTATTTTAAAGCAAAGTTCATCTACACTGCAGTGTTCCTGATCACTATGTACTGTGAACTGGCCATAGAAGAAAGCTAACAAAAATTAATAATTATAAAGGACTCATTTGAGAGGCAGAGTAAGATTGCTTTGTCAATATCATGGACCATCAGAAAGAAAAATAAGAGAAGGCTATATCAAATCAACTCTGAACACTCCCTGGAAGCAAAATGTGACTAAACATAAGCTGTCATACTCTGGGTGCACAGTGAGAGTCAAGACTTCTTGGAAAAGACAGCAAGCTGAAAACTACAGGGGGAAAGGGAAGACCAAGTAAGGGATGGGTTGACTCAATAAATGAACCAGTAGGCTTTAGTTTGCAAGAGCTGAACATGTCAAGAACACGTTGGAGATGGGTTTTATGGTTGGGGAGATGGAATCTATGGGTTACTGTATGTCAGAAGCAACTTGAGGGCACATATCAACAGGGGGATTTTAAAATAGAGGTGGAGTATTATGGGCTCTCCAGAGCTTTTGGAGTCTCGTGGTGCAGTGGTTAAACTGCAGTACTAGCCAACAGTGACGCCTACGCTGGCTTGGACACGTTGTGAGAATGGACGATGGCCGGATCCCAAAAGATCTTCTATACGGAGAACTAGTGCAGGGAAAGCGCCCCAGAGGGAGACCACAGCTGCAGTATAAGGATATCTGTAAGAGGGACCTGAAGGCCTCAGGAATGGACCTCAACAGATGGGAAAACCTGACCTCCAATCGCACTGTTAAGAGGCAAAAGATACAGCATGCTCTACATAAATTTGAAGAGGCATTTGTCCAACAGGCAGAGGAAAAGAGGCAGGCATGGAAACAACAAAACTCGAGGACTGGGCAAGAAACATCTTCCCCCACTGTGGTAGAGACTGCCATTCCCGAATTGGCCTATTTAGTCACACTAGGTGTTGTTTTCACGATCTCTACTCCAGGCATGATACCATAGTCTTTTGAGACTGAAGGATGCCAATGATGAGCCAAACCAATGCTTTCAGCTGGGGTTCAATCCAAGGTAGCTGGCTCGTGTTTGACTTGGCTGTCTGTCTTTCCAAGGTCCATAAAATGAGTACCCAGCTTAGGGGGGGGGAATGTTAACTTGCATAATTAAATTATAAGCCTCCCAGAGAATGCTTTATCTACTATGGGATGATATATAAGCAGCACACTTTGCTTTGCTTTGCTTTTGGACTACAATTTCTGTAGTCTGTTAGCACTAACCATGCTGACAGGAGTTATGGATCAAATCAAAACAAATCAAAAGAGTGGCCAAGTAATGCCCTGAAAATAATTTTTTTAAAAAGGGGGGATTAGTAATTCTATTGGATTTTCAGCTCATTGTTAAAGCAGACAACGCATAATAAAAATTACCAGTTGTTGTTACCCTTTCCCTTCTTTCTCAAATATGCCTGTTGCAAACAACTCACCAGTCTTCTGTCACAGCCAGGAGCATGCCTTGACACCAACAGCAGGGGCTGGCAGGCAGGCTTTTAGCCTCCGGGCAATCCAGGGCTCTGATGGAGACTGGCGTCTCTGAAATTCTCCTCAGACACTGAGTGCCCACAGTTGGCAGCTTCTTTGCAGGCCTCCTTCCACATTCCTCTCCGTCAAGTGGTGACTGTGTTTCCTCTGGAGCCCTACATTTGGGAGACAAACAGCATAAACGTTTTCATGTTGACTCACAAGTAACTCCTAATGCAGTGGTTCCCAACTTTTGATCCTGGACTACAACTCCCAGAAATCCTGGCCACCACAGTTAGGGGGTGATTGCTTCTGGGAACATTAGTCAAAAACATCCAGGTCGGGAACCACTGTCCAAGAGCACTTCCTTGCAGGTAAATATGTGTAGGATGGCAGCCTTTGTTCTGGCTGTTGCTTTTCATTAGCAACATTGCCCTCCATTTGAACATTAGGAAGAACTCTGTGATGGTTAGAGCTGTCTGGCAGTGGAATATGCTGCCACGGAGGGTGGTGGAGTCTCCTTCTTTGGAGGTTTTTAAGCAGAGGCTAGATGGCCATATGTTGAGGGTACTTTGATGGGGGGTTCGTGCATGGCAGGATATTGGGCTGGATGGTCTCTTCCAACTCTATGATTCTATGAGGTGGATCACAGTTCATGTAGATACAGAGTGGGACTCAGCCCAAAATGGCTGGGTGAGGCAAACACATCCGTTCCTCAGACCAGCATCTTTTCTATCCCAGACATCTTCCAGGCCCTCTGAAGTAATACTGTCCCACCAATACCTTTTTTTTTTTTCAGTATCTAGTGAATGGAATAATAATGTTTAGAAGTTGGTACATTTTTATAATTTAGGACCATGCAACTTGCTGCTGTTAATATGTTTTTTTCACTCCATGTCATTACTGTATTTATAATCCATTTGACTGTGGTAATTTGAATCAAAAGACTTTCTGAAGCATAAGTTGTTTCTTCTCTTTACCTTGCTAACATTATTCAAAACCTCATCCATCCCATTTTAGTATTTTTTTCAAGCAACAAGAAGCTACTACTAAAGTATTTTCTGCATCTTTATCTATCCTTTAGGCTAATCACATGCAGGCCCTTCAAACCCATCTTCACGTGATAGATCTCTCTTGAACTTTTACAGTGTCTCTAGAGACAGTCAGCTCCGAGTGCTAATAAATCATTGCTCTTGTGCCACCAGCAACTAGTCAGGCTGCAATTGACTCTTGGCCCTATGAAGGGATTGTTGTGCTTTCTACAGGGGTATACCCCTTGATGTTCTGCCCATGTTAATGCCCTTCATATTACTCCTTCATCTGTTTGAAAGACTCAGGTGTTTATATGGGAATTCTGCATAGCTCAGAAAAAAAAACCCTCACTAAATCCTCTGCAGCGGCTGCCAATTTCACAACACATTCGTTTATTTATTTCCAAGTACATGTAGTGCTAAAAACATGTTTTCAAGTAATCCTAAGGACATTCCAGCTATATGTTCCACTGAAAGTACATTGAAATCTTAGCAAAATACCACTTGTTACAGCACTTCACCCCTATGAAACTCTTCTTACAATGGGTAGTGATAGCTAGTGTGATGTATTAGATAAAAGTGATGGATGAGGGTTCAGAAAACCTGGCTTTGAATCCCCGCTAAGTTATGGAAACTCACTGGTGGAGTGGAACAGGTAAAACCACTCCTAAAATAACTCACTTATATTGAAAACTCTATCAGGGTCCCTATAAGTCAGTTCTGAATTGATGATACATATCAACAATTAGGGCTTCATTCTGACCCCATAGGATAGGAGTTTTACCTTCTATTTACTTTCTTTCTGTTTTAATTATATTGAACTGCTTTACTCCACCACCCCCAGGCGGCTGTCCCTGATGACATTTCTTTCTGAAATCACTGGTTATGAGGAAAGATTTGTTTTATTTATTTTTTAAATTTTTGAGTATTTTTACCCCACCTTTCTCCTTGGAAAAGGACCCAAGGTGGCTTACAGTAAGGAGGGACAATATACAGTCCAGTACAATTAAGACATATTCAGTTTGAGAACAGAGAATTGAGGGATATCTTCCAGCATTAGAAGGCAACCTTAAAACTAATAGTTGATAACATAGTGTCAATGCAATCACACAAGGAGAGATAGAAACACAAAGTTACAAGTGGTTATAAACACAAAGCATGGTAGATTCAAATAAAAGTCACAAGTAGGTAGTCCATCATTCCGGGAAAGTTGCCTGAAGAGAAAGGTCTTTGCCTGTTTCTGTAAAGACAGCAGAGATGGGGCAGGCCTGGCCTCCAGTAGGAGGGAGTTCCAGAGTCTGGGTGTAGCAGCCGACAAGGCCCTTTCATGTGTTCCCACGAGATATAAATATTATAATATATAGCCAACGAAAGAAATCCAGTTTGTTGTTCCCTACTCATTTCTGTCCTTGCTTTTGACTCCAGTCTTCTTTGTCTTCCGTTTATACAGTTAATCATTCCTCTTCCCACTGCATCTCAGTCAATTTCACCATGATGTTCAAGAAAAAAATAATTATTTTTCCATTCCTTGAGTAAAATGTTATGAATGGGACAAAGATCAAGTTCATAGGGGAACACTGGCTCACCTGCTTCCTCCCCTTAAGCTGCATGCTATGCTCTACACCACCTAACATTTGTTTTAAATGCCAACAGGTGGACACGTGCTAGGAGGTTTTAGAAGTAAAAATAAGTCTTCTGTGCAATTCTTTCTTAGGAATTTGTAAGGAGGCTAATGGCAGAAAGACATAATATGTAATGAGATAAATGGGAAACTACTGACGCAAATGAGATGCTGGAAAATATAGACAATTACTAAAGTACTCAATATGAGAAGAAAGGACCCACAACTGGCAGCAGAAAGGCACTGACCTTTGTACCTTTAAATGTACCGGGAAGAAAAGAATTCCGAAAAATGATATAATATTTCTAGTTACTGGAAGCAGAGGGCAAAGTAGTTAATAACAAAGCAGGAAATTAAATGTGTTCTAGATTAATGGTGGGCAAAATGGGGATGATGCATTTGTGCTGCACAACAATTATGAGTTGCTTCCTGTTCCAAATGTCTCAAAGAACTGGTATTATACATAGGGGCAAAGAGACCTAAATGTGCAGCTTCTAAAATGCTCTCAAGCCATTTTCTATATGGATAGAACTGCTCACAGAAGACAGAAGTATTGGGATTGACAGATTCCTGAAAGATTCAGCTTCTAGTCCTCATTGAAAATGAAAATCACAGACTAAGGGCATTTTCACACGACCCCTAAGATCCGCTGGCCACTTAAATTCGGACCAGAGATTTTAGGGGTTTGTTGCTGTTCCTGCGTTCCCACCCCCTCCGCACTCCTGGCTGCTGGCTGCGTGAGGGGAAGGAGAAAAAAAGGAAGAAAAGAATGCCGCTCGCCTCCGTTCTGCCGTCCCGGTACTGCATTCAGATCTCTTAAAGGGGAGGGGGCAAAAAGAACAAACAGAACCAAGGAGAGCCCGGCAGTCACTACTGTTATATCCGCATCAGGAATTTTCACCTCCAGAGAGCAGGTACCTGAAAAGTGTGCTGGGATGCGCTTAGGTGGGCGTGGTCGCACTTAATTATCTGTAAACTCCGGAGCTGGTGGGGAAATAATTTTAAGCTCCGGAGCTGGGAGCCATTTGCTGCGGAGTTTAGCAGTCGTGTGAAAAGGCCCTAAGTGTGAGCCAGGTGCTCCCTTTTGGTCCGATATACTCCCACAGGTTTGTTGTCGAGACAACATGAAAAGGAGGACATAAAAGTAACTTCTGCTCTGGTCTGTGGCAGAAGACATGTCTGTGATTATGAGTAGTGGAACAGTGTCTTAAACTCATAATCAGCCAGGAATTACTTTCCTTTTGTGTTGTCCGCCATCAGTTTCCTTTCTGAAGTCACATCTCCTCAGTTTTGCTTATACTCGCTTCAGCCTTAATTGCTAAATACTTTTAAGAACATCCACCAACTTCATGATGGATGCCTTCAATATGCTGCCTGCAAGATTCCTGAGCTGATTGCCAATTACGCATGTCTCTGTATAATTTCAGCCATCAATCTTGTGTTTTCCTTTTATACACAGCTTTCTAAACCAGAACTTTATAGTTAAAAGTTTGACTTCAGGCTCACTACCTAAGTCTCATTTTTGCCATCAAAACCGGGTGATCTTTATGCATGTGAATTACAAATTAAGGTCTCACCGCTGCTATTGGCAAAGGAGAAAAAAATCCAGGTTTCAACAACTGAAAACTTCAATTCCTTTGTAGTTAATACGTATTTACAACCCACTCTAGATTGGGACTGTTCTGGCATATGAAGGGTTAAAGTAGGGATGTGAAGCAATTCACTAGCATCATGTATTTATTATTTATTTATATATTTATTTATTTTATTTCTATACCACCCATCTTCCAGCGGAACTCTGGGAGGTTTACAACAGTATTAAAAACAACAATATAATACAAAGCAAGAACAAATGAAACCAAAAACAATAGGAGGGAAGACCCTCAGCAAGGGGCGTCTAGAGGGCAGGAAAATAAAAGGATGGATTAGGTTAATAAATTAAAATAAATTAAGGTTGCCAAATGCCTCCCTAAAAAGCATTATTTTAAGCACTTTTTTGAAGGCGGGCAGGGACTGTGCAAGGCACAGCTCACTTGGAAGATGGTTTCACGGCGAGGGGCCCACCACAGAAAAGGCACGGGTGCGCGTGAGCAACTTCCGCGCCTCCCTGGGTGTGGCCACTTGGAGTGAGCATGCCTGCGACATTCTAGAGGGCCTGGCCTCAGTTGACCTTTGAGAGATAGTTTTTGGCTTCAGTCCCTGGAGCAACCCCAGTGTTGTATTTGCCATATTTTGCACAAAAAGATGTGCAAAACAAATGCCTTTCTCTTCATACAGGCTTGCCATTAAATGACTGGTTGTCCAAGTGGATTTTTTTTAAAGGAAGCATTTTGGTCAGTGTTTTACTTTTGCTTTTAGTATTATTCTTATTCTGGGACTGAATATGGTATTTGTTTGATCTCCCCCCCACCCCCAAGATTGTTGTAATAATTTATTATTTAGTTTAAACCTTTTTTTTCTGTTAATGCTTGTAAAGCTGTCTTGGAACCTTAGAAGAAAAGCCAAATATCAATATTCTAAATAAAATGAAATAAATGTACAGAAATGCACACGCATCAGTCTTGCAAGTATATGGCATCTCCCCAAGACTGCCCCACAAATTCTCACAATTGTGCTGTGTTTTATTTCCATCTTTTGCACCCCTTATTTTCAATAGAGTACAAACCAAATCAGCCTTTACATTCTTTGGTTAAAAGGGCTTGCCATTCTTTTCTCTTGAATCCTAATCTGGGTCAATCTCTTTTTCACTTAAAGGCAATAATTAAACCAGCTGATAGATGTGTGCCTGGTGTAAAATCTAGTACATCTAGCATGACCCTTAAAAATCGTCACTTCGCTGCTCTACCCCCCCCCCACACACACAATATCAAGGGGAGAATGCGTCACCCTTTTGTGCATGCTGACAACCAACAAATTAATGTGATTGCCAAGAAAGAAATACAAATATCAATAAAAGAGGAGAAATACTGTAATTTTCTCCACTAGCCTCGTGGCTGGTATGTAAGCTTATCCGTGTAGGCTCTGAATGTGCCGAGCCTGGGGTGGGTATAAAATCAAAGTACTCACGTGATGAGATGCAAACAAACAATAGGTTTTGAGCAGCCTAGAACAGGTTTTTGGATTACCTTTAATACTAGTGGCAGGACAGGCACAGTAGTCCAGGAATACACTGGGGATCTGGATTTCTTTGATTTTTATATCCCTGGAAAGAGAGCAAAATCTTCAACAAGCTGGAGGCAAGAGAGAGAGGGAGGGAGAGAAAGAGAGAGATTTTATTTTCATTTTCATTTATTTTTTATTATTTTTACCCTGGCTTTCTCCTTGGAAAAGGACCCAAGGCGGCTTACAGTAATAAATACCAACAACTTTTCACTTATCCCTGTTGCAATTTCCTTCTGTTGGTTGCAGCCCAGTGCTCCAGCCTATCAAGATCATTGTGGATGTTGTTTCTGTTTCCTGGGGTATTGGCAATTCCGCCTACTTTTATGTCATTTGCAAATTCAATTAGTATTGCCTGCACTTCCTCATCCAAGTCATTAATAAAAATATTGAAGGGTATCAGGGCCAGGACAGAGCATTGGGGTCCTCTACTTATGACTTCCTTCCATTTTGAGAAGGAGCCCTTAATAATGCACTCTCCGAGTATGATCTTGCGACCAACTGTGTATCCATCTAAGGCCTCGGTCGCACGGCTATTTACTGCGCATCATAGTTTGTTGCGTACTGAAATTGTGGGTGATCACGTGACATTTGGTGCGCAGTTAACGCCCTGACAGCAGGGGTGTATTATACTTCTTTCTGAGCGTCCTGTCTTGCCAAATGCACATCTTTCTCCTGTTTATTGATCTACTTTTCTCCATCATGCTCCCATATGTATATAAAAAGTGATTTGCTTGCCACTTATTTATTTTATTTATTTATTCGATTTTTATACCACCACTCTGGCATGTCGGCTTTCTAGTATTACTTCAAGAGTTCATGCGAAAGCTTGACATATTTTTTCCTGTGTGTAATGTGTCTCCTATGGGCAGGTTTACACAAACGAACAATGTTACTAACCACCTGCTGCAAAAGTGATGGAGGCATTTTGGTGTACCAGGAATTCAGTTGCATGATGGATTATTAAAGTAGGACAGCAGAAAGAGGTAGAGAAGGGGGGGCCCTGAAATATTGCGAATTTTCACTAGTCGCACTGCAATTGCTGCGGTAAAAACTGTGCATCATTAAGAGGAGTAATTTGATCGAACCCCTAGTGGTGGTATAGGATGATGCGCTTCAAGGGGCGTGGTCAATTGGGGTGCCAAGATGCTGTGCCTCTGAGTGGAGCCACGATCTTTTGCTGCACTGTCATTTGCAGCAAACACAGCACCAAAATGGTTGTGTGACCAGGGCCTAAGAGAGATTTTAAGAAATAAATGTCTTTTTAAATTCCCAATATCAAGCTTATCTGTACAATCTGTTCTTGTATGAAGGGTGTGTTGCTTTTTATTATTTGGGATTGTTTATCACTTGTATTCATTTAATCTGCACATTCCCCCAGCCTAATATCCTGTTAAGAAGGTGCAGACTGTAAAGTTCTGCCCACAGGTATATCATGTGATCTTTGGTTTATGAGAGCCTAAGAGGTCCCCCCATTCAAATTAATGGAACGTCTGCTTGTAAAAAACAGTAGTAAACATTCGCTTTTAGGGGTGGCCTCTTTCATACTTTTGAACGTGTTCCACAACTTTCTCGCAAGCTTCTTCTACAACTCCAGCTTGGCACACCTGTGGGTTTTGCCATTTGGCAGTCAAGGGCTTCCAAGCACTTTAAACTCCACCATCAGTTTCTCCTGCCTTCCCATTTCGTATTCATTCCTGCAATTCATTGGTTAAAAAGAAATAAAGTTGCTGTTGGACTTCCAGGTCGTTGTAATGCTTCGGGAGGTGCCCTCTGTGGAGCTGAAAACAACTATGAGTTCCAGAGACAGCATGATGGCAGCTTCCATAATTTATATTATTATTTATAAATTATTATTTATAAATTTATAAAAATAAATAAAGCCAACAACAGAACACAGCAGGAGACAAGACTGTCAAGGAAATCAGTGTTGGAGTTGAACCCCTTGAAATCCCCTCTCTGTGGGATGGGGCAACCTGCAGGTTTGCCAATCTGGATTTGATGGGCTGTTATTCCTGGAATTGTAGGAACTGATGGTCAAAAATATGAACACCCCTGTTCTCTTGTGTGGGCTTGAAAAAAAGTCAATCCATTCCACTAAAGATCTTATGTAAGCAGAAAGAATGAAGCGGCTCTTGCATCAGAGTTTTATGTTTTGCTTTTAAATAAAGCTGCCCCAGAAACAGAAACAAGGTATAAATAAATACAACTGCCCAACAAAGTTTTGTCACTCTCATCGAAGCAAAGAGCAAAGGCAACGCAAGCACCAGCATCAAGAAGTAGTGCTTTGGGAAAAGAGACCTAATATTCACTCTCGGCTGTTACTGGCATGTTTATCTTTGACATCTCACTACTCCCTGGGTGAGAACAGCTTTCATTCAACGTTTCCAAAAAGCAGCCAGCAGAAAGTAGCCTCACATATGAATGATTGGAATGCAGAAATAACCACATGCAAGGTTGAACAGTATTTTCACAAAATCCTTAGGTTTACTGCATTGCATGTGTTCACCCAGGGAGGGGAATTGTTCACAAATGCCCTGTCGTTTATTCCCAGCCTTCATGCTGACCTGACGTTTACACAACAGAGCTCCAAGGTGACTTGAACCATCACCCACGGAAATGTTCCGAGGAATCCCCAAAGTGTGTCGTTATATAGATCTTCAGCCCGTGAGGCCTATCATCATTTTCACATTCAAAGATAGCATGGCCAGGTCTTATGACACTGGAGGGGGTCTCGGGAAATGGCTAGGATTTCCTTTGTCTCCTGGAAAGGAGACATATCTCAAAGCAAGCTGGGTAAGAGAAGGAAAAATCTTGGTTTATGTGTTTGATGTCATTTTAAAGCCCCAGCACCCATCCTTCCTTGTTCCCAGCCACCACCAAGGCTTCTCATAAAGGTGTCAGTGTGTATTTTGCTTGTTCCTATTCTTTCCTCTGTGATATCACAAGGCCCGATTCCCTGGGCCCAGGTTTTGGCCCTCACATCTCAGGGAACTGGTTGGTGGATGACCTGGCAACGCTTTCTCTGAGGCACAAACCATACAGTAAGGAAAATAGGTGTCAACTGCTTTTACAGTGTTTAGCCACACAGTCTCTTCAAAGCACAACTACGCTTGCAAATGAAGTCTGTGTTTAACTTCCAGAGACCAATCACAACACAAAAAGGTTAGCTGCACTGTGATCTGCCAGTCTTGCTTCCCCCCCACTTCATTCCACAATCCATCCATGAATGGAGACAAGCAGCAGCACTGGTCAGTCCAGCCACAGCAAACCCTCCCATTTCTCCCCTTTGCTACATGGGACCACCGTGGCTTGTAAACATTGACTTGACTTCAATTTTGGCAGCAGGCAAACCAGCAGCCGATCAAGCACAATGGCAGAAGGTCCCAGAAGGAAGTGGCATGTTTGCTTGAGCTGCAGCAGCGAGATCCGTTTCAGGCCAGCCGACAGGCCTGAGTTTTTGTGCCCAACGGTATCGAATCAGATGTGTGCAAATTAAGCTGGCATTCAGTCAGGGCACCTGGTTCCGATACATGCTGGAATTTGCTGCAGCTCGGCTCACTCGTGTTCTGCAGCTTTTCTCCAGACCTTCAGGCACCTTGAAGGAAGTCCATGCAGATTTCATGAGTCGCTGCTGGCGCTGAAGACGTTAGCAGGAGATGGAACAGGGAGCCTTCCCTCCATTATTGATGAGCCTGACCTCTCTTTAAACAAGCGATGCATAATTCATGCCAACACCAGTGGTATCTGTGGTGTTCAGCAGTCGCTCTCGCGGCTCCCTGAAATCGGTACAAACTTTCCGCTGCTCGCACCTCCCCTCCCTTCCTCCACATCCCATTTCTTCCGAACCACCAGCAAACCCTGCCATGTGGGGTCAAGTCCAGGGCTCACTGACAATGTTCAGCAGACTGTCTGTTTAAAAAAGTGTTTCAAACCCTCCTTGATTTAAACACCCAGGTAAAACAAAAGGTACTTCCTTTGTGTAATAAAAGGCACTGCCCTTAATAGTTAGTTAGTAGCAATTCCTTCTAGTCCAGATATTTCTTTTGCAGGGCATTATTCCTGCTGTGAAGATACAGGGCTGCACATGTCAAGATAGGCACAGGTCTATCCTTGGTGCTAGGCAAGCTACTGGCTCAGCCACAATTCCCTAAACATGCACCGGGATATATACTGTAAATATAGAGATATCCCGCTGTAATCACTGAATACTAACCTTGGAAAATCTGTCCACTCCCTGTTCTTCATCATTTAAGGTACTGAAGATAATTTCCTGGGCTTCAAATATCTAAAACGCTATTTTGTCCAGAGGAGGCCTTGGGGTACTGAATTCCACAACTTAGTTATATATAGTGTGAAATGCTACTTCCCTTCCTTTCTCCTGCCCTCCTTCAGCTCCAGTGTACACTTGCTTGCACTGAACTGTGCCATTTTAATGCCCATTATTCTAGTTCAGAAAGATCCTCCTAGGACTCATCACAATTTTGCTGAAGATTATGTTTCAGGCTGTTTGCTCTCATTCCAAAACTGGCTGTAGAATCCTTTCAGAAGGATCAGTGGAGGAGGGGTCCATTCTTGACTAGGGCACAGCCACCATGCACAGCCACCCATCCCTCCCCTCAGTGTCCCCCCCAAGGTGCTTGTTTGTGTGTGTAAAGCCGGCACTTAACTAAGGACATCTCCTTTGCAGGCGTGCTATGTGTGAAGGATAGAGTGTCCAGAGAGAGGTTCTGGGCTAGATGCTGCCCATGAAGTGTGGTCAGCATCTGTAGGTAGGGCTTGGATACTCTCAGATGGAAATGAAAGGCTGAACTATCAGGGCACCTTCATTCAAATCTCCAGATGAGTTTCGTGAACGGTTTCCTGCAGAGGTCAAAAAGCACATGGGACCCTATGTCATGCCAAAGCCCATGGGTTGAAAGCAAAGTCCTTCGGCATCCCTAACCTAATTTATTGCACCAGATTAGACCAGAGCCATTACAAAAGGAGATGCTGATAGAGCTTGGAGGACTGCAGTTTCCATGCTCCATCACCTGCCCCTCTTCTACATTAGTGGGGTTTTTACTCTGCCTTTCTTCCAGTGAATTCAAGATGATGCATGGGGATTTCCTCTCTTTTCTTTATCTTCAGAACAACCCTGTGAGGTAGCTCAAGCTTTTATTGGCAATGTAGCTCTATGAGCCCACTGGCTGTGCTGCCTGGAAGAGTCTGGGAATACCTAGTCAAAAAAAGTAATTTCCAAAGCTTTGAATTCAACAGCTCT
The DNA here is from genome assembly GCA_029282475.1 of Phrynocephalus forsythii. Taxonomy (NCBI): domain Eukaryota; kingdom Metazoa; phylum Chordata; class Lepidosauria; order Squamata; family Agamidae; genus Phrynocephalus; species Phrynocephalus forsythii. Next base: position 36,108,329 of record JAPFRF010000010.1, read on the forward strand.
GAATAGTAGGCAATTAATGCTGCTTTCAGATCCTAATGAATAAATTAAATTCAGAGTAGTTTATTAATACAAAGTATTCTGAATAGTTGATTAGATCAGGACTGCTGAATAGCAGTAGAAGCACCCATTTTGAGAAAAGTGGTGGAACAACAGATACAAACCAACATAAATATCCACAATACTTGTGTGTGTGTGTGTGTGTGTGTGTGTGTGTGTGTGTGTGTGTGTGTGTGTGTGTGTGTGTGTGTGTGTGTATAAGGAAGTAGTGCATGCAAAAACCTATGCCCTTGAGTAGGTAGAGTGGAGATGGGTCATTGTTAACAAGAGGAAATCAAATCAACGACATGAGATTTACCAAAGCAGGTGTAGATAATGCTCAGGATTATGGTTTATCCACATCATCCTATTGGTTATGGAAACAGCTCCCAGCTGAAAGATACTGCTGCTACTGCAGCAGGAACTGGCCATCAGGCATGTATTACTCTGAAAATCAGAACAGCACTGAAGCAAGACATCAGCTGCTGAGTAAGAGTTTTACAAATAGATCTCTCTCTCTCTCTCTCTCTTCCTCTGTGACTATCAGTTTTAGCACAATTCTGGTGCACTAAAAACAAGCCGAGGCACAGATCTGCATGGCTGCAGACTTGACCTGTGCTATCTGTACAGGGACACCACTTGGCTAGACATTATTGGACTGCTTATAGGTACAACAGAAGTGACATATTGGGAATAGCAACTGCCATGCCCTTGAAAAATTCCATCGAATTGATGGGATGGCTTGGTCAGCAAATGCCATGCTGGTCCTATTTCTTTACTTTATTTAACTTAGTACATTTGAATATCTCTTTTCCAGGGGACCCAAGGTGCCTTGCATTCTAAAATTTAAAACATTATATGCAGCAATGAAAACCTATGTGCATTAGACATCTCTAAAACAAACCAACAACCAATTATTATTTCTTAGGCTTATACATTGCTGCAAATGCTGGGGACTATTCGGGTCAGTTTTATAAACTGCCCCCAATCAATATAAATATAATGTAATACACAAAGAGGACAAACCCTCAAAGAAAAACAAAATAATAAAAACAAAAAATAGCAATGCTACTCAGAGAAAGCTAAGTAGACCTGAACAATGGCAAGACAGTGGCAAGAATCTAAATAAACATTTATATGAGAATGCTCCTTCCAACAGTCTAGTTTTTAGCATCCTCTTAAAGGGAGGGAAGGAGGGAGGGAGGGGGCCAGATGCAGGTCCAGCAGGATCCCATTTCACAACCTTTCAAGAAATGTTCTATGTAAATAAACTTTGAACCCTGAAAACACCACTTTATGGTGAAGGGAGCCAAGGCTGTGTTAAAAACACAGCGTGACGGTCAGAGGGCGCAGTAAATAAAAAACAGATGAAAATGCTGTGTTTTGGTCATAACTTAGTGGCTTAGGTCCCTGGCTGGGGTGCCAGCGGTTGGGAGTTCAGTTCCCCGGTGTGCCTCCCTGAGAGGGGCTGCACTCGATTACCTATCATCATCATCATCATCATCATCATCATCATCATCATCATCATCATCATCATCATCATCATCATCATCACATCACCACCACCACCACCACCACCACCACACAGCAGATAAGATAACTACGCTGGATCCAGCGTAGGACTACGTGATGTATCAGCGAATTATACGAGCAGATCCCAGTAAGGTGGCTTTCTGCAGCCCACTGATGATGACTTTGTCAACTCTAATTTATTATTATTATTATTATTATTATTATTATTATTATTATTATTATTATTATTATTATTATTATTATTACTACTACTACTACTACTACTACTACTACTACTACTACTACACCACCACCACCACCACCACCCACCACCACCATGCAGGCTTCCGCTACACCAGCTTGGTTACATAATGGCACTTTAAAAAACCCCTATAGAAATCACTTAAGTCCCATACATGGGGGTGGTGGGGGTTGCATCTGATGCTGAGATTCTATATTGTACTCGCCTCTACCTAAAGCAAATTTGTCTCCCCCGTTGCACTTAATTGCAAGGGCTTTGCTTTGGAAACAGAGACCCATGTCCTGACGCAGTGGCACTGTATTTGCCTACTGTCCTTCTGCACGCTGCCCCCATATCACTGCGGCTTCACTCCCCAAGGAAGACCAGTAAGGCAGCCTTCCACCCAGAGCCATCTCAGATTTATTCTGAAGACGTCTTACTGCCTGGTTTGCAAAATTTGGGAGTGTGTTTTTGTAGGGGTTTGATGGTGCTGCTGCTGCTGCTGCTGCTGCTGCTGCTGCTGATGATGATGATGATGATGATGATGATTTTGAAGAGCGGTGCTGTAGAGGCTTTTTTTCCCTCCTGGTTTGCAATGTGGAACCTATGGGGCCTCAGTAGCTGACACTGTATATTTCTAAGATTAGGGGGAGAGGGTCTTTTTTCTTTTCTTTTTAAAAACACATATAAGTTCACCAATTCCCAGAACTGGGCAATAATATAAAAGTTGGGCAGTAATAGAAAGACTGTTTCCATGACAACATATAGGGCAGTCCTTCCATGTATTCACCCTGGAGTATGTAGATAACCTTATCTCTCTCACTTCTATCATCCTTGCCTTAACACATTCAATCAAGGATCTTTATTCTGATCTTGCTTTCAGCATCTGCTGCGGCACTTGCCTTACATCATGCGAATACATTCCAATCCCAGAGAAACAGGGTGGGATGAAAGAATGAACTAACTATGGCAGCATTATGTTAATTTCCCATGCAAGCAAAGCAATACTCAATACTTTACAATAGAAACTTTTACCATATAGAGAGCAAGAAAATCCAGAAGGACAATCCAAATTCAGAAAAGGGAGAGGCATTGAAGATTATATTCTTACCCTAACATCAGCCACTGAAGATGTTATTGACAATGAAGAAATAAATACAGTGGATCATCGTATAACAAACGGTTTATATAACATAAAATCTGTACAACATAAAAAATTCCAGAGATAGGGGAAATTTGCTTAACAGAATCACCTATGGGGCGAATCCGTACAACATAAAAATGGTCACAATTAGGGATTACTCTGTTTTCAATGCATTCCTATTGGAAATTTGTATAAAGGAAAATCTGCTTAACACAATTTCATATGGAACAAATTGATTACTTTATACAAGGTACCACTATATTGACAATGAAGATAAATATTGTTAAAGATTTCCCATGCTTCACTTCAATCATTGATCAAACCAGAGACTTTAACCAAGAAATCAGAAGACTGGGGTTTTCAGAGGCCGAGAGGAATGCTTTCAGAGGCTGAGATGAAGATATTTAAGCATAATGAAGTGGTGCTGGAGAACAAGGCTGAGATCATCCATACTGTGGTACTCTTGGTTACAACTTATAGATGTGTATGCTGGAGAACAAAGAGAGTTGACAGGAAAAATACTGAGCCACTCAAAATGCACTGTTAGGGGTGAATATTACGGAAATAAGTGGGTGCTAAGCCAAATCATGGGAAAACTAAAAATCTAAAAAGGACTAATGAGAGGTTATTGTACATTGGACCAATTATGGGAAGACAAAGCTCACTGGAAAAGATGTTAATTATAATAAAAGGTGAAAGCAGCAATAAAAAAGGGAGGACTTCACATCATATGACGGAGCTCAGTAAGGAAGCCGTGGCTTTTAGTTTCTAAGACCTGAGCAAGGTAATTAATGACAGAAGGTTTTTGAAGTCATTCATTTATAGGGTCAGTACAAATCAGAAGTGACCTAACAGTACATAACAACACAACACCTTTATGCCGCAATTCAATGCACACATTTGCCCAGGAGAAGGTTGCCTTGAATTCAGTGGGTCTGAAATAGACATCCACAGCCTGTTTCTGTGGAATACTTCTCAGGCTGTTTGAAATACTGGGTTACGTATAAAACGTAGTCCTAGGCAGCCATCTAGTGGAAAGGCCATCCTTACTCATCCCGGGAAAGGTCATTTGGATGGCATTCAAAATGCCACTGCAAAACAGGGATTGTGTAGCATCACCTCCTTTCAGCTCAAGGCCTGTAAATACTGCAGATTCAAAGCAATTCAAATCACTAAGACAGCTGGGGACTGGGGCAGGGCAGGGCACAGGAATGTGTGTCAACATGGCTGTTACATTCAATGTGTGTTGGAATGAATTTGTTTTCACTTAAAAACCCAGTCATATTGCACACCAAATATGTATGTACAGTGGTACCTCTACTTACGAGCAGCTGTACTTGCGATCAATTCGACTTAGGAGCAGAAAACCACTGGCATTTCAACTGCTGCCTTACAAATTTTAGATGTGGTCTGCTCTACTTACAATTTTTAAATTTTTATTTATTTATTTATTTGATTTATTTAGATACAGCTGTTCTATTTATGAGTTGTTTGACTTATGAGCATGCATTTGAAATGGATTAAATTCGTAAGTATTGGTACCACTGTATCACCAAAAAAAGAGGCCATGCATTGTCAAAAATGGAGACCGGATCTGCTGAAAACTGTGTACGCTAATTTATATATCCATGCAGATCGAAAACCAGACATGATTGTTATAACTTTGAACAGAATTACAATGCCTCTTCCTCAGATGTGGAAGGCTGTGTGATTGCTGAGTTCTGTGATCTCCTGTGGATGGGCAACTTCAAGGTCCTTCATTTGTCTCCTTGCACGCGAGGATTGGATGGCTCTTCAAATGGAGGACACCACCACAAGGGTGACAGTTCTCTGGCAGTGCTTCAAGTGGACAACTGCCTTCCCTACAGGGAAGACTGCTTTCTCTTGACGACCAGTATACAGTATGTGTCAAAAATAATCTAAACAAACCCATCATTGGTGCAAGAAAGTACTGATATACCTTGATTGTGGGATGGGTGGTCACACTGTGAGAGGTCTGAATGGGGCCACAACCGGAGGGGGCACAAGCAGGACATGTGCACCATGTGCTATGCTGGGAGAGGGGCATCAAAATGGCAAAATAATATAGTGGTCCCCCGCCCTTTCGTGGTTCATATACTGTGGTCCCACTATATTTTGGGACCGTAGTATATAACCCCCGGGTTAAGGGACAAAAGCTGTTTCTGTCCTCCCATACTTACCCCACAACTGACGCTTCCCCGAATGGGCCTGCGAGGGCCTTCCCAGGGGCCTCCAGAAGGCCCGGGAAGACTCTCGCAGCCCCGTTCGGGGCAGCACCAGGCCTGGGGTAAGTACAACAGCCCCCAGTTAGACCCCCCAGGCCTGACCTGACTTGCATCTGCATATCACAGATTTTCAATTATCGCGGGTCGGGTCAGGTCCCTAACCCCCACAATAGGCGGGGAGGCGGTCACTGTAATTGTATAAGGAATGTTTCCTGGCTCTTATGACACCTTCCTCATCAGCCTGTGTGTGTGTGTGTGTGTGTGTGTGTGTGTGTGTGTGTGTGTGTGTGTGTGTGTGTGTGTGTGTGTGTGTGTGTGTGTGTGTGCAGAATCCATGTTTTCCCCGTGGTGACACAGATCTTAGTTGTGGGCCTGGGTCCAAGGGATATCATCTAGGAATCGTGACTTTTCATTGGTGGCCCCATCTATATGGAATAAACTTTCACCAGCAGTGCATCAGGCCCCATCCCTCCAAGTTTTCAGAAAACTTGCCAAGGTAGCCTTTAAGAACATTGCACCACAGGTAGTGGTTTAGCAATCCCTAACATTGTGCACTTTATTCTCTCTCTCTCTCTCTCTCTCTCTCTCTCTCTCTCTCTCTCTCTGTTACTGCTGCTGTTGCCATGTATTTTTATTGTTATTCTTACAGTTACTTTGAAAATTTTTTGATTGTAATTCGTATCGAGGAAAGGGAGGGTGGGGTTTTGTTGTCTGCTAAGATATACCACCTGGAGTGGTATCCCCCACTAATCATGCAGTAGAGAAATGTAATAAATAAAAAGAGTCTCTGCTTCAAAAGCCCTAACCAAGAAAGACCATCTCCAAGGCAGCCAAGGCTTATGCCTTTTTAAATACTTCACTGAAATTTCCTCCTTGCTCCCCAGTTTGACCCCACTGGCATGGAAGCGGTCTTTCGGAGCAACAGAAAAATAAATTTATCCTGTCATCTATGCTCAATCCCCTCAAATATACGAAGCTGGTGATCATATCATCTCTTCACCATCTGTTCTCTATTCTCAACACGTTCAGCTCCTTCAGGCTTTCCTCATGGGACTCTAACGGGGGGGTGAGCTTACTCAGGTACGACATGATTCACAGAGCTCAAGAAATGCTCACTTGCTTCACCTTTGTTGTAGTGTTGCTATCTATCGCTCTTTGACAAACTGCTGCTATCTAAAAGATCGCTACTATAAAAACATCTCTGCTCTACTCATGATGGCCAGGGATGATGAGAGCTGTAGTCCAAAATATAGGGAGTATGGCACAGTGGGAAAACCGGACCATGGCTTTCTAAAAAGATACTGTTTGCTGCATTGCTTCTCCCCTGTCTTACTATATGGAACTACAGTACAGTGGACCCTCGTATAACAAAGGGTTTGTATAACATAAACTCTGTACAACATAAAACATTCCGGAGATAGGGGAAATTTGCTTAACAGAATTGCCTATGGGGTGAATCCATACAACATAAAAATTGTCGTGATTAGGGATTACTCCCTAATGCATTCCTATGGGAAATTTGTATAAAGGAAAATTTGCTTAACAGAATTTCATTTGGAACGAATTAGTTCCTTTATACAAGGTACCACTGTATTAGAAATATTTCATTTTGGGTAAAATCCACATGAATGTAAGAGAAATCCTGGTAGACTTCTGTGATTTCATGCTTTAGGTTAGGACCTCTGCCAGTTAGGCTACAGAACCCTCCTCTGCTCAATGGGAACTCCAAAGAAATGGTGTGTGTTAAAAATTAGACAGCATGTTCAGCAATTAATTTCATCCTGGCATTTTCCTTTCTAAATTGCAGTGTTTTATATGGTTGCTTTTATTGGTCTGTTTTCATTTTGATAAAATCAGTTGTTTGTTTTTGGTATTATTATTAGTTTGCAATTGTAAACTGTCCAGAGTGGCCTTATTGTCAGATGGTTGTATATAAATGAAATAAATGAAATAAATAATTAAACCACTCCAAAAGCAGTGATTTATTACACTGCCTTGCTGTATCTAAAAGTTCCAACTATTCTACCCCAAAATATAATATAGGATTTTTGGCTGGAGGAAATGTGCAGTGTACATATGGCTATCCACTGAAAAAGTTGGTATTTATGCACACATTGTAAGACTGAACCCCGGACCCAAACCCTGCTCTCCAAGAGACTTCTAAAGTTACTTTGGTCAAGTCATTCCTTCTGAATCTTAGTTTTCCTTCAATAAAATAGGAATAATGATGTCCTATGTGCCTTTCAAAGTGGCTGAGAAGACTGATTTAGAATTGTTGCCCCTCCTGGTACACTTGTTTTAATACCATAATGTCAGCACATATGCCTCAATAAACTTCAAAGAAAAAGCAAACACAAATTATATCATAATTAGTACACTGTTGGTCTTATAAAAATGTCCCCAGCTTCCAATGTTCATCTGTTTTAGGGCTTTGCAGCATGTTCCCAGGACAGTTTACAAAAAATTAAAACTACAGTGAAGAAAATAACACATAATATTAAACAATTAAAACAAGACCATACAAATATGTTTTTAAAAAAACAGCATAAAAGTATTCCACTGAAAGGAAAACAACTGTGAAGAAGCATAGCAAGAATTTGCATGGGCTTAAACAGATTCCCTGAGCACATCCGATCTTGGCTGATCTCGGAGGCTAAGCAGGGTCAACCCTGGCTAGTACTGGGATGGGCGACCACCAGGGAATACCAGGTGCTGTAGGCGCCTGGAATAGGAACTGGCAAGGCACTCCCAGTATACCTGCCAAGAAAACTCCATGGACATGGGGTCACAAAGAGTTGGTCATGACTGTAATGACACAACCACCACCACCACCACCACCAGATTCTTGTGGAATAAAACAGATCTTTGTCTGGTACTGAAACAAGACTATCAGGAACCAGAAAAGCATTCCTCATTTGTTCACAGGATCAGAGATTTAAAATATTTGTGTCTTTGTCAGAGGGTACACATTGGCCAATGGCTAACCAGAAAACAAATTGTCAGGGGCTACAATTCTGGCTCTAAGTAAGACCATTTGAACTCAGCATGACTTGCTTCAGGGCTGTAAAGGACTATATGGAAACAAGAACAAGTAGAACAACAGCACACTGTGTACTGTCAAGTCAATCCTGACTTACTCTATAGCAACCCTTTCCAGTGCTTTCTTTAAAAGCAAAAGCAAAAAAAAAAGGATGCTGCTTATATACTCTCCCATAGCACTCAAAGCATTTCTGGTTAGTTTACAAGTACAGTGGTACCCCGACTTAAGAGCAGTTCAACTTAAGAGCAATTTGACTTAAGAGAGGGAAACTGTTGGCATTTTAACTGCCGCCTTACAAATTTTAGATATGGCCAATATTTTTTTCATTTTTAACTTTTTTCAATTTATTTGATAGGTACCCCAACTTAAGAGTATTTCGACTTAAGAGCATGCATTTGGAACGGATTAAATTTGTAAGTCGAGATACCACTGTAATTGTATAGGGTACACATTACCCCCTGCGCTCCCCCAGCAAGCTGGATATACAGTTTACCAACCTCGGAAGGATGGAAGGCAGAGTGAACCTTGAGCCTCCTACCTGAACGGAATCCAGATCAAGAGCACAGTTATAGCTGCAGTACAGCAGTTTAACCACTGTGCCTAGAGGCTCTTTCTAGGTGGCAAATTCTCAGAAGTAGTTTACCTCTCCCTTCTTCCGGGGGTGACCTCCGACTGTATAGCTTGTCCAAGGCTACACAGGCTGGCTGTTCTCCCAGGAGCCCCAGTGGGGAAATCACCTGGCTCCACAGCCAAATACCTAAACCACTGAGCTATCCAGCTGGCTGTATCATCATTGATGTCAAGCAAAGACCATGGACGTATTACTATTTTGGGCTACAGTTATGAGAAAGGTATGTTTGTGTGTGTGTGTGGGGGGGTCCTGGAAAGTATAGTCCAAAAGGTAATGTATCTGGCAACATGATACAAACAAATATCCCTTCCCCTATTTATATATATGTATCTTTTCCCGCTGCATTTATCTGATCTGCAGGTACCAACATGGAAAGCCAATCCCTTGGAACCAATTCCTCTTTGCTACTGTGAGTGTTCCGAAGCTAGATTGCTTTGCTTCGATGTACTGTTTCGGTGATAATGAGCAAGAACAAAGGAATGTCAAAAGAAAGCAAGAGAAAACCTATTTGGAGAAGACAGAACGGGATGAGAGACGGCTACTGACCAACGGCTCTCTGGGCTTTTTTATTTTTAAAAATGCATTATCTCCCCCTGATTCTCTTTTCCGATCAGCACCAAGGTAAAAAAAAAAGGTGTGTGGGGGTGAGGAGACACAGATAACTGAGTACACCATGGTAAAGGTATACAAGGGAGACGAAGCAGGAAAGCAGAAATGAAGATTATCAGAAAGGTGAAGTACATGCACACACAAAACAAATATTTGGGCAAGTATGGCTTTAGACATGCAGTTTCTCTGCAGAAGTTTCTCTACAGATGGATTAACCTCATCTCGATTCCCACCCCACCCCACGTTCCTTCCTTGATCTTGCCTTAAGATTGCAAGAATGTAGCAGCACAACAGCAGCTCTCTGATTTATTAATCTTACCCTCTCCTGCAGGTTGCCCAAACAAAAGCAGCTGTGTTTCCTTCTAGAGGAGCATATGAAGGGCTTTATTCATGGCTGAGGTGGGGAGAGAATCAGCAGATATAGGACAGCCATCTGTGTCTCACTCTTCACCCTACCCTTTTTCTTTTTTGGAGAAGCAGGGGGGAGCGAATGCATTTTTAAAATAAAAAACTCAAAGAGAAGAAAGGAAGCCAGAAATAAAGAGTGTGATGTAACAGAGCAGAAGAAAACAAGATCAGCTGGAGCAAAGAAAGTCAATGCCAGCTGCTCAGCATCTCAAACTTGTCCTATGTCAAGCCTGCAGGGCAGCACCTTGGGAAGAAAGGGCAGGTGGTACCATGGGTTCTCCCTTTGATCCCAGAGCCATTTTATAGGTCCTTGCAATGTGGTTTAACAATGTACACTCTATATGCCCTTGTTTGCAGCAATGAAGTCTCAGGCCACTGTTTCTTAAACACAGCCATACAATGAGTACGGAGAACAGGGAAGAGACATTCTCGGTGTGACTCTGAATTTTGTGTTTATAGTTTTTTTTCTGGACTGTCCACCTCCCTCTACCCCCTACTTCTAAATTATTGTGACATTTCCTGCTCTACTGAACACTGCTGGAGACAAGGACAGGACTCCTGCTTTCCTTCCAACATGGGATGACTGCACTGTAATACATTGCCATGTGATAATTTGTCATCAGAGCTTGGAAAAGTTACCTCGGAGAACATATGAAATCTCCTAGCTCAAGTCCAATTAGGTAACTTCTCACAACTCTTGCTAGTTATCTTCGTCCCACTGCATGTTTTGCATCTTTTGAGGGTGCCCAGCAATGGTTCCAAACATACAGGAAACGTGAACCTCAGCCCATATTTTTCATAATCAAAAGAGAACATTCATCTTATTAACAAATCTGGTTTCAGGCAGCAGAGGTATTTTTTTCAACTCCACATTTTAAAAGGCTTTGGTTGTGTAGATTGTTAAAATTGTTTTTTCTGTCTGTTAGGCACCTTGAACAATTTTTTTAAAAAATAATTGTTTTTGTTAAGTCACAGAAGCCTACAGTCTTAGAAGGGAAATCTGGAGATCTGGTGACAAATGGTCTGCTTGGATCTTCTTCCATTCTTAAAAAAAAAAAAAAACACCCTCAAGTACTTTCTTTCTTGGGCAGGGAATGGAACTAAATGGACCCATACTGTTAGTTAAAGTATCCCGTGGTTAATCCAAAGGGTGGGTGATACCATTATTAGACCACTAAAACACAAATAGAAGCTAGCTTTTGACCTTATACAGGCTTTCATTAAGCTGCTTGCCACAAGGCTGTATCTCTAGACAGCACAGAAAAATAAATAAAAGCTCCAAAAATCATGGCTATATAACTGTGCCAGTCTCCTCTTTTAAAAGCAAGTTTCAAAATGGAGACTTCAATCTCAACTCAGAAGTACAGCCCTTACATTCTAGCCCTGGTAGCACTGATTGAATTGTCTTTCCCAATCTTGTTAGACAGAGCTGCTGGGTCGTTCAGCGTTCCTCCCATCTCTTGGGAGATTAGGAGACAATTCAGTCAATGCCACCATGGGTGGAATTTAAGGGGAGCACTCCTGAGATGATTCTGGAACTAAATCAATGTTGCAGACTCAATTTGGAAACTCAAGGTGCCACCCACTCTTGTTTTCGGATTGTGTACAATAAACAAGTGGCTCCCTCCCCGTTTTCTCCTCCTGTGGTTGTTACTCAACTTTCCTAGAAAGAATCAAACCATGGCTCAATAATCCCTCCCTGCCCACATCTACATTGGATTATATTAACTGCCTTTAAATGGAGCTGCCTTGGAAGAGTTGTCAACAAAGCAATCAGACTGTTGGTTTGAAGTCGGCTTAGGAGAATTTTTTAAATTTCAGTTTTAAAGTATCTCTTTTGTCTCACACACATATTTCTGTTTCTAATTCAAAAGTGATGATGATGATGATGATGATGATGATGATGATGATGATGATGATCATCATCATCATCATCATCATCATCATCATCATCATCATCATCAGCAGCAGCAGCAGCAGCAGCAGCAGCAAAACAGCAGCTACAGCAAAACATAATCAAACTGGCTTGTTAAATGCCCGCATTGACAAAATTCCAAAGGCAGAAATGTTCAAACAAGAACAGAACTTCAACTCCTAACAATTGGGCCAAGAACGTCTGCCACTGTTTCTGTAACATCTATCAGCTCCACTGATAACATAAAGCAAAATGTTATCCCAATCAGATTTCCCCTCCAGCTTTAATAAGATCGAGGCCATATACTTTGTTCAGTAGTTCATGTGGAGCGGACAATGCAAAAGGATAACAGCAAGGGTTTCCAGGGCACCCAGATCATACAGGCAACATCTTTCAAGAGAAAAGATTCCATTAAACCTAGACTGAAATAATGCTCCAGGCATCACACTGCCTCTGGCAAAAGGAGGCTCAGAATCCAGCAAAAGTTGGCATAAAAGGCTATCTAGCTCTGGTCACCTCCGGATTCTAAGGGAGCTACTCTCTCAACTTTACATGAGTGTTTAGCTGCAGTAATGAACTGGGTAAGGATGAACAAAAAAACAACAACACTAAATCCAGACAAGACAGAGGTGCTCCTGGTCAGTCAAAAGGAAGAACAAGGGATATAGGGATGCAACCTGTACTGGATGGGGTCACCCTCTAATTGAAAAATCGGGTACACAGCTTGGGGGTGCTCTTGGACTTATCCTGGAGTTTGGATGCCCAGGTCACAGCTGTGGCTAGGAGCGCATTTGCGCATCTTGAGAAACTAGCTCTGGCCACGGCGATACATGCCCTAATGATGTCCCGGCTGGACTACTGTAATGCACTTTATGTGGGACTTCTGATTAAAAGTCTCAGGAAATGTCAACGGGTTCAAATACAGCAGCCAGATTGCTGACTGGGGCAGGTTACAGAGATCACAGTACACCCCTTGACCTACAAAGCACTATACGACCTGGCCCCAAGGTACCTCAAATATCAACTTTCACAGCATGAACCAGCTTAGGTGTTAATGTCATCAGGCTTGCCACCCCCACAATTATGTCGCATGTGAACACATGAAAGGGCCTTCTCGGCTGTGGCACCCAGACTCTGGAACTCCCTTCCACTAGAGGCCAGGACTGCCCCATCTCTGATGTCTTTCCGGAAACAGGCAAAGACCTTTCTCTTCAGGCAAGCTTTCCCTGAATTATGGAGTACCTATTATGTCTTTCATATGAATCCATAGGATCACATGGACCATGTGTTTATAACCACTTGTAACCTTGTGTGATTTCATTGACACTATGTCTTCAGTGTTAAGTTTCCATCACTCATAACTTTATATTGAATTTTACTCTCCTTTTAACTGCTTGCATTCTCTTGTAGATTTAATGTAATGTTGTCTTTTAATGCTGTAAGATGTTCCTCAATTCCCTATTCTAAATACTTAAATATGCCTTAATTGTTCTGAATTGTATATTATCCCTCATTACTGTAAGCCACCTTGGGTCCTTTTCCAAGGAGAAAGGCAGGGTAAAAAATACTCTAAAATAAACAATAAATAAATAGATCTGAACTGTGAACTAAAAGAGCCAGAATTGGAACAATCTCAAGCATGCCATTGTCTCCAATGAGGATAATCCAGTCTCGGAACAAGATGCCACATATGGGGTAACCCTAATCCAAAATGCTAGTGTTGACATTAAAATCCTAGGTCTGAGATATGTACAGAAAGGCAACAGCTGGTGTCTCCAATTTTGAGGGTGCTGTGAATCCATTCTGAGCTTTAGATTGCCCTTTCCATGGTGCTGATGTCCCCCAAATAACTTCAGCACCTTGGATAACTCCTGTACAAGTGCAGCCTGAAATGCAGAGTGGATTGAAAGCACAAGCGACTAGTCTAGCTTTCCTTGCTTTAGAAATCCATATAAAAATTAATTTAATTTATTTTTTAAAACTTTTGCAAAAGGCAAAATGGTGCTTTCCATTCACTTAGTTCTGTACAGAGAATCCAGCTTGACTGACAGCTGAACCCTCCGTCAACGCTAGCAATGATAGAATGTCTTCCAGGACACCTGAGGGCAACAGACTCATTTAGGGAGTGCAGGAACAGCTCTGGTAGCACATACTTCTTTGTCCTCCTAAGGTGTAATTAGACAAGAAGCTCAAACTTCACAATTAGGAGATGAAATTATTTCATTCCAAAGACACAAAATCCGCCCTGTTGATACCATCAACTAGCAAATGAAGCCCGTGCATCATTCCTGATTGATGTATTCTGCCTAACAGTGGAGCCAGTCCAGAAGAAGAAGGGATGAGTGAAGCTTATGACATCAAAGAAAAAGAGGACCAAGGGTTTTCTCAGAAGTTGGCTGTTTCACTCCTTCTGAATTTTCTTCTGCTTTCAGTATACTTCTCCAGTCCCTATGCAGCCCCCAAACCTATCACACTGCTGCCTTGAAGTCTGTTAGAAACAGGCTAGTGATTCTCTGAGTGCCAGACAGAAGGAATTTCCCGGGTGATTGATTTCTGGCTTGAAGTAACCAGCCATTGTGAAGTCTCATCCTAGGATGACTGCCAAACTGGGGGAGTCTATAGTTGGGACAGCATCCAAAGTGTGGGAGCAGAAGAGGACATTCAAAGCTAGACATATCAGGAGCTACAGACTTCTCTCTCTTTTTGTAAGAATAAATATGAAGAAAATATCTCTAGGAAGAAATGGGTGCCTAATATAAAAGCAGGGAGATCAGTTTGATTTATGCAGAAGATTGCTCTGAATCCTCAGATTTTCCATACTTCTATGGCAACATGTTTTTGCACAAGTCATACATTGACCTCAACATCCTTCTAAGGTGTCTGGATATGCGGAGAATATAAAAAAGAATACTGCCTTGAGTTCCATCACATGGAAGGCAGATGGGATGTACATTTTGTATATAATGTGGTGTGATGGTTACATAGAGTGTTAGACCAGGATTGTGGAGATGTAGGTTCAAGTCCTCAGGCTGGACACTTCCTGTGCGACTTCTGAGCAGGTACCATCTTTCAGTCTGAGTTAGCTCACATGGTTATTGTAAGGCAGGTGTGGGGGAACCTTTGGCCCTCCAGATGTTTTTGTATCAAAACTCCCACAATCCTTTCTCATTGGGCTCATAATACTAGAAGTCAAGTTCCAACACATCTGGAGAGATGAAGGTTCTCCACCGCTGTTGAAAGGGTGCATTTGGAGAAAACTACTACCTTGATTGCATGGGAGGAAAGGCAGTCTGAAAATACACAAAAATAATAGGAAATATTAAGAGGAGGCTATAAGTGCACTCAAAGTCTGCAATTTGTAAACATTATGGAATAATTATCGTCATCAGGTGCCATAAAATCAATTCTGACTTCTGGCAACACTTTTCAGGGTTTTCCATGTAGAGAACACTCAGAAGTGGTTCATCCATTTCCTTCTTCTGGGGCCATCCTGGGACTGCATTGCTTGTCTATGGTCACCTAGGCTGCCTCTACTCACAGGAGGCTCTGCGGGGAATCAAACTCCCAACCTCTGACTCTACGGCCAGATTCCTAACCCAGTGAGCAATAACACAAATACAAACTCTCATGTTAGGTCATCTTGGAGGATCATATCCTGCTAGGTTTGGAACATCACTCTCAGAGGCCAGAGGCCATGCCACGGATACAGAGACAGCAAGAACACCTTTTTTTCTGGTGGGGAACAAAAACTTTTTGTTTTTGATTTCCCAGCTTAATCAAAAATATACTCTTCATTTGGTCTACATGGCTTTGCTTTATAGTTAGTGTCACTCTGCCAAGGAACCCACTGCCACCACTGTAATTAAAAGCTGATTAGAAGTTACTGAGGTGTAACCTGAGTGTTCCAACTGCCTAGGATGCAGGGCAGTGGTCTCAAAGTACAGCAAAAGAGATTCAATTTAAACATTAGGAAGAACTTCGTGACAGTTAGAGCTGCTCAGCAGTGAAATATGCTGCCATGGAGGATGGTAGAGTCTCCTTCTTTGGAGGTTTTCAAGCAGAGGCTGGATGGCCATAGGTCAAGAGCACTGTGATGGGAGTTCCTGCATGTTAGGGTGTTGGACTAGATGGCCCTTGAGGTCTCTTCCAACTCTATGATTCTATGATTCTATAATTTTAAGAAGCCACTTCATACCAAGTTACTCCTTTATTTCATCTAGCCCAGTATTATCAACTCTGACTGGGTCATTGGGAAGGATTATCTCCTGGCACTACTCGGAGATGGCAGGGATCAAACATGGGACTTTCTGACAGCAAAAGACAGACCCACAATGTCTGATTGTTCGGCCATGTTCTATGGTCACACCATAATACATCCATGCAAACAAAGTATGCAGGGAACATCTGGCACCCCCTCCTTTACACCCAAATCCAAGTCCTGTTTTTGCTCTTACTTATATCCTTTACTGTCTACCTGAGCAACTTGATAGCATGATGATGACAAATCTTTCTCGGTCTGCAGCAAATGTTTAAATGTTATGCTTGATTCTCTCCCCTTCCCCTTCTTCCATCAAAGCTGCCTTGCTACAGCATGGGGAGGACCCCAAACATCCATGAAACAAAATACCAGGATAATGTCTTTTAAAAAAATCAGGGCAGAAAAAAACATCTAGTTGGCATTTGTACTCCAGTGTGGTTTCATGGAACAATGCCTCAATAGGTTTTACAGCTCATTGCAGTCTCCTTTCAAACAGGCAATGGAAATTGCACACTGAATACTGAGATCCAGCCGAAGCCAAACGTTTTTTGCTCTCAAGCTACAAGAAACCTGTTGTCTCGGCTGGTGTTCAGAACAGTTTTTAATAAACGATGCTTCCTTTCTGGAATAAATTGACAGGCAGCCACGCAAAATGGTTACACCTGCATTATGTTCACGGTCACACTGATTTTTTCATTTCCATTCAATGCCACAAGGTAATTTGCCTTCATGAATAAATTGCCTTCAATTGCAAAACACCCACTTTTGAGATAAATAGCTTAAAACCTCCAGGACTGTAATCGTTAAAAAAACCAAAAACTTTTCAGCTTTATGAAACATCTTTCTCAAACTAATTTCTGCTGATTTATAACCAATTAAATCAGCAGATTTCACCAATATGACTTATTAGATTGAAAAAAATAACATGAATCATTACAATGGACAATTTCAGGACTTTGTTTGCTTCACTATGCCTCTTCATAAATGGTCTAGAAGTAGGAGTAAATAGCAAGGTAGCTGAATTTGCCAACAACACTAAATTATACAGGGTAGTAAAAACTGAGAGAGATTGTGAGCAGCTCCAGAGGGATCTCTTGACACTGGGGGAGTGGGCAAACCAGTGGCAAATGAGCTTCAACATTAGCAAGTGCAGAGTGATGCACGTTGGGGGGGGGGACCCAATCACATTTATAAACCGATGGGGTCTGAACTCTCTGCAACAAACCAGGAAAGGGACCTTGGGGTCCTAGTGGACAGCTCAATGAAGGTGTCACCCAGTGTGCTGCAGCAGTGAAAAAAGCAAACTCAATGCTAGGGATCATTAGGAAGGGTATAGAAAATAAGTCAGCAAGTGTCCTTTTGTCTCTTTATGAATCTATGGTGAGGCCCCATCTGGAGTATTCTGTACAATTCTGGTCATCATAACTCCAGAAGGATATTATGGAAATGGAAAAAATGCAGAGGAGTACAACCAGAATGATTAGGGAACACCTTCCTTACCATCTGAGGCTGCAATGGCTGGGCCTCTTCCCTCTTGAATGACTATGCCTAAAAGGTGACCTGATTGAAGTTTATAAAATCATACACGGAATGGACAAAGTAGATAAGGAAAAGCTGTTTTCCCTATTGCACTACACTAGAACTAGGGGGCACTCCGTGAAACTTTTGGGTGCTAGATCTCAAATCAGCTTTTTGGTGTATAGTTGTTTGTAAAAGCTTCCTTTGTGCCCTGTACGAAGAAAGGAGCATAGCAAAGATCACATACTTCGTTGTTGTCACCTGGCATTGCTTCTGACTTATGGCTGCCCTATGAATCAGTGACCTCCACTAAATCCTATCATCAAATTATAAGCCATGGATTCCTTTACCAACTGAATCCATCTCTTATTTGTTCTTTCTCTTTTGCTGATGCCTTCAACGTTCCCCAACATTAATGCTTCTTCCGAGGAGTCTTCTTGTAACCTCTATGGACTATTTGCTTCAGCTGAGTGGGTGGGAAATGTCAGTAGAGGTGTGTGATTTCAATTTGCTATTTAAAATGAGAACGAGAGATCTGAAGAAGGCAGAAGTTGCTACTACCCCTGGACTAGGAGGGCCACTGAAAAAAGTGAATCCATATAGTGATATTGCAGATTTGTACAGCATTTGACTGTATATTTTATTTTATGTCCTTAAAGAATTATACCCAGAGCTGTTTTTCGTTGTGCTGTGGGCAATAAAGGTACCTGGAACTTTGTTCCTGACCCATTTTGCTTCCAAGAGACAAAATTACACTACTGCATTTTTTTCTTTTTACAAACAATGTCTACTCCTGCAAAGTAATGGAACTCAAGGCTGTATATGTTGTAGCATCCAGTATGAGCTGTGTCTCTGCTGGTGTTGTTGTTTGTTAATTTAAAACTGTATTAACATCTTATATTGTGTTTACAGCAAGAATCAAGTTTAAAACAAGAATCAAGTTGATTTCAACTTTTCCCAGGGCTTTCTAGGTAGAGAATACACAGAAGTGGTTTATCATTATCTTTTTCTGGACTGTGCAGCTTGCCCAAGGCCACATAGGCTGGCTCTTCTCTGAGGAGGCACAGTGGAGAATCAAGCTCCCAACCTGTGGTTCCACAGCCAAATACATAACCCAATGAGTTAAAACATAAGATCATAAGAAGAGCCATGCTGGGTCAAGCCAAAGGCCCATGTAGTCCAGCTTACTGTATCTCACCATGGCTCCACCAGATGCATCTGGGAGCACACAAGACTAGATATCTGTTTCCTGATACTCATCTTTTTAAAAAACACAGAACCCAGAGAGTCTTCTTATGATGCGTTTATGGTAAGATAACCATTGCTTATTCATCTTTGCTCCTAGAGAAAGTTCACATTTGATGTATTTCTCAACATACAGTTCTGAAGAGGGAACATTTCAGATAAAAGACTTTAGGCATTTGGAAGGAAACACAATTTAAACTGAGATAAATAATAATTTGTGGAGAGAAAAGGTTAAGCACTGCACCTGCCTCTCCACTCTCAAACATCCTCTAACAAAGCAGAGTTTTTTATTTCTAAAAAAGCTGAAATCAGAAATAATACAAACATTTCCACTAGGTATGCCAGTATTCTTATTCTTATAAATTGAGCAAATCTCTTTTTCACACTACATATACTCCTAATCTCCTACAATCATATTTTGTGTGTGTGTGTGTGTGTATCTATCTATCTATCTATCTATCTATCTATCTATCTATCTATCTATCTATCTATCTATCTATCTATCTATCTATCTATCTATCTATCTATTTATACTGTTGTTAATCACCCAGAGTGGCTCCGGACTAGATAGGTGGTATACAAATTGAATGAATGAATGAAAGAATATGTACATAGTATCTTCATCTGTACACTATATATTAAACATCTATAAATTGGAGAAAACTTTTTACATGCATATCTGGAATTTGTAGGGTGTTTTTTATTATCCTATGAAGTTAATGATGAAGCATGCACATTTTTGCATAATGTGGAGACAGCCACTGAGATACGTCCAAGGTGCATCCTGAGTTAGATTTTTAAAATGAACTGCAGTGCATGAATATTCTGTCTCAAAGTTGTTTGTCAGGGGGTGGGTTTTCATCGCTAACGCTGCACATCTTACTTTTCCAGACTAAGCAAGATGAAATGATTTTTTTGTTGCAATGATACAGTATTAGGAACGCTGGGAGTGGAACAAAAACTGAAGGGGAATGGGCGAGAAAAGGGCAGGGCAGGTTGGGAACGTCTGTGTTGTATCTGAAGAAGATGGAGGTGTTTATTTTTAAACAAGCGAATTGAGATACTCAGTATGAACCTCTCAACAAATCTGAAAGGAAACCGCTTCTCAGCATTTTCAAAATGAGACAAGACTTCAGTGAACCTGCACCCAGGAGAAAATGAAAAGGGCTATTTGGCATAAACAGGAGAGTGGCATAAACATGTACATGATAAATGTGGTGGAAAGACTATTCTTCTCGACAGAGGTAGCACAAATGGTAAAAAGTACCAGTTAAGGCCCTATCAGGTGGAATGAGCAAGGAAAGAGAAAGGGATGGATTCTCTCTCCCCCAGTCCTTTCTTCTAAAGCACTAAGGTATGCATTCACTTCTACTTACCAGTACACATCCTATTAAATTCAATGTCCCACTGAGTTCATCCTAAAAAGGACTGCATCATCATCAGGGAATACTGTTGCCACCAATACCTCCATGCACTGTTTTGACTCTTTTTAAGTAGAGAAAAGCTGATTTAACTCTGTCTTACATATATACACGGGGAGCGGGGTTACTTTACTTCCATGGTGAATGATTCTGGGAGATGAAGTTCAAAGCATATCTAGAAAACCAAAGTCTGGAAGATGCAATCACTGCTGTAGCAGTTTGTTGGACTGAAACCAGTAAGAGCCTGATTTAAATCCTTGCAACTCCATGAAGGTCATTGGATGACTTTGGCCAGTCACCATCTCTCCGTCTAACACACCTCTCAGGGCTCTTTTGAAAATACAAGAGTGGAACTTAATACACTGCTCTGATTTCTTTGGAAGATTAGAAATGTAGTGAACTAATAAATACATAGATAATTGTGGTCACTGCTACTGAGAGAAGGGAAAATGGCTAGCAAAATAGTGCAATTCCATCCATATTGACATTCCCTAATCTAATCTTGCATCAGGATTTCCCCGAAGAGGTGGAACATTACAGCCAAGAACCACCTCTTTTCTATACATCCTATGCTCCCTACAAGGGTTCTGTGGTCTCTAGGAGTCTCGTGGAGCAGTGGTTAAATGCCTGTACTGCAGGTAAAACTGTGACCTGGGGTTCAATCCCTGGTAGCAGGCTCATGGTTGACTCAGCTTTCCATCCTTCCGAGGTTGGTAAAATGAGTACCCAGCTTGCTGGGGGGGGGGCAATGTGTAGCCTGCAGACTGTAATTAAAACTGTAAACCGCCCAGAGACTAATTGAAGTGGTACGGGGTGGTATAAAGCAGAACACTTTGGTTTTTAAACCAGAGTTCCCAGTTGTGCCTACCCAAAGCCTTACCCTATTTTTAAAGAATTTCAAGGAGTTAGCAATCATTTCATTTATTATTGTCTTTTCTTTAGATTTTTATTTTCAAAAACAAAAGCAGAAATAAATATCTAAGAAAACTCTAAATATTAAATAAACAATCTAAATATGCAACACTCTCTGCTACTGGTACCACTTGGAAGTAGCCACCTATTCCATTTGGAAATTGGAGCTCCAATTTCCATCTAGAATTACACTGACTTTTACATTGGGCTTTGTCGCTGCCCCTGCATTGACATTATTATTAAATTGATAAATGTAATATAAAAGTCAACAGTTACCTTCCTGTTGACTGTTATATTACATGAAAGTTTATCATTAATATCCAGCACTTCCCTATACCTATCACTTAATTGGAAATTATAAACTGTTTTCTAAACCTGGCAATCACTCCTGCTGCTGTTAAAAGATTTATTTATTTACTTATCCAATTACCTTTCTCCTTTTCTAATATAGATAAAAACACTATTACAGGAATACAGCTAAGTTTAACTTGTTTATTTATTTTCTTAAAAACATGATTTAAATATGTTCTCATACAGTATATCCACCACATACTGTATGAAAATTAGTACCTGCTTTCTAACACTCTCTTCAGCAAGTCTTGGAATAATTACCATCTACAGTGGTACCCCAACTTAAGAGCAGCTCGACTTAAGAGCAATTCGACTTAAGAGCAGAAAACTGTTGGCATCTTAACTGCTACCTTACAAATTTTAGATATGGTCTGCTCGACTTACAAATATATTTTTTTATTTTTTAACTTATTACTTTAAATTTTTAAGTAGGTACCCTGACTTAAGAGTAGTTCGACGTAAGAGCACTCATTTGTAACATATTAAATTCATAAGTCGAGGTGCCACTGTATTTGATTAGTTTTATTGAAGCACCATCTTTGAACTTTCTTCTAACATGTTTCTTTCAGCCACAGATTTCAATACAGTATTCTAATGTTTCATATACAGTATTTTCCAGTCACTATTATTTATTTCTTCTTCCAGGCTGGGTTCCCATAATCAGTCCTCCTGATCTTCTGCTTCTCCCAATATATTATAGATATATTTGTTATTATAAATATCATTCACTTTTCACTTTAAACATGTTGTCTTTGCATTCATTCCTACTTCTGACTTTAATGCTCTTATTCGTGACTATCTGAACTGATAATTTGTTTTTTTTAAATTATGATTGCCTTTAATTTTCTAATTTTGTACTTTGCAGATATATATTACTTATGCTTATTTATATTGATATTGTATATTGTTTATTGGTCTGCTTGTTGGTTTGTTCACTGCCCAGAGTGGCGATTTTATTAGATGGTGTTATAAATAAATAAATAAATAAATAAATAAATAAATAAATAAATAAATAACCTGCTTATTCTTACTTTCTTACAAGTGTCTTTCCTTACATGCAATAAAATAACTGTAGATTTGAAGGTGTATCATGTGACCATATCACTAGAAGACTATCTGAAGGATCACATGGTCCCCTTGCCATTAAAAAGAACTTGAGTTTTACAAGAAACATCCCTTTATTTACACTCAATCCCATTTCCATTCTTGGCAAGGAAAAGGAACACTTAAAAACCTACCCTCTGAAAGTGACTCAATCAAATGGTTGGGCAAAGCAAACATCTAGGGCTCAAACAGACACACCATTAATTGCAGAAATGAAAATAACTTTGTATGCATTTAGAAATGTAAATACTGTATCAACTCCAGCAGCACCTGAGCAGCTCTGAGATGGCAGAGGGTTTGGAAGAAAGATGCAGCTGGTCTCTCCTGTCTCAGTACCTCCAATGCTTGAATCCACATGCCCCAAACAGAGCCTCTCTTCGTAGGGATGGAAACCAAAGAATTAAGCCAGACAGAAATAACCAGGGAGGAGGTCCTTGCATGTTTTGTTAAACTGAATGCTAACAAATCACCAGATGGCATCCATCCAGGAGTTCTCAAGGAACTTAAAGATGAAATGGCTGGTGTCCTAGCAAAAATATATAATCTTTCCCCTAAATCAGGCATTGTGCCTGATGACTGGAAGGTAGCAAAAGTAACACAAATCTTCAAAAAAGATTCCAGAGGTGATCCAGGAAATTACAAGGGCAAATCATGCCTCACTAATCTGCTGGAATTTTTTGAGAGTGTCAATAAGCATGTGGATAAGGGAGATCCAGTTGACATTATTTATCTGGACTTTCAGAA
The DNA here is from genome assembly GCA_029282475.1 of Phrynocephalus forsythii. Taxonomy (NCBI): domain Eukaryota; kingdom Metazoa; phylum Chordata; class Lepidosauria; order Squamata; family Agamidae; genus Phrynocephalus; species Phrynocephalus forsythii. Next base: position 36,131,664 of record JAPFRF010000010.1, read on the forward strand.
GGCTTTTGACAAGGTGCCACATCAAAGGCATGGAAACAAGGGACAGGTCTTGTCCTGGATCAGCAACTGGGTAAGAGAGAGGAAACAGAGGGCAGCACCACAACAACAACAACACAGGCCCAACCAATAAGATAAAATATATACATGCAGTTTTAAAAGGATAAAAGAGTAAAACCATTACAAAATTTTAAGATAGTTAAAACAGGTAGCAAAAGTGAATTATACAAACACTATGCAATTCATGATTATATTAAGAGTTAACAGAGGCCAAGGTTGTCTTCCGTATTCTTTGGGCAAAGAAAGGAAACTTGGCCACAGATTCAGTGGTCCCCTTGTTTGTGTCACTTAATAAATATTTTAAATACCAGTTCAGTGTCCTACCTGGGAAGACACTCATTATGGGATTGAGTAATTTAAATACGCTCATTTCTATAAAAATCACATACAAAAAGGACATGATTCAATGTTTCAATTTCTTTGTTATTACAAGGACACAAACGGTTTTCGTAAGGGAAGCCAGAGTAACGCCTATCTAAAATTGCAGATTGAAGGCAGTTAAATTGAACTCTTGAGAAAACATGCCGATATTTGGGGATAGTCAGATTTTCCAGGTATCGAGCACTTTAAAAATTTAAAGTTTAGTCCAAAATACAGAATGGAACAAGTTTTTATGTGCACTTGAGATAGAGTGCTGAAAGTCAATATCCCTAATCCGCATGTGGATAAGGGAGATCCAGTTGATATTATTTATCTGGACTTTCAGAAGGCTTTTGACAAGGTGCCACATCAAAGGCTCTTTAATAAACTTGCCAGGCATGGAATCAAGGGACAGGTTGGATGAGCAACTGGGTAAGAGACAGGAAACAGAGGGCAGCACTAAATAGACATTTCTCCAAATGGAGGTAGGTAAAGAGTGGGGTCCCCCAAGGTTCAGTACTGGGACCCCTGCTTTTCAACCTCTTCATAAATGATCTAGAAGTAGGAGTAAATAGCAAGGTAGCCGAATTTGCCAACGACACTAAATTATACAGGGTAGTAAAAACTGAGAGAGATTGTGAGCAGCTCCAGAGGGATCTCTTGACATTGGGGGAGTGGGCAAACCAATGGCAAATGAGCTTCAACATTAGCAAGTGCAGAGTGATGCACATGGGGTGGGTGGGAATCCCCAATTACATTTATAAATGGATGGGGCCTGAAATCTCTGAAACAAACCAGGAAAGGGACCTTGGTGTCTTGTTGGACGTCTCAATGAAGGTGTCAACCCCGTGTGCTGCAGCAGTGAAAAAAGCAAACTCAATGCTAGGGATCATTAGGAAGGGTATAGAAAATAATTCAGCAATTGTCATTTTGCCTCTATAAATCTATAGTGAGGCCCCATTTGGAGTATTGTGCACAGTTATGGTCACCATACCTCCAGAAGGATATTGTATTATGGAAATGGAAAAGTGCAGAGGAGGGCGACCAGAACCATCTGAGGCTGCAATGGCTGGACCTCTTCCCTCTTGAATGACAGTGCCCAAGAGGTGACCTGATTGAAGTTTATAAAATCATACACAGTGTGGACAAGATAGATAAGGAAAAAACCTGTTTTCCCTGTCGTACAACACTAGAACTAAGGGGCACTCCATGAAACTTCTGGGTGCTAGATCTCAAACAAATAAGAGAAAGTACTTTTTAACCCAGAGGATCAGTGGTCTGTGGAACTCCCTGCCAGAAGAAGTGGTGACAGCTGTCAGGCTTGACAGCTTTAAGAAAGGATTAGACAAGTTCATGGAGAACAAGGGTATCAATGGCTATCATTATGGATGTAGATGCCTAAGGACAACCTCTGGGTTGGAGAGATAGGCAGGATATCTCTCAATGCCATTTGAAGGCAATCATAAGCAGGTGAAGAATCTGCTTGGGAATACCCTGAAGCAAATGGTGGGCCACTGCGTGAGACAGAATGATGGACTGGATGGGCTGTGGCCTGTTCCAGCAAGACTGTTCTTATGTTCTAAACCCACTCACTTTCAAGCTGCTATTGGGACACAGGCAGGTTTCCCTCAGAATGGAAATGCCTCTCAAGTTCGTCCACAGCTTCTCTCTACATTTGTATAGATATAGTGCTGCTATTCTAAAGACTATTTTTTTAAAAAATATGTTTTTTAAAAGATGCATCTTGAAGGTAATATCACAACAACCTGTCTGCCTCAGAATCAAAGCCTAAAACACAGCACCCCTTTATCTATGCCATTCCAGAAACAATATTGGGGACTTTGAAAGGTTTTGAGCAAAACAAACAAAAAAGAAATATACTCGACATGTTTTGTTTTGTTTTGTTTTGTTTTAAATAGGGAGGGAAGAAATCCACCAGTGAACATATACAAAAGGAACTGCCCTCTGAAATCCTGGGAATGTTTGCTTCCATGTTGAAATAAAAAAATGAACAAGGAACAAAATCAATAATAAGGATGCAAATGAGTGTGCTTTCCCATAAAAACCAGTGATGTAATTGCTGTTATTGTGCCACAGCTGGGTGGAATCCCCTAGAGAGAATCTCCCACGCAAGCCAAGGAAAATGAAGGCACGTTGGATAAAAGCACAGTGGTGTTCTTGTAATTCCCATTTATTTTAGGGGCAGCTGCATGGGGGACGTACGTTGTGGATTGTACCCACTATGCATTTCATTCCATCAAGAAAAGGTACCATTTAAAAGGCTGCCTACTGTGAAGCCGTGCTTACAACTGTGTTTCAGTCATAAACGGTGATGGTGCGGTGATGGTGCTTGAATTCAGAACTGAGGTTCTTGTGCTGGTGAACTAAAGGAGTTCATCTCCTGCCGGGCACGCTGCAAGCTGAGTCCAGGCTCCAAAAAAGGTCTGAACCCAGGTCACGATGGGTTTGTCAGCATTGTTAAACCACAGCATTTGTCCTCACGCTTCCCCACCTTATTTTTTTGGTGAGGCCCATATAACCTCTTTTTCTTATTTAAAGGCAAAACATATAATAGAGGCAACTGAATTAAGTACAAATGAAGCAGGAGTGACAACTGAGGGGGAGAAACATAGACAATTTATCATATTCAGATTTATTTATTTATTTTATTTATTTTTATATTTATACCCCACTTATCTTTCTTTCGATACTCTAAGCGGCTTACATGACGAGCAAGCGCCAATGAACACAGAACAATAATATATAACACAACAAGTAAATAATCAATAAAAACCATTGCATCTAAAACCAACAATGATAACTATAAACCAAGCGTGCACAAACATTATACACAACGTATAGCCGCTTGGACATTAAGATGGCGGGACCTTCACAAAAAAAAAAAAAAGGGAGAGAGAGAGAGATCAGGGTTCGCCAAAGGCCTCTCGAAATAAATAAGTTTTTACCGCTTTTCGAAAGGCCAGCAGGGACTCTGCAGAGCGCACTTCGCTGGGGATGGAGTTCCATAAGGGGGGCTGCCACAGAGAAGGCCCGGTTCCGGGTAACCGACTTCCGGGCCTCTCGTGGGGTGGCAACCCGTAGCGAGTGCGCTCGCGCCTGCCGAACTGGTCGGGCCGAGATGGATCGCTGAGCGATTCGCTCTGCCAGGTAGTCCGGACCCAAGCCATGGAGGGTTTTATAAACTAAAACCAAGACCTTGAATCTAATCCGGGCAACGGGCAACCAGTGCAAGCGGGCCAGGACTGGGGTGATGTGATCATAAACGCACACCAGCCACCAGCCTGGCCGCCGCATTCTGGACCCGCTGCAAGCGCGGAGAAGAGTCAAGGGCAACCCCATGTAGAGGGCGTTGCAGTAGTCCAGCCTCGAGATCACCAGCGCCTGGACCACTGTCCTCAGAGAGTCACCATCCAGGTACGGGCGGATCTGGGCGATTTGGCGTAGATGGTAATACGCGGCCCTGGTAACCGACGCCACCTGGGCCTCCATGGTCAGCGCCGGGTCCAGGACCACGCCCAGATTCCGCACCCTCTCCACAGGCCGGAGGGAAACTCCCCCCAGAGAGGGAAAAGGGCCACCGTACCCAGACGGCGAACCCCCAAAGAACATGACCTCCGTCTTCCCGGGGTTGAGCCTAAGCCTGTTCGCCCCGGTCCAAGCCAGCACAGTCCAGGCACCCATCAAGGATCCTCACAGCTTCCACTGCAGAGGTGGAAAAGGAGAGATAGAGCTGCGTGTCATCAGCGTACTGATGACTGCACACTCCAAAACTCCTAATGACCCCAGCCAACGGCCTTACATAGATGTTAAACAGCAACGGCGAGAGCGGCGAACAAGGGAGAACCCACGGGGCCGACAACTCCCCCTCCGTGCTGAACATACTGGGGACGGCCCTCCAGGAAGGATCGGAGCCAACTGCGAGCAGTGCCCCCGATTCCAACCTCAGAGAGCCGATCCAGTAGGATACCGTGGTCGACGGTATCAAAGGCCGCTGACAGATCCAGGAGGACCAACAGGGTAGAGCAACCCCTGTCGGCCGCCCGGAGCAGGTCATCTTGCAGGGCGACCAAAGCTGTTTCGGTAGATGACACTGTTATTACTGGCACAAATCAGCAATGATTTGAAATTAATACAGGGGAAGATTAAAGAAGAACGTTCAAAAGCAGGATTACCATGAACATCAAGAAGAATGCAAAACATCACAACTACAACTGATTTACATGATTTTGATGTTGACAATGATGAAGCTTACATGATTAAAGATTATCTGTACATTCTATACTTGGCTTCAGTCATCAGTCCAAATGGAGACTGCAACTGAGAATTTAGAAGAAATGGGAAGAACTAAGAAAAATCATTAAATAGTAAGGATGTGTCCCTAGGAAACAAAGGCCAAGATCATTCAAACTATGACTGATTGCTATGTACAGATATAAAAGCGGGATAGCAAAGAAAACTAACATGGCAGGTGGGGAAAGTGATTTGCAACGTGTTATTAGAGAAGAGCTTTGTAGATGAGATGGACCATCAGAAAGACAAGTCGGCTCTAGATCAAAACAAGCCTGAACTCTCCGTGCTAAAGTTCCTAAGCTGAAGCTATCACTTTTTGAACAAATCATGAGAACACAAGACTTGCCGGAAAGCACAATAACTCTAGGAAAAGCTGCCAGTGGGAGGCAAAACGGAAGACCGAACATCAATTAATTTGTAAGATCGAAGCAGGGCTGTTAACAAGAGGATCTCCTAGAGGTCTCAAATGCATGGGTCCCTGTAACTCTGAAGTTATATGATGGCACATAACAATATATTTCTCTCTGCCTCCCTTGAACAAATGAAGTATCAGCATTTGAGGTCATAAGACTTGTTCAAAAGCTCCTCACAAAAGCTGCTTGCCTCAGGGAGAGCTTACTTCCCTTACTTCATATGTCTGGAACAAGAAAGTACAGTAATACCTTGGTACAGAAGTGTTTTGCAAGATAAGCAAACATTTCTTCAAAAATTTGCCTTGATCAACAAGCATGTCTTACAATACAAGCACTGCAGCAGGTCACCTGATCACAAGTGAGCCTACGGTGTCTCCCCACCCCCGCAACCCCAGATTATGGGTGATTGTCAGGAACTTTCTGTCTCAGGCAAACCTCAAAAGCAGAGTGAAGAGAGAGGAAGGAAGGTCACTATTATACCAGCTAGGAATGTTTTCAAAGGTGAGTGTAGGTTATGGGTTTGTTTTACTTTTCTTTATATTTTTCTTTAATTTGTTTTCAACATCCTTTCTTGTTTTTCAAACCATTTCTAGTCATGGGTGAGCTAAGCAAGCGTGTATATGGATAGAAATTACTTTTTATTATTGAAAAATTAAAAATACAGAGTAAAATCCTGTTTTTAGTCCCAAGCAGAGCAGATTTCACAGCCAGGTACCTAAACCATTGTGTAGATGTGGCCTTCTAGCCAACTTCTTTTGTGAGTTTTGGCATTTTGTATGCATAGTAGGTGGTATATCGCCACCCAGAACAAATAATCCGTTTCCACTATTTTTATCAAGAAATTTGCTTTGATATAAGAGTGTTTTGTTTACAAGCATGTTTCTGGAACGAATTATGCTCATAGACAAGATATTACTGTATGTAAATAGCACTGGCAGTGTGTATGCTGGAAATGACATGACTAGTAGGGACCCCTTTTGCCAGGGATGCTACAGTGAGACTTGTCTTTTCCTGAGTTTCTAATGCCTGTAACACAACTGCTTCTATGTTAGGAGCTCAGTAAAATGGTTACTTCACGTCCTTCCTTGTTCCGAGATTACGTTCGTTTCATGATAACGTTGTTTGTGGTCATGTGGTCTTGTCCCGTTCTGTCCCTGTTTCCGTTTACCCATGGGCGTGATTGATGGTATCGTGACAACTGTTACTTCACGTCCTTGTTTCGTGACAATTACTGAATTTTCCTGGCTTTGTTTACCCCCCCCCTTTTTTTGCCTGGGCTTCCATTTTTCAATATTTCAAATCTCTGCAACTTTGCCTTTCATGCGTTAAGCAGCAAAACTCCCAGTTTCATGCCTTCTTCCCTCTCTGCATTGTTTGCATTGGGATTGTTTACGCCATTGGGATTGTACTAGAGAATGCAACTTTGCACTCCTGTCACTAGATGGAGAATGTGTGTGTTGTGTGACAAGCGTTACTTCACGGGCACTTTTCTCGAAACAAGAACCGAGACAAGACAATTCCTGAGGCCAGGGAGAGGTATGTCTCATCATGCTCTGTTCCCGGTTCAGGAGGCGTGGTTGGGATGAACTCCCACTATCACACAATGGACATGGAATAACCTTTTTTCGTACTGGTCCCAAGCAGGACAGCGAACCGCGATGAGAGGGACGTGAAGTAACCATCTAAGAGAAGGACAAAAAGAGGTCTCAGGGGTGGGCTGCCAGGGAGGTTTCCCTGTTGTTGTTACTTCTGCTGCCCCCATAAGGTGATCTGAGGCAAAAACTGGGGGCAGTAACTTTTGCAGACTACAGTTCTGGGAATTCCTTGCGATCATGGCAAGAAGTTGGAGGGAGCAGGGGGAGCTTGTTTCTCTCATCTTGAAAACAGAGATTGAAAAAAAAATGGGTAGGCAGAGGGTTAGCCTTGCCGAGGGATATAGGGTGGCAGCTCTCCTCATTCATTGCTCCTTTTGCATTTGTGTTGGTGCTCCTAGTGGTGCGTGAGGGTCTACTCATGTGCAGAACATCAACAATTGCTTTACTAACTGGTTTACTGTAATTTATTTTAAAAATCATTTAAAAATTAAATCAAAAACTATGATTTTAAAATTGAAATAAAATGTGTAATGTTGCAAGCATACTCCATAGGCAGCAATCTCTTTTTATTCCAGAGGCTACTGCAATTTTGCCATTTTGTTTCAGCAGCGCATGCCTTCTCTCTCTCTCTCTCTCTCTCTCTCTCTCTCTCTCTCTCTCTCTCTCTCTCTCTGTATAAGTGATTTGAGTCAAATTCTTAGGGCAAGAATTGCTCAAAAAGTGGAAAAGATTCATTAATGGGTTTTTGCTTTCTCTGTACTTTTGATTGGCTTTAGTATAGAGCACACATTAATTCAACATTAATAGACTTTCAAAATATACAACATCGAGTTTTAATTGCTTTCCTTCTTTCTACTCCCACCAGCCTTTTATGCAGTGCTGAGTTAAGTGCATTGAAAGCAATGCTAAATGGTGGTGCCTGTTACTACAAGAAAAGGATGGCAATCACACCCACTGTGTAACTGGCCCCCATCCCAGAGGGACTCACAACTTCCAATGAACAAAAAGAAATTATTAAAGAGTATGCCATTGCAGATGGCTATAGATGCATGCATGTGCATGTGTGCATGCATAACGAAAGAACAGGCCCATAATCTGTGGAACTCTCATGGAACAAGTAGCTGGCCCCATCACTTTGGGCCATCAAAACGCCCATCCATTTCACATGGCCTTTAACCAAAGTGATTTTATTGAGTCTGGATCTTTTCTATTAGGCTTCTGGATTGCTGATAATTTTACTGCAATGTTTGAACCACATTTTAAAGGAATGTCAACTATAATGGGCCTGCCTGGAAATTTTGATGTTTTCAACCAGTTCCTCTACATTATTTTATACCACTGTAATTGTAATTTTATAATCTGTTAACCATCTTGAGAAGACTTGGTCTCAAAAGCGAGCCGAAAAATATCTAATATTAACATAGCAGTGCAGTGGTCTTAAAAAGCTGTACCTGTCATATTTCTGTCTGCTATGCAGCCTCCAAGCCGGAATTAAGATTGCCGGAAGAAATATCAACAACCTCAGATACGCAGATGATACTACTCCGATAGCGGAACGTGAGGAGGAATTAAAGAACCTCTTAATGAGGGTGAAAGAGGAGAGTGAAAAAAATGGGCTGAAGCTCAACATAAAAAAAACTAAGATCATGGCCACCGGTCCCATCACCTCCTGGCAAATAGAAGAGTTTATTTTCTTGGGTCAGGATAGTCAAAGCTATGGTTTTTCCAGTAGTGATGTATGGAAGTGAAAGCTGGACTATAAAGAAGGTTGATCGCTGCAGAATTGATGCTTTTGAGCTGTGGTGCTGGAGGAGAGTCTTGAGAGTCCCCTGAGCTGCAAGGAGATCAAACCTATCCATCCTGAAAGAAATCAACCCCGAATGTTCACTGGAAGGACAGATTTTGAAGCTGAGGCTCCAGTACTTTGGCTACCTCATGAGGAGAGAGGATTCCTTGGAAAAGTCCCTGATGTTGGGAAAGATTGAAGGCAAAAGGAAAAGAGGATGGCAGAGAATGAGATGGTTGGACGGTGTCATTGATGCAACCAATATGGATTTGACCAAACTCCGGGAGGCAGTGGAAGATAGGAAGGCCTGGCGAGCTCTGGTCCATGGGATCACGAAGAGTCCTACATGACTGAACGACTGAACAACAAAAAACAACAACATGCAGCCTGCAAAGGGGTGCAGGAAGCCCACATGAACAAAACCATGGCAGTCTCTACAACATTGTGTTGTCATAATAAACACCGCAGCTGAAGTTTCTTCAACTGTGAAGTTTCTTTACAAACGTTCAGTAAAACCCATGCTTCTTTTGGCTGTCTTTCTTTTCTTCCAGTAGTTAGTGGGCTAACAACGTCTCTCTACTACTTCAGAGATTTTAATGATGAGCCACACAATAATTTACCCCCCAAAATTTTACCTTGTATACAGGTCTATCAGAATGATAGGCAAAGTGATTTCCTTCCCCCATAAATCAGAAAAATCATGTTTGGTCTACAACACCTCAAGTCCTGCAGCCAGTATGTGGCCATCCAAGTGTGGAATATGAGCCAACAGAGTGACATGGCTGCAAAAAAAGGCCAATGCTATTTTTGTGACTGCATTAACAGAAGTATAGTTCCTATATCCCATGAAGTACTGGTTCCCCCCTTTTTGGCATGGGTTAGACATCTTGAGTACTGTTTCCAGTAAGAAGGATGACAACACACTGGAAAAAAAATCAGAGGAGGGTAACAAGGATGACCAGGCGACTGGAAACCAAGTCCTCTGAGGAAAGGTGTGAAAGAGCTGGGCATGCTTAGCTTTGAGAAAAGAAGACTGATGGGACATAGGATAGCAGCACTTTTCAAATACTGTACTTGAAGGGTAGTCATGCAGAGGAGAAATAGGATCTATTCTCAAGCATCCCAGAATGGAGGCCATTTAATAATGGGCTCAACAGTTGCAAGAAGGCAGATTTCAGTTGAAAATCAGGGAAAAATGTCCTAACTCTTGGACTTAGAGCATTACGACAATGGAACCAATTACCTCTGAAGGTGGTTCTGTTCTTCAGGGCGTCCTTGTCTGGGTACAATGGCCCCCTCCCTAGCCTGGGGGGGGTTCCCTCCAGCCTATGGACAGGGCCAGGAATCTGGGCGTGGTCCTGGATTCAGCCCTCTCCCTGGAAGCCCAGGTGATGGCGGTCTCCAGGGCCGCTTTTTTCCACCTCCGCAGGATCGCCCAGATCCGCCCGTATCTCGATGAGTCTTCTCTGAGGACAGTCGTGCAGGCCCTCTTGATTTTGAGGATCGACTATTACAATGCCCTCTACGTGGGATTGCCCTTGATCCTTGTCCGGAGGCTCCAGCGGGTGCAAAATGCGGAGGCCAGACTGGTGGTGGGTGCTCGTAGATTCGAGCACATCACCCCAGTTCTGGCATGCCTGCATTGGCTTCCCGTTGTCCTCTGGATAAGGTTCAAGGTCCTGGTTTTGATTTTCAAAACCGTCCACGGCTTGGGACCAGAGTACCTGTCAGAGCGTATCTCCCGGAAATCAACCGGGACCAGGCCCACGAGAATGGCGCAGGTGCGCTTAGGGAGGCACGGAAATCGCGCACGCGTAACCACGCCTTCTCTGTGGTGGGCCCCACGTTGTGGAATCATCTCCCCAGTGAGCTGCACCTAGCACAGTCCCTGCCCGCCATTAAAAAGGCCTTGAAAACACACATTTTAAGGAGGCATTTGACGACCTTTTTACTTAAGTTTTTTGTGTGTGTCATTTCTCCTTTTGCCTGCATCAGCTCTTCTGGAGGGTATTGTCCCTCCCCATTTTATTGGAATCTGCCTTTTGATTTCCTGTTATTCTTTTTGTAGTTTTGTTTTATTGTTAGCTGCCCAGAGTTCTGTTTCAGAAGATGGATGGGATATAAGTGTAACAAATAAATAAATAACAAATAATAAACCATCCAACCCCCCTCCAACAACAACAACAACAACAACAACAACCTCAAAACCAAATGCAGGAATCCAGTGCAAACTTTCACCAAACACACAGTATTAGGCTTCTTTGGAAAAGTCCCTTTTTAAATTTACTCCTCCCCAAATACCCCAACAAATAGGTGCACTGTTTTGTTGAAAAACAATGTTTCCAAACTGCCACTGCAGAAATAGTAAACAGCCTCTCTCATGCTGACTTGGACTGAAATTGCTCTTCAACCTGTCCAAGGCCACATGAAAAAACATTTTGCAGGCAGCACTAAGGTATAAACCCATTTATCAACTATTCGGACTGTTTTATAAATGGCTACCTTTCTGGTTATCTTTCTTGCAAATCTGTGAGGTACATCACTATAATTCTCATATTTTCAGATCAGACATGTGAGAGTGAGAGACTGAAATCTGATGCATCAGAGCGAAGAACAAACAAGATGTGACTTTAAATGTGTTTTTGCATTTATCTCTTTTTAAAGGGAAAAACATGGTGCAAGTAGCAGCCACTGGGAAATCTGTGCCTATATGTAATCCTTATCTGGATCATATTAAGTGAGAAGGAAGGAAGGAAGGGAGGGAGGGAGGGAGGGAGAGAATTTTAACCCTTTCCTGTCCTGCTGCAATCCTAGATAGATTACCTGCAATCTTGCAATCCTAGATGGATTATGCATGGTTACATTTACTGATCTCATAAGAACAACAATTTCCATACTAGTTTCCATCCCTCGTAATGGATTTTTTTTCTTTTTGTGTCCTCTTGGTAGCTTTAATGTTACCTTTTAATGTTGTAATATACCTCTTCTAATTCTCTCTTCTTAACTTGAATATGCTTTTGAATGTTCTGGGATGTATATTGTCCCTCATTATTGTAAGCTACCTTTGGTCCATTTCCGAGAAAGGTGGGGTAAAAATATTCAAAATAAATAAATAAATCCTAAAAAACATGATTCCCACGAAGTTGCTGGTTGTATCAGAAGGAAATCTGCCACTGGTGGTAATGGAACAGCTCCTGCCTGAGTACAATTGAAACCGACTTTGACAGGATATTTTCCATGGCTACCATTGGCAGATTTTGTCAAAACTGCAGTGGAAGAGGAAAGGGATAACATCCTTCTTGAAACCAGCTGTGCTCCTGCTGTTATCAGTCACATGGCTATTGTTCTGCAAAGTTCTTGGTCTCCCTTGGAGGATGGAGCAAATACTTACAAGATAAGATCATCTCAAACACACACATTCTCCCTGTGACATCATGCCCATTTCACCCTCCAAGGAGGCTGAACTTAGAGCAGTAATGCTTTCTCCAGTTCAAGTTTATTATTTGACAGAAAGAGCTTTATTTTAAATATCTGACATCTTGACTTCTTGTTCTTTTTTCTCTTCTTAGGACCCACTTACATATTATGTAGCGTTACACTGGGTTTACAAGCTCAATAAAACAGAATGGTTTCCTATAGGCAAAGGTGTCAGACAAGGGTGCATTTTATTTGCTTATAGGTTCACTATGTATTTAGAGCATATTAAACTAGATTTGGATGAAGGACTAGTGAACTTTAGTAGAAGAAACATCAATAATATAAGTTATACAGAAAAAATACAATCTTAATGACAGAAAGCCACAAGGACTTGAAATAACGTTCAGTGCAAGTGAAAGGAAAAAGTTCCCATGCAGGACTCCATTGAGATCAAAATCATTACTGCAGAAGAACTACACCATTTTAACACTGACAATGAAGAAATTGAAATAGCTAGAGGTTTTTATATATCGGCTCAATTCTCCATCCAAATGGATCAAATGACTAAGAAAAGGAAGGGCAGAAATGGAGAAGCTGGAAAAGACAATCCAATGTAAGGATGTGTCCACTGGAGACCAAGACCAAAATCATCCACACTCTTATGTGGGTGTGAAAGCTGGAACTTAAGGAAAGCTAACAGGAACAAACCTGATTTGTTTGAAACATGGTGCTGGAAGAGAGCTTTGTGGATACCTTGGTCTACCAGGAAGATGAACAAGCACTTGATCAAATCAAGTTGGAACTATTCCTGGAGGCAATAAAGGCTATCCTACTTTGGGCACGTTATGAAGAGGCAAGATTCTCTGGAAAAGACAATAATGCTAGGAAAGGTGGAAGGCAGCAGGAAAAGGGGAAGACCAAATATGAGATTGATTGATTGCTGAAGGAAGCCACGGGCTTCTGTTTGCAAGAGCTAAGCCACATTGGTGAGGACAGTGAGATTTCTCATCCATAGGGTCAACATAGGTCAAAGATGACTGGATGTCACAGAACAACAACAAGCTCAACCGAAATCCTCATCCAATCCCATCCCCCCAACAGTACCAAGGTCCCCAAACCCTAACCGGACAACTAGAACAACCACATATTTCTTATTCTTCATGCACCTGGCTTCCACACCTTCTGTTTAAAGCTCAGAATGCTCCAAGACAATAGGAAAGTTTTTCTCATACAGTACTTATATATTTTACAAAATCTCTAAGTCTTGCAAATTCTCTCTGGGATGGGCAGTCAACTAGGCACAGAGAATTTGCCATCCATCTCTAGCCTCCTTAAAACAAGTTCATCATGCTCCTTTTCTCTCTGCTGCCTGGCAAGGGGATTTTACAGAAAGAATGCAAAGGGTGTGTTTGTGGAATCTCTTCCCAACCCATTATGGCAAAACTTCCACTATAAGTCAGCCTGGCGCCTTTTTGAAAGGGGCATTCTCTTTGCTTCCTTGTGTTGCTGTCAGTGCTTTAAAAATGTGTTACTTTTCAGTGTACTGGAGACTTGGCCCGCTATTTGCCTGAACTGAATTTATGGTTGCCACTGGTGACCTGGAAAGCATATTTCTGGGCTCCTATCTAAACAGATCAGCCAGGGCTCTTCTGCTATTACCTCCTCCACACACACACAGTTTCTTTTCCTTGATCCTGACTTGTAACCCCAGTGTTAGTGGCTCTTGACATAGCAATCTGCAGTATTCCCCCTCCCCTGGAATAGTCGTATGCCCGATAATCTCTGCAAATAAAATGGGCTGGCAGTGTCCTCCTGAGTATAACTCAGACTCGAATTTCAACAGCCACATCAGCACAACCTGATGTACACTATGCTATATGAAAGATGCTACCAAGCTTCCTCCAAGGCCCTCTTTTGGTTGGAGGCGCAATTAGAGGAAATGGTAGATCACTGAAGCTGTTTTGGCCAAGAGAAACATATCAGAAGTATGCTACACAACAGAGCAATAAACCCTCTGAATGCTTCCCATATTGTGCTTACAACTCAATAGCCCTCTCCAGTGATAAAGGATAAAAAAATGAGCTAAAACTGTCACTTGTAAATAATCTTTCACCGTTCCTCTGGCCAGACAAGACCCCAGTGATCAGATAACAATTTCCAGATCAGACTTGGTCTCCTTTGCTTCTAAAAAAAATCAAGAGTTTTCCCGCAGATTCAACTTCAGATCTATCAGGGCAACCCTGCGATTGAAGCTGCACCTGCAAAAGTTCATACAGATTTTTCAAGGCACAGAAGAGAACTGTTGAAAGGAAAGGGAGGCACGACAGGCCACCCTTTCTTCTCTGATATTGTTCTCAGGCTATGTACAAATCTAGAATGACTGTCATCGAGAACATCCGTAAACTTTTCCATAACCTGCTACAGTAAATCTGTACAGAAGCTAACAATTTTGGGGTTTCCCCTCTGTGCTTTGCCCATAGGTGAATCTGAATTACATCTCAATGCCATTGCTCAGCCATGGAACGTACAGATGCCTCTGAGCACCATGCCACAGGCAACTACAACAGGTTCCATGTATGGTCGTGCCTTCTTTACCAGATATGGATTCCAAAATCCCCAAATCAGAGAACAAGGATGTGAGGCAAGACTCTCCCTGCTCTTCTATATTTGAAATAAAACCACATCTGCATCTTCTGATACTCTCTCCCTTATCTTACCATTCTCATCTGAGTGGTTTGGAATGGCAAGGGAAGTGATGCTATTATTACCTTCATCCATTTCATACCCCCAGCAGAAGTGCATCCTAGAAAAGTAAAAATAGGTGTCTTAAGTAGAAACAACAAACACACTAGGGTGAAGGGCAAGAGAGATCAAGAATAATCTCTCCCACTTAAAAAATTTTTTAAAGTGCTCCATCTCACCCACAGTTCTTGCATTCTGGATAATTGTATCCTGCCAGGTTGTCACAATTAGACAATTCTGCCTGCCTGTCTTGAGACCTGCTCCCTTTTTAAAGGGATACCTTCCACTCAATTCTAATATCTTTTGTTTAATGCAAGCAAAAGAGGAAGGTTTGGTGGGTGGCTCAGGCGGGCGAGGGCTCCTTGCCAATGGTCCCCGCCAGTGCTTTGCTCTTGATTCATTAGACCTGCGAGCAAGTTAAGTGGGTTCTCAAACCACACATCTGTTCTCTCCCTCTCCCCCCCCTCCCCACCCACTCCCTGCCATTAGCTGAAGACAGGTGACATTCCACTTGAACATGATGGAAGGGTTAAACAATGGGTTCAATAATATTGCTGTGGATTCTGTCATATGTGGCAGAGATCTAGAAAGAAAAAAGGCAGACACATCCCTGCAAAAACATTTCTGAATCTCTCTCCCTCTGGCACCCCCCACCTACCTTCCCATCTTCACATTTGATGGGAGGGGAATACTCAGTACCTGCTAAGAGATGAATAAAAAGACAAGGTTGCTCCTTCTAAGCCAAACCAACCAACCAAACAAATTTAATCGATCCAATAAAAGGAAAAACGAAAAAGTCTGGGGGGAAGCCCCCAAACATAGGGCACTGATTTGTTTTCGCGTCTAACAATTTTTAAAGTTTCCAGGACATCGTCCCGCATCTCTCGTTGCTCCGTAGCGAGCGGATAAATAAATAAATAAGAGGGCCACGCCGTTGTGCCGAAGAGAGCGGGCGACAAGGTCGCTGGGTCCCCTTTTTATATTACAGGGGAGACAGGGACGGGTCCCGGTTAGGGTGAGAGGGGACGGTGGGTGGGTGGATGGGCGGGCGGGTGGACGGGGTGCCTTGCCAACAACGGGTCTCTGCGCCCGCAGCTTACCGGAGGGAAGCAATGCGTCGCCGGCGCTCATCCTGGGCCAGTGGCGTGAGGCGCGGGAAGAGCATCCAAGCGAGGCTCGGGTGCGGGGACGCGACCGGCGGTGGCAAGAGGCGCCCTCCCGTCCAGGCGGACCAGGAAGGCGTCCGTCGGGCTTGAAGGCTACAGGTCCGCCGGCTGCGGGTGCAGCAAGTGCCCGGCCGGCGTTGACGGCGGCGGCGGCAGCGGGAGCTGTCGAGGGATCGGACGGGCGCCAGCTTCGGCTCCTGCGAAAGCCCTCCTCGGCTGCCGACTGGAGCGAAGCCGGTGGCCGGAGCCTCCTTAAAGCAGTGCCGCTGAACGGCGCTCAAGCAGGCGGCCCCGGGTGGAAGGAGGAGGCGAGGGGGTGGCTTTTAAGGCCATCCCGCCGGAGGACAGGCAAGCAGGCGGCCCGGCGAGGAGGAGCCATCCGGCGGCGCCACCTTAAGACGAGAAAGAAAAGCGGGCTCAGAAGCCAGACCTGACCCAACCCAGAGAGAGAGAGAGAGAACGAGAACCAATGCACGTCTTATGGTGCAGAACGTCGGGAAAGGGGTATATCGCTGCCCTTCTCCTTCTAACATCTTTTTCTCCGGGCGAGAGCCCCACCGAAAACCCGACACGATTTTCCTCCGCAAGCTGCACACGCCCCCCCCCCGCGCTTCTATTCTTCTCACGGTCGGCGACACGGGTTAGAGAAGGGCACGTCGGAATGCGTTGAATAGTGGTGTTGGGGAAAGTGGGGGTTGGAGAGAGAAGGAGGATTTTCTCATCCAGATGGTGGCAGGGACCCCCCCCACACACACACACGCATGCACAAGTGGTCCGAACGTGATGAGACGTTTCCGACCCGATTCCCTAAATGGCCGCTTTGAGCCTTTGATGTTACGTGTGAATGTTGCTAACGCAGGAGAAAACGCAGAAGAATGTCGAGGTTGAACCCGTCAATCTTAAGGCATGAGTCCTACGTTGAACACCCGTGTTGCATGAAAATGTCGTGTTGCCCTCCATAAACGTGACTATGGAATGATACCTAGTTATACACTGGTCTTTAGAAGCGAGTGTTAACCTTCGTTATTCAAAATCAAAAATAGGCTTGTTGTTTTCACACATATATATCGACGTTTACGCTTTATGCTTCCTTACATTACCATCGGTATAAGAGCAGTTTTGCAGCAGCACTTCTAAGTGCAATTAAGCCAGTTCATTAGGTAGATTACTCAAGTCAAGAACCATTTTGATGGACTTCACAAGCAGCAATAAAATAAAATTTTGAAACTGACGTCAGGCTTTTAAAAAACATTGATATCAAGATTTAAATTTTTCTTTAAGTACAAAACTACCACCAAGGTAGGGAGACTTTTCAAATGGGACAGGATGTCTCTTTACCAGTCGATTATCTGCCTCCTAAAGTATGTGTGGTGCATCATCTAAAAACAAATAAAGCATACCCTTTGCACCAAAAGCATTGTACATTCATATGCAAATATATGTAATTCATTCAACTAATTGAGTAGGGCTCCCACTATTATCAGTGTTAGTATATATCTCCACCTTGGCTTGCAATGCCTGGGGAAAGGACCTGCTTACTTGAACATTCAGAACTGCAGTGAGAAACTATTTGCATGTATAGAGCAGCACATGGAGATGAGACAGTCCTACACCAAGGCACCCACATTAATTCCCCACTAAGTGATCTTCAGTATGCATCTGGTGTAGCATTTTCCTGCATCCCTCTGAAAGGGCTCTGGCAGCCTGGCACCAAGGCTCTTCCCTATACAAGGTGGGTATGCGTAGAGGTAACATTGGAGAAGCTAAAAACTATACATGTTCCTGCACTGCAAGCATTCAAATAAAATGTGTAGGATCATCAGCCATACATGGGGTTCTAAGTGCTGTTCATTCTTGCTCCAAACAGATGATAGCTAGGACTGAGAATGTTGAATCTCTTAGGCAGCCCTATTCATTTGTAGGAGAAAATAATTGCTTTTAAAAAAAAATGCACAAAAGGGACCAAATTCAGTTCCCATAATTGGACCTATGTAAGTAGTGCCAGGTTCCACTGATTTCAATTCTAGCTGGAAATAAGCTTGGGTTTAATAACATGCATGTATTCACCAGTTCCATTCTGAGTTGTACCAATCCATTTTCAAGGTTTTCCTACATAGAGACGACTCTGAAGTGGTCTACGATTCCCTTCTTCTGGGGCCACACTGGGACTGTACAGCGTGCCTAAGGCGATATAGGCCAGCTTTGCTCACAGGAGTCCCAATGGGGAACTAAACTCCCAAATAATCTCTGACTTCACAGACAGAGACCTAAGCCACACTAAGCCATCTGTTTTTAGAACATTTACAAAACCATTGATAATTTTAAGATAAAAGGACAAAGGGCGTTTATACACGACCCCTAAGCTCCGCCGCAAATGGCTGCAAGGTCCGGACCTTAAAAATGTTTACCCACCAGCTCCGGACTTTGCAGACAATTAAGTGCGACCCCGCCCACTTTAGCGCGACCCAGAGCAGTTTTCTTGTACCTGCTTTTTGATGTGACAAGTATTTGATCCGGTGTAAGGATAGTGAGTGCGGGGCTCTCCTGGCTTCTGTTTGTTCTTTTTTTGTGCCCCGCCCCTTTAAGAGATCTGAATGCTGCCGGGAGTAAACTGGCATTCTTTTCTTTCTTTTTTCTCCCTCCCTCAGGCAGCCAGCAACCAGGAAGTGCGGAGGGGGGTGGGGACAGAGGAAGAGCGAGGAACCCCTAAGATCTCTGGTCCGAATTTAAGTGGCCAGCGGATCTTAGGGGTCGTGTAAAAAGGCCCAAAATTACCAACATCTGAATTTTTTTCTGCAGCTATGCTCACTGGGTTGTTGACAGTCTCTTTGTCCATTGCTCTTCTTTCCAAAACTAAGAATAATACAGTAAAAAAATTAAAAGGTGGTTGTTGAGTTGATAAGAACCAACTGCCAGTAAATCAACCTTTAGTTCATGTTGGTTTATAGGTTTGTTTTTGTTGCTGCTGCTGCTGCTGCTGCTGCAGTGTCATTACAGTCATGACCAACTCTTTTTGTGACCCCATGTCCATGGAGTTTTTCTTGTCAGGAATATTGGAGTGGCTTGCTAGTTTCTACTCCAGGTGCCTACAGCACCTGGTATTCCCTGGTGGTCTCCCATAAAAGTCCTAACCAGGGCTGACCCTGCCTAGCTTCCGAGATCCGGCGAGATCAGATGTACTCAGGGCATCTAGGCATATGGCATTAATTTTCACATCAACCCTTTCTTTGTTTTTCAGCAAACTGTTTGATTCTTGAAAGCTCCTGCAACACTACTTTTGCAGAAATGAAAATCTGAACTGCATAAAAAATGTCTTCCTGAAGAAAGAGAAAGAGGAGAGGGTTGCCTTGAATAAATGGCAAGCTTCATTTTAACCAGTCAAAGCATTAATCTGACTGATTAATCATTGTTAATGAATTATTTATTGAAGACATTTTGTATGCCGGCCTTCTTTTTTTAAAAATCTAAAGAGGTTAAAATTACAGTCATGTTAAAGAAAGAATTGCTGATGTGTCTGCTTTGGTTGCATCTGTGTTCTGCAAATCTACACCTACATAGCTGATCTTTTCCAAAGCAATTTTTAAAAAGCCATAGTCCAAAGATGCACCTGCTCAAGGGACTTAGGATTTTTGCCCACAAGCATGCCTTTCTGTCAGTTGAACTGTCTCCTGTTGGATAATTCCAGAGATCACCAGAAGAGATTTGTCTGCTGATCTGCTATCCTGTCTGAGATCTGTTGGCAGGAAGAAGAGACCCAGGCAAGGAGAGTTACTGGTACTTCATATCCAAAATTCTGGGAATTCAAGGATGTGTATCAATAACACTGACACAACATTTTGGCTATTGGGGGGACACAGTCCTAATTAATTTCCAACGTTCCTAGGTTGAAAGGCATTTGGATTCAGTACAGCTTCCATGGATGTCCTTTGGCTTAGCTACCGTATGGTTTTATGGCCCCCTAATATATATTCTGGGCATTTGACATTGATAATCAGTATGCGGTGTCTGCATCATATAATGTTACAATGGTCACCATATATTTTGAAATTTGAGGCTTTTGCTCATAAAAAGAGCTCCTTATAGCTTTTCTAAAACAAATCTTGGAAAGTGAACTTCACCCCAACCATTCTTGGAATACTGCAATCTTTTCAGACATATCAAAGTAGATTTTATAAGCATCATGGGTTTTACAAAGCTACAATATAGAGGAAGTTGGCAAATAAATAAAAAAGCATGAAGTTTTGTTTCAGTGATCACATATACCCTCCTGTGACTGTAACTGGGATTGTGGGGCCATTGTTCACAAAGGAAATAGTGACAAATCTAGTTTTGCCACTCAGTATTTATATATTTATTTATTTATTGGCCCATCTGGCAACAAGGCCACTCTAGGCAGTTTATAACAATAATCTCAGTAAAGAGCACCAGTAATTCTGAAAAGGTAAAGGTAAAGGTAAAGGTTCCCCCTGCACATGTGTGCTAGTCATGTCTGACTCTAGGGGTGATGCTCTGTATTCAAGCCGAAGAGCCAGTATTGTGCAAGTCCATGGCCATGTGGCTGGCATGGCTGCAAGGAAGCACTGTTTTACCTTCCCACTTTTTTTGGCAGTACCTATTCATCTACTTGTATTTACATGCTTTAGAACTGCTAGGTTGGCAGGAGCTGGGGTTATCAGCGGAGTTTGCTCCGCTGCGTGGCACCCGGGATTTGAACTGCCGAGCTGCTGACTTTGCAGCCGGCAGTTTTCAGAGCCTTAGTCCTCTGAGACACCATGCCCCAGGTCAGTAATCCTTGGTCACTGACAAATATGTTTTCAGTACTCATCTCTTTTAAAATACAGTACTGTACTTGTCTTTCACACTCACCTTAAATATTTTTAGTTTTTTTCAGGTTTTCCCCCTATTAAAAATTAAGGCTTCACTCATTTATCCAGGGATAAACAATAGGAGGCCCACAGGGAAAAATATTATTTGTAAAAATACTTTCCCACAAAACATTTGAATTCCTGTTCCACAGCAGGAATTCTGGATAGTAATACAACTCTTTTCACCTGCAAATTACAACACATTTCATTATTTATCAATTACATTTATACATTTTTCTCAAGTCAGCCTAAGTACTGTAAGAGTTACTGTCCCAAGGTCATTCAACATGTTTCATGGCTCAGGGGCCCACTGCGCAAATTGCTGATTTTATATCCAGAAACAATGTCACTTGAAGGGGAAAAATATATCTTCATTCTAACAAGAGCTTGTTTCAATTTGTATTTGACAAATTAACTGGCTTTTGTTTCAGTCTGTTGGAAAACAGCATGGATTTGTTTGTATGGGTGAGATCTCAAGCATGTTGCACTGAAAGGTTTTCCTAGAAGAATAGAGTCAGAAACACACATTTGCCTTAACATTTTTTATTCAATTGATTTAAAATATTTCTACCCTGCTTTTCTCTTGAGAAAGCAAGAGCTTTGCTTGCCTTCTCGATCCAGGTGGCCACTCCACGGGTGGCCTGAAGAGTTTCTACCCACAATCAGGCCTTCTCAGTGGCCGCCCCGGCACTTTGGAACAAACTGCCCATGAAGATTAGGCTGGAGGAGTCATTGCAGGCCTTCAGGAGAGCTCTAAAGACCTGGCTCTTCATGGAAAGTTTTGGTGATCGCTGAGCGTACAATTGTGTGTTGTTAGTCGGTTTATATTGTTTGTCCCAGCCCCTTTCTTGCCAGACTTTGTGTTTGTTTGTAGTATTGTCATTGTTACTGTATTTATATTTTTATTTGTTTGTTCACTGTGGGGTTGTGTTTTGGGTAAGTTGGTTTTTTGCAGTTTGTTGTACACCGCCCTGAGTTCCCTAGGGAAAGTTGGGTGTTTAACAAGTAAATAAATAAATAAATAAATAAATAAATAAATAAATAAATAAATAAATAAATAAAGGACCCAAGGCGGCTTTGTGATCCGATACTTGGACCTTGTGCTACCAAAATTTTAATAACTACAATACTTTAGCCTTTATCAATGTCTTGTCGATATGATTACTTATGATATTTTTTTTACCAGTTCTGCAAATTCTGGCAACGTCTGCTCAAAAGATAATAAAGCAAAGCAAAGTGTTCTGCTTATATACTGCCCCATACCACTTCAAGTAGTCTCTGGGCGGTTTACAGTTTTAATTACAGTATGCAGCCTACACCCCCCCAGCAAACTGGGTAGTCATTTTACCGACCTCAGAAGGATGGAAGGCTGAGTCAGCCATGAGCCTGCTGCCTGGGACAGAACCCCAGGTCGTGAGCACAGTTTTACCTGCAGTACAGGCATTTAACCACTGTGCCACAGGGCTAAATTGTGACCCTTAATATCCAGACTAGAGATGGGCATGAAACGAGCAATTTTTCGTTTTCGTTTTCATTTTTTCATTTCGTTAGGTAACGAAATGAAAAACGAATTTTGTCTCCAAAATGAAATGAAATGAACCGAAACAACAGAAATTTTGTCGTACGTTTCGTTTTCATTGCGGCAAATACATTGAACTGTAATGAATGCTAACGAAACAGCAATTTTTCATTTTCGGTTTCGTTTTTTCGTTTTGTTGCAAAAAATTCATGAAAAATGAAAACGAACCAAAACGGACCCCCTAAACGACAAACGAAAAACGAAACACCATTTTTTTGAGTCGTGCCCATCTCTAATCCAGACTGATTTTAAAAATGAGGGTGTATAGGCGGTGTCCCCTCTACCAGCAGTGTATTTTTCCTTCTGTCCCTTGTAAAAACAAAACCTCTTTTCAGGCAGAAGTTTTGTCTACGTGAGCAGCCTAATTTTCAACATAATTGACCAGATTCTTTCATAAAATGTCTCCCAGAAACTTGCATTTGGTGGCACATCGCTTCTCCGTCTGGAAGCAACAAGTTACAAAGTATTACCTGTAACTCACTTATTTCCAAGGTACCAGTGCCATAGTGTTATTCCCTTTCCAAACAGTGTTTGCATCTGGTAATGTAGTGGCTTTTAAAAACATTTTTTAAAAGTAACAATTATGCCATTTTCTTACTTTTAGATGGGTTTCTTTCCTAATAAGGAATGAAAAGGTAACAAGCAGCAGAATAATTAATGGGAGAAACGAGATAAGAAGAAGTACTGGTAGTTGGTACTCGTGCACAGTAAACTGAGCAACCAGTAATGGCGACAGTTCCTTTAAAAAAATCTTTCCAAATGCTGCTGCTTTGTACATGAAAACTCCTCAGCGTTGTTGATGGATTTACCCTCCACAAATTTGTCTGATCTCTTTTTAAACTTCAAAAGCCTTGAATTGCTTTAAAATTTTTAAGCAATTAAGCAATCTATGTGAGTGGCTCAATGCTGCTAATGCACTCCATAAGCTAAGTATGTCAGGCATGAATAAGTGGTTCATTTCATGGGTCCTGAATCTACTGTCAATCTGTTTCATCTGGCGATCCTGAGTACTTCCAGTACGGTATTATACGACAAGGAGAAAGCCAATCTCCCCCTCTCTCAGTTTCAGGTCAGTAAAAATGTATGATATCATGACACCATGCTCAAATTTCCTCATTATGACTGCCTTCCGTGTTGTTTGTGGAATCAGCAAAAGGCATAATCTTATGAGTATTATATTGTACAGTTGGTCCATGTAATAAAGTGTGGAGTGCACTTATTCAAGATATTCAATAAAATGGCCATACACCCTGATCAGTCCTATGTTCTCTACTCCATTCGTGTTTGCTTGCCTGTTTTAAAGCACACCTACCTTTTGGGGTAACCCTTGAGGTCTTCCTAAGACTAGCAATGAATAACTCCTTCTTCTGTTCTTCTGCTGAAGTGATGGCACTCAACTCTAAACAATGGAAAGAAAGAGAGTGTAGGTTTCTACAGACCAAATGTTACAGGAAAGAGGGTGGCAGCAGACATGTAAGGCTACTGCTCTCTGAGACAGCTAAGGACTGCCTCCAGTGGTCCAACATGCTGTGAACATGCGAGATCTTTTGTGTTGACCATGATTTCCACAGGACATCTTGTCTGGAACACCTTGTGCCTACATACCCCTGGATTTGATTGTGAAAGAAAGGCACTGCTTGTTGGTGTTTTGGCAGAGAAGAAATAGTCAGGCAGCTATATGGAGCATAGATTTTTAGAATTAATGGCATTCTTCCCATACTTAGATAGTTGCTATTAATAAGCAACAGGCTCAGATAGAAAGGATGATCCAAATCTTATTAATATTGGGCTCTAGAATATGTGAAACTATAAAAACAGCAACTAATTAACAAGGTGCATTCACATACCCAGCCATGTGCATGTGTCCAGCCTTTTATTAAATTCCTGTACTTTGCAGCTGCTTCTTACACAATTTAACTCAAGCTAGAGTAAAATCCTAATTGGATTCTGGCCAGTAGATTTCTAACGGATACTTCTGGAACAGAAAACCACAGGCATTGGGGAGACCTGCACATAGATCAACTTGGTCCCACTGCAGATGATGCAGTGAATACAAAATGCATTCTCTTACCACCAGTTTGTGGTTGGGAATAAGCAGTAGCCACCTGCTCATAATCTGTGTAGTGCAAAGGAAAGATGGATGTGTATAATATTGTTCTTACTAGGAGCTTTAATATGATATCTGTTTAATACTTTTAAAATATTGTAATAATTTATTATTTAGCTTTTAACATTGTTTCTTTTAAATACTGTAAGTTGAGTTGGATATTTTAGAAGAAACACATACACATCCATATGGTATTTTTACTCTGTGAATGGGGAGCCCCTTACAAAAGAAATATATCATATATTACCAGAGGTGGCACTACCATTAGGTAAAAGGAGGTGGCTGCCCTACCTAGCCCACTTGAGGAAAGGAATGAGGAGGATAAATAAATAAGATGAAGAGGATAAATGAGGAGGATATTTATTATTATTATTATTATTATTATTATTATTATTATTATTATTATTATTATTATTATTATTATTATTATTATTATTATTATTATTATTATTATTATTATTATTATTATTTGTATCTTGATTTGATTTTATGGGGTTTTGTATGTTTGGGCAGTTGTTTTCCGCAATGTGTTGTATACCGCCCAGAGTTCCCACGGGAAAATTGGGTGGTTAACAAGCATAAATAAGATAGAGATAGATAGATAGATAGATAGATAGATAGATAGATAGATAGATAGATAGATAGATAGACTGAGTCCATCCTTTAAGCAGTTGCACCATGGTCTTTAAGTACTGTATTAGGTAAAGATTGGGATTGGCAGCCATGATCCAGATGTAAATTTCATGTTTTGGCAGGGAATTGGGCTCAGAGTCTTTTGGGGTGTCTTCTAATTAAGTGCCATATAGTTTTAAGTTTCTGTGAAGGTTATAGTAGATTAGGTCAGCAATGGGAGATTGGGTAGATAGGAGACTCACTCTCTGTCTCTGTCTCTCTGTCTCTCTGTCTCTGTCTCTGTCTCTGTCTCTGTCTCTCTGTCTCTCTCTCTCTCTCTCTCTCTCTCTCTCTCTCTCTGTGTGTGTGTGTGTGTGTGTGTGTGTGTGTGTGTGTGTGTGTGTGTGTGTCATGACCAACTCTTCGTGACTACATGTTGATAGAGTTTTCTTGGAAGGAATACTGGAGTGGCTTAGGGGGGCGGGTTGGAGGAGGAGTGGCCATCTATGTCAAAGAAGGGGTAAAATCCAGCAGAATGGAGATTGACAGAGGGTCTGACTCCACCATAGAATCACTGTGAGTTAAACTACCAGGTCCAAAGAGTGATGTGATAGTTGGAGTATTCTATCGTCCACCAGATCAAAAACTTGAGGGGGACCTTGAAATGAGGAGAGAAATCATGGAGGTGGCTAAGAGGGATAGGATAGTAATCATGGGGGACTTTAATTATCCCCACATTGACTGGGCCAATGCGAGCTCTGGGCAAGAAAGCGAAACTGGGTTTCTCGACTTGCTGAATGACTGTGCCTTAGAGCAAATTGTCATGGAGCCCACCCGAGAACAGGCAACTCTAGATCTAATATTGTGTGATACTCAGGACCTCGTCAGGGATGTGAATGTCACTGAGCCTCTGGGGAACAGTGACCATGCTGCAGTTACCTTTGCCATGCATGTTGGAGGAAGAGTGTCAACCAAATCAGACATAAAAACCCTTGATTTTCGAAGGGCAAACTTCCCTCAGATGAGGAAACTAGTTAGAGAGAAACTGAAGGGGAGGGTTAGAAGAATCCAATCTCTTCAGAATGCATGGAGCCTGTTTAAAACAACAATAATAGAGGCCCAGCACAAGTGCATACCACAAAGAAAGAAGAGCTCATTTAAGTCCAAGAGGACACATGGTTAACGAGGGAGTTAGAGAGGCTCTAAAGCACAAGGAGAGGTCCTTCTGTAAATGGAAATCCTCCCCAAATGAGGAAAATAAAAAGGAACATAAACTCTGGCAAAAGAAATGTAAAAAGATGATAAGGGAGGCAAAGAAAGACTTTGAGGAACGAATGGCTAGCAATATAAAGGGTAATAATAAAAGCTTCTTTAAATATGTTAGAAGTAGAAAACCTGCCAGAGAACCAATTGGGCCTCTGGATGGTGAGGGAGGAAAAGGGGAGGTTAAGGAGGACTTGGACATTGCAGAGAAATTGAACCTTTGCGTCTGTCTTCATTGAGCGGATTCCGCTGCCTGAGCCGCCCCTCTTGACTAAAGAATTAAATCAAATACAGGTTAAAAGAGAGGAGGTTTTAGGACTAATTGATAAATTGAGGATTAATAAGTCACCGGGCCCAGATGGCATCCACCCAAGGGTTATTAGAGAATTGAGAAATGAAATTGCAGATCTCTTAACGGTTATATGCAACTTGTCTCTTAAAACGGCCACAGTGCCGGAGGACTGGAGGATAGCAGATGTCACACCAATTTTTAAAAAAGGAAGGAGGGGGACCCAGGAAACTACAGGCCGTTAGCCTTACATCTGTCCCAGGGAAGATGGTGGAAGGCCTCATCCAAGAGAAAATCTTAAAACACATAAAAGAACAAACCTTGCTGAGAGAAAATCAGCATGGCTTCAGTAAATCTTGTCTTACAAACCTTTTAGAATTTTTTTGAAAAGGTCAACAGGCACGTGGATTTGGGTGAACCGGTGGATATAGTCTATCTGGATTTTCAAAAGGCTTTTGACACAGTCCCTCACCAAAGGCTGCTGAGAAAATTGCATAGTCAGGGGATAAGAGGGCAGGTCCTCTTATGGATTGAGAACTGGTTGAGATCCAAACAAAGAGTAGGTGTCAATGGGAAATTTTCACAATGGAGAAAGTGAAAGGGCTCTGTCCTGGGACCGGTGCTTTTCAATCTGTTCATAAATGACCTGGAGACAGGGATAAACAGTGAGGTGGCCAAGTTTGCAGATGACACAAAACTTTTCCGTGTGGTAAAAACCAGAGAAGATTGTGAAGAGCTCCAGAAGGATCTCTCCAAACTGGGGGAGTGGGCTGAGAAATGGCAAATGCGTTTTAATGTAACCAAATGTAAAGTAATGCATATTGGGGCAAAAAAATCCAAACTTCATCTATCAACTCATGGGCTCTGAGTTATCCGTGACGGATCAGAAAGAGATCTTGGTGTGTTGGTGGACAGCTCCATGAAGGTGTCTCCCCAATGTGTGGCAGCAGTGAAGAAGGCCAATTCCATGCTAGGGATTATCAAAAAGGGGAATGAAAATAAAACAGCCAACATTATAATGCCTTGTCCCCACCTGGAGTACAATTCTGGTCACTGCATCTCAAGAAAGACATAGTGGAACTGGAAAAGGTGCAGAAGAGAGCGGCAAAATGATTACTGGGCTGGGGCACCTCCCTTATGAAGAAAGGCTAAAACAATTGGGCCTCTTTAGTCTGGAAAAAAGGCGCTTGAGGGGGGATATGATTGAGACATACAAAATAATGCAGGGTATGAGTAAAGTGGATAGAGGGAAGCTCTTCTCCCTCTCTCAAAATACCAGAACTAGGGGACATACACTCAAATTGAGTGCTGGGAGAGTAAGAACTGACAAAAGAAAATATTTTTTCACCCAACTATGGAACTCCCTGCCACAGGATGTGGTGATGGCATCTGGCCTGGATGCCTTCAAAAGGGGATTGGACAGATTCCTAGAGGAAAAGTCCATCACGGGTTACAAACCATGATGGAGATGTGTAATCTCTAGGCTTTAAACCAGGGTAGTTCAAGGGCCAGATGCAGGGGAGTGGTATCAGGAGACAGATATCTAGTCTCATGCGCTCCCAAACGCATCTGGTGGGGCACAAGATACAGGAAGCTGGACTAGATGGGCTTTGGCCTGATCCAGCATGGCTCTTTTTATGTTCTTATGTTCTTATGTTCTGGTCAGAGATGTGAATGTCACTGAGCCTCTGGGGAACAGTGACCATGCTGCTATTTCCTTTGCCATGCATGTCGGAGGAAGAGTGTCAACAAATCAGACATAAAAACCCTTGATTTTCGAAGAGCAAACTTCCCTCAGATGAGGAAACTAGTTAGAGAGAAACTGAAGGGGAAAGTTAGAAGAATCCAATCTCTTCAGAGTGCATGGAGCCTGTTTAAAACAACAATAATAGAGGCCCAGCACAAGTGCATACCACAAAGAAAGAAGAGCTCATTTAAGTCCAAGAGGACACCGGCATGGTTAAGTGGAGTTAGAGAGGCTCTAAAGTGCAAGGAGAGGTCCTTCTGTAAATGGAAATCCTCCCCAAATGAGGAAAATAAAAAGGATCACAAACTCTGGCAAAAGAAATGTAAGAAGATGATAAGAGGCAAAGAAAGACTTTGAGGAACGAATGGCTAGCAATATAAAGGGTAATAATAAAAGCTTCTTTAAATATGTTAGAAGTAGAAAACCTGCCAGAAACCAATTGGCCCTCTGGATGGTGAGAAGGGGAGGTTAAGGAGACTTGGAAATTGCAGAGAAATTGAATGAGTTCTTTGCGTCTGTCTTCAACAGAGGACCTTGAGCGGATTCCGCTGCCTGGCCGCCCCTCTTGACTAAAGAATTAAATCAAATACAGGTTAAAAGAGAGGAGGTTTTAGGACTAATTGATAAATTGAGGATTAATAAGTCACCTCCCAGATGGCATCCACCCAAGGGTTATTAGGGAATTGAGAAATGAAATTGCAGATCTCTTAACGGTTATATGCAACTTGTCTCTTAAAACGGCCACAGTGCCGGAGGACTGGAGGATAGCAGATGTCACACCAATTTTTAAAAAAGGAAGGAGGGGGACCCAGGAAACTACAGGCCGGTTAGCCTTACATCTGTCCCAGGGAAGATGGTGGAAGGCCTCATCCAAGAGAAAATCTTAAAACACATAAAAAGAACAAACCTTGCTGAGAGAAAATCAGCATGGCTTCTGTAAGGGTAAATCTTGTCTTACAAACTTTTAGAATTTTTGAAAAGGTCAACAGGCACGTGGATTTGGGTGAACCGGTGGATATAGTCTATCTGGATTTTCAAAAGGCTTTTGACACAGTCCCTCACCAAAGGCTGCTGAGAAAATTGCATAGTCAGGGGATAAGAGGGCAGGTCCTCTTATGGATTGAGAACTGGTTGAGATCCCGGAAACAAAGAGTAGTGTCAATGGGAAATTTTCACAATGGAGAGAAGTGAAAGCGGTGTGCCCCAGGGCTCTGTCCTGGGACCGTGCTTTTCAATCTGTTCATAAATGACCTGGAGACAGGGATAAACAGTGAGGTGGCCAAGTTTGCAGATGACACAAAACTTTTCCGTGTGGTAAAAACCAGAGAAGATTGTGAAGAGCTCCAGAAGGATCTCTCCAAACTGGGGGAGTGGGCTGAGAAATGGCAAATGCGTTTTAATGTAACCAAATGTAAAGTAATGCATATTGGGGCAAAAAATCCAAACTTCATCTATCAACTCATGGGCTCTGAGTTATCCGTGACGGATCAGGAAAGAGATCTTGGTGTGTTGGTGGACAGCTCCATGAAGGTGTCTCCCCAATGTGTGGCAGCAGTGAAGAAGGCCAATTCCATGCTAGGGATTATCAAAAGGGGAATGAAAATAAAACAGCCAACATTATAATGCCGTTATACAAAACAATAGTAAGGCCCCACCTGGAGTATTGTGTACAATTCTGGTCACTGCATCTCAAGAAAGACATAGTGGAACTGGAAAAGGTGCAGAAGAGAGCGACTAAAATGATTACTGGGCTGGGGCACCTCCCTTATGAAGAAAGGCTAAAACAATTGGGCCTCTTTAGTCTGGAAAAAAGGCGCTTGAGGGGGGATATGATTGAGACATACAAAATAATGCAGGGTATGAGTAAAGTGGATAGAGGGAAGCTCTTCTCCCTCTCTCAAAATACCAGAACTAGGGGACATACACTCAAATTGAGTGCTGGGAGAGTAAGAACTGACAAAAGAAAATATTTTTTCACCCAGCGCGTTGTAAGTCTATGGAACTCCCTGCCACAGGATGTGGTGATGGCATCTGGCCTGGATGCCTTCAAAAGGGGATTGGACAGATTCCTAGAGGAAAAGTCCATCACGTTACAAACCATGATGGAGATGTGTAATCTCTAGGCTTTAAACTGGGTAGTTCAGGGCCAGATGCAGGGGAGTGGTATCAGGAGACAGATATCTAGTCTCATGCGCTCCCAAACGCATCTGGTGGGGCCGCTGTGAGATACAGGAAGCTGGACTAGATGGGCCTTTGGCCTGATCCAGCATGGCTCTTTTTATGTTCTTATGTTCTTATGTTCTGGTCAGAGATGTGAATGTCACTGAGCCTCTGGGGAACAGTGACCATGCTGCTATTTCCTTTGCCATGCATGTCGGAGGAAGAGTGTCAACCAAATCAGACATAAAAACCCTTGATTTTCGAAGAGCAAACTTCCCTCAGATGAGGAAACTAGTTAGAGAGAAACTGAAGGGGAAAGTTAGAAGAATCCAATCTCTTCAGAGTGCATGGAGCCTGTTTAAAACAACAATAATAGAGGCCCAGCACAAGTGCATACCACAAAGAAAGAAGAGCTCATTTAAGTCCAAGAGGACACCGGCATGGTTAACGAGTGGAGTTAGAGAGGCTCTAAAGTGCAAGGAGAGGTCCTTCTGTAAATGGAAATCCTCCCCAAATGAGGAAAATAAAAAGGATCACAAACTCTGGCAAAAGAAATGTAAGAAGATGATAAGGGAGGCAAAGAAAGACTTTGAGCAATGGCTATATAAAGGGTAATAATAAAAGCTTCTTTAAATATGTTAGAAGTAGAAAACCTGCCAGAGAACCAGTTGGCCCTCTGGATGGTGAGGGAGGAAAAGGAGGTTAAGGGAGACTTGGAAATTGCAGAGAAATTGAATGAGTTCTTTGCGTCTGTCTTCTCAGAGGACCTTGAGCGGATTCCGCTGCCTGAGCCGCCCCTCTTGACTAAAGAATTAAATCAAATACAGGTTAAAAGAGAGGAGGTTTTAGGACTAATTGATAAATTGAGGATTAACAAGTCACCTGGCCCAGATGGCATCCACCCAAGGGTTATTAGGGAACTGAGAAATGAAATTGCAGATCAATTAACGGTTATATGCAACTTGTCTCTTAAAACGGCCACAGTGCCGGAGGACTGGAGGATAGCAGATGTCACACCAATTTTTAAAAAAGGAAGGAGGGGGGGACCCAGGAAACTGGTTCAGGTTAGCCTTACATCTGTCCCAGGAAGATGGTGGAAAGCCTCATCCAAGAGAAAATCTTAAAACACATAAAAGAACAAACCTTGCTGAGAAAAAATCAGCATGGCTTCTGTAAGGGTAAATCTTGTCTTACAAATCTTTTAGAATTTTTTGAAAAGGTCAACAGGCACGTGGATTTGGGTGAACCGGTGGATATAGTCTATCTGGATTTTCAAAAGGCTTTTGACACAGTCCCTCACCAAAGGCTGCTGAGAAAATTGCACAGTCAGGGGATAAGAGGGCAGGTCCTCTTATGGATTGAGAACTGGTTGAGATCCCGGAAACAAAGAGTAGGTGTCAATGGGAAATTTTCACAATGGAGAGAAGTGAAAGCGGTGTGCCCCAGGGCTCTGTCCTGGGACCGGTGCTTTTCAATCTGTTCATAAATGACCTGGAGACAGGGATAAACAGTGAGGTGGCCAAGTTTGCCGATGACACAAAACTTTTCTGTGTGGTAAAAACCAGAGAAGATTGTGAAGAGCTCCAGAAGGATCTCCAAACTGGGGGAATGGGCTGAGAAATGGCAAATACGTTTTAATGTAACCAAATGTAAAGTAATGCATATTGGGGCAAAAAATCCAAACTTCATCTATCAACTCATGGGCTCTGAGTTATCCGTGATGGATCAGGAAAGAGATCTTGGTGTGTTGGTGGACAGCTCCATGAAGGTGTCTCCCCAATGTGGCAGCGGTGAAGAAGGCCAATTCCATGCTAGGGATTATCAAAAAGGGGATTGAAAATAAAACAGCCAACATTATAATGCCATTATACAAAACAATAGTAAGGCCCCACCTGGAGTATTGTGTACAATTCTGGTCATAGTGGAACTGGAACAGGTGAGAAGAGAGCGACTAAATGATTACTGGGCTGGGGCACCTCCCTTATGAAGAAAGGCTAAAACAATTGGGCCTCTTTAGTCTGGAAAAAAGGCGCTTGAGGGGGGATATGATTGAGACATACAAAATAATGCAGGGTATGAGTAAAGTGGATAGAGGGAAGCTCTTCTCCCTCTCCCAAAATACCAGAACTAGGGGACATACACTCAAATTGAGGGCTGGGAGAGTAAGAACTGACAAAAGAAAATATTTTTTCACCCAGCGCGTTGTAAGTCTATGGAACTCCCTGCCACACAATGTGGTGATGGCATCTGACCTGGATGCCTTCAAAAGGGGATTGGACAGATTCCTGGAGGAAAAGTCCATCACAGGTTACAAACCATGATGGAGATGTGTAACCTCCAGGGTTTAAACCAGGGTACTTCAAGGGCCAGATGCAGGAGAGTGGTATCAGGAGACAGATATCTAGTCTCATGCACTCCCAAACACATCTGGTGGGGCCACTGTGAGATACAGGAAGCTGGACTAGATGGGCCTTTGGCCTGATCCAGCATGGCTCTTCTTATGTTCTTATGTTCTTATGGATTACCAGTTCCTACTCCAGGCGCCTACAGCGTCTCCCATCCAAGTACTAACCAGGGCCGACCTTGCTTAGCTTCCGAAATCAGGCGAGATCAGATGTGCTTAGGGCATATAGGTAGCAGAAAGGAGACTAGAAGGTGGGAAAAGATTCTTAGAAATCTTCTGAGGGAGGTTTTTTTTTGGTATGTAATTGAAATACCAATAAGCGGCTCATGACTGGAGCTCATGAGCTACTTAAGGGAATGTCAAAAATATTCTATCACAAGTCAAGAGATGCTTTGAAACTCCATAGCAAGAAGCTTAATGGTATGATCCTTTGTAGAATGTACCTCCGCGTAGATGCTGCTTGCTCAATAAAGGAAAATAACCAAATAATATGTGTGCCACTATGTAGTCCTGGCTGTCAAAACAGAAGAAATAAGAAAGTGGTATTTGACATTTGCTTTAGAGTTTGAAGGACTCAAAAGAGGAAAATGTTAGCTTAATCGTTTCTGTGACACACTCTCGCACTTTTTGACTCCCCCCTCCCCAGTTTGGGGAAATGCAGTGGGATGTTTTTAAAATGTAGACTTGTCTCTGTCTCATAGATATCAGGAAATATGTCAAAGGACATATAATTAGTGTGACCTTCAGATGGGGAAATGCTAAAGAGATCAGAATTGTCTATTTTTCTCAGTATTTGTTTTATGCAAAATTATTCTACTTTTTTTGCAACAATGTGTTGCTGTTGTGTTGCTGTAACAGCCAAACCATCTACAGTGGACCCTTGTTTAACAAACAGTTTGCATAACATAAAATATGTACAACATAAAAAATTCCAGAGATAGGGAAAATTTGCTTAACAGAATCGCCTATGAGGTGAATCCGTACAACATAAAAATGGGATTACTCATTTTCAATGCATTCCTATGGGAAATTTGTATAAAGAAAAATTTGCTTAACATAATTTCATTTGGAACGAATTAATTCCTTTATACAAGGTGCCACTGTACTCTGTTCTGTCATCTCCTCTTTCTCCTCCCTTTCGTCCTATGGAATTTCATAGGATGGGGCCCATCCCAAATGCCTAAAGGTAGGGCCAGGCTTACTGAGCAGTTGTTAATAGCATGGGGTGACACATTCCAGATGACATATACAGGTGCACCATTCCTGTTGAATGGGCAAGAGGCTGTTTAATGATTAAAGTAGATTATGAACAGAATCCAAACTGTATTTTCACTCTGTGAATGGAGAGCCCCTTACAAAAGAAAAATATAAGATATTACCAGAGGTGGTTGTTGTTGTTGTTGTTCAGTTGTTCAGTTGTTCAGTTGTTCAGTTGTTCAGTTGTTCAGTCATGTCCGACTCTTCGTGACCCCATGGCCTTCCTATCTCCCCCCCCGGAGTTTGGTCAAATCCATATTGGTTGCATCAATGACATCGTCCAACAACCTCATTCTCTGCCGTCCTCTTTTCCTTTTGCCTTCAGTCTTTCCCAACATGAGGTGGCTGTACCGTTAGGTAAAAGGAGGCAGCTGCCCGAGTCCACTTGAGGGAAGAAATGAGGAGGATACAGTAGGAGCAGCAGCAGGAGGAGGAGGTGCTTCCTGATCATCATGCTTCCTGAGCCTCCCTCAGTAGCTATTACCCTGCACTGGAGAACAAAACAATGTGTGTTGGTGGACAATGCCTGCCTTGTCTGAACCCCACTAGCCTATAATGGCAAAGGTAAAAGTACAGAGAAGGGCAGCCAGAATGATGAGGGGACTGGAACACCTTCCTTACCATCTGAGGCTGCAACGGCTGGGCCTCTTCAACAACGGCGCCTGACAGGTGACCTGATTGAAGTTTATAAAATCATACACGGTATGGAGAAAGCAGGTAAGGAAAAACAGTTTTCCCTATTGCACAACACTAGAAATTGGGGGCACTCCATGAAACTTTTGGGTGCTAGTTTTCAAACAAATAAAGTACTTTTTCACCCAGAGCATCACTGGTCTCTGGATCTCCCTGCCAGAAGAAGTGGTGACAGCTATCAGCCTTTACAGCTTTAAGAAAGGATTTAACAAGTTCATGGAGAACAAGGGTTTCAATGGCTCTCATTATGGATGCCTAAAGGACAACCTCTGGGTTGGAGAGATAGGCAGGATGTATCTCAATACCATTTGCAGGGAATCTTAAGCAGGTGAAGACATCTGCTTGGGAAAACCCTGAAGCAAATGGCGAGCCACTGTGTAAGACAGAATACTGGACTGGATGGGCTGTGGCCTGTTCCAGCAAGGCTGTTCTTATGTTATTATGTTCTTACCTGCTAGTCAAGGGTGGCAAACCTTCAGCACTCCAGATGTTTTGGACCACAACTCCAGCAGTCCTTTGCCACTGGCAATCTAGGCTAGGAATTCTGGGAGTTGTGGTCCAAAACATCTGGAGTGCCAAAGGTTCACTACCACTGTCCTAGAGTTTGTGAAGATTCTCACTCATCCAGGTGAGTTTATCTGGTAGTTGAGTCATGGCTACTAGACTTCTTTTTTTTTTTTGAGAGAGAAACGTTTCACTGTTCATCCAAACAGCTTCAATGGTCTGAATACAGCTAGTGCAAGTCCTCCATCTTATAGTCAGCTTTGACCTCTCGTCACCCTGGGCTGAATTAGGTTCATAAGATGAACAATGGCCTGGATAGGCTCGTTAGGGAGACAATAGTATCCATAGCCTTAAGGTGAGCAATGGCCTAAGGCGCTGAAACCTATCAAGAATGGGTTGTTAGCTATGGCCTTGATGGTGAAGGCTTTTTGATTTGTCTGGGTACCTTGGAAAGCACAGCCTGATAAGTAGCAGATAGACTATGCCTGAGCCCACCACCTCTGTTGAGGGAGGGGTTTTCAATGCTCACATGAATGGCTTCCCTTACTCCTCTCTCAAACCACCTCTCTTCTTTGTCTAATATGTGTACATGTGCTATACATGGAAGAAGTGGAGAAGAAGGCACTCAACACTTTCCCAGGGACAACACCATCTCACTGGTTCAGGTATGTAGATGATACCTGGGTGAAAATCAAGACTCAGGAAGTACAGGCCTTTACAGACCACATCAATGCGGTGGACCCTAATATTAGGTTCACTAGGGAAGACACCCAAGACAACAGGCTGGCTTTCCTGGATTATGCAGTCATCATCAGACCTGACCGTGGCCTGGGAGTAGAAGTGTACAGGAAACCCACCCACACAGATCAGTACTTACTGTTTGACTCCCACCATCCATTACAGCACAAACTAGGAGTCATCAGGACCGTAAGCCACAGAGCAGAGAGCATCCCCACCTGCACAGAATCCAAGAAGAAGGAAGACAGGCACCTGAAGACAGCACTTAAGGCCTGTGGATATCCAAAGTGGGCCTTCAACAAAGCAGTGGGCCATCCCAGAAGAACAAGGGATCAGTCTGAGACCCAGACCCGACGGAAGAACCTGGTCATTCCTTACATGGCTGGAGCGTCGGAGAAGCTTAAAAGGATTTTTGGCAAACACCACATCCCTGTTTATTTCAAACCCACAAACACACTAAGGCAGAGACTTGTCCACCCAAAGGATCCGATACCAAACCATAAAAGGAGCAATATAGTATATGTGGTCCAATGCAGTGAGGAGTGTTCAGACCTCTACATTGGAGAAACTAAACAGCCATTAAACAGAAGGATGGCCCAACATAGGAGGGGTAACAGCTCAGTACCAGAATCAGCAGTACACCTCCATTTGAAGGACAAAGGCCACTCTTTCAAAGATGAGGATGTACACATATTAGACAATGAAGAGAGGTGGTTTGAGAGAGGAGTAAGGGAAGCCATTCGTGTGAGCCTTGAAAACCCCTCCCTCAACAAAGGTGGTGGGCTCAGGCATAGTCTTGAAAGGACTGTGGGTGGGGCCAGGACTCATACTTCCCTCCCATTTCTCAGTATCAGGGCCCTCAGTGAAGTGATCTGGGTCCTCTGTTGAAAGGACACCACAAGGGATGGGGCTGAGGGATTAATGCAGGGAATTCAATAACCTAGGAACCCCACAGAAGGGTTTAGAAGCTCAGGCCCTGTATCTACCCCAAATAAAGACGGTTGTTGGTTTTACTGTACTAGAAACTGGAGCCAGTACAGTTATTGCCACAAGACCCAGCTGTCACTGGCATGACCAGTGGGATGGCCAGGATGTTCACAGTTCCCGTTGTATCTTTGTATCTTGGACATTATTACACCTTTCATCGCTCAATTGGTTTTCTCTGCTCCATGGAGCAGCATGTATAAGTAATACCTTGGTTTGCATGTACGTTGGTCTATGAGCATTCTAAAAGATGAGCACTGGAGGTACTTGTTTTGCCGTCACCCCCTCACCACTGCCACTGCCATTGTCACTCTCCAAAGTGGCTTTGGAAAGGGAGATGATAGTAGTGGTGGCGGCGGCAGCGAAGGGGTGGCAGTGGCAGTGGCGACAAGGGTTTGATGGCAGAAGAGGGGGTGATGGTGATGGTGGTGGTGGCAGCGGCAAGGAGGTGATGGCAGAGAAAGGGGTGACGGCAGCAGTGACAGTGAGGGGGTTGAAAGCAGAGAAGGCGGGAAGTTTCCATTATTTCTTATCGTGAAATTTGCCTCTGAGTGCTTTGGTTTATGAATTATGCTCCTAAAGCAATGTATTACAGTAGTATTCTCTCTGTGTGTGCTTGTCTGTCTGTTTCTCTCCCTCCCTCTCCCTCCTGTGTGTGTGTGTGTGTGTGTGTGTGTGTGTGTGTGTGTGTGTGTGTGTGTGTGTGTGTGTGTGTGTGTGTGTTGTTACAGTCATGACTGACTCTTCGTGACTCCATGTCGATGGAGTTTTCTTGGCAGGAATACTGGAGTGGCTTACCAGTTCCTACTCCAGGCGCCTACAGCACCTGGTATTCCCTGGTGGTCTCCCATCCAAGTACTAACCAGGGCCGACCCTGCTTAGCTTCCGAAATCAGGCGAGATCGGACGTGCTTAGGGCACCTAGGCAGCAGGAAGGAGACTAGAAGGTGAGAAAAGATTCTCAGAAATCTTCTGAGGGAGGGGTTTTATTTTGTATGTAATTGAAATACCAATAAGCGGCTCATGACTGGAGCTCTCTCTCCCTCTGTGTGTGTGTGTGTGTGTGTGTGTGTGTGTGTGTGTGTGTGTGTGTGTGTGTGTGTGTGTGTGTGTGTGTGTGTGTGTGTGTGTGTGTGTGTGTGTGTGCACCAGTGTGTGTGTGTGTGTGAGAGAGAGAGAGAGAGAGAGAGGAGAGAGAGAGAGAGAGAGAGATTTTGAGAGAAATACCAATAGATGACTGGAGCTCTCTCTCCCTCCCTCCCTCTCTCTCTCTCTCTCTCTCTCTCTGTGTGTGTGTGTGTGTGTGTGTGTGTGTGTGTGTGTGTGTGTGTGTGTGTGTGAGAGAGAGAGAGAGAGAGAGAGAGAGACAGAGACAGAGACAGAGACAGAGAGAGAGAGATGGGGGGGAGAGAGAGTGTGTGTCTGGTTTTTGCAGAAAACTACCCATAGCTTGTCTCTCTCTTGAGCTCTCCTTGGATCTGGCCTTTACCACCTCAGCATCTGTCTGTGATTCTTCAGGCTTCTCCAAATGACTATACAGCAGCTTACATCTCCTCTTTCACTCTTTTATGATGGGGGCGGACATTGTCAGCCCTCATTGTCTATTTTCAAGTTCTCATTTTATCTTGCTGTGGAAGAATCACATTCTTCAGGTAGAATGTTAGAAAGGCTGAATGTCACAAAGGAAGGAAGGAAGGAAGGAAGGAAGGAAGGAAGGAAGGAAGGAAGGAAGGAATTTATAACTTTGTGTTTATAACTACTTATAACTTTGTAGCTTTAATGTAACGTTGTCTATTAATGCTGTAAGATGTCCCTCAATTCCTTGTTCTAAAATACTTGAACATCTTAATTGTACTGGACTGTATATTATCCCTCATTACTGTAAGCCACCTTGGGTCCTTTTCCAAGGAGAAAGGCAGGGTAAAATTACTCTAAAATAAATAAATAAAAGGAAGGAAGGAAGGAAGGAAGGAAGGAAGGAAGGAAGGAAGGAAGGAAGGAAGGAAGGAAGGAAGGAAGGAAGGAAAAGCTAGCTAAGTACTTCAGATTATTTTATATTGTTTCATACAAGTAGTTCCTGGGGAAATCATTTCAAGAAGAATGAGTATAATGATTCACTGAGAGCATTAAAAGAATGGCCAGTCTCAGAGCATCATCCTACCACTGTTCCATTATGGATGGCTTCAACATATAATTATATTCATTTTGAAGGTAATTTTTAACTCTGCACACAACACTCCCTCCTCCAATAAGCCATAACAAAAATATTGTAGGAGACAGCACATTGCATTTAATATTTCAGATTTGCCTGCCAGCACAAAAATTACTGCTGTGGTCCAATAGGATGAGGATTATAAACTCAAATGCAAAGTGAATAATAATTTTTTTATCTGAAGAAACACTAGGTCAGTCAAACTTACGCATTTATTCTTCTAGCATCTCACAATTGATTTCTCTTTGTTTACTTTTTATTGACCTCTTTCTTCAATTTTAGGGAGCTTGTTATACATTTTTACATTGCTTTTAACCTTTCCAGATTCAGAAATAAAATAAGGTGCAACAAAAAAGTTTAGGAACTGCAATTCTTTCAGTTTTTTAAATAGAAAATCACAGCACATGTTAATAGTTTTGATCTGGTCACATAGACAGTTAATGTCAGAAATGTAAAGAGAAACTCTATTCTTGTTCTAAACAACCAGATAAACCTTTTGCAACCTGGTACTAGATTTTAACTACAGTTTCCACCAGCCCAGACCACATGTTATGCTAACTGGCCATATAGTCAAAACTACAGTCAAAATATTAGGAGGGAAGTCCAGATTAAAGACACAATTTTTCTTTCTACTATTAAGTTACATGGAATGCAGATTCAACTCTACCTTTTATCTAGAATGCCACTTGTTTGGGTACCCTGAGAAGTGTTTGCTGATTATAAATGCACTTGTCCTCCACTTATCCTGATGCCTCATCTGTTTCTCTGAAGTGTTAACCAAATTTACCTGTGTAGCTTCTAATCTCACATAGCAATTAAATTTGTGGGCTTTTGTAGGCTCCTGTTTACCTGATATCAATGTATTAATTGAATGTTGATTCATGAACAAATTAATTCTACTAGCCACCTGATCAGTACAGAGAAACAGAGTATCTCTTTCTTTCTTTTTCTTTATTTCTTTCTTTCCTCCAGATATTGACATTCTGTTATCTGTTTGCTTGTTTTCATTGAGTCTAGCTGTACACCTAAATTTTATCATTCTAACAAACTTTAGGATTCATCTTGGGTTCAACAAGGCCATGGTACCTGCTGGCTGCGACAGGCTGAAAAAACTATATCAAATCATCACTGACTTTTGAGTTCAAGAAAAGAGATGGAGGAGGTTGGTGGATATGTTAGCCATGTTTAAATATTCCAAAGGATGCCATATTGAAGAGCGGGCTGGCTTGTTTTTCCATGGCTTCGGAGACCAGGACTTGGGGCAATGGTTTCAAACTACAGGAAAAGAGATTCAATTTAAACATTAGGAAGAACTTCCTGATGGTTAGAACTGTTCGGCAGTGGAATATGCTGCCACGGAGAGTGGTGGAGACTCCTTCTTTGGAGGTTTTTAAGCAAAGGCTGGATGGCCATCTGTCCGGAGTCTTCTTGTGATGGGGTTCCTGGATGGCAGGGGGTTGGACTGGATGGCCCTTGAGGTCTCTTTCTATGATTCTATGATTACAAAATTCAAATAGGTCATGAGGTTAATGGGCCATTATGGGCCATCCATGGGAAGGCCAACAGATATTTAGAATTGCCTCAAGAGGCCACAAACCACTGACAGCTTTCAGGCATACAGTATACTGGACTTCAAAGGTGGTGGGTGGGGTATTCTAAATGAGTAGCCAGGGAATACACTAGTGCTGGAAGGGAACCATGTGGCACATGACCATTCAGAATGTCTGTGAAGATTCTCAGTCATCCAGGTGAGTTTATCTGGAAGTTGAGTCATGGCTACTGGACTTCTTTTTTGAGAGATAGAAACGTTTCGCTGTTCATCCAAACAGCTTCATCGGACCGATGAAGCTGTTTGGATGAATAGCGAAACGTTTCTATCTCTCAAAAAAGAAGTCCAGTAGCCATGACTCAACTTCCAGATATGACCATACAGAGTTCCAAGGCAGGTTTCATAGACTCCAAGGCTCCCCAGAAAACTCTGCCACTGAATTTTAACAGCAAACCATTGCATGCATTTAAACTTGTGGTTTTCAAAGCTGTAGCCATATTAGTTGTGCAAGCACTTCAACAAGAAATATAAAACAAAAGCAAAAAAAAAAACCCTACCCCATAACTTTCTGGCACCTTAAAGACTAATTGCTGTATTGTAATGTAAACTTTTGTGGAAGATGCATACTTCAACAGGCATGAGTTAGAACTGAGTACCAAACAGGAGCCATAAATGCACCCACACGGTCCTGTCCCTTTATCTTAGAGTTTTGTACGAATATTTTAGTCCCTCTATTCTAACTCATATGTCCGATGGAGTAGATGAGTTCCACAAAAGCCTGCATTAAAATATTGCAGTTGGTCTTTAAGGTCCTGTGGCATTTATTTATTTATTTATTTATTTATTTATTTATTTATTTATTTATTTATTTATTTATTTATATTTGCTTTTGTTTCTGTTGAAATTCATTTAAAGCAAACTTCTTCATTTAAATTTTTTAAAACCATGCAGGTGGCCTAACGGAGAGACAAAATTGGCCCCAGGCTTAACAAAACTGCCATGGCCAGACTAGGCCACAGCTGTTCTTGGCTTTCAGTCCTCAGATTAAGCTTGACAATAGAGATGGGCACGACCAGAAAAAATTACGTTTTGAGGTGTCGTGTGTCGGAGCCGGCCCATTTCGGGTCGTTTCCGTTTGTCGTGAAATGTTTCAAAAATTTGTCGTTTCTGTTTGTCATCTGTCGTTTGTACAGTGGTTTAGGGGGAGGGGTGGGCCCTGGGAGGCACCTCTGTGGGTGCCTCTGAGTTGACCCAGAAGGGAAGGGAAGCGTAACGCGTAGCTGCTGCGTACCAATTATGTTGGGTTGTTAGTATGACAGGAAACCTCGTCGGCACTTTGCTGTCTCACTAAGAACATTATGTTAGCCAAATTAGCCAGGGTTGGGGGTTAGTCAGAGGCACCTGACTCACTGAGTCACTAAGAAGGAAAGCATACTGGCGTACTGGCATACAGGTTACGCTTAGGGAGGGAGTGGGTCTGGAGTTGGAGGCACCTTTCGATGCACCACTCTGACCCACTAAGAAGGGAAGTGTACTTCCGTACACTTGTGTACTTGCGTACAAATCTGGCTTAGGGTTGGGGTTAGGGTAAGGGCTAGGCTTAGGGTAACGGTTAAGGTTAGGGTGGGTTAGTGGGCTGCA
The DNA here is from genome assembly GCA_029282475.1 of Phrynocephalus forsythii. Lineage (NCBI taxonomy): Eukaryota > Metazoa > Chordata > Lepidosauria > Squamata > Agamidae > Phrynocephalus > Phrynocephalus forsythii. The sequence goes on from JAPFRF010000010.1 coordinate 36,174,114, forward strand.
CCTCTGGGTGCCTCTGACCCACTAAGAAGACAGTGTACTGGCGTATGGATTAGGGTTAGGGTTAGGGTTAGCGTTGGTGGGCTTTTTATGCCCTCTCTGGCACATCCAGAAGTCTCAGCAAAACCTGGCCATGCGATTGGTGGAATGGCTCCAAAAATTTGCATGGTCCCATCCCATGGCCATCCCATCATTGCACGTGCACAGATGTAAAAAAATAAAAATAAAATAAAATAAAATAAAATAAAATCAATGGAGACGTTTTGTTGCAAGAAAAACCTACTGCTGCTACTATAAAAAAATCAGGCATTTAAAATACCTAATTTTCAAATGTTTCTGTGGTGCTTTGGTGGGTTTTTGGACCACGATTAAAAAAAAAAATATTGTGGTCGCCATTTTGGTTCCCCCCACCCCATGGCACATGGAGACGATGATGCCCCCCCCAGCCTGGTACCAGCAGCAGCCCAGGACAGGAGAGGGGGGGAGGCCGGGGACCCCCCCAGAAACTACCCCTCAGTAGGTGCCCTCACTGAGGCAGGCCAGGCATATTTTCGCCTGCTTTTATGGCTGGGAATCGGGGTTTTTTTTTAAATTTTTAAAACTTTTTTCTGTGCTGCTTGGCATCGCATGATCGCCGCGATGCCATGAACGACAACGAAAAATCAGACTCAATTTTTCTTTTTCGGTTCGGGTTCGAGCTGGAGCGATAACGAGAACCAAAAACGGAAACGAGAATTTCGCCTAGTCGTGCCCATGTCTACTTGACAACATTGCCCCATTAATTGCTGGAACCATTCACTAAACATTGTTGATAATTATCTTCTCACAAGCTAAGGAACCAAAATTGGGAATCCCAACAATAGAGACCAGTGGGTGTGGATATGTGGGTGTTTATTGGTGTGTGTTGCATCATTACAGTTGTGACCAACTCTTCATGACCCCATGTCCATGGAGATTTCTTGGCAGGAATACTGGAGTAGTTTGCCAGTTCCTCCTTTGCTGGTGGCCTCCCATCCAAGTACTAACCAGGGCCAATCCTGCTTAGCTCCTGAAATCAGGTGTGATCGGCTGTGCTTAGGGCAGCTGGGTAGCCCTATTATTGTTGTTATTGGTATTTATATTGATACATTAAACCCCACCTATCGCAGGGGTTAGGGAACCGACCCGACCCACAATAATTGAAAATCCGCAATATGCAGATGCTGGGTCAGGTCAGGACTGAGTGGGCTCTCTGGGGGCTCTTGTACTTACCCCAGACCTGGCGCTGCCCCAAATCGGCCTGCAAGGGCCTTTCCAGTTCCCCAGAACCCCCAAAAGTGCTTTCTAATGATCTGGAGGTCACTTCTGATTTACCGGAAGTCACTTCCGGTTTGTGGGGAAGCACTTTTGGGGCCTCCGACGAGCCTGGGAAGGCCTTTCCTCCTTACCCCAGGGGGCCTTTTCCTCATATACTGCGGATGCATGATATACCAGGCCCGCAGTATATGAACTGCGAAAGGTATCCCACTACACCAGGCCTGCCCAAAGTCCGGCCCGGGGGCCAAATCCGGCCTGCCAGGCCATTCTGAGTGGCCCACAGCTGGCTGGCCCACCCCTCCCTTCCCCTCCTTCACCCCATGTTTTTTTGAAAGAAAGTGGGTGGGGCTTGCAGTGGGGTGGCAGGGTTGGGGTGCAACCGGCCCCTGACACATTCTCAGCCACCAAATCTGGCCCTCCTTACAAAAAGTTTGGGCACCCCTGCACTACACTGCTGTAATATTCCTTTGGGGTTCCTGCATGGCAGGGGGTTGGACTGGATGGCCCTTGAGGTCTCTTCCAACTTCTATGATTCTATGATTCTATGATTCTGTGTAGCATCCTAGGGGATATATATTCAGTTAAACATTATGTATTAGTGCAAGACCTGTAGGAATAGTTTTTTTTTAAAGTAGCCATATTTTAAGAGGGAACAATTGCATTCCTCAGTTTTAGGAGCAACCGGACCCTCACCATTTCTTCTGACAGAGGCATCCTTGTGATATTCCACAGACCTTTTTGGTTCAGACACAGGAGGAGTGGTTTAATTAAAAAAAAAAAACAGCACAGCCACAGCTGTTCAGTGGAAGTTTCCAAAAGGTTTGGAGGTGCATTTGACAGACTCCAAAATGAGGCAGAAACCTTTTGGAGGCACAATTTTATGGAGGCACAATTTCTGCACCTGTCCCCCCGTGTGCATTTTATGGAGGCACAATTTCTGCACCTGTCCCCCCATGTGCTCTTTTCCCGCCAGTCCGGCACATTGCTCAAGGACGTCAGCAGCACCAACAGATTCCAATTTGCAGGGACGTCGGGGAAGCGTTTTCTTTCCTGAAGCCACTTTCCCCGAGTGCTCTCGCTGTGCTTCTCGCTTTGTGCTGAAAAGCTCCTTTGCAAATGTGTTGTTGCCAGAGAGCTACCTTTCACCCTGGCGTGTAAGCTATTCTCGTTTGTTAGCTTAATGCTGGCGCCGGCGCTTTGAAATGTAGCCTCACAAATAGTGAGTGTCATTTGCGGAGCCTGGAGATGCTGCTTTCTGCCAGAATTGCCCAACCGGCAGGGTCCCTAATTTCCCTAATATGCGAATCAAAACACAGAGATCCTTTGGTGTTCTTCGCCGATGCTAGTTTGTTTGTATGCCGCATTTTGAGAATACAAACACACCGAGATCAACTGACAGCAGGATCTGAAAAATGATGATTAGCCCTCTTCATTGGTTAGCAGAGCAGGTGGGCTAACATAGATGAAGGGGAGTGTTCTAAAGCCACCTCTTCTGTTATGGTTTTGCTGCTCTCCCTTTCAGAGGAGTCACTGCCATGCATAGGAGAGGGGGTGAAATGAGGAACAGGCGGGAACAGGTTCTCTCTGTGCTCTGGGATATAGAGTGAGAGAGTCTGGGTGGTTTAGAATTTAATTTTAATTTATATCTTGCCCTTCTCCCCACAAGCTGAGTACTTATTTTACTGACTTGGAAGGATGGAAGACTCAGGCTGTTATCCCACAACCATTATAATGCACTGCAAATTTTCATGTGGAGTTTCTCCCCGGAGCAGTCATGTGGTACAAGTTGGGGTTCCTGTGTTCCCACCTACTAAGACCTTTTTTATATATATAAAAAAATCAAAGACAGACACCAAAACAGGAGCAGAGGAGGGCCGGATTCAGCATGCAGAGTAACAGATGGCCCTTGATCCTTGGCGCACATGGAGCTCGGCACTGGGTGTGTGTGTGTCTCACCTCTTCTCCCGCACCCTGGGCTCGGGACTTGACACTCACATTGTGGGCGTGGATGCCTTATGAAGCCTGCCTGCAGTCACCGCCTGCCCACTTTCACTTGCCTTCCTCTCGCTTTTTAGGGCACCACTCTGCTGGGCCACCCAGGAGCCCCTGCGCTCTGACCTTGGGGAGGTGCCTGGCCTCTGAGGGACAACCCTCGGTGTACCGTTGTCTCAAGAACATGAGTGGCTCTCCCCTGAGCGGTGGCTCGTTCCCAGCTTCTTGTGGCAAACGCTTGCCAGCTCTTAAAGAGATAGGGCCCTCTTCACAGCTACTTGGCTAGCAGCGCTCGCTCAACCAAAGGGCTAGCGCATTTCTTACTGCGGATTTACCCTAGTATCCACGGGCTCGTGTACTGGTTTAAAATCCACTTTGGATCATTGACAAGATTTTACCACCTCGAGGCCAGGTATTTGGAAAACGTGCTGAGTCGCGCTTCAGGGGACATGGCCACACTTTTTTTTTAAAGTCCACAGGATGTGAGATAATGATTTCAGTGAACCTTGAGTCAGCTGCCAGAATCTGACCATGAACAGAGTTTTGATTGTAGCAGTACAGTTTAACCACTGTACCACAAGGCTCCTCATGATATATAACTAAATAAAAGATGAAATGATTAAAAAAAAGACTTGCGGCATATCAAAGGCTAATTTTATTTGTCCTAAGTTTTTGTGGATTGCACCCCACTTCTTTAGCTGCATTTGGGCTGTAGCCCACAAAATCTTGTCCCATATTAGTCTTTAAGAGCTACAAGACACTTTGTTGCTTTGTTGAAACAGGCTAAAGTGGCCATTCCTCTAAAAATAATATTAAACAATATGCAAATAGATTATACTAACGGCTAACAAGAGAAGGATACAGTATTCCACAAAGAGAGAAACCCAAGCAACAGCAGAAAGTACAGTGTGTTTTATTCACAGATAATTATTGTTCCGGCATAAAGAACTCATCTCTCTCTTGACCGCTAGGCCCTGCCACCGCTGCTACCGTCACCAGAAGGTTTGTAGTAGGTCTCAGGCAGGAGCCCTACCCCAAGAAACTTAGGAGAGGACAGACTGAGAGAGCACAAGATTTGCTCTCTTCTCTCTCTCTCTCTCTCTCTCTCTCTCTCTCTCTCTCAACAGAATGTCTTACAGATAATAACTTACTTTAGATTGTTTGTTTATATGACACTTTTCTCCTAAAGGATCCACAATCTTGTGTGTACATTCTATTAAAATAGAAACGTAGGAGGCTTTGTTTTATTGGAGAACTTCCTGACAAAAATGTAAGACATTAAAGATAAAGGTAAAGGTTTCCCACACACATGTGTGCTAGTCGTGTCCGACTCTAGGGGTGGTGTTCCTCTCTGTATTCAAGCCAAAAAGCCAGTGTTGTGCAAGTCTATGTGACTGGCATGGCTGCAAGGAAACACTGTTTTACCTTCCCACTTTTTATGGTGGTACCTATTTATCTACTTGCATTTACATGCTTTCAAACTGCCAGGTTGGAGCTGGGGTTAACAGCAAGAGATCACTCCACTGCATGGCACCTGTTTGGGGGCAGTTGTTCCTGGTTTTTGTTTGCTTTGTTTGATTTTTGTTTTTGCAAATGTTTCCCCTTAACAAGAATCAGAACTGGATGTGGGATGAGAGAAGTTTGGGAAAATGAGAAATGGAGAGTAGTCAAAAAATGACAAATTCATCTCTCGTGATGGCTGCTGACAGATGAGATCTATGAAGACTGCCGTCACAGCAACTATTAAAGGAAATATTAATTTGATATATACAATTCCAGCTGCTTTCCGTGCATAATTTTGCATGAACGGATGCCAGCAGATATCTTTTCACTCTTTTTCCCCCTCAGAAAATGCCGTATCCTTTGTAGAGTGGAGCAAGGGAGGTGAGGAGGGAAGGCATCCAAACAGAGGGCGCTTGTCACCCAGCTCCATGGAGGCAGGAGCAAGGCACCTCCCTTCTCTTGCTTGCAAATCCATTTTAAACAAGACTGCCTTTTGTTTGTTGGGAATGAATAGTAGACTGAAGGAGGGTCAAAGGGACAGGCTTGCAAAGGCTGAAACCGTCATTACACAGCACTGTTGTGTACTGGAAACAAAATCCCCATCCATGATTCATAGATCCAAAGGCCTCTTCTTTTCCCTCTGACCCTGGATCGGTGAGGTGGGGCAATTCATAATGAAATCTTGGCTTGGGGGAAGAACTAACACAAATCTCATTTGTCCGTCCTAATTGCTGCTGGTGGTAGTGGTTGTTTTTGCTTGTTTGCTTGTTTATTCCCACACGTGCCCCTGCCTTACATTTTAAAATCCCTCTTACTCCAACCCAAGTCTCTGGAAGCTGCTTATAAGCAGAAAGGCCCTGCCTATTGGCTTGTGGTTCAAAGGTTGCCGCGTAAAAAGAGAAGGAATCAGGAGGGATGAGGAAGAAAAAAGATACATTCAGTATGCTCTGTTACTAGGTACAGAGTTTAATATGTGGCACCTTTCACTCACTTTTTGAGACAGTATTTCAGCAGGTTATAGGGACAGCTTTAAACATGGAGGTGTGCAATCCTCTGCCCAGTACTCAAAAAAGCAAAACATGTTGTTTATAGTATGCTCCATAGCAGTTAAAGCACTCTCTGGGTGGTCAACAAGTTGATTACGCAGGCTACAAATTGCCCCACCCCCACAGCAAGCAGGCTACTCATTTTACCAAACTCAGAAGGACAGAAGGCTGAGTGAACCTTGAGCTGGCTACCTGGGGTTGAACCCCAAGTCATGAGCATAGTTATAGCTGCAGTATAGCATTTAACCCATAATGGTGCAGTTGCCAGCTAATGGGAATCAGAGAAATTTTCAGGAGTCTGAATAGGTCCCCTCTCATTACCCTCCTTGTTTTTCTTTTTGTGTTGTTATTGCTGCTGCCAGTTTTTGTTTTTGACACCCACCCTCGCAACCCAGATATAGTGTATCTTTTCTCAGCTTAGGTTCATCAAATGGCACCTTGCATGTGGTCTCATCCTGCAAGTCACAGCTCCCACTGACTGGCCACAGGGATCCATTTGTGAGAGAGCGGTTCTGTTCCTTCGTCTTCACTGCATGAACACTCTGTCTGTAATGTTGTCGATTTAGCTGCTGCAGCTTCCTCTCTGAACCTTTTTCAGGGCTGCTGTGTATAGCTGTCCTTAGCAGAAACCTGAGGCTTTGCTAAGCAATCTTCAATCAGTGATCTACGACAGAAGTTGATGTTGCCTGTGTGTTTGAGTTGTCAAGTTAGCTTGACATGAGTGGGCCTCTTGGCATTGGTGGGCAATTTGCCATATCACATTTTATAAGCACAGCAATATTTTGTACTATAGGGAACATGCAAATCTTCCCTTAGATGGCATATCTGCTGATATCACTGTTCAGCCCAACCTGATTCTCACTGAATCTCAGCATTGAATCTTCCTTTTCTTTCTTTCTTTCCTTCCTTCCTTCCTTCCTTCCTTCCTTCCTTCCTTCCTTCCTTCCTTCCTTCCTTCCTTCCTTCTCTTGCCTTTCTCCCAGTGATGGTACCCAAGGCAGCTCCCAACGTTAAAATAGGTGAAACTAAAATCACAGCAAGTTACTGATTTTAAAAAAAGCAATGAAACTACATTTTAATTAAAACATATTAAGTACCATAATTAAAAACATTAAAGCTAACTTTAAAAGCAAAAGATGAGCATTCAGGAACTCAATCATAACTATAATAATAAATGTGTGTTTTCAAGTTTTCTAGGTAGAGAGTATTCAGAAGTGGTTTACCATTCCCTTCCCCTGGGATCGTGCAAGGTCACACAGGCTCGCTCTTCTGGAATAGACAGGAATTGAATTCCCAGCCCTTAGCTTTGCATCGCAATACCCAAACCACTGACCTGTCCAGCCAACTAGCTATACAGTGGACCCTCGTATAACAAATGGTTTGTATAACATAAAATATTCTGTACAACAGATAGGGGAAATTTGCTTAACAGAATCACCTATGGGGGTGTATCCGTACAACATAAAAATGGTTGCGATTAGGGATTATGTGGGAATTTCATTCCCCCATATTTCTGAACCCCCAAATTGGCCAGCACACAGAAGGCAGCTAAAAGGCCTGGGGTCTGCATGGTCTGTATTTCCCAGCAACCCCCAGGGCCGAACAGGAACTGGTGTGCTGAGCTAAGCTCAAGGAGGCAGCAAAACAGGATGGCAAGGATGTCCAGTAAACAGGATGGCAAGGCCAAAGGATATCAGGACATATCAGAACCATCTGCTCTGTGACCCCACAGCTTCCTTCCCTGGGTCTTCATCAATAACAAGCCAATATGGTCTTCCAGATAGGCGTGCATTTCCCTCCCACCGAGGAATGTCTTCCTGTGGCTATTGTTCTCCTCTTATCAATAAAGGATGGTCTTTCAGGCAGTATTATCACATCATATACACGCACACACACCCTCACACACGCTCACACACTCTCACACACACGCATGCAGCCGATGCAGCCCAGAGAGACACAGAGAGAAAATGCTGCCTGAGGACCAAAGTTGATCGCACCCCAAAAACTCTGTGTCCGCGCAATCCGTAATGCAACAGGATTACTCCGTTTCCAATGCATTCCTATGGGAATTTGTATAAAGGAAATTTTGCTTAACATAATTTCATTTGGAACAAATTAATTCCTTTATACAAGGTACCACTGTAGTTATTAATACAGTAGATATTAAAAGCCTGCCTGAGGAGGTGGGTCTTTAATGGTCAGCAGAAAGATAAAAGGTAGGGGACCAACTTAGCCTCCCAAGGGAGTGGGGGAAACCACTATCCATTACTGCTGAAAGACTAACAGCAAAACATCACAAAGTGCAACTCACTGGTGATCTTGGGCCAACGATTCTCTCCTAGCCTGGCCTCCCTACCTCACAGGACTGCTGTGAAGTCACAGTGGAGCATGGACATCCATGTATGTTGCCTTGAGACCATAGAAGAAAAGTGGGATATAAAGGGAGGCAGGAAATAAAAGTAAAACAATTAAAAATTCAAATGCTGGAACACAAAGGTGATTAATTGCTATTAATTTGGAAGGTCTTTCCTCCCAAGCTCTCCTTCAGGCCCCTGAGTCCTTTTAGCTGAATGAAATGGGATATCTCGTTGCTCCAGCTTTGCTACCAGAATTAAATGGATGGAAGAGTAGCCTAATGAATCGATACTCCCTGCCTACTGATTTAAAGAACTGTACAGCTCATATATTAGAAAAGAAAGGTCTATATGAAATACTAATCCCCCCCCACAGGGGATTAGCAAGACTGGTGGTTGTAGCTCAGCTATAGCATTAAATTTTGGTGATATAAGATTAGTCAGGATCTACTCAGTACAAAAATGCTACTTTCGTTAAGCTATCTGAGTTTAAGAACTGTCAAGTAAAAGCAAAGCAAAGTCTTCTGCTTATATACCACCTCATACCACTTCAAGTAGTCTCTGGGCGGTTTACAGTTTAATTATGCAGGCTACACATTCCCACCACCCCCGCAGCAAGCTGGGTACTCATTTTACCAACCTCAGAAGGATGGAAGGCTGAGTGAACCTTGAGCCTGCTACCTGGGATTTGAATCCCAGGTCATGAGCACAGTTTTTCATACAGTACAGGCATTTCACCACTGTGCCACGAGGCTCGTATATAAGAGAGTAAGAGAGAAAAATGAAATGTTTATGCTGAGACTTGGTACACATCCTGCCACTCATAGATAGAGCACTCTCTGGGCAGTTTGCAACATAATTATGCAAGGAATATTTTGACCCCCAGCAAGTTGGATTCCTAACCTCAAAAGAAGGAAATGCTGAGTCATCTTCAAGACAACTACCTGAATCCGTTGGGACTTAGGTTCAGGTTGTGAGCAGAGGGTTGACTGCAGTACTGCAGCTTAACCACGGCATTATCTATCTATCTATCTATCTATCTATCTATCTATCTATCTATCTATCTATCTATCTATCTATCTATCTATCTATCTATCTATCTATCATCTAGCCATTCATTCTTTCATTCATTCAATTGTTATACCACACCATCTGACCAACGGTCACTCTGGGCGGGGAGCACTCATGGTGCTCACTTGCTTGAAGTCCCATAAACCAGTGACCTTATTAACTGGAAGACTCTTTCAATCATATTATCCAGAACTATCTTTTTCTAATCTCTGGGTTTCATTCCAAATTAAATGGTTAGAATTCTTGAAACATAGCTTTGGTTTGGAACTGCTCACCCCAGTGTATGGCTCATAGACGGAACATTTCTGTGGTAGCATTATTAATAATAGCTATTGTTTTAAATAAGTTAAAAGGGGCTGCTGTTTCTTGGATGTTGCCTCTTCCACATTGCCCCTTGGTTATGGAAATAGTGGTTTCTTAGAAGCAGAAATGTGATATGATAAACGTCCATCAGAAAAACTATAGTAATTCAGCTCATTCCAGTTTTTGACAGAACTTACACGTGGTTCCCCCTCCCCTCCCTAGAATACAACTCCCAAAACTGTCTAGGCAGGGGGAATCCTGGGAGATTATCAAAAAGGGGATTGAAAATAAAACAGCCAACATTATAATGCCGTTATACAAAACAATAGTAAGGCCCCACCTGGAGTATTGTGTACAATTCTGGGCACCGCATCTCAAGAAAGACATAGTGGAACTGGAAAAGGTGCAGAAGAGAGCTGGTTGGGCTGGGGCACCTCCCTTATGAAGAAAGGCTAAAACATTTGGGCCTCTTTAGTCTGGAAAAAGGCGCTCATACAAAATAATGCAGGGTATGAGTAGTGGATAGAGGGAAGCTCTTCTCCCTCTCTCAAAATACCAGAACTAGGGGACATACACTCAAATTGAGTGCTGGGAGAGTAAGAACTGACAAAAGAAAATATTTTTTCACCCAGCGCGTTGTAAGTCTATGGAACTCCCTGCCACAGGATGTGGTGATGGCATCTGGCCTGGATGCCTTCAAAAGGGGATTGGACAGATTCCTAGACGAAAAGTCCATCACGGGTTACAAACCATGATGGAGATGTGTAATCTCTAGGCTTTAAACCAGGGTACTTCAAGGGCCAGATGCAGGGGAGTGGTATCAGGAGACAGATATCTAGTCTCATGCGCTCCCAAACGCATCTGGTGGGGCCGCTGTGAGATACAGGAAGCTGGACTAGATGGGCCTTTGGCCTGATCCAGCATGGCTCTTCTTATGTTCTTATGTTCTTATGAGCTGTCTCAAAAAAGTAATATTTTCCATCTCTGGTGCTGGCTCTACTGTCCTGCCAGTGAACTCTGTTGGGTACCAAAGAGGCAACTTGTGTAGGCAGCTGAAACTTGCAATTCAGCTTACACTGCTTCTTCAGAGGTGGGGATCATTCCCACACAGGTCTTGCAAAAAAGCTGCTATTGTGCAAGGTTAGGAACTCTGAAAGAAGGGTGAATATACTTTGCTGACTCTACACATAATCTCATTTCCCACTTTCATTTCCTTCCTTTTCTCCGGAGGAGGGGAGGGCTGCATCCTAGAAGGACAGGGTATCGTCTTGGTAACAGCTGGCTCCATACCTGTAGATGCTCAAAATGAGAAATGTCCAACCCCTTCCCAGTACACTTGTGAAAGTGGGGCTCGATCCATCAGAAGAGACTCCCTTGCACAAAGCAAACTGAAATGACAAGAACTGGGCAACAACATTCTAACCACCAGTTTGGCGGCTTTTGCTGGAACACTCTTTAATATACATAGGTTCGATCCCAAACAAACCCATTTTATACTGGGATGGTTTGAGTAACTAGACCTTGGCTTAATAAGCTGAAATGTGAATGAACACCATAGGTTTGCATGCACACAGCCTCTTATGGGGTAGGTACAAACTAACCTGCCATGCTTCAGTTTTATCTGAAAATGGAGACTGTCTTTGAATGAGTTGCTGTTTTATCGGAAGAGCTTGAAGCTAGCCTCCATGGATAGAGCCAGGCAGACCCCTGCCCCTGTACAATGGTGGATGGGAATGTGGAGGTGTCTCGTTCTCCTTTGCTTCCTTCTTGCAGGTACCATGTCAGTACTGATAAACAGTACTTTTTAGGATTACAACCAACAGAAAACCACTGGCAGTGGCTATGATGGTTGAGGGGTTCTGGGACTTGGGTGGGAAGGCTTCTATTTCCAGGTGGCCCTGCTAGGTGGCAAATTCTGGGAGACGTAAGATTTTCATGTTCCGGAAACCTTATGTGTGCTGACCATTGACCAGACTGGTTCAGGAGGACACAAGCAAAATACATCCTTCCATAGCTTCTTAACTGTTGATAGTTTGCAAGACTGCTGAAAATATTAGAACAACACATTGGTGTGTGATTTCAACATCCCTCCCGAAGGTGCTGCAAAGAAAACTGCTGTGCTGTAGGAGCCTCGTGGTGCAGTCAAGACTGTGCTCATAACCCAAGTTCAATCCCAATGGGCTCCGGTAGCCAGCTCAAGGTAGACTCAACCCTTCTATCCTTCTGAGCCCAGTACAGTATGAAGCGACTCAGGTGTTAAGGTCATCAGGAGAGGCCCTACTCTCCATTCCACCACCCTCACAGGTATGTCTTGTGGAAACCCATGAAAGGGCCTTCTCGACTGCTGCACCCTATGAGTTGTGTGGATGGCTCGACTCTGGAACTCCCTCCCACTAGAAGCCAGGACTGCCTCATCTCTGTTGGCCTTCTGGAAACAGGCAAAGACCTTTCTCTTCAGGCAAGCTTTCCCTGAATGATGGACTACCATGTGTATTTTATATGAATCTATGGGTTCACATAGACTTTGTGTTTATGACTACTTATAACCGTGTTGCTTTAATGTAATGTTGTCTATTAATGCTGTAAGATGTCCTTCAACTCCTTGTTCTCAAATACTTGAACATGTCTTAATTGTGATGGACTGTGTATTATCCCTCATTACTGTAAGCCACCTTGAGACCTTTTCCAAGGGGAAAGGCAGGGTAAAAATACTCTAAAATAAATAAATAAATAAATAAATAAAATGAGCACCCAGTTGACTGGGGGCAGGGGGTGATGGAAAATGTGTAGTCTGCTAAAATGTAAACCATTCAGTGTATGTTTTGAGCATTATGGGGTGGTATATAAGTAGCACACTTCCTCATCAGGAAGCTGTACCAAACGTCTCTTCACTCCTTCCTTCAACCTCTACAGTAGGAGTTTCCTTCTATAGCAAGCTTTTGAGAAGGTTGAGAAATTATCAGCTGGTTTGAGGGTGGGAAGCTGTAAACATGTATGGCATAGTGCTTAGGGTTCAGGGCAGTGATTTTCAAGATCCAGTTCAGGTACCCATTAGGGAGGATCTTGATTTACATCTTAAATTAAATGGCATAACTCACTGGGGCAAATTGCCTGTAACTAACGAGACCTATGCCCAACTGCATAACAAACAGGCATGTGCCCAAATCTGATTGCTGCCTTGTTAGTTAATAGCAATTCACCATAGTGAGTGAGTTAAGCAAATGTCATGTACACAGGCCTAATTCACCAGTATGGGTCTTGTCACTGAGTCATAAAATTCACTAAGTGGCCTTGCACTAGACATGCTGTCCCCCCCTGTCCTGCTTCACAGGCTGTTAGGAGGATAAATCCTAACAAGTGGTCAGCCATATATGCCCCCGTGACCTTTTTGGCAGCACCCAAGCAAATTTTTAAATGTCATGATTGCATATTATCAAGAAGTTCTGGTATTGTAAATTTTAAGGAGAAGTGGGATAAAATGCAACACATAAATAAATAAACAGACATGAGAAACTTTTCCAGGGCCAAATATAGAAAGACTTGCCAGAATGGTTGCTTGCCCTCTCTCCAATAAAACCAAATTTCTATCTGGTTTGTATATTCTTACTTGGCAGCATTATTTGCCTGGTTGAGTTGGATACTCCATTTATCTGGTTAACCAAGCCCAGTGGGTGAGTCAGCTTCCCTATGAGTTGTGTGGATAGCTCAGAAGGTATATAGTTTAATTCTAAGACTGGTGGATTGTTCAGAGTTGGGGTACGCTTTTCATACAGTAATTTTGGCTGGGGAAGTTTTACTCTCTCTCTAACTCCTAGCAGAGAGGTGTCCCTCTTTCTAGCTCCTTCAGCTTCTTGTAGTCTCATCATCACCCAATCCACAGTACTAACTGCCAACATGAAAGAAGCCCTTTGTCCTACATTTGATAAAAAAGGCAGATTCTTTGTGCTGGCTGAAACTCAGTCTTGGGTGAGGCAGGGGAAAGGGTATATTTCAAGTCCTCAGGGCATGGTGTAGCAGGACATAGCTTGTCCCAAGTGGGTCACTTCCAGATGTTAAACTGGCTAGGGGAATCTGAAAGCTGTAGTCCAGTACATTTGGAGGGCACCATGCTGCCTAGATGCCCCAAGCCCATCTGATCCCGCCTGATTTTGCAGGCTTGGCCCTGGTTAGTACTTGGATGGGAGACCACCAGGGAATATCAGGTGCTGTAAGTGCCTGGAGTAGGAACTGGCAAACCATTCCAGTATTCCTGCCAAGAAAACTCCATAGGCATGGAGTCATGAAGAGTCGGTCACGACTGTAACAATGCCACACACACACACACACACACACACACACACACACACACACACACACACACACACACACACACACACACACACACACACACACACACACACACAAGAAAGTTTCTTGTTGGCCCACGTATCCTTGCAAAGTGCCTCTGCCCCTTAAAGGGGCAACTGAGACATGTTTGTGTTTTGAAGCTTGGCACTTTACTCTTTCCTGGGTACAAGAATGTGCAGCCTGGTGAAGAGCAGCCAAAGTTCTCCTGCTCTGCTTCTCATAAAACTACCAAAAGAGTAGACACAACCATTACCAGTCTTGCAATTAACAATCAGATGGGTTTATCTGAACGAAAGATATGTTTGACATGCCAAATTACCAGCTCAGGTTATAGCAAAGATAACTGAGTTGGGAGACAGCAAAAAATGTGAATCAGAAAGTGGGAGGGGGAGGAGGATAGTGACTGGGAAGTGGGTTTTTAGCAAAAAAAAGGGGGGGCTAGGGTTTGAAATGGTAATTCAAAATTATTTTCAGAACAAGAACAAACAATGGGACAATGATATCTCACATGCTCCTGCAGGTATCTGGTGGGACCACTGTGAGATACAGGAAGCTGGACCAGATGGGCCCTTGACCTGCTCCAGCATGGCTCTTCTTATGCACATGTAATGCTTCTAAGCATACATAGAATGTTCCAGCAACACCACAGCCCTGGCTTCCACTGGCCCTGGGATCTCAGTCACCTTCCACAAAGAATGGCCTCCAAACTACCATTTGAACCACAACTCCCAGAATCCCTCGGCATGACCACTAAGAGCTGGAGGAATTCTGGAAGTTACCGTTGAAAAAGAAATATTTCCAATCTCTTCTCCAGAGATGTGAATGCAGAGTGAGGATCACATCTTCCGTCCTGATATTCTGCACCTGGATGCCCATGCACGCCGAGTGACATCTGAGAAGAGCCACTTACATACCTATATTCCTTTGGAGGTAAATGATTCATGCAATGAGAATATAAATCCAGAGATAGGAAGGGCTCTCGTTCACACTTGGCTGCAGCATTTGAAGAGGTATAGCCCTTAGAAATGCTCTTCAGACTAGGCTAACAGGCACCCATCCTGGTTGCTCTAGTTTTGTACTGTGGTAACTCTTGTTTTACTTTAGCTTCAAGAGATCCCACACCTGAATTGGAATCTGTACACTACATAGTTATATCAGTACTACCACTTGAACTCTCTTGACCCCTTCCGGTGAAATCCTGACATTTGCAATTTAATGAGGTATATTGAATTCTCTCATGTAGTTCCAGGGGATGCACTAGAATTCTCTAGCAGGGAATTGTGAATCCCTCATCAAACCGCAAATTGAAGAATTCCTTAGGCGGCATCCCTGACAGTTAAAGTAGCATCAGACGAATACAACAGTGTGGTGCAGAGACACAATTTGCAAAGAGTCGCCAGGCAAGCCAGCACCTGCTGCACTGTCCATGGTGCTAAACCTACTCTCTGCCAGCTTCTCACCAATCACCAGCTTCACGTGATGCCCTCTTGCCTGATCTATAATTATATAGACCAGTGCTATCCAGTTATGAAATATAAACATATTGGACCTACAGATTACTCATACCCAAATTCGGTCCTAGACGGATTATCTACACATAACCTTAGGAACAAGGTTAAACTGCATTTGCTTGTGCCTAAATGCAAAGCTGCTCTCTGCATATATAGTGGAAAACCTTGTGTGTGGGTTAATAAAGATCCTAATACACATATGCAGAGCATCGTCATTGGTACTGCAGTCCACTGATCATGAGGACTCCTGGACATAGTCTTTTCTAGTGTGCCAAACAGACAGGTGTGGATGCCAGGCATTGGTCACCTCATTTAACAGATGAACTTTAAAATCTGTGATTTTTTTTTTTTACTCTTGCTTTCATAAGCCAGTGATTTCTGAGAATAAGGAAGAGTCATGGGGTGGGAAGAACCTTCTTTTGGAAGGAAGACAAGACAGTAATGTAATAAAGCAAAGCATTCAAGAAAAAACTTGTTTTGAACAATTTTCGATTTACGGTAGGCAGAATCTCACCTCTTCTGTTTGCTTGTGTCTGCATGTTATGGTTTTCATTTTCATTTCCCACTGTTTTTCTTATTGGAACCTGAAGTAAGTGGGTGTGTTCATAAAATATTAAAATATATTAAATCAGTATTATTCAGAGCCGAAGCAGATTGCTACCTGAAGAATTACTCTCAGGGATGGCCCATAATATTTTGCTGCCTGAGGCAAATATCTCCCCAAGTTCCATGAACAGAAAGAAGGACAGTAGTTGAAACCTACTGAACACCAGCATTAGGATATATTTATTTTTATTTATTTATTTAGAGTATTTTTACCCTACCTTTCTCCTTGAAAAAGGACCCAAGGTGGCTTACAGTAATGAGTGATAATATACAGTTTAATACAATTAAGACATGTTAAATATTTGAGAACAAGGAATTGAGGGACATCTTACAGCATCCATTTCCAATGGCAAAGGACTGTGGGAGTTGTGGTCCAAAACATCTGGAGGGCCGAACTTTGGACATGCCTGTTATAAGTAGTTATAAACACAAAGTCTATGTGAATCTATAGATTCATATAAAATACACATGGTAGTCCATCATTCAGGGAAAGCTTGCCTGAAGAGAAAGGTCTTTGCGTGTTTTCAGAAGGACAACAGAGATGAGGCAGTCCTGGCCTCCAGTGGGAGGGAGTTCCAGAGTCTGGGCACAGCAGTTGAGAAGGCCCTTTCATGGGTTCCCACGAGACATACCTGTGAGGGTGGTGGGATGGAGAGAAGGTCTTATCCTGATGACCTTAACACCCGAGTCTCCATTTTCCATGATGGAGCCAGCAGGCTAACAAAAGAGGGTGGAGAACAAGCCATGTGGAGAAACACATCTCTTCTCTAACAGGGGAATCATCCCAGGACTGAGGAAAATAGCTTCCACTGCTGTCCATCAGGACCCACATTGGGTCCCTTTGGGGAGAAAGGCGGCATAAAAATAAAGTTGTTGTTGTTGTTGTTGTTGTTGTTGATGATGATGATGATTAATCTGCAACCTGAGGCAGCTGCTTCAGCCTGCCTAGTAGTTGTTGTACCTGTCTGGGTAGTATGTGATTTTAAGGATGGCTGGGATTTGTTTATCTGTTGTCGGCCACTTTTCCTTCGGAAGATCAAGCCTGCGTAGCTTTGTCTCAGAAGAAGGGAAAGGTCACCCACTTTTGTCTACTCTTTGCCTAGATAGCTCTGGAAGGGTTGCCATATATCCCAGAGTCAACTTAGCAGCACATATTTATAACTGAGTTTCCTCTTTGGTGTTGTGTGCTTTTTAGATTGGCAAAGAGGGTCTGCTTTGCTTTGCTACCTCTTATGTAATCTACTAGGAAAGCCGTTCTGCCTGAAGATAAAAAACGCTTTAAACAAATTGTATTAATAAATGAATTAATGGTTGGTTGCTTACTGACAGTGATTGGAACAAACAGTGGGGAAGGTTAGTATTAGAGGTTTCAAGGCTGGGGTCCTACAAAAAGAGCCTGCCAGAACCATTGAGGCATCTGGGAAAAACAGAAATCACTGCAATTTTCCAACACTTCATTTATATGAATTGGTTTCATGTCCCCACTCAACGAGCCTTTGCAGTAAGTGAACTAAATGCCCCAAATGATATTGCCTTCGGGGGAGACAGTCTGTGGTCAAAGTTGGCAGCTGTTTCCGCGGTCTGTTTCTTTGGCTGAGGAGGAGCAAGCAGCTTCTGCTAAAATATGACCTAAAAAGCCACCTTGCTCCATCTGACTTCTGGCCCAGTTTTAGGTATTCTGATCAGGGGATTGATTTTGCTTCCCATCTCATCGTGTTTAAGAAGCATAGATGCCAATTTAGACTGTAAATTGGATTTGTCTTTTTGCAATCAAGGCGCAGGTGGGAATTCTTGGCCAGATTTGCTCTCTAAAATGTCTTGATAAATACATATGGAATAATTTGGACTTTTGACTGTTCTCCTCCTCCAGTATAACCTCTTACCTATTTACTACTACTACTACTACTACTACTACTACTACTACTACTACTACTACTACTACTACTACTACTACTACTACTATGATGATGATGATGATGATGATGATGATGATGATGATGATGATGATGATGATGATGATGTATGCCGTTACATCATTTCTGACTTATGGTGAGCCTTTTAAGGATTTCCTAGCTAGAGAATATTCAGAAGTCCCTTCTTCTAGAGATGCCATGGGACTGTGCAACTTGTCCAAGGTCACAGAGGTGGGTTGTACTTTGAGGAGACAGCATTGGGAATCAAACTCCCAACCTCTGATTCCACAGCCAGATACCTAAACGACTGGGCTATCCACCCAGTTATTCACTAGTAAAATAGTAGCACCTATTCTCAATACCAAACAGGACATTTCTTGTATGACGGAAGAAGGGGAGAAATGAAGAATTTGAGCAAAACATTTTCACATTAGTGACACACCACTGTGGGTCTTTCTTCAGATGCACACACACTGGAATGCATATGTGCATACCAGGAAACATGGATTCCTGGGAGCCTTTAATGAGAGGTGCAGTACATGTGCAGACAATTTTCTTGCTATAGTCATATCCATAAGGAGGACACATACTTCTAAGCTAAGGAATAGCTGCCTGGGAATATTCACTCAAAGCACAAAGTATTGGCTTTCTGCTTTATTGAGAGTGAGACATTTTGCCAGACAAGGTGGTTCTTGGGAATAGGCAGAATGGAGGAATTGAGAGGCTGTGGGATTCTGAAGCCAACTACAGTGTAAGTGAGCAGTGGTAGGATAATCCCCTGGGACCTAGAGCATTATCCTGCCACTGCTCTCTTATGGAAGGTTTGAAGATTTCCTTTTTCTGATAGAAATCTTTGGCCACTCGGCAACCAAGGAAGTTAGGGTGTATGTAAAGTAGATTACCACAGCATTAAAAGGCAGAGTTAAGAAAATAGCAAACAAAAGCAAAGGAAGAACAGTGATATTGATAAATAGGCATGCAGTGAAGGAAAATCCAGAGGATTTCTGAGAATTACAATATTTAATAATAAGAGTGAAGAGTGCCACCTTGTCACATCTGCCCTCAATAAGCTTTTCAAACTATGTGAATTATTGAGATACATAAGTGCTTTTACCACTGCCATGTTGGTTAGCTCACTGAGTTGGGTGATGTCAAGAGTCTGGCTCCCCTTTTCCCTGGAAAGCTACAAAGGATGGTCTCCAGGAAAAATGTCAGCCTATGCAGCCTTGGGCAAGCTGCAGAGCTCCCGAGGACCTCCAGAAGAAGAGAATGGTAGATTCTCTACCTGGAAATCCCTGAAAAGAGTCACCATAAGTTCGAATCAAGGTGACTGCATACTACTACTACCAATAGTCTTTTTCTTTTCATGGAATAAATCACAACTAGAGTAGGTCTATTGAGTCACCAACTTTGTAAAGGACAATTAATTCAATGAGCCCATTCTAGTTTTGACTTAGTATACTAAGTAAAAATGTTTCGACCCTTGTTTCTCAGCATTGCTCCTGCAGACAGCAAATCCAAGGTTCAAGCTTAAAATTAGCAGGCAAGTCGTAAACATTTATGGGGAAGGTGACATGTTTACAAAATCTCTGTTGTTGTTTTTTTAGTCCCCTGAACCCAGTAATTTACATGGATGCCAAACCTAAAACCTCTCCATTTGTGTCTTCTTTTGACTTTTAACTATGACAGTCTGTAGGACATCATTTGTAAAGCTGTAGAAGGTAATATCAAAACCAAAATAAGCAGAATGGTCTGATAAAATCTGAGAACACCTGATTTTCATTAAACGAGGAATTGTCTAATCTCAACAACAAATATAAAACATAACTCTAGTGCTGCTGTTGCCTGTTTAATGAAATTCTCAATTCCATTCTCTAATCAACATCTTATGAATCTGATATGAATGCTCCTATAAACATGGTTTTAAAAATGTACTACACTGTGTTTTGGGATGCTGTAAGAGACTGTTCTATTTTTGCTACAAAATATTTTTACTACTATTTTTTCTTTCTGAGTCATTTTAAGTTAACAGATAACAGCTCTTTGGGAACATGAGATCTATAAGTGTTCTGTCCTACACCAAGAAAAGACCCAATATGTCCTGTCAGGAACTGAACTGGATTGCCCTCTGTTTTACTTTTTCAACAATTAGAATCCCAAGGCAAAGGGCTGGAACAGGAACTGTGCAAGACGTCCATCCAAACAGATCCAGAAGTCCTTAACAAGGCTTTCATGAAGGGTAAAAAAAAAGCTATGAGCTGCTAATGGGAAGGAATATGAGACAAGCAGAGTGGGCTGCTCCATCTGTTGATGCACTTGCAAGCCAGAGTGTTGGAATCACACACACACACACACACACACACACACACACACAGAGTGAGTGAGAGAGAGAGAGAGAGAGAGAGAGAGAGAGAGAGAGAGAGAGAGAGAGAGAGAGAGAGAGAGAGAGAGAGAGAGTCATCCTGATTCCATTCATAATGATACATCACGTAGTCCTAAATGTTTTGGCTCAATTCCTGATGATTTGCTGTCAGACTTTGGCTCCAATGTCAGAGCAAATCCACAATTGTGATGATGCACAGGTGTGGTAGGCATGGACCTTGTGCCCCATCCTGAATGCTCAGTCATAGGCAGAGCAGCTCATTCAATCAGCATGTTATTTGATGCTTGCCTGGCTTGAGTAATCCACGAGGGTTGATTGAAAAGTAATGCCTCCATAGTTGTAACTTTTTTATTTGTTAACCAATTTTCAAAATTCTTTTTGTACCTGATAGCTACATTTGTAAAATGTTGGAGAAGCTTCATGCATGGCTGCACCATGTCCAGAAGGATTTGGACCCTATTCTGCAACACGACAATGCCCGCCCGTACACAGGTCGCAGAACACAAGAGTGATTGCCGTTCAAGGAAGTTCTACCGCACCCACCGTACAGCCCCGACCTTGCACCTTTTGACTTTCACCTCTTCCCAAAGATAAAAGAGCACCTTAAGGGACATCACTTTCATTCTGACGATGAGGTGAAAGCTGCCATTCAATCCTGGTGTTGACAACAATCACTGGAATTCTTCTCTGATGAGTTTGCCCAACTAGTCATGCGTTGGTGCAAGTGCGTGGAAAGAGATGGGGTCTATGTCAAAAAGAGAATAGTGCATTACACAGAGGACAAATGTAGCCATCAGGTACAACAAATATTTTTGAAAATCAGTTAACAAGTAAAAAAGTTATAGCCATGGAGGCATTCCATTTCAATCATACCTCGTATGTTCTACCTATGAAGTTATGTAGTACCAGCATCCATTGCAAGGCTGAATTTTCTGGATCATATGGCATGGCTGTATGAGACCTTTGCACAGTTATTTCTTAATAATAATAATAATAATAATAATAATAATAATAATAATAATAATAATAATAATAATAATAATAATAATAATCCCAAAAGACCTGGATCAACATCTGAAAACCCCTGGCATTGACAAGACCAATATTGGTCAACTACAAATGGCAATATTAGGAACTGTGTATATTCTACGAAGATATCTCCAGTCATCCTAGGCCAGTGGTGGTGAACCTTTGGCACTCCAGATGTTTTGGACCACAACTCCCAGAATTCCAAGCCTAGATTTCTAGTGACAAAGAATTGTGGGAGTTGTGGTCCAAAACATCTGGAGTGCCAAAGGTTCACCACCACCATCTTAGGCTCTTGGAAAGAGCTCAATCATTGGAGAAGGCCAACTCCAGCTTAACACCTGGCAGCTGTGTTCAGAAGATCATCATCATCATCATCATCATCAAATCATCATCATCATCATCATCATCATCATCATCGTTGTAAAATAATTGCCGCCGCCATCATCATCATCATCATCATCATCATCATCATCAAAGGAAAAGTAGATGAGGAAAAGACCTGGTTATGGCTCAGCAATGGAACACTGAAAAAAAGAGACAGAAGCTCTGATTTTTGCAGCTCAAGAACAAGCTATCAGAACAAATGCAGTTAAGGCTAGAATAGAAAAATCAGCTGAGTCCCCCACATGTAGACTCTGTAGAGAGGCGGATGAAACTATCGACCATATGTTGAGTTGTTGCAAGAAAATTGCTCAGACTGATTACAAACAGCTTCATAATGTAGTTGCTCAAATGGTCCACTGGAATTTGTGTCAGAACTATCATCTGCCCGTAGCAAAGAACTGGTGGGATCATAAGCCTGAAAAAGTGATTGAAAATGAGCATGCACAATTACTTTGGGACTTCCGAATACGGACAGACAGGGTTTTGGAGCATAATACCTCAGAGATTGTGATTGTGGATAAGGAAAAAGTGTGGATCATTGATGTTGCTATACCAGGTGATAGTGGAGTCACTGAGAAACAACTTGAAAAAAATAAGCAATATCAGGATCTAAAAACAGAACTTGAGACTCTGGCAATAAACCGGTACAGGTGGTCCCAGCAGTAATTGGCATGCTGGGTGCGGTGCCTAAAGAGCTAAGCAAGCATTTAGAAGAAATTGGAGTTGACATAGTCACCATCAGTCAGATGCAGAAAGCCACCTTACTGGGATCTGCTCGCATAATTCGCTGATACATCACGTAGTCCTAAATGCTTGGGAAGCGTTCAACTCGTGATTTGTAATACAAAATCCAGCGTAGTTATCTTGTCTGCTGTCTGATGATGATGATGATGATGATGAAGATGATGATGATGATGATGATGATGATGATGATGATGATGATAATAATAATAATAATAATAATAATAATAATAATAATAATAATAATAATAATAATAATAATAATAATAATAA
This sequence comes from Phrynocephalus forsythii, assembly GCA_029282475.1. Lineage (NCBI taxonomy): Eukaryota > Metazoa > Chordata > Lepidosauria > Squamata > Agamidae > Phrynocephalus > Phrynocephalus forsythii. Next base: position 36,196,863 of record JAPFRF010000010.1, read on the forward strand.
TAATAATAAATACATCAACATCATGCTTGCCAAGAAAATAGGTAAGGTATATGTAGAGGCCAATGACAAGCTTCCCCCTCTACATGCACCCTGCCTATCACATCAACTTGATTTTAGCCAGTCTACCAGAAAAGTCGGCTATTTAAGCCACAAAGCCCGTATTAACCACCAACAGCTTTTCATTAATTTGTGGAGCAGAGAAGCAAGATTGTGTCTCGGAAGGCTGTGAGAGAGGTCAGGTTGCCACTGACCAGGCAGGCATGGAGGCCAGCTACAATACAGTATTATTTAATGGGGAATTGCTTTCACGGCTTCCCTCTCAGTTTCATGCTTCTGATTTCACTTTGTTACGTAAGATATCAAATATTAATACAAAATATTTCCTCTCCTTCTGAGACTCACAAGCCATTCTTGGAGTGTTCTCCTGGTTGCCATTAAACAGCTTGCGGCTACAATTCTATTATATTTCCAGTAATATATTGCTATTTTCTACGTCAGAAGAATGCAGGACTATAGGAAGAAAAAGAAAGAGGGGGCATATCAATAGGGCCAAGAGAGAAACAGGCAGCAAACTAATAGGACGCTGAGGTAAAACAAAAAGGAATGTATGAGAATGGTGATAGGAAAGAGAGATGAAGAGAAGAGATTCCCCTTTTGAAGAGATTCTTCAAAAAGGGGTTGGACAGATTCCTGGAGGAAAAGTCCATCACAGGTTACAAACCATGAGGGAGATGTTTAATCTCCAGGCTTAAAACTGGGGTACTTCAAGGGCCAGATGCAGGGGAGTAGTATCAGGAGACAGATATCTAGTCTCATGTGCTCACAGATGCATGTTGTGGGGCCACGGTGAGATACAGGAAGCTGGACTAGATGAGCCTTTGGCCTGATCCAGCATGGCTCTTCTTATGTTCTTATGTAGAAGTCCATGTATGGCAGGAATAACTAAACAAATCATTATGATTCAGAAATAATCTGTTGTGTTGTTTGTTTTGAGTGATAAACCATCCATCAATCTGCCTGTTACTTTGCCCATTATTTGGGCTTGGTGAGGCAGTGTTTCCCTTCCTGGGTCAAAGTCAATGTTAAGCAGATTGCATACGTCTGGCTGCTGTCATGCTTGGATGTTGTCTTGCAGCTGTTGGTTGAGCTTGCCAGGTCAGCAGAACCACATACAGTGGACCCTTGTATAACAAACGGTTTGTATAACATAAAATCTGTACAACATAAAAAATTCCGAAGATAGGGGAAATTTACTTAACAGAATCATCTATGGGACCAATCCATACAACATAAAATGGTTGCAATTAGGGGTTACTCAGTTTTCAATGCATTCCTTTGGGAAATTTGTATAAAGGAAAATTTGCTTAACAGAATTTCATTTGGAATGAATTAATTCCTTTATACAAGGTACCACTGTACAAAACTGTGAAACTAAGAATCCTTAGTGGGTGGTGGAGTGGTGGAAGTGTCCTTATACAGAGGTTCCAAGTTAGCAGTGAAGGCTTCTGGGAATTGCAGTCCAAGAAAACCTGGGTTAACCAAAGTTGGGAACCACTGTTATAGAGGCATGACAGGTGAATGTCGAAAGGGAAGCAAGCACGCTGGAGGTGCAAACACCATGGTGCTGAACCAATGAGCCTTGGAATCAGTTGGGGGTAGATAGAGACAGCTGCCTTCCTTGGAATCCCAGAGAAGCAATTGATGGAGACATGAGCAATACTTGCAGCAGGATTTTCTCCGATTTGGGTATCTGAGCAGACTTGTGAATAACCCCCTGAGAACCAAGGACGAAACAACAAAGGAAGCTGGTTTTCAAGATGCAGAAGTGAGAAATGTGGCCCAGATGTCTTTTACCAATTAAGGTAGCACCACTTCCTAATGTGAGCAAAGTATATTGTGTCATGCATAAGGGCCTTGGAAGTTTCCTTTCCTTAAGAAGACACAGAGTTTTATCCATTAAATAAGGGTCCAGTACTAGAGTGCCTTGGTCCTTCTTGGTATGGTGGTGATCAACAAGAGACCACTGCTAAGCTTGGAGATTTTTGGATTTACAATAGGATTTCCAAGACTGATTAATGTAAAAGTAGGCCAAGGTATGCCTTTATTGGTCACTACTAAAACAAAAAATGCAACCTGAGCTTTCGATAGCAAGCTATCTTTATCAAAGCATTGTCCCAAAAATGCAATCTTGATAGAGGGTGTAGTAGTCTATCAGGAGCTGAGAATGTTTTTGGTGAGATGGAATATACCAGTTGATGGTATCAGGAGGCAGGGCTGATGTTAAGACTGCTTCAAAGTCCCGGATACCCTCTTTTATTTATTACTTCTACAAGACTGACTCAGGGATGTATCTTTGGGAGCCTGCATATGTTTGTCTTGAGAGTGCCACCAAAAACGGAAAGTGCTCAAACTGTTTTTTTTGGGGGGGGGAGGGGGACACAAGCTTTCATAAACAGGAACCTACTTGATTAGATAAATGAAGGAGGCTGTAGAGATGCCTAGACCAGAGATGCAATATATGTGTGCATACATAAAAATGGCAAGAAAATAATGCTTAGTAATTTTCAAGGAGGATTTCTGTCTTTGTCCATTGTATTGAAAATAGTTTAAAAAGTCATAAACAGTGGTCATTATAAGCTAAGACGTCTCTTATGGTGGAGGTAAATGTGGTCCAAAATTTGTTTTGTCAAATAGCTTATGCCACTATAAAATGCATTAATCTGCAAGACAACTTGAGTCTTTTTGCAGTTTTAAACTGTTCTGTTTTAGTATCTATGAATAGCTTTAGATTAATGCACAAGGCATTTGAAATTTACTTTATCTCAGTGATTCTCACCACAATCTTATTTTATAGCCTTGTATATTATGTATACCTACCCTACAGATATACAGAAGATGACACCTATTGCATTAATATATATTAAAGAAAACATTGGTTAGAGAAAACACACCATTAAAGAAGAGACTAGATTAATTCTTACAACAGGAGCTGTTTTAAAAAAAAAAGCTCTCCTAGAGTTTTTCAAATTAACAGGAATAAATGTATTCTCGAAGGCTTTCACAGCCGGGATCTGATAGTTGTTGTGAGTTTTTCGGGCTGTTTGGCTGTATCCTGGAAGTTTTCTTCCTGATGTTTCACCAGACACTGTGGGAGGCATCTTCAGAGGGCAAGGAGCTCAGGGAACTAGGAGTTCTCTCTGTGCTCTGGGTTATAAAGTGAGTGAGACAGGGGTTTTTAAAGTTGTGGGAAAGAGGAAACTTACCCTAGGCAGGAAAATAGATGTTAGTCATTGTATTGTGATGAAGGGATTAAGAAGTTCCAATGCAATCAGGGGTAGCAACAATCCTTGATGGGTGTTGTGTGAACTGATTGCTTGTGGCTGGGTAGGAATCATTGAGCTTTGACCTTTTGCACTCTGCAGATTTTAGTACTTGAAACCATGCTTTGTTGATTTTTAGACTTTCTTTTTTTTGCTGAAACTGCTGTTTGTGGATTTCAATAGGTTCCCTCTGTAGTCTGACATAGTGATTGGTAGTGTTGTCCAGTACCTCTGTGTCCTAGAAGAGGATTTCATGTCCAGTTTGTTTCAGGGTGCATTTAGCTACTGCTGATTTTCCAGGTTGTTTTAGTCTTCACTATCTTTCATGTTCTGTGATTCTGGACTGGATACTGTGCTTTGTGGTCCCAATATATACCTTGCCACAACTACAAGGTATCCGGTATACAGTCACCCCCTGCCATTTCGCGGTTCAGGCACTGCGGTCCCACTACATCGCGGGATTACAGTACCTGCACCTTGGGGCGGCCGGGGGGGCGGGCGATCGGGTCACTCTGGCTCCCCCAGGTTCCACTGAGAAGCCTAGGGGCAGTGTGGAGGGGCGGCGTGGGGTGATCGGGTCGCTCTGCGCCACCCAACCAGGCTCCCCTGAGAAGCCTCGGGGCAGTGGGGGGGTGGGGAGCGATCGGGTCACTCCGCGCTGCCCAACCAGGCTCCCCTGAGAAGACTCGGGCGGCGTGGGGGCGGCGGAGGTAAGATCCCGCAACACTGTCTGCATGCGCCGCCCCAAGAATTCTCTGATAGGCGTGTGATCGCCTCCCCGCCCCCCACCCACAACCCCCACCCCATCTGCTTCTGCATATCGTGGATTTTCATGCATTGCGGGTGGGGTGGGTCCCTAACCCCCGTGATCGGCGGGGGGTTACTTTACTCCTGCAGTGGCGAGTGGGTACCTTTTGTCCTTTGCTGACCATAGCATCTGTTGTATTTTGTGTTGGGTCTAAATACTGTTTGTAGGTTCTATTTTTTCAGCACTTTGTCCATGTGGTCTGTGACTCCTGTTAGAGTATTTTGCAATTTGTTCTTCCAGCAAAAGCAAATATTTGTGGAACAGTTACACAGATAGAAGCAGAATCAGACAAAATCAGAGCTTACTTAAAACAAAACAGTTATATTACATATATACAGAGATAAGTTACATAGAGACAAATCAACAGCATAACATCATTTCTTCATACATGGGATACATAATCAGTACATAGCACAGAGAAAACAAAAATGGGTGCATTACTCATGAAATCCCATTGAACACTGATTAACAGAGCACTTATATGCATTTGTCTGTCCTATCAGGTAACACATTGCATCATGGCTATTTCAGCCTTAATGTCTTCTGGGAAGACCTGTTGGATAAATGCTAAAGTGCCCTTTATTGGTACTTTGGTGAAGAGCGATTCTACATCAAAGCTGATCAGTCTGTCCCTGAGGTTAAATTTTAGGGTGATAATCTTTTCTATGAAATGTCCCGAGTCCTTGATTTGGGATGAGGTCTGTCCAGTGTGGGCCTTGTAGGAGGTTGCTAGGTGCTTTGCTAATTCATATGTTGGGGTTCACTGCAGAATTGATGCTTTTGAGCTGTGGTGCTGGAGGAGAGTCTTGAGGGTCCCCTGGACCGCAAGGAGATCAAACCTATCCATCCTGAAAGAAATCAACCCCGAATGTTGACTGGAAGGACAGATTTTGAAGCTGAGGCTCCAGTACTTTGGCCATCTCATGAGGAGGAAGGACTCCTTGGAAAAGTCCCTGATGTTGGGAAAGATTGAAGGCAAAAGGAAAAGAGGACGACAGAGAATGAGATGGTTGGATGGTGTCATCAATGCAACCAATATGGATTTGACCAAACTCCGGGAGGCAGTGGAAGATAGGAAGGCCTGGCGAGCTCTGGTCCATGGGGTAATGAAGAGTCGGACATGACTGAACGACTGAACAACAACAAATGTTGGGGAGGCAATGGTGCTAACAATTGGCCTTAATCCCTTCATCACAATACAATGACTAACACCTATTTTCCTGCATAGGACAAGTTTCCTCTTTCCCACAACTTAACCCCCTGCCCGGTCTCATTCAACCAGAAAGAACTTCTAGTTCTCTGAGCGCCTTGCCCTCTGAAGAGGCCAGCCACAGAGTCTGGTGAAACATCAGGAAGGAACATTTCCAGAACACAGCCAAACAGCCCGAATAACTCACAACAACTAACAGGAATGATTTTGTAATTGATCCTCAGGAGGGAGGTTTACCTGAGTCATGTCTCTGGAACACAAACAGATTTCAGCTTTGAAAGATGGGCTATCCATAAAGTTTATTTATTTATTTATTTATTTATTTATTTATTTATTTATTTATTTATTTATTTATTAGATTTCTATACTGCCCATCTAGCTGCAAGGCTCAAGCAGAGTTGGATTGCCAAATTCATATTAGACTGGCCACTACAGTACATTAGTTCTCATGAAGAACGAATTGGCCAACAAGAAGAGAGGTGGGGGGAGACACCCTGATTATTGAACTGCTAAAATGCATCCAGTCAAGTGTCCAAGAGAATGCAATTGACTGTTTGCAGTGTAAGTTCTCATTAGAATCCCATGAAACCCTGTCAGATTTATTAAGAGATTCCAGTGCTGAAGTCTCATTTCCCAAATGGCCTTTAAAGCATTTCTGCTTAAGTTGCATCTTTAAGGTGTGAGACAAGAAGGCTGGAAAGCACCTTCTCCCTTCATACTGTATGCATTTCTGTGCTTGATGTCATATATTTGCTCATTTGCCCTTTTAACTGGCAGAGGAGATCTACCCACCAAGGTGCATATGGTGAGCTGGGATTCGAACCTTACAAGTCTCACTCACTGAAATGCTTCCAAAAAGGAAGAACTTTTCCTAGGAGCTTCTCGAATGATAAAGTTCATCACTAGAGATGGGCACGACCAGGAAAAATGACGTTTCGAGTTGTCGTGTGTCGGAGCCGGCCCGTTTCGGCTCGTTGCCGTTTGTCGCAAAAAATTTCAAAAAATTGTCGTTTCATTTGTCGTCTGTCGTTAGTACTGGTTTGGGGGGGGTAGGGTAGCGGGCTCCTGGAGGCACCTCTCTGGGGTGGGTGCCTCCTCTGGCCCGCTACGAAGGGAAGGCATTTAGCAGGCTCCTGGAGGCACCTCTCTGGGGTGGATGCCTCCTCTGGCCCGCTACAAAGGGAAAAGGAAGGGTACATGACCGTGTAGCCATTGTGTACCAAGTGGCACTGGCAGAGGCACCTCTCTTTTGGGTGCCTCTAGCTCACTAAGAAGGACAGCATACTGGCGTACAGAGTTTTTTGGAACTTTGGACTGGTGAGCGAGGTGAGAGAAGAATGCCTCTGCTGGGAGCCCTCTGACTCACTAAGAAGGACAGTGTACTTGCGTGTAGTGCAATGCGAGTACAGATCTGGCTTAGGGTTGGGGTTAGGGCAAGGGCTAGGCTTAGGGTTATTATGGGTAAGGTTAGGGTGAGTTAGTGGGCTGCACCTCTGGGTGCCTCTGACCCACTAAGAAGGACAGTGTACTGGCGTATGGGTTAGGGTTAGGGTTAGGGTTAGGGTTAGGGCTAGGGTTATAGTGGGCTTTTTATGCCTGACTGGCACATCCCAGAAGTCCCAGTCAAAACCTGGCCAAGTGGCCATGCGATTGGTGGAATGGGTCCAAAAATTTGCATGGTCCCATCCCATGGCCAGCCCATCATTGTGCAGGTGTAAAAAAATAAAAATAAAAATAAAATAAAATAAAATCAATGGGATTGGAGACAGATGTTTCTTGCAAGAAAAACCCACTGCTGCTACTTTAAAAATTCAGGCAGTTAAAATACCTAATTTTCGCATGTTTCTGTGTGGTGCTTTGGTGGGTTTTTTGGACCACGATTTCAAAAAACATATTGCGGTCGGCATTTTGGATCCCCCCGCACCGCATGGCATGGCGAGACGATGAGGATGCCTCCCCACCAGAGCAGCCCAGGACAGGAGAGGGGGGGAGGCCGGGGACCCTCCCCCCAGAAACAACCCCTCTGGTAGGTGCCCTCACTCAGGCAGGCATATTTTCGCCTGCTTTTTTGGCCGGGAATCGGGTTTTTTTAAAAACTTTTTTCTGTGCCACTTGGCATCGCGCGATCGCTGCGATGCCATGAACGACAACGACAAATCAGACCCAAATTTTCTTTTATCGGTTCGAGTTCGAGTTCTGATGGCTTAATTGTTGTTACCGTTTCCGTTGCGTAACGGAAACGAGGAACGGAAACGGAAACGAGAATTTCGCTAAGTCATGCCCATGTCTATTCATCACACATTTATTTTCCAAAAATCCTGGCAGTCTTGAATAACCCATTCAGTGAATGGAGGCAAGGGCTGGAGGAAGGAAAGAGGAAAGTTAAGCAATCAGAAAGCATGGCAGGAAAACTGAAGAGGCAGGAAAATGGGGCAAATGGAAACCATGTCACTGATTCATTAGACTGAGGCATAATCCTAAAAGGAATCTCTCTATGGAAATGCTGAGACACAAAGTTTAATTTATGTTTGGCAGCTGAATAGAAAATCCACCCCCTTGCATTTCCCCCCTCAAAAATTTAAGATCAGTACAGTGAAGTACAGCAGAATCTATTCATTCTAAAACCTCAATGCTGTAGATTTTTTCTTTTCCTTCGGCAGATGCAGAATGCTGGTGATAAACAATGATGCCATTCTCAGGAAGCCAATTTGACAAAAATTATTTCCTTCATTACAAATGAAATTGTTGCTGACATTCTGTTGGCAGTTGTGATAAATGCTTTTGCGACTGCAGAGCTTGGAGAAGTTTGTTGTTTGGACTGCAACTCCCAGAATCCAGCATGCCCATGCTGGTTTGGACAGGCATGGTGTGAGGGTTCTTGTTTATCCCAGGCAACCTGCCCTTCAGGAGCCAATAAAGATGCATTTTTAAAAGAATAAATGGGTGTTTTATTTTGCTCTTCCACAACAAGGGAGGTCCTTTTCTTGATAACAGTTCCAGCCTCTTTAACATCAACAGTAAAGGGATTGTTCTTAGATTCATAGGATGGAGTAAATGCAGAAAAGTCCAAACCCCCTCCTACTCTTGGGGAGATTTGGTTCCACCACTTTCCTTCCCCTCCTTCTCGTAGAGGTTCGGCTCCCCCACTTGCACCCCAACCTCCGAAGTGAGTTTGGGCCCAGGATGCCTCTGGTGCCGGGATTTGAAGGGATAGTCATCTCCCAAAGTCAGACCCCTTCCGGTACACATCTTCCCGGTCCTTTCCTCCTCCTTCGGCCTGGCTAGCCATTGTTCCCAGGCCAGTTCCCACCAGATCTCTTTTCACTTACGGTTGTATTCACGGGCCTCCCGTTCACCCCAATAGGAACAGCCTTGGCGATGGGCACGTCTTCTGTAGCTTTCAGCCTCGGGTTTTGGCATCATCATCTGCTCCCAGTCGCCAGTCCATGGGTTTTCCATCCAAACCCAGTCCCAGTCTGGGGGCAAGACCCATGGCGTTCCCTTTTTACACTGTCCAAACCCCACCTCCACCACTGCTGATTGGTTTGGGTTTCCCACCTTTTCTGGCTCCTTCTCTGTCTTAACAGGGACCTTAGCCCTTCCCCCCTCTTTCTCCTGTAGTGCAGGTGTCACTCTCCTGCTCACAGCCCCTTCAGGGTGGCTTCCCTCACACATGGGGTATCTGGAAGTTGTATTAAAATAAGAATTCCTGGCAAAATCAAAGAAAAACAAAACAAAAGGCACCAAATATGTGGCACCTTAAAGACTAACTTTCAGATTTTAATGTAACATTTTGTGGGCTACACGTCCACCTCTTCAGACATATAGCAGCAGAATGAGGTGTGCAATATAATATGTGGATGTCCACTTTCTAATTATGTGCTCTCTGTATAGTATAACACTAAGACAGAGAAAAGTCTGTTCCCATGGTAATGTAACATACCTTTATAGCTAGGGGTGAAGTGGCATCACAAAATGGTGGAGGAGAAAGACACAGCTTTTGCTGCGTCTTGTGTTATGTATGGATGTTGAGGTGACAGTAGACAAGAGGATAGTCTGCTCTTTTTTCACAGGTCAACCTCTTGTAGTGCTCAGTGTTGTGTTTTTTTAAAATGTTTCAGACTTGTCCATTTAAAAACAAACCCAGAAAACAATACATATTTCTAGAACAATTTTTAAAATGCAAATGGATGTTTTCTATTTCGTACTTTCCCATGAAACAGAAAACAGATCTTGCCCACCACTCTTCTTAAAATGTATATGTACCTTTACAAATGATTTATTTGCAACTTCTGAGATCTTAATTTAAGAAAGCCATGTTCCAAATATGATCAAATCAGCCATTTAAAAAAGGGAACATTTGTTCTTCTAGTTTGTTGCTCTAGGCATCTTTTTATAACAAGAAGTGGATCTGAGACTACCTTGATATCTGACTCATTAACATTGTTTATTTTGTGGTGCTAGAGGTTGGGAGTTCAGTTCCCCACTGTGCTCTTTGACAGGGTCTGGATTTGATGATTCATAGGGTACTTTCCAGCGCTGCAGTTCTAAAATAACCCCCAAATTTAAGACCTAATTATATATTGCTAATTTAATGTATCATTCATATCATCTTGCAAAAAAATAATACAAATTTAAATTTTAGTCATTTAAATTTATTTTTTTAAAAAATCATATTTTCAAACAAGATTGAAACATATGCTATATATCTGCATTTTGTAAATTACATTTTCAGCATTCATTTAGAAATTGTTTTTCATATATACTGTGGCTGCTATATATAATTTCTTCCAGATACCTTAAGTGCAGATTTCACTTCACTTTCTCTAATTGCAGCTTCTTGACAAAGCACTTCTTCTCTGAAGGCATGTTGTCTTTAAATTTCATTTACGTATTTGTTCAAATTTGTTTGCATCTTGCCTTTATTTTATCCTGATCAGATCAAATATTCCCAGCTAATTCCTGATCTAGATGTACTTTTGAATCCCAGCCCCAAATCCTTGTCTGAGTGGGTGGCTGCCGGGGGAGGTGGGCAAGGGAAGGCCTTACTCCTGCTGGGACTGGCCAGCTACCCAAGGAGGAGAACCCAGCCAGCGCATGCCAGAAAGTGAGTGAGGCAGCTGGCCAGGGGTGTATGACACCTATAGTGCTGCTCCTAGACATCTGGATAAAGTGAGACAACTCCAGTTGTGTCAATCTCTATTTAGGGCTCTGATCCTATGCCTTTTCACCTTTTGTTAATTTGTTCTTACTGAGATATTTCACCATTCATCTCTTGAAGCTTTTCTCTTTCTTTAACTGAAGGAATTGTCTTTTTGCATTCTTTTCTGATAACATAATGCATTTCAATTCATAGTTATTCTGAATCATGTTGAGATTAGTTATGCTAATTGGCTCTTTAGCTAGTCTTTACATTTTTCAGGAATGCAACATAGGCTGTAGCTTGAAATTGTGGTTAGTTTATTGTTCTTCTTTAGTTCATAGTCTATATCAAAGTTCATTCTTTGTCTTGTTTTGGCAGAGACTGTAGAGCTTCTTCATCTTCTGCATCCAATTGTATAATCTGTTTGATTTCTATAGCCATTGAAGTCTACATGCACAACTGTTATTCACAATCCTGAGTGCTGCAAATGAATTGTTGGTTCACATAATGATGAATCATTCTGATTCATTTCTGATTTTTAGGGTAAATTTTGCAAGAACATTTCTTTTAGTTTTATTCCCTACTGTCACACTCCAGCCACCTGTGATTATCCCCACATTCTCTTTGGGCGTGTGATCAAATTCCTCCTGGACATTTGCATAAGGGCCCTTCATTTCTTCTCCTTCACATATATACAGGTAGTTGGAACAGAGACTCGAATGAAGCATTTTCTTGACATGCTTTCAAGAAGTTTGATTTATATTATTCAGTAAGATTTTGTATTATACCCCATGTTTTTAGGGAGCTCACTTTAGCATTAAAGCCACACTGTTATTCATTTGTTGATTTGGAGTTTGCCTTGATTCCAACTTGCCTTGATTTGTACGTTATCTTGCATGTTCCAGTTATACACATCATGCAGTATTGAACTTTCCTTTTGCCTCAGTACATAGCAGGAGTGCACACAGCAATGCACTGCCAGTGAACTACAGACACATAACTTCTTGCCTTTCCCTCTCTTAGGTGTCAGATCATAAGTGAAAGGAAGTGTGTGCTTTCTCCTGTTGCATTGCTTTCCCTCTAGGCATGCAGTTTCTTCAGAAAGTTCTTCCAGATTTAATCCAGTTTTATATTAATTTCACAATTATTTGTACTGTACTTATCTTTTTCTCTCCTTCAGATTGAGTGCTTTCTCACCTGGGAGTTTCATCTTTCAGCACTGTATCTTGTTTCCCTTTGGAATGCCCCATCACAGAGTCTCTGAAATATAAAATGGCTTTGAAAATGGTTTAACTTTTCCTTCCATATCACTAGTCTGAGAAAGATCATTTTCCAGTGTGCCCTTCCATTACTTTAACTGCCCAGTAGGCCTTTTTCAAGAATTTCTCTACTTCCATCATCGTGGTAACTATCTGTTCTCTTATGTTGATGCAAGTGCATTTCCTGAAGAGGGTGGATGCATCTTCATCTCATGACTATTTATTCTTGCACAAATATGCTAGGACTTTTTCTTCCTGACAAGATTGTTTTCAACTTCCTTTGTGCACTTAGGCCCTCTTGCCATGTTAAGATGTGCACCCAGTGGAGGCACCTGGTTTGTGTTCTATTGCATCATAAATAACCTAATGCTTTGTATTATTTTAAAAAGTGTAACATGTTTTAAAATGGGCTGAAGTTCAAGAAAATCTATCCCATAATAAAGAAATCCAGAAAATATAATAAGAGTAATAGCACTAGTAGTAATAGTAGTAATAGTAATAATAATGTTTCAACTTTTAAAATTAAGACTCTGGCCTCAGCACACCTAACTCTTTCTTGAGAACAGAAACATTCCATCAACACCTCAAAGACAAAGCATGCACAAATATGCACATGAGAAAAAATGGGCTTGTTGAGGATTATATGTACTAAAGATGAGGTGAACAGTTGAGTTGGTGCAATAAAAAGGGGAATTAAATCAACTTGGACATTGGGAGGCTCGGAGCCTAGATCTCAGTGGACATTCTTGAACCAGCTGCTATCTACTACCTTACAGGAAAACTGTACAGATCTAAAAGGAGGAGAACAGGAATATACTGTACCTGTAGGCAATCTTGAGTTCATGAAAGGAAGGACAAGAAAAAAGGAAATGAAGGAAGTGAAGACTAGGAATAGGTAAGGAGGTAGTACAAGAATACCTGGAGACCCTAAATGAACTTAAGTCTCCACGGCCTGATGAATTACACCCAAGGATATTAAAAGAACTGGCAAAAGTAATTTCTGAACCATTTGGCAATAATCTTTAAGAATTCCTGGAGAACATGGGAAGTCCCCATAGATTGGAGCAGGGCAAATGTTGTCCCCATCTTTAAAAAAAGGAAAAAAGAAGACTCAAATAATTACTGCCCACTCAGTTTTAATTACATAAATACCTGGAAAGATTCTTGAGCAGATTATTAAGCAGCCTGTAATTACGGTATTTAATAAGCAATGCCTTCATTACGAAAAGTCAACAAAGTTTTCTTAAAAACAAGTCATTCCAGACTAATTTGATCTCTTTCTTTGATAGAGTTGCAGTTCTGGTGAATGAGGGGAACACTGTGGATGTAGCTTATCTTGATTTCAATAAAGCCTTTGATAAGGTTCCTCATGATATACTTACAAAGAAGTCAACCAATTACAAATGATCAGTCAACCAATTCAAATACACCTAAGAGTAGCACTATCTGTCCCACGTTTAGTAGAATTGGTTGACTGATCATATGCAAAGGGTGATTGTAAATGGCTTCTTTTCATCCTGGAGAGAGGTGACTATTGGGGTGCCCCAGCGTTCTGTTCTGAGTACTGTGCTATTTAATATCTTTATTAATATCATGGATGAAGGAATAGAGTACAATGATTAAATTTGTAGATGATACCAAATTGGTAGGGATTGCTAATTCCCTAGAAGATAGGATAAAAATACAAAATAATTTGACAGATTAGAGTGCTCGGTCAAAGCTAAAGGAATGAATTTCATCAGATTTGTTTTCCATGGCTTCAGAGATTAGAAGAACAATGGGTTCATACTACAGGAAAGAGATTCCATCTGAAGATTAGGAAGAACTTCCTGATGGTTAGAGCTGTTTGGCAGTGGAATATGCTGCCATGGAGGGTGGTGGAGTCTCCTTCTTTGGAGATTTTTAAGCAGAGGCTGGATGTCCATCTGTTGGGAGTACTGTGATGGGGGTTTCTGCATGACAGGAGGTTGGACTGGATGGCCCTTGAGGTCTCTTCCAACTCTATGATTCTGTGAATCTTTGAAGGCATAATAAAAAGATATCAGCAAAGTCCACGAGCAGGAGCAATAGATTCAACAACAACAACAACAACAACAACAACAACAACAACAACAACAACAACATCCAGTGTGATGGACTAGGATTCAGGAGGCATGGGTTCCAATTACTGCTCAGCCATGGAAATTCACTGAAGGAGGAGAAGTCTGAAGCCACTCCTTAACTATCCCAATTTCCTTAAAAACCCTATTAGGGTCACTATAAGTTGGTTCTGACTTGAGAGCACACAGTAACAAAATATTTTAATCAGCTGTTGATCTTTGAAATAACGCCACTGGAGCGGCAAAAAGCCCTCAGCAATATTAGGAATAGCATAGACAGTACACCAATATTCAACTGGTATTTAGGTTTTTGGTTAAAACCTGCATCTGTTGCATCATGTGAATCCAAGACTGTATCTTGTATTTTTGAATATTTAAAATAATAATGGTTAGTAACAGTAATAATAATAAATACACTTGGTTTGTAACTGTGTCACTCAAAACAAAAGGGGCTGCCAGAGCAACAGCTTGAGTGAAAATCATTCATGGTGTAGCTGGTCACCTCTCTGCTGAGTCAAGCACTTAAAACAGAGTGTCTCAAAGGAAGTGAGACATCAGCTGTTTTCCTGGCATTTCATACCAATGCCTTCTCATTAAGGCACATGGAGAGCCAGGTTCTATCTGAATGGCATTAATAGCAGCCAGTTTGTCAGCTTCACCAGAGGCAAATAGTTTCACAGAAGCATGGCCAAGGAGGTGCATGTTCCTAATGAATCTGGGGGAGCTTCTGGAGTGAGGCCAACATATGTGCTGTTCTTTCTGGACTGATCCCAGCAGAAGAGATGAGGAAGGTTTGCTAAGTGAGTGGCCAAAATGAGGCTTTCACATCACTCTTCCGCCACAGAGGAAGGATGCAGCTTTATGTGTTAGGATATACGGTGATACCTCTACTCAGGAGTTTAATCCATTCCGAATGCATGCTCTTAAGAAGAGCAGTCCTATCTGAAAAATAAATAAATAAATTGGGAAAAATATAAATAGAACAGACCACATCTAAAATTTGTAAGGCAGCAATTAAAATGCCAACTTTTTCTTCATTCTTAAGTCGAATTGCTCTTAAGTAGAGCCACTCATAAGTAGAAATACCACTGTATTATTGTCCACCTTATGATATATTATGATAGGCCCTCATATGATGTATTATGATACATTAATCCATAATGTTGGAAGGATCGGATCTGAATTCAACACAACCAGTCATCATTTATGTCTGTGAAGGTTCTCGGTCATCCAGGTGAGGTTGTTTGGAAGTTGAGTCATGGCAACTGGTCTTCCGACTGATGAAGCCACTTGGATGAGTAGCGAAATGTTTTGATCTCTCAAGAAAAGAAGTCTAGTTGCCATGACTCAACTTCCAGGGAGTCTTTTCTGTGTTAGTGTTGCATTTTCACATGCATTCCTTCAAGTAGTTATCCTTCCATAGGGGAGAAGCTGATGGCACTGGGAAATTACATTTTAGAAACACTAGGTGTTAATTATGAACAAGTGACAAAGAGGAACCTGTCCTTTCACATTACTGAGAGGACCATCTACACCCACACTCACATCATTTGCTCAAACACCAAATACTTTCATGAGATCAAAAAAGGGTGTCTGGTACAGACACATTGGGAAAAGGGCAAAAAGGGGGGTACAAAATACACAGAGGTGCGAGTTGGTAGTCACCTGTATCTAATTGCCAATAATTTAAATCTTTCAACACATCTAAACTGACTCATATTTAGCATGAAGTATATGCAATAGTGCTTTTTCTTAGTTCTCTAGCTTTTGTTAGTACTTTCTCTTTTCTTCATCCATATATAGTATTTTCCCCAGACTTTATGGTGATTATCCTTCCTGGAAACATCTAAACATTCTGATAATTTATCCATTTCTATTACTTCTAGGATTTTAAACATTAATTTCTGTTCAGATGGTATTCCAGGTTCCTTCCAGTACGTGGCAAAGGCTAATCTTGCTGCAGTTATCATATGAATAGTCACATATATTTTCCCTTGTTCTAGTGATTCAGGCATCATGTTCAATAGGAAGATCTCTAGTTTAAATTCAAGACATATCTCTAAAACACCTTCTACCATTTGTTTGACTAATACCCAAAATAAGCTCATTTTTTTTACATAACCACCACATTTGATAAAATGAGCCCCCCTTCTGTTTACATTTCCAACATAAATTTGAGATTTGAACATTCATTTTTGCTAACTTAACCGGGGTCATATACCACCTATAAAACAATTTTTATATATTTTCCTTGAAGGTAAAATAAAAAGGTGAGAAAAAGGGGTGTCTGGTATTCTGATTTTTTAAAAAAGAAAAGAAGCCATGCAATTTCATGTTTTACTTATTTAGTTGATTTAATACATTTTAAATGTATTTAAATGTATTAAATCAGCTAAATAAGTAAAATATAGAGCAAGAACTCTCAATATGAAATCTGCCCACAATGATAACCTGTGCACTAGAATTCAAGATAAGCAAGGTACTGTTCTGAGAGAATGCTGGGTTTTCCTTGCAACAAATGGCCTGATACCTGATTTTCCCTGTGCCTTTCCTCAGCATTTGTCAATCCACAGCAGCCAGAGGAAGGTTCTGTAAGGTCAGTGAGTGTACAAGCCTCCTCCACTTCAAACCCAGCATTCCCTTTCCTCTTTTCATCCCCACAGAGAAGAAAACACCTGCATCTTCTCTGTTCCTTGCCTTTCCCAGGTGATGAAGAGATGGATGGTTCTGTACAGGAAAATGATGGGGGGGGGGAGGAGTATTTTTCTTTCTCACCTGTCCTTCTGCTTGCACACAGTCCAGATGGTTTTAGGCCTGAAACACAAATCAAAAAAAAGTAAACAAGATAATGGAGACCTTATTAAGGCATCATTAAAACATGCATTAATAAGAGAAAAATAATGGCTTCAGGAAAATTACATAATTTTAATGCTGATACTGAAGAAATCAAACTGTTCAAGTTTGTACCTTGATTCCATCAACCAGACAGAGTTTGCAGCCAAGACTGAGATTCAGGAGTGCAAATATGGAGGAACTAGAAAAGACCCTGAAGTGAAAGGATGTGTCACTAGACACCAAGGCTAAAATTGTCCAGACTAGGGTACTTCCTATTACTGCAGTGGTTCTCAACCTTCCTAATGCCGTGACCCATTAATATAGTTTCTTATGTTGTGGTGACCCCATGCCCTGCTTGGAAGAGGGCATAAGCCCCCTTTGGCAGGCCACTGCCGCAGGTACCATAGAGAACTTCCCTCTACAGGCACCCTCAGCCAATCGCAGCCTCCAGTGCCACTGACTGACATCCCCTCCAACCTATCAAGCTGTAACTTACTCTTCCCCCCTTCTTCCCTCTCTTCCTTCAGACCCAAGCTGTTTGTGCCTTTTTCTTCACTGGCTCATGGTGTCTCCTGTGAAATGGTCATTTGACCCCCAAAGAGGCCCCAGCCCCCAGGTTGGGAACCACTGAAATACTGCTTATGAGTGTGGAAGCTGGACAGTGAACAAAATTCTTGGCTTATAACAGATGCAATATTGGCAAGATGAATTGCTTCAAATCACTTCAGTTTGGCATGGCTGTGATTTCGTTTGCAGCCTGTCTTGTGGTTGAATTCGTAGTCAGTGATCACACAGGGGGTGCAGATTAATTCGGGAGCTTAGTGTTCACACTTGATGCAATGTGAGCCACAGTTCCGTCCATGCCTTCCCTTCTTTCTTTCCTTCATCAGGTCCTGCCTCTGCTGATCCTTTTATGGTTTAATGTCAAGTTGCTTGGTTTGACAACCACTGAAATGCCACACACCAGAGGAATGCATTTTATTTCCCCTGGATTGTTTCTGTTTTATTCAGGGTTTTTAAAATTCTCATCCAGAGGGGATCTATCCCTGAACTTGTATGCCAATACTAGTGATAAGAAGATCTAGTGCTATACAAGGTGGTGGTGGTGGGGAGAACAATTGAAGTGGTGGCTTGTTTTTTCGGTCCTGAACATCATACCTGAACTGCCTACGACTGAAACACTAGCCACGGACACAAACCCATCTTTACAAGAACAAATCAGCTCATAACATGAGGAAAAATCCATTCAAATCATTCCAGCTTGAAAAAGTACAAGTTCTGGTAATACATGGTAAAAATATAAATTCACTATCTGCTGTTTTCAGCAATCATGGGTCAGACTGTGATCAAGAATATTTGCAACAAATCCCCTAGTTCAGTGGTGTCCAAATTTTGGCCCTCCAACTCCCACAGTCCTTTGTCATTGGCAATGCAAGCTTGGAATTCTGGGCATTGTGGTCCAAAACATCTGGAGGGCCAAAGTTTGGACACCCCTGCCCTAGTTATTTGATCACGTAGCCATAGCCCGAGTCACACAATTCTGTGTAAACTAAAGTTTGGGTAACTGAAGCTGGGGAATCCTTTCAACTCCCCATTTAATCGGAGTTGGGGGGGGTTGGAGTGGTTAGTTATTATTGTGACATCAGTTTTAAATGACAAACTTCTGCCTTATGGATCTCTAAGTAACGGTAGCTTGGGCCACGTGCTTTTAACAATTTATCATGTTTGGCAAAATAAGGTCTCAAATGGAGGCAAGCATGCATGTATTCTGGCAAAATTCCTGGAAGTGCTATTCATTCATATGACAAATCAAGCTTTGAAGAGAACAGATATTGGTCAAACAAAAAGCCCAAAGCTGGGGAGGCTGTGTAGTGCATGGATTGCCAAAAATGACAAAAGATAAACAAAGGGTGTAATCAAATGTTAATGGTGCACAGCAGTATCATGTGCCAGGTAACTTTTTTCTGGGCTTTTAAAAACCCTTTTACACATTTTTGAGGAAGGCTTTTAAAAGCTAATTGCCATAGAAATGAAATATTATATCATTTGGTTGGTTGATTTTGCACCTGGCACCAAAAAAGATAGAAACTGTCATGATAGATACATAAAAAGATATTTGAAATACAGCATATCAATAAAAATTACATTTCTATAAAAATGGGAGAGGGAAGTGCTAGTGGTTTTACCAAAAATGTATTTCCAATTAATTATCCTTGTACTGTATTCAAGACAAAGGCAAGAAAATGGATTAGAATATGTTACTTTCAAAATTTATTTAGCAAGTAACCAACTTTCCTGTTGCATACAAAAAAGGCAAAACGCAGAACCCACTTCACTCTTTCTTTATTTTGTGAAAGGGCTTCTTAATGCCCTGCCATGTCACAAGGGCCTAAGCAATTATCTGATGGAAGGCATTTGAATCTCCTGATCAGAATTTTTCAGGGAAACTATGGCAGCTTCTAAAAGGCTTTTCAATCAGAAGCGCAGAAAAGTCTAATTAGAATGGAAATGCAAATATCATTTTAAAAAGGGAAGGAACAGTCATTTGTCAGAAAATCACAGGAACGGGAGGGATCACAGATTATCCAGCATTTTAGCAGTCACCAATGAATTTTCTCCCCCTCCCATTTTGATCTCTTAAGTCCCTCCCTGCCTTCGTGCCTGCCTTTCCTTGAGAGCCGCGAGCCAAGTCTCTTTTGCCCAAATCCAAAACATATTCCATTACCTCACACTGTCCTTCACACTGGATTGAATGCGATTAAACTCTGGTAAATTTTAAAAAACAGGCTTGTATGAACCCGAGAGTCAAAGGTTTGCCATCACTGCACTATGAGGACTGTCAACTCAATGTCTTGCCGTCATCCTTTAACAACCCACCCACATGAGCTCTCCAAGGTGCTGATGCCTATGTCCCTGGCTCCCCAGAGGTGTAACCTGCATATACCGCTCCATACCAAGGTCTCTGATGCCTAATTAGTGTCCCTGACCCCAGCAAGCTGGGTACTCATTTTATAAGGATGGAAGGCTGAGTGAACCTCCTGCTAAATTGAACCAGGTCGAGTGTATTCAGCTACTTCCATAATTGGCTAAATAATTCACCTTCCTATTGGCATATAACCACCAGAATACACTGGCTGTTACTGAAAACTGAAACAACAAAGCATGTTAAAACCAGCCTGACATTTAATGCAATTTCCCATTTGTCTCTTATCTGTTTTTCTGATTGGGAAGACGTTGAGAATTGATTGGTGAAGACTAAACCAAAACAACAAGGATGGGGAGAGGGGGAGATTGTACATCTTGAAACCATTTGGAAATAACTTCTATGATCACTGTGATTTCTGCGTTCATAGCAGCAGTGTGACATGCACCCTCATCAGCACCTTTGGGCAATTGCTGTCAGCCTTTTTGTGCTGAGTCCAGGATTTTCATAAGAACTTGAGACTTAAGTTTTTGACATAACATGACTTCTCATCTATCTGTCTTGGCATATGCCAGTGCAGATAAGGAGTGGCCACCCACAGGCTGGTGATGGTTGCTGTAATCTAAGTGACAGTGGATACTTTTTGAAAATCTAAGCATTGTCCTCAGACACCATGTTTGAAATTGAAAGTAACACTAAATCATAGTTTAGAATGGCAAAGTTTAGCAACTTTGCAAGGCCTGTTATCTAATATCCAACTCAAGCCCGGGGAATGTTAACAAAAAGGTCAACAATAGCAAAATAATCAAAACTGAAAATGTCCAAATATCCGCTTCTAGTTATGTTTTTGGAGCCATGGAGGGTTGGTGGGTCCTCTTTCCAATATGTTTTAGGCAAAATTGGCACCCCCCACAGTCCTCCAGGATTAAGTAAAACCATTTCCCCCTCAATATTATTATTTCACACCTGGAAATCATAGAGGTTCTCCAAATATATCATGTAGAGAAGATCAGATTTGTTCCTATTTTAGATGAAACATTGAACATTTCACCCTAAGCCTAAACTACAGTTAAATCTCATCCTCTGTTTCAAACTCCTATTGAGGTCACTATAAATTGGTTCAGCATGGACAGCACAGAACAACTCAAATCAGCAAAAATGAAAAAACAGAAAACAAAACAAGTATTCTTTACACCCCAAATGTACAACTAGGAATGCCATTTGGCTTTTGCTCTTTCTGTGATAGCTGATCCACACATGCTTATCAATGACTGACATCAGAATTATCAAGGGCTAAACATATGCTTATAAAATAACTGTGCATATCATGACTTTGCTTGGAGTTGCCAAAAAAAAAGCAGATACACACACACACACACACACTTTTAGACACCAAGAAAGGGTTAATAGTTTCTCTTTAAATGTGTGCTTTACTTAACTGAATGTATAAACAAATAACTTACAAACAGAACCCAGGTGCCAGATTACCCTGCATCAAATGTCTTTGACTATGCCTACAAATGAGACTGTTATGGGACTACAGCAATTGCTGAATGGAATAATTTCCTGATCATCAGTTGACAGTAATGGTATGCATAACCATTGGCTTACGCTTTTGCTTATAATAAACAGATTGCCACAGGACTCCTTAAATGCTGATAAATCTGCCCATTTTAATAATTTCCTTTATTCCAAGCATCTGTTTCTTTTTTATTTGGCTCATTTAGATGGCCTTTCTGGTGGCACAAATATCATCAGAATACTTATTTAAATAACTGGAAAGGTTAGTTAGCAACTGCCTTCATGCAACATATTTCTTAACATTTAACAGATGTACAAAAGTGTCCTTATATCCAACATTTAATGATTTGCTTTAACTACCGATCTTCCAAACTTTCTTGCCTTTCTATATTTTCTTCATAGATGAAAGTTGTTGCCTTGAAGTGCATCATTACGCCTAAGTTACTCTGTAGTGGCTTTATAAATTCCACTATGGCTACCCATTCCAAGCCCAGCTAGCCATCTGTGGGGGTAAAGGCAGGCAGGGTTAGGAAAGTCTCTTCTTTGATTATAAACATCACCTGGCTGGAAGATCCTGCCAGTCTAAAAAAAAGGGACCCCCACCCCCAAAAAATTCTGGAAAGTGGGAGCTCATTCATAATTAGAATTATGACACACCAGGAAGACTGTCAGCTCAGTTCATGCCATGATCCTGTCACAAACTACCCACTGCCAGATGCTGTTTTTCATGAGGTGTCCAAGGTGCTGGCAGCTGGCACATATCCCTCCAGCCCCTTCATAGGTGCAGCATCTCAGCTCCTTCCTATAAAAGCTCAGATTAAAAACCAAAAGTAGATTCACCACCACTCCACTGACCTTGGAACGCCCCCACCCCTGTACTGACTTTTAATGGAAATGGATACAAGGCACATTAATACCAATCACAGATGTAATTGTATGCCTTTAGTCACTGGCTGTCTGAGTGGTGGTTTTGAATGGATTATTGTGCTCTGTTGCTTTAAAATGTATTTTTAGCATTTATTTCAATTACTGCTCTTAATATAATATTTTTAAAATATTTGTATATTTGCTGTTTTCAGGTTTTAGATATTGCCTTTTTAATGAGAGAATCTCCTTCTAAGGAGAAAGGTGCAGTAAAATATTTTATACAAGTAAACTTCTCATTTTTTCCCAATTGGGAGAACTTTGACAACTTTTAATATAATATTTCTAAAATATTTGTGTATTTGCTGTTTTCAGATTTTAGATATTGTCTTTTTAATTAGGAGAACCTCCTTCTAAGGAGAAAGGTGTAGTAAAATATTTTATACAAGTAAACTTCTCATTTGTCCCTTAATCTGTTTTTTTTTTCTGATTGGGAGGACTTTAAGAATACTGCATAGACTGGTGAAGAGTAGAAAACCAAAGCAGCAATGATAAGGAAGAAGGGAATGTTTTCATCTTGAATTTATTTGAATATAATTCTTCCATGATATTGTATGCATGCCAAAAAATTCCTGTTTCCCACTGAGAAGTTAGGCAGGCTGAGCAGTGTAAATAGAAATCACCAGGTAGTTTCACTGATTTTGTCTTTGTATCATCAACATCCACATTTTTGGCCAACTATGGAGTTTCTCCCAGACAAGATGATGCATTTTAAAAATGCTTTTAACAGATTCTTCACAAAAAAGCTTTTTGAAAGCTGTTGAATCCTTCTAGTAATTGCATCCCCTTTTAAGAATGCTGATGAAAATTCTCACTTGAAGGTACAGAAAGAAAATGATAGGCCTCTGTTACATGGTTAACCTTAGCTTATAATAGGAATTCATAGGAGACTGTCTAAATTTAGCCATCCTTCCTGTATGTCTCCCACAAATCACAATAACTGACATTTGTCTTAAATGAGTGATCCCTGAACTGAAGGAAACATTTTGAAAAAGTAATAATGGATGAAGCATGGCACACATACACACATACAGAGCAACACACATACCCTTAGGTGTTGAAATGGATCCTGAATCTGATCCATTCAAAGCATCCTCAGTTTGTTTCAAAAATATTCACAATGTGACACAGCCCCTTGACTGAAAGAACAGCAGAGTGTTTATTGAAAATTGTGATGGACTATGGGATGCCAAGAACAAATAATAGTTTATGGTTACCTGCATTCCAATGCACAGGCTCCAGAGCTTAAGATGGATGCATTACAAGGGTGAAAGGCCCAGAGGCACCTGCACACTCTTGGCCCTGAGGGGAAAGCCAAGTAATTGCTGTCTAGCTAAAATTGTTAAACGTTTCACTCATTTTTAGAGGCCACCAGGAAGAAAAGGTTTAGGGACAAGCAAAATTATAAATTAGCTCACATTCTCCAACACTTTCTTAGCCAGAGGAATGGGTGAAAGTCCACTTTATTTCCCAGGCAGGAGTATGTACATTATCATTATGCCTCTAAAATTTGGTGAACAGGGGAAAACATTCAATACAACCCTAGGAATGTATGCAGGGTTATATCCAGAGCGACCATTCTTTCAGATCCAGGGCAGTCTCTGAACGTTTTTTTGAAATGTTTTTAAAAAACATTTTATTGAATTTTCTAAACCTAACAAATTAAAACAAATTCATTGCTTATTGTTGCCGTGTTGCATAGTTCAAATCCAAGTATTTTCCCAATATCTCAGCCCAGGTGTTTGATACTTCCAAATTTACATGTTTCATTTCCATCATTATATTCTTCATCCTAACTTATCTCTATCTCCATCTAGTACAAAGAGTAAAAATAACAAAGTTCAATATTAAGCCAGCCTATTTAATCTTAACCATGTTATCAATCTTAAAATCTATTTGCCTAGCTCAATATATGATAAGCATACTTTTATATATATTTTCACCTAATACAAAGAATGAAGATAGCAATTTTGACTTTTCAGAACTGTCTATTAAATGAGGCATCACTAGGTGGGGTGACCAGGGCTTTGAGCTAGAGCGTCAAAATTTAAAGAATGGAAAAAGAGTGTGAGACCTCTTGCTTCCGACAACAGAAACACCTCTCACCACTCTTTCCCAGGCAGAAGGAAGCACAACTCAGAGGAGAATACATATGGCCCATCCAGACTTAGCTCCTGGCCTGCTTCTCCGGTTCTCTGTCCTCTTTCCATGCACGCCAGTCTGACATGACCAAACCTTACCCAAGAGGACAGCAAAGATCTGGATACCAGGACTGCCAGTTACAGTGCCACCCATCTCCTTGTGTCAGTATTTTCCTCATATATAGTATTCCCATACAGTACTTTGCTTTCCCAAAGTGGCAATGGAAGGAAGGATCACCAGCAGTGAAGGAAGGCTCACTAGGGAAAACAAACAATAATGTGCACTTTCCCTCTGTTCCTCCATTGGCTGGAAAGGGAGACTAAGGCTACAATTGCCTCTTACCAGATTACCAAGTATGACCATTTAGCAGCCTACAGAAGGAGTAGGACAGAATATTCTGTGGTAGAGTTTTGAAATTTTGGTTAAAATTGCAGAAATGTGAGGATTCACAGAGTGGAACACCTTCAAATTCTCGAGAGTAACATTCTCATTAACTAGCACTCACAGTGTCAATAAATCACTCTGAGATATTTGTAGGAGAAAGAATAAAAGGTTTCTTTACTTAATAGTAGTGAAAGATCACCAGCAGATTTAACAAAATGACTGACTTCAGCAGACTAAAATGGGAAAGAGACACAGAGGGTAGAGGTGGGGATTTCTTTAAATTCAGAGGCAGGAAAGGATTTATTTATTTATTTATTTATACCATTTTATATGCCGCCCACTATCCAAAGGTCTCTTTCTCCACCTGCACTCCAGCCGTCTCCCTTCTTGCTTCATCGCCTGCAGCTCAGATGTATACCAAGGAGCTGTCCAGGTTTTGTGAATAGGGAGAAGGCGTTTAGGCGTGATCATGTCAACCACCCAGATCATTTCCCTATTCCAGTGTTTTTCAACCTTTTTTGGGCAAAGGCACACTTGTTTCATGAAAAAAATCACGAGGCACACCACCATTAGAAAATGTTAAAAAATTTAACTCTGTGCCTATATTAACTATATATAAAGTAATTTTTTCAATTTTTCCCACGGCACACCAGGCAACATCTTGCGGCACACTAGTGTGCCACGGAACAGTGGTTGAAAAACACTGCCCTATTCCATAGGGTGACCTGAGCTTTGACAGCAGCGCCGACCACATCAGATGGATAATCCCACAGAGCTTTCAGGAAATCATCTGGATCCATTAGTCTCTATTTAATTAGCAGCTATACTTTCAGAACATGCTTGAGAACATTTTTCTTGTTAACTCCAATTAAGCTGATTTCCCACCTGAAAGTCCTGTCCTCTTGTCTTGAGCAAGCCCATATCATCATTGGATCAGTCATGTCGCCTCCTTAGAATAAGGGGGTTTATGCTTGGGAAGACAAGAGAGGTGGGCAGATGAGCAAGAAGGCTTGTCTAGTGGTTGAATTCACAGGGACAGAAGTCAGTGCTTTCAGCTCAGTCTCATTTCCAGAACTAGGGGCAACCTATGTGTCAATCATGTAGATATCTATATGAATGTTTTGAAATGCAAACAGAAGATTTGGATATGCTCTTTTTGATAGGACCATGGAAGGAAAAGTAAGAGTTTTAATTCTTTTCCTCACATCCGGAGGTTGATATTTACATAAGAATACACAGCACATGTCCTGTTAATTTTTCAGAGTGATTTGATATACAGTATTTATTCTCCTATCATCACTGTGCCTCAAGTAGACTTTAAGGATGTCAACAACTGAAGAGGTCAGTTACTCTATCAAATAAACTTGTGTGTGTGTGGGGGGGGGTATTTCATTAGAACTTTCCTGACTTCTTATTAGGGAGATTATTTGACTTTAAAAGTTACTGTAATTTAAAGGGAATATTCTTACCATATTCATTCTACCAAGAATTATAATTTCAAATCTTATAGCAATGTGTTTCTGAGTCATTAAAAACCATTGAAAGACATTTATTTTTGTACAATTCCACAATATTTTTTGCATAACTATATTCCTAGATTTCTACATTAACTACTGCTCTTTTCATGTGATTACAATTTTTTTATTCAGGTTAATTACTTCTTGTTCTATCTGCATGAAGAGGACAGTTTAAAGAAACTCTTAATTTAAATGCCTTTGAAATGATAAGTAATTTTTAAGTTATCATTTTGGGGATAATCACCCCATGTGAAACATACTTTAGGTGACAAATAGAGAACTGGAGGCCTCAGAATACAGAGAACATTTATAGTAATCCGCTATCATTGAGTATGTGTTTCAAAACAGGTGTGGGGAAAGTATGAGCCTCCAGATACTTTGGAGTTTAAACTCTATTTGTCATTTCTAGGACAGCGAGGGATGCTGGGAGTTTTAGTCTAGAAGCATCAAGCAGGTACAGTATGCCCACACCTGTTTTTAAAGCATGAGGTGTCTCATGGTAAGGCTAATCAAGACCCTTCATACTAGATTCTTGTACAAAGCCAGCTAGCATAGAATAGATGTATAAAGGTTGCCTAAAACATTCAGCTGCCCCAAAAGCCATGATGTAGCTTCCCCCACCCTGTTCTATAAACACAAGGCAAAGAGATTAGCAGTCTTAATTTAGTAATGGAACTGGGGTGCACCTGAGAGAAGCAGTATAGGTTAGAGGTAGATGACAGACTGTATGGAAGAATCGGACAGCTCCGTACTCAAATACTTGCCAGCGTCAGGGGTGTCCACTCAGTCTGCTACATCAGACAGCCCGTCCTATATACACAAAATCACATGCTTCAAAACTGAACATTGGCACTCAAAGCAAGGTTTCAAGTACTGTATAGTTGTTTGTGAGCTCCATTGAGCTAGATGGACCAATGCCCAAAGTCAGGATGAAGTTGAGGAATAGGTTCATCCCGTTTGCTGCAGATATGCTCCCACAAATGATGAGAAAAATCATTTTGTTAAGGCTCTTGATTTTTCTTACCAATGCATCTTTTGGTTTCTGTGCATTGCTTTGTGATTGGCCATTGAAAAATTGGCCTCTGAGGAAATCCTATTTTGGAAAAAAATGAATTAAAAGTAGAGAATACATGTTCCTCTTCATGCCTAGTTTAACCATCAGTATAAGCCAGGGTAGACAGTTTCTAAGGTCCATGAGACACCTCATTTGAACCCTCTAGTAGTTGTCAGGGGACCTAATTTGGTTTCACAGACTTGTCTTGGGCTTTAGAGGAGATGACTGTAGTGTTATTAATTACGCATACACAGAATTTTGGGGTACAACCATATCCTGGTCCCAGGCTGTGTCTCTCTCTTTGCGTGGTTGTCTCTGTGTGTGTGTGTGTGAGACAGTGAGTGTGTGGGAGTGTCTCTGAGCTGCACCTGGGACCCAAAGCTCTTTATTGGTTAAACAAGTACACAGGGGGTGGAGAGAAGCATTGACAATGGGACACAGGAAGACAGAGGAAGGATGGTCTTTGGTTACCTATGCATTCCATTGGTGGGGGGAGTATGTACCCTTAGGAGGAAATGCTGGCTAGTGAGGACTCATGGATAAGAGAGAGAGGAAGGAGCTTCGGGCTGGTCACAGACCAGATGTGCCTAATATCTGCTATTTAGCTTGCCATCAATTTCCCCAGGCCTCCTGACCTATACCAGGTCCAGGTTAGCTTAACTACACACTGGGTTTCCTGCTTGCTCTCTGGACATGCCTGTCCAGGGCGTAAGGCTGTCTCAGTGCTGTCAGGTTATTTTGGGGTTCAGAGCCTATTTGGGTATGGAATCCCCACAGATGGGTCTTTCTGAAAACCAGAAATATCCATATTTTTCTCAGTTTTTCTAGAAAGGCTGATTGAGTGTCAGCAGTACCCCACAAAAAAACCATGGCAAAAACATGTCTCTCAGAAGGTACAAAAGCCTTTTCAATTAAAGCAGGGATATCATGGAGCACCATGCTATGCCACTGGTATGGAGGGAACCCCCTCAGGTCTTGAGAGACTTCATTTGAGGAAGGGTTGACTAGGGGCTATGTTTGAAACTTGGTCTTGCGATTGGTGTCCAAAGTGGAAGTGTTCTGGAGCATCAATGGGAAAAAAACCGGTGGGCTCTGCACCTGCAGTTGCAGTCTTTAGTTACACGAAAGAAAGCAATTAACCAACTTCCTTTGTGATGTCTTTGTTGAAATTTGTGAAAATTTGTAAGAAAAGTGATGCACTGAAAAACTGGGGAAAATGTATTAATAAGACGTATTTGTCAAGAATTTTTAAAGAAAGGGGAGGAAAGGATGCCAGTATGAGTTGTGCATGGAATGATATTCATTCATCACTGAGACATCCCAAGGTCGCGGTTCCAACCCCTTGACTGCTCCTTTTCTCCATATTTTCCAATTCTATTGTTTCTGTTTTTAAATAATGCAACTGGGTATGCAATATGTTTTTTGCAGATCTTACAGACTTGCATAAGGGAACAGTATGATAGTTACCTTTTTAAGCTGTGAAATGGCATCTCACTTCTCTTTCTCTGTCCCTTTCTCTCCATCGCCTACCCTCTCCCTCTTTTTTTTTTCATTTGAAAGCACAGTTCTCAGTTGATTACTTCACAGGCCTCATAAACAGCCAGAAGTGACCAGGCAGCTGCTGCAAACACCTCACCTCTGAACAAAATCACTTCAAGCATCTTGTGGGGTATTGACTTTCGCCACACAGAAGACATTGTAGGCTGCAGAATTGTTTCCGTCTCACATCCTGAGAATTGACTCTACTCAAGGGTCAGAAACTCATATAAGCAGCCGAGCACAGAAGACATTTTGTAAGCATTTCCTTCAGACTTTCAAAATAGGAGGAAAAGGAAAACTCTGTTCCTCGATTGCAAGTGATGATGTGTTTACTTATTTTTATTATGGGTTTATTTTTTCCTAATGGGCCAGCTGCTAGGGGAGGAGAAAAGGAAGAGGATATTTATTTTCATTGCATTGGATAAACTTTTTTTTTGCTCCTTGATCCTGTAGACATTAGGACAATAAAACAGAAAAAGCAACTCCTAAGTGCACTTTTGTTTTATTTTTGCAATCATGTCACAAAGCCTTACGTATCACTAATCCATAGAGCGAGGCAGCCATATCTCCAGGCAACCCTTGGGGTTCATTCTGGAGGGGAAAACTTGCAGGGAGATAAATCCATTCATTGCACGCCTACTGCTAAATAGCTGCAGGATCTGGCTGCTTCCTGTTATTATAGAATCAAAAAGGATTTGAACTCTTGATTTAGAAGCCAGGGACATCATAACCCTTCTGCACGCTCAGGCGTGCTTTCCCTGAGGCGTGTATGCTAAAAAGCCTCCACATATTCCTTGCCCATATGGTCTCCCCTGGCAAAGCTGCAACTACAGGGCCCTGTATCTGAGTATAGCCTTCAAAAGGCAACAGGGAAGAAAATGTTCCTATGAGAGGAGAGTTCCTAAGGCATCAGATAAAGTCTGGCATGTCTGAGTAAAAAGAACCATGGGAATAAAAGATGGAAACGGTATGGTTTTGAACAACAGTTCCCAGAATCCCCCTAGCCAACATGGGTGCTCCGGGAACTTTAGTCCCCCCAAAAGCAGCAGTTTCCCCAAGCTTTGCTGCAGATGAGATCATGAAGACATCACTTCTTGGCAATATTCTTGGTGTGTGTCTTTTACAACCTACCAAGCATGGTGTGTGGGTGGGCAGGGGTAGTTCCTGGAGGAATTCTTAATCCCTGCTTCAAAACTACTTGGTGCACCTGGAGGATATTATATAATGGCACTCTCCCAGGCAGGTGGATGCAACCAAATACGTGGAGCCGTTCTTGGCTGAAACAGAGTGAAATGAAACAAAACACCACACTCTTGCATGATTCAGTTGTTGTAAGACTGGACACCTACCTATAAAAAAGTTCAGCTCTCCCACTCAGAGTCAGGGAGATGGAAGAATTATTTATTTATTTATTTATTTATTTATTTATTTATTTATTTATTTATTTATTTATTTATATACCACCAGATTTTTCCAAGATGGCAACTCAGGGCGGTTAACAAGGAATAGCATACAACAAAATACAGAGAAAAATAATCCGTTGCACAATATGACATAAAGAACAAAAACAAACCCAACAACAAACAGAAGAACCAAATTAAAAAGCTAAAAATACAAAACATTACTAAGGCTACTGATGATATATCTTAGTGGTCTCATTTGGGAGACCTCATATTCTCCTGAAGTTGAGTCATGGCAACTGGACTTCTTTTCTTGAGAGATCATCAACTTCCAGATAGCCTTACCTGGATGACTGGGAATCTTCACAGACATACACCTCATGTATCTTTCTCTCTTCTGGGTCTGTCCTACAGCAGGTTGTTATCTAGGGCAGTGCTCCCCAACCTTTTTGTCCCCGCGGACCGGGAAATTTTTGATAATTTTTCTGTGGCCCGACGCGGGGGTGGGGGTGGGGAGGGGGGAGAATGCGAAAGGGGGTCTGGCGGGAGGCAAAGGGGGGTGAAAACAAAGGATGGGAGGGAAGGAGGAGGGGGAGGCACGAGAGCGGCGGCGGCGGCGGCGGCACTCACCGCTTGGGGCGTCGGGGTGCCACTCCCCACACACGGGCGGGGTGGGGGGAACCCGGGCTCCTGGGCAGGCGGGCCCCCGCCTCCTCCTCCAGCGCCGGGAGCCGCGCGCGGGTCTCGCTGCTGGCGCCCCGCTTGCTCCTGCTGCCGCCTCCGCCGTCCTCCTCCGCTGGGGAAAGCGAGCGGGCGCCAGCAGCGCTTCCCGGCGGAGGAGGAGGCCCACGGCAGCGGCGGCAGCAGGAGCAGGAGCAAGCGCGGCGCCAGCAGCGAGACCCGCGCACGGCTCAGGCGCCCGCGCGCGGCACCCGCCCGGCCGCGCCAGGAAGTGCCCTCGCGGCACCGACGAGCCGCCGCCGCCGCCTCCTGCTCCTGCTCCGGTTCCTCCTCCTCCTGCTGCCACCGCCGGGAGCAGCAGCAGCGAGGGCAATTGCAGAGGGTGGCATGGCTGCTGCTGCTCCTCCGGCGGCGGCGGCAGGAGGAGGAGGAGGAGGAGGAGGAACAGAGGAGGAGGCGGCGGCGGCTCGCCGGTGCCGCGAGGGCGCTCCCGGCGCGGGCGGGCGGGTGCTGCGCGCGGGTCGCCGGGGCCAGGAGCCACGCGCGGTCTCGCTGCTGGCGCCCCGCTCACTTTCCCGGCGGAGGAGGAGGCCCACGGCGGTGGCGGCAGCAGGAGCAGGAGCAAGCGCGGCGCCAGCAGCGAGACCCGCGCGCGGCTCCCGGCCCAGGCGCCCCGCGCACCCCGCCCGGCCGCGCCAGGAAGTGCCCTCGCGGCACCGACGAGCCGCCGCCGCCGCCTCCTGCTCCTGCTTTCCTCCTCCTCCTCCTCCTCCCGTGCCGCCAGCAGCAGCAGCAGCAGCGAGGGCAATTGCGGAGGGTTTATGCTGCAATCGCCCCGTCCCGCCGCCGCCGCCGCCACCCCTCCGCAATTGCCCTCGCTGCTGCTGCTGCTGCTGCTCCTTCGGCGGCGGCGGCGGGAGGAGGAGGAGGAGGACGCGCTGCCGCCGCCGTGGCTGCTGCTGCTGCTGGTGGTGGTGGAGGGCGAGGAGGAGGAGGGCAGAGGAGGAGGAGAAGGATGCGCCGCCGCCGCCGGTGGGCGGAGGAGGGAGGCGGCGGCTCCTCCTGCGCTCCTCCAGCCTTCCTCCAGCCTTCCTCCTCCACCGGCCGGCTACGGGATAGAAGAGGAGGAGGAGGAGGGCGGCAGAGGAAAAGGGGAGGAGCCTCCCCGGCGTCCCCAGGCGGCCCGGTGCCGACCAGTCCACGGACCGGCACCAGTCCGCGGCCCGGGGGTTGGGGACCACCGATCTAGGGCATCAGTTTAAGTCTGTCAGCTTCCTATTTCACTATGCTTAGCATGGTTTAAAATTTGGCTGCTATACGTCTGTAACTTTTGTGTCTCTGTTTTCTTTTTCTGAGCAAATCTGAGCATATGAGAGAACGTGGCTGTACGCAGTGGTCTTGGTGGTGTGTCCTAGGTGGAAACTGGAAGAATGCAAGTTCATGGAATGGTTGGTGCTCTTCCAAAGTAACACAATGCCATCATGCAATGGCATCCAGAAAGTGTGCTTGTCATGTGGACTGATCCAGACTTAGGTTGATGCAAAAGTGAAAGCGACTGAAGTTCTAGACTAGCAGTTCCTCGCCAGTACCTTCAAAAAGACCTTCCTCTTCAGGCAAGCTTTCCCTGAATGAGGGACTACCTACTATGTGACTTTATATCAATTACCATACAATGCAATCACATTGTTTGATTTCATAAGAACACTAGTGTTTTCCATGTTGCTTTTTCTTCTTGTGTGCTCTTTGTAGCTCTAATGTTACCTTTCAATGCTCTAAGTTGCCTCCTCTAATTCCCTCTTCTTAATTTGAATATGTCTTATAATGTTCTGGACTGTATGTTGCCCCTCTTTATTGTAAGCTACCTTGGGTAAAAGGTGGGGTAAAAATATTCAAAAATAAAAATAAAAATAAAATAAATGAGTCCACCTGGTGAACATGTCAGCTGATAGAGGAGAGGCTTCTTGATATAGGAAATGAGGAAGCATATACAGTATTTGCAAACTCTGGAGCCATGTGCATGTTTATAGCTGTGGCTTTGATCTAAAGATAAGGAATTAACACACTGGTTCCCAAATGGGGGTGGGGTAGTGGAAAAAACAAAAAAATGATGACAGGTATCAGAAGAGATAAAACACCATCCTTTACATTTAATTTGTTTGTTTTCTGGCATTCTTAAGGGGGGCAGTTTACTGTTAAAGAGTACAGTATATGTGTCCTAAAAGTATAATTTAGTATTCATTTATTTTTATTCTCCCCCCACTCCAGTGGTTAATTATGCACTGAGTTTTCATGCAATGGGTTTTATGCTACAATGGGAAGTTGTGATGGTTTCTCCAAGTTGTGTGAATCATCATCACCCCCATCCCCACCACCAAAATCAAATAATAAACATGTTGTTAGATACCTTAAGTGCTTTCTAAAGTGGAAATTTACAAAAAGGTAAAGGTTCCCCCTGGACATGTGTGCTGGACTTAGTAAATAATTAAAGTGCACACCTGCACTTGTATATTATTGTACAAATGCTGTGCATGCTAAACATAAGAGAACAAATGCAAATGTTGTGAACAGAGTGGAAAAAGCACTGACCAACAAAGGGGTGGTGAGCCTTAGGACTTTGTTGACAGGAGGAACATATGCAAGGATGCTATCACGAGGAAAACACTCAGCCACATCTTTCAGGCCTCCTGCTCCAGGGCATGAAATAATCAGCAGATGGGAATGAAGGAAGTTCCTCTTAGGGTAGAACTGAAAATATAAATGCGTCAGGAGGACGGTAATGTTCTATATCCCCCTCCCTTTGGAGGCAGCTGGAACTGGGTACAGACGGAGGCATGAGCTGATAATGGGTGGAAACAAGTAATTGTGCAAAGAAATCCATGCAAGAGATGCTTGATAAATTCAGTTGTTCAAAATTCCTACATGAAACATCATGCTCTGCTTGTGTCAGAGTAAAGGAAGTGCATTGTGCAGGGCACACTATAGGACTCACTAATGCAGTGATGCTGTGAACCAAGATAGCTTTATAAAGGACAAATTTATGCAAGGTAGCTGCTAATTACCGTGCCTCTGTAATGTAGGAGGCAGTTTGGCTCTGAATCACAGCTGTTAGAGAACATTTGCAGAGGAAGCTCATGCACTCATGCCCCAGTTGTGGGCTCCTCGGAAGCCTTTAGCTCAGCTCTGTGGGAACACACTGCTCTGATAGGCTTACATAAGAACATAAGAACATAAGAGCAGCCTTGCTGGAACAGGACACAGCCCATCCAGTCCAGCATTCTGTCTCACACAATGGCTCACCATTTGCTTCATGATATTCACAAGCAGATGTCTTCACCTGCTTACAATTCCCTGCAAATGGCATTGAGAGATATCCTGCCTAACTCTCCAACCCAGAGGTTGTCCTTAGGCATCCATGATAGCCATTGATACCCCTGTCCTCTACGAACTTGTCTAATCCTTTCTTAAAGCTGTCCAGGCTGACAGCTGTCACCACTAGAGATGGGCACGGAATGAACATTTTTTTGTTTCCGTTACCGTTTGTCGTTTCCGTTATGTAACAAAACGACAAACGAAAATTGTGTTGAAAATGAAACGAAACGAACAGAACCATGAAAATTGTGGTCGTTACGTTTCGTTTCCGTTAATGGCGACGCACAATGAAATGAGCTGTTTTAAATGTTAAAAAACACCCTGGACATCTGTAAAAACACAGCGATAATTATTTATATTGTCTGATAATACCTACCAGGGGGGTTGGGGTCCTTAAAACGTTTGTTTTTGTCTTCTCCCATCGCGATGTATTTTTCTTTTCCCTTTAAAATGGATGTCGCCACCAGCCACAAAATGGAGGCAAGCCATGTGATGTGGGATCATGTTCAACCAATAGCATGCCTAGGTTGCAGACTTGGCGGGCAGGTCTGGCAGCCACAGAGGGCATAAAAAGCTCTGGCCGCCCCCGTCCTCCTTGCAGTCTCTGGTGGGAGTTAGGGTGGGATTGCTGTCTCTGCAACTCTAGCTTCAGTCCTGCAGCCTCCCTGTGTGCATGTGTGCTGCGTACCTCTCGGTGAGTACCCTCCCCCGCCCCGCAGTGCAGTCACTCTGCGGCTGCCTTGCACCCTGGGCAACGCCTGCCGCTGCCTTTGCAGCCTCCCTGCATACCTAGTCTGTACTGTGTCTCTGCCAGCATCCATTTTTTTTAGTGTTTTCCCTCTGGTCTGCGGCGTTGGGGGATGCCTGCGCACAGAAATGCTTTAAAAATTGTGCAAAAAGCGGGTAGAAACGACAAACGAAAAAACGAAAAACGGTAACGAAATTTTTCAAAAAATTCCCAACAAACGGAAACGAACCGAAACAGACCTCTCAACGACAAATGAAAAACCGAAACACCATTTTTCTGTTTCGTGCCCATGTCTAGTCACCACTTCTGGCAGGGAGTTCCAGAGACCAGTGATCCTCTTGTTTGAAATCTAGCACCAAAAAAATTCATGGAGTGCCCCCTAGTTCTAGGGTTGTGTGACAGGGAAAACAGTTTTTACTTATGTACCTTGTCCACACCCGTGTATGATTTTATAAACTTCAATCAGGTCACCTCTTAGGCATCGTCGTTCAAGAGGGAAGAGGCCCAGCCTTTGCATCCTCAGATAGTAAGGAAGGTGTTCAAGTCACCTAATCATTCTGGTTGCCCTCCTCTGCACCCTTTCCATTTCCATAATATTCTTCTGGAGGTATGGTGAACTGTACACAGTACTCCAGATGGGGCCTCACCATAGATTTATAGAGAGGCAAAATGACACTTGCTGACTTATTTTCTATACGCTTCCTAATGATCTCTAGCATTGAGTTTGCATTTTCCACTGCTGTGGCACACTGGGTTGACACCTTCATTGAGCTGTCCACCAGGACACCAAGGTCCCTTTCCTAGTTTGTTACAGAGATTTCAGACCCCATCAGTTTATAAATGTTTTTTTTTTTTTGCCCCAACGTGCATCATTTTGCACTTACTAATGTTGAAGCTCATTTGCCCCTGGCTTTTGTTGTGTGACAGCACACCTTCTCTTCTCCTCACTACTTCTCTATGGGGTGAATCCCTAAAATCACATGGCCTGAGAAAATAGGTTGCACACCATTCAATTTCCATTCTGCCAGAAGGAAGTTGAAGATATGATGGCAGGTGCCGATGTAATTGGGCCCCTATGACTGAATGATGTAGTCCTTTAGGTGAGGAACTACAAAGGATGGACCCCCATTCTTCAGTTTTGCCTTGGAAAGAGAGAGGATGAGCCAGAGGGGGTCCAAGGGAGGGTTGAGGAAGCTGTTATTTCTCAGGAAAGCAGAAATGTAGCTTCTCCTTGGTTTAAATAATGGACTTGAACATGCGTGCAAATCAACTGCAGTGGCCATCATGTTGTGTTTGTCACCATGTTGTCAAGTTGCTTCTGACTTATGGGTTTATTTATTTAGTACACATGCCCCACTTTTTGACTGCAGTGTAAAACTCAAGATGACTTAAAATCTTTAGAAGCCAAGATGAGAACTATAAGCCTGTTCAGATCTTGGAAGGTAAAAGCCTTGGTTCAAGTGTATCCATCTCATGCTCAGTTTTCCTCTGTTAAGTGCTTCCCACTTTTCCTGCATTTAGTACCCACAGTACGATAGCCTCAGTTTAGTCATTTTCATTGTGAGTTCAGGCTTGATTAGGACTCTCTCGCTTGTTGTTGTTGTTGTTGTTGTTGTTGTTGTTGTTGTTGTTGCTCCTGCTGCTGCTGCTGCTGCTGCTGCTGCCGCCGCCACCACCACCACCACCACCGCTGCTATTGTTTTCTGGTGTTCCATGGCACACATAAACTCTGAACCACATTTCAGATGATAGATTCCAATGTATTAATTTTATATTCTAGTATTTTAAAGTATTACCTGTTCTTGTGGTTAAGTTTCTTGTATGTTGGGCTCAAATGGGCAAGGTCTAAAAGACTCATACATGTTTCCACCTCTTCTTTACCATCATGCAACCCCCTTTCATGACAAGAACAAAAACAACAAAATCAACTCATACCAAAATTTAACATTAAATATAAACACGAATATGTAAATGAAAACATCACATCCTAAGCAAAAAAATAGCTAAATAGTTTTGTTTATAAAATACCAAATTCTGGTAATATTATCCATGGCATATATTTGCTAATACAGTACTAAAAATATTCTTCTTTCTTTTTCAAAAAATAAAATAAAATCTGGTGCTTTTATGCTCTCTTCTGGAAGTTATTCACACCACGGTGGGGGGCACCTTCCCAGTATGGGAACCAATGACATACCTTTTTTGGTAAACTTTCTAGTCATTTTTCTCAGGGTCTCATTTCCTTCTTCATTATTCTCTTCACCTCTTAAGTTCACTGCAGTATAGGATGAAATCTGAATCATGACATGACCAGTTTTATCTTGTGTCATAATATCACTAGGAGGTAAAAGATCCTCATTACCGCTCAGCATTCCTCTGGGTGCACTGCTGAGAACTATCATCAAAATGTATTGTTTGAACTAGCCCCCAGAGCCCCTGTATCTGCAGTTTGACATGGTTTCTAAATGCAAAAAGTCCTCCACCCCTTCCATTCTCCTTATAATATCCAGCTTCATTAGAAGTGGCAGCTGCAGGCAGAGAAATGACAAAAAAAGGAGGTGGAGCAGGTGGCTAGAGAGTTTAAATTTAACAATTAATTCACATTTGCAAGTAGTAATTTATGGGAAGCCATCTGTGAATCTTTAAATGGTCACTGTGTGGCCTGTGGGGAATGGTGTGGTGGCAGAGCAAAATGCCTCTATCTGTACCAAATAGTAGCTATTAGGACACAGAAGAACCTGGACAGGAGGAAAGTGCGGATAATTGGCAAAGAATGGCAAAGGGCACAATTTTCTGCCTCAGGTTAAGTTCGGGGCAGGGTTCCATTAGCTCATGGGAGAAGAGCCCTTTTTATAGCCGTATGGAAAAGCTTCACTGGCCTTTAGAGGAAAGGGAAATAAGATAACAGAACCTCAGGAATAACCAGGCTCCATTGGTCCAACATACATTTTGCATGTAGAAAATTGTCAATCTGAAGAACCCTTGGAATATCTCAACTGAAACTAGTTGGTAGAAGGTGATGGGAAAGATCTCAGCCTAAAATCCCAGAGAATCATCTGGCGGTAAGAGGAGGCTATATTCTGCCCGAAACCTTGGACATGTGGTTGTATTGCTGTAAATCTGAGTTACAATGTTGTTATGTCAAGTTGGCTCCAACCTAGGGTGATCCCATGAATGCATGACTTCCAATATGTCTTGTCCTCAACAGCTCCATTTATCTCTTGCAGACCTAAGACTGTGGCTTCCTTGGTTGAGAAAATCTATCTAATATTTAGTCTTCGCCTCTCCCTGCTGCCTCCAACTTTTCAAACCATTCTTTTCCAGTGAAACATGCCTTCTGTTGATGTGCCCAAGGTATAACAGCCTCAAATTCATCATTTTTACCCCCAGAGATAAATAGTCCAGGCCTAATTTCCTCTAAGACCCATATGTTTATACTGTATTTCTGGCAATCCTGGGTAAACACAAAACATTCATTCAGTAGCTTTTCTCAAACAGCTGTCCGTACATAGTAATCAGGAGATCCAGTGATATATCAGATCAGAGAATCTGATGTTTCACAATCTCCCTGCAGAATTTTATAGATCTCTTTGGGGGGGGGATCAGAGGACTGTGTTCATCACATCTGGCATTTACCTCAGTTAAGGGTTAATTCCAGCATGAAATCAGACAACCATATCCAACCATATCCAAATTCATCTGGGTATTAGGGTGCATGTTTGTTTTCATTGTTGCAATCATTCCAGGCAACATAGGCTTGTCTAATTCTACATTGCTTCTATGTTCCCAAAGCATGAAATTACTTCAAAGCATCTGGGAGTGCCAAACTGTCTTCCAGGAGAGGGAGAGGTGACGGTGGGTGCAGGCACTGAGCGGAGGAGGCAGAGCTCCCCCTGCTCACCTTCCTGGAGGGGGTGCTCTCACTGGGCGGTGGCTGGCATTGCAGCTAGTCCAAGAGAGGCTTGCGTGATGCAGCGACTCCATCCTCCAGTGAGCCTCTCTCGTCCTAGCAGCGGTGCTGGCTACCACAGCTGACTGGTGTGAGCAACCCCTGCTGGGCAAGGGAGCTGCAGCCGCCACCATGGTGACACAATGCAGCTGCCCATTTCTCCAGAGAGCCTCTCTCTTGGACTAGCAGCAGTGCCAGCCACTGCCGCTTAGTATGAGCACTGCTTGATGGTGGGAGGGGCCAGTCTGGGATCCCGGTGCACGCTGCAGCACCCAGGCTCTCTGTGCACAAAAGTGCCCAACGGCGCTTGGCCAAAGGACTTTGGCCACCGTTAGGGGAGCAGGGGGGAGGAGAGGACAAGGCTGCTTTGGCCCAGTCCCATTTGGCCCATGTGGGATCCCCTTCCCCAGTCGATGGGTCTGGACAGAGGCCAGGATCTCCCCCAGGATGGTGAGGTCATGGGTGGAGTGGCACAGCAGCTCCTTGATGGGGCTCCAGTGAGATAGTGCCTCTCTCCCTGGAAAGGTGTGGGGAGGGGAGGCAGAAGTGCCTCTCCATGAAGGGAGAATAGGTGAAGGTGTGGGAAGGGGAGTCCAGGTTCAGCCTCTGACCTTATGGCTCACTCCTTGCCACGAGGGGGCCAGGAGGGGGATGCAAAAACTGACTTGTCCCCAGGCACTGCAAACCCTAGCTATGCCTCTGCTGCCATCCAAAATTCAAACTGTGCCATCCAAAATTCTTACAACTATGAGAAACTGCAAACAAAACTACCTTAAGTTGTCAGCAGAACTTAAATCATACTAAACTTATGTTTCAAAATTGGAGTGGCTTGCATTCTAAAAGTGCAAATGCTTATCTTCCCCCAAAGCAAAAAAGTCAAGTCAAGCATGTTGCTTATATACTATCCCCAGGTGCCACCGGAGCACTAGACCGGATTGCCACCAAGCGCTTCCTCCGCTGTGGACCCCACTCCTCACCGTGGCTCACGGCTGAGTTGCAGGCAATAAAAAAAAATGCAGGAAGCTTGAGGTCGTCTGGAGGAAGGATCGGACGGCAGTGAATAGGGCTGCACTTAAGCAGCTGACCAGCCGCTATGTTCGCGCAATCAGGGACAGTAGAACAGCTCATGTCTCCCTGAGAATTGGTGAGGCCTCAAACCGCCATGTGGAGTTGTTCCGGGTGGTTCCAATCCTGGTCAGCTGGGGCCTCCTCCTAGTGAGTTCACTAGTAAGCAATTTGCAGCCTTTTTTAGATCAAAAATTGAGGCCATCCATTCCGATCTGTCCTCCGACTGTGCTAGTTCATCCTCTGACATCCCGGGGGCCTCACCTCCTCGGTCTTCCTACCTGGTTGATTTTGGGCCTTTGTTCCCAGTGGAGGCCTCCAGGGTTATGGCTTATTGCCGGCTGGCAGCTTCCCCTTTTGACCCTTGCCCGCTATTGCCACGGCCTCCTTCAGGGAAGGAATCTTTTCTTCCCGCTTGAAGGAGACCGTGGTGAAGCCCACTTTGAAAAAGCCCGGCTTGGCGTTGGATGATTTGTCTAGCTATTGTCCAATTGCC
Organism: Phrynocephalus forsythii; assembly: GCA_029282475.1. NCBI lineage: Eukaryota > Metazoa > Chordata > Lepidosauria > Squamata > Agamidae > Phrynocephalus > Phrynocephalus forsythii. The sequence continues at coordinate 36,237,249 of JAPFRF010000010.1, forward strand.
ATTGTTCTCTTCCTGGACAAGGTTGTTGAGAGAGTGGCTGCCATCCGGCTTCAGTCGTACGTGGAGGATAATCATATCCTGGACTGAGACTGCCCTGGTCGCTGTGCAGGATGACCTCCTCAGGGAGGTCGACAGGGGGTGCTACTCCCTGCTTGTCCTTCTGTCAGCAGCCTTTGATACCGTCGACCACAGTAACCTGCTGGACCGGCTTGCTGAGGCTGGAATTGGGGGCTCTGCTCTTTGCTGGCTCCATTCCTTCCTCGGCAACCGGTCTCAGCGGGTTCTGCTGGGGGATGATTTGTCGGCTCCTTGGACACTTCCCTGTGGGGTGCCTCAGGGGTCGGCAATCTCACCCATGCTGTTCAATGTTTATATGAGGCCGCTGGTGGAGGTCATCAGGAGATTTGGAGCTCGCTGCCATCAGTACGCTGACGACACACAGCTCTATCTCTCCTTTTCTTCTTCTTCAGAGGAGGCAGTTCACTCCCTTGATCTGTGCCTGGAGGCGGTCTTGGAATGGACCAGGACTAACCGTCTCAAGCTCAACCCGGAGAAGATGGAGGTTCTGTTCTTCGGAACGCCCTCGTCTGGGTACAATGGCCCCCTCCCTAGATTGGGGGGTTTCCCTCCAGCCTACGGACAGGGCCAGGAATCTGGGCATGGTCCTGGATTCAGCCCTCTCCCTGGAAGCCCAGGTGATGGCAGTCTCCAAGGCTGCTTTTATCCATCTCCGCAGGATCACCCAGATCCGCCAGTACCTCAGCGAGTCCTCCCTGAGGACAGTTGTGCAGGCCCTCGTATTCTCGATGATCAACTACTTCAATGCCCTCTATGTGGGGTTGCCCTTGACACTTGTCCGGAGGCTCCAGCAGGTGCAGAATGCGGCGGCCAGACTGCTGGTGGGTGCTCATAGATTCGATCACATCACCCCAGTTCTGGCTCGCCTGCATTGGCTACCCATTGCCCTCCGGATAAGGTTCAAGGTCCTGGTTTTGATTTTCAAAACCCTCCACAGTTTGGGACCAGAGTACCTGTTGGAGCGTATCTCCCAGAGGTCAACTGAGGTCAGGCCCACTAGAATGGTGCAGGCGCACTCACTTAGGGTGGCCACACCCAGGGAGGCACGGAAATCGCTTTCGCGTAACCGCGTCTTCTCTGTGGTTGGCCCCACGCTGTGGAATCATGTCCCTAGTGAGTTGCGCGTAGCACAGTCCCTGCCCACCTTTAAAAAGGCTCTGAAAACCTTCCTTTTTAGAGAGGCATATGGTGACCTTACTACTTAATTTTTTTAAAAAAAATTAAATTTTTATTTTTAATTTAATTTAATTTAATTGGAAACTATTATTTATTTATTTATTTATTTATTTATTTATTTTAAAAATATACTTTCTTAAATTTTATTATACTGGTTAAAATCAATTTACTAAAAAAAACACCATTATTTAGTCAGCTGGCCTAGAGTGCTAAGCACACAGCAGGCATTCCCTCTTTGGACAGCAATTGAGAGCTGTTGCCTCAGGAACTTAGGTGCTTGGTCATATTGAGACGTAATGGCTATCCTGCGACCTGGGACTAGGCTCAAGGCTGATTCTCCCCAGACTCCAGATGTTATGATGGCTACAGGGACAAAGTCAATTCCTGTTGATATATCTTTGTATTTTTGTCTTTTTAATTGTTCGGCCGTTGCTGCTGCGGATCCGGCTTCGATGCTGGTGTTTTGCAAGTGGGACGTGGCAAATGTATTTGGACACGTGGCCTCCCACGTTAAGCATCGGCCTTTGCTCCAGGGGATCAAGGCCGTCCCATCTGGTCTTTTGTTACTTCCAGCACACAAATGTAAAGGCTCTCGGGTAGCTGGAAAACCGGCTCTGTTAAGGGCACGACATAAGATGTCACTGATCATGTTGTGTCTGACATGTTTGCCCGAACCAAGTAAGCAGAGAGGCCATGGTGGCCCTGCGGGGTGACAGTTTTACCACAGGGACACACGTGATGGTGAACAATTGGTGCTCCCAAATGGAGACTGACTGCTATTCAAAGAGAGTTGTCATCAAGCTTCAATCCTATATTGGAGAGTGGGAGAGCATGAAGCCAATCTCCTGAGCCTTTCGACTGAGCTGCCAGCACGCCTGCACAATCTATTGGGTTGTTGGCTGAGGCCTTAAGTTTTTCCGCTAGGGCTTTGCAGCATGGGTCATCCCAGGAGCTTTGGGTAGCTCTTGTAGGTGGAAGAGGAGGAGCTGTTGGAGGGTCCAATGAAGATAAGGAGGCTAAGGCTGACCACCTTGAAAGTGCTAGATGGATGTAACTATGGGCCTTTTTACACGACCCCTAAGATCTGCTGGCCACTTAAATTCGGACCAGAGATCTTAGGGGTTCCTCGCTCTTCCTCTGTCCCCACCCCCTCCGCACTTCCTGGTTGCTGGCTGCCTGAGGGAGGGAGAAAAAAGAAAGAAAAGACTGCCTTCTTACCTCCGGGCAGCATTCAGATCTCTTAAAGGGGCGGGGCGCAAAAAAAGAACAAACGGAAGCCAGGAGAGCCCCGCACTCACTATCCTTACACCGGATCAAATATTTGTCACCTCCAAAAAGCAGGTACAAGAAAACTGCTGTTTGGTCTTGCTAAAGTGGGCGGGGTCGCACTTAATTGTCTGCAAAGTCTGGAGCTGGTGGGTAAACATTTTTAATGTCCGGACCTTGCAGCCATTTGACCGCGGAGCTTAGGGGTCATGTATAAACGCCTTTTCTTTCTGGAGGTGGAGGTGCTCAGGGAGGAGAGTGAAAATGAGGTCCGCAGTACTCACAGCAGAAGCCAAATAGGTTGAAGGTGCCAACAAAAATACATTGCGGATACCCAAGCCTCCCCACCTGACTGGAAGTGACGCCTGAAGCCATCTATCTTCATTCAGGTCTGTGTTTAGAATAGTTGACAAGGTGTCCCTAATCTGTGAAGCAATTTCTATCAGGACCAAACTGTCAAAACAAGGCACTGTGCATAAAAGATAGAGTAGCCGAGGGACTGCTAGAGTGTTGCGAAGGAGAAAAAAACCCATCATGGGGCGGCAAGAAGGCTAAGCGCTCGACAGCAATTCAAGCTCTTGTTTCTTTGTCCTTAATACTTCATCCAGATGGGGTCCACCAAATAATGGTGCTCCCAGCAGGGTTGATGCAACTGGATTTATTTCTGGGATTATGAGGCCCTGAGAAGTAAACTGGTTTAATTTAATTTAATTTAATTTAATTTTTTTTATTTTGTTTTATTTTTATTTTTATTTTTATTTTATTTTCTCTATTGCCACCCGCGTCACCTCTTGTGGAGGGCCCTTCCTCCTTTACTTTTGTTTTCTTGTTTTCTTCCCTGTTGTTTTTATTGCTATCATATTTATTATAAACTGCCCAGAGTTCTGTCCGGAAGATGGGTGGTATATAAATATAACAAACAAACAAACAAACAAACAAACAAACAAATAATGCTTAAAGCACTCTCTGGGTGTTTTGTACTTTAATTATGCAGACTACTTATCCCCCCCTTAAACCTCAGACTGCTGGCAGGCTGAGTGAACCTTAACTTGGTTGCTTATCTGGGATTGAACCTGGAACATGAGCAGAGTTTTGGTTGCAGCACTGCACTTTAACCACGGTGCTCCAAGGCTTTATAGATAGCACATTCAAAAATCAACAGATTTTACTCATATGTCTGAAGAGGTTGTCAATGTTCCACGAAAGCTCTTAAGGAATTGGTGGCAGGCCTATTCTTACTTATAGACAACCCCACAATTTTAAGCAACTACTGACACACAATGTTGCACAACACTGATGATAATATGGGAGTTGAGTCACTGAATATAATGGTGACTTGAAAGTGTACATAAAATACAGCAGTTTGTCTTTAAAATGCCACGACTTTTGTTTTGTTTTGTGTTTCTTTGTTGAAATGGTTGCACAAACTAACACAGCTACAACTACAAAAACTATATAAGAAGAATAAGTGTAAGAAGGTCATCAAATTGATTCAAATTTACAGCAGGCCCTCAGTGGCTTCCTTGGTGTAGAAGACCTAGAAATAGTTTATACCTGGTTTATATTTCCTCCTCTTCTGGTGGAGCTCTGTGACTTTGCAGTTTGCACAAGTCCACAGAGATGGTGGGACACAATATCCCCACAGACACACATGTTCTAGGTCAGTGATGGCGAACCTTTTAGAGACCGAGTGCCCAAACTGCAATTCAAAACCCACTAATTTTTTTGCAAAGTGCCAATACAATAATTTAACCTGTATACAGGTGGCTATGAAGGGGCGATGTCGGGTTCCCACAGAAAAGGCTCCAAGTGCCACCTTTGGCACCCGTGCCATAGGTTCACCATCACTGCTCTAGGTGTTCTTGGATCACCTTTGCCCTAGAAAGCATGACCCCCTGGAGTCAAGAACTCCAATGCACTGAACTGTACCAGCAGGTGAAAGGAATATATATTGAAACTTGTGAGGGTTCTTGCTTCTCCCAGGCACTCCGCTCCTCAGGTTTTAATAAAGACACATCTTTGAAAGAATAAACATGACTTTTATTTTGTTCTTCCACAACAAGGGAGGATCTTTTCTTGATAACAGTTTTAACATCTTTAACATCAATGATAAACGGATTATTCTTGGATTCATATGAAGGAGTAAACACAGAAAAATCTAGACCTCCTCCTACTCTTGGGGAGATTTGGTTCCACCACTTTCCTTCCCCTCCTTCTCAGAGAGGCTCGGTTCCCCCACTTGCACCCCAATCTCCGAAGTGAGTTTGGGCCCAGGATGTCTCTGGCGGCGGGATTTGAAGGGATAGTTGCCTCTCAAGGTCAGACCCCCTCCCAGTACACATTCTCCCAGTCCTTTCCTCCCCCTCCTTCAGCTTGGCTAGCCATTGTTCCCAAGCCAATTCCTTTCTGATCTCCTTTCTCTTACGATTGTACTCATGTGAGCCTCCTGTTCACCCCAATAAGAACAACGTTGGCGGTGAGTGTGTCTTCTGTAGCTTTCATCCTCAGGCTTAGGCATCATCATCTGCTCCCAGTCACCAGTCCATGGGTTCTCCATCCATGTCCAGTCCCAGTCTGGGGGCAAGACACGTGGCGTTCCCTTTTTACATTGTCTGAAGCCCACCTCCACCACTGCTGATTGGCTCAGTTTTCCAGCCGTTTCTAGTTCCTTCTCTACCTTAACCAGGGCCTTATCTTTTCCCTCCTCCTTCTCCCTTTCCAGAATCTTCAGGGAGTCATTAAACTGTTTCCACAGCATCTCACGTTCTTCTGCTTCTTTATCCTGAGCGGCTCTACGTTCCTCCCTCCTCTTTTGCTTCTCCAACCACTCATCCCTCTCTTTCTCTTGTGGTGCAGGTGTCACTCTCCTGCCTTCAGCCCCTTCAGGGTAGCTTCCCTCACAAAACTAAATTCTGCAATAGGAATTTATTTGCATGTTTGTATATTTCCTCAGGTGCAAACCTTTCCCCCACTTGTTTATGTATGTGGATTTATGTTGCTAAATACAGAAGGAAATGGTAGTTTGGACCCTGTATACATTTCCAGTCTATTTGTATAATATGCTAAAATAAAATTCATTAATGTTCCTGACCTACAATCTTCATGCATGTAAGTAACAGCTATAACATAAAGAGGTGATACTGGGTACGTATGCCTTTTCTTATCCATAATAACATTTTGGATGGTAGCCGCAGCAGTCCAATTTGCTACATATTTTCTCTTGCCACAATGTTAGGAATAATATAATTTTCAAATATATGAGGGCATAGAAAGACGGAATCCATGGCAACAACCCCACACAGATACACTTAGCATTGCGGGTTACGGTTCAGTGCTACAACATATGTTGGCTTGCAGAAGATTCCAGGAAGACTTGGGAAAGAGTGCTGCTTGCCATTCTGGAATGGCCAATTAATGTGAACAGTTCTGAGACAGACCGAATAATGAATGGTCGAAGTCCATGGTCTCATGCAGCAAAGTTCTATATTCTTCTTATAGCATCATCATATACTGTATATTCTTATTATAACACCAATAAAGTAAACAGCACCAATAAAGTAAATAAGGTAAATAAATTAATCTGTGTTGGCTGATCCTCAGACTGGGTGGATCCCCATTTAGTCCAAAAACATTTAAAAGAACGTCCAAGATGAATCCCCTCCTTGCACATTGTGGCTTGGTTGCAGGTAATTGCACTGTTTGTTGATAGATTGAGGTGGTAGCGCTGACTTGTGTTGTCTGCCTTCTATGCAACATTTTGCAGTTGGTTCATGAGATTAACAACTCTGATGCTGGGCAGTCCCAGTTCCTTGTACAGTGGTCCCCCCGCCTATCGCTGGGGTTAGGGACCTGACCTGACCTGCAATAATTGAAAATCCGCGATATGCAGATGCAGGTCGAGTCAGGCCTGGGGGGGGGCTAGCTGGGGGCTCTTGTACTTACCCCCAGCCTAGCCCTACCCCGAACGGGCCTGTGAGAGCCTTTCCGGGCCTTCTGGAGGCCCAAAAAGGGCCTCCCTGCGAACCGGAAGTGACTTCTGGTAAACCAGAAACCATTTCTAAGACCTCCGACAGGCCTAGAAAGGGTCTTGGAGGCCTCAGAAATGATATTCAGTGATCCGGAAGTAACTTCTGGTTCGCAGAGAGGCCCTTTTGGGGCCTCCAGAAGGCCTAGGAAGGCCCTCACAGGCCTGTTTGGGGCAGCTCCAGGCCTGCAGTAAGTATGGGAGGCTTGAAACAGGTCTTTCCCCCCTTACCCTAGGGGCCCTTTTTCATATACTGCAGTCCCGAGATATAGTGGGACCGCAATATATGAACTGCAAAAGGGTGGGGGACCACTGTTGCTATTATGGCTGATCTGATATTACTAATGAGCCAGTGCAATGGGCCAGGCTGTTAATGAGCCGTATTGCATGCTACATATAGTACAGAACATGAAACATCTAATGATACAAGAAACAGGGGTAAATATCCCAATTCTTCTTATGCAATAGCATCTAAATACAGGAGTTGCCAAGGGGAAAGTAGGGTGGAACAGTGGTTAGGACACGAAACCGGGAAAAGCTAGATTGAAATTCCTATTCAGTCATAAAGCTTACTAATTCACCTCGGGCTGTTCCTGTTCTCCCAGCCTAACACATTTAAGAGGACAGATGGCCAAGGGACAGTCCTGTATCACTTCTTCGGGTAACAGTGGAATGAAAAAGGGAAGGTGGCAATACCAGTTGGAAACTTCAAGCTGTGCTACACAGAAACCTTGCCAGTTTAAGAAACAAAACTGGCTGACATGTGCTCTAAAGAGAAAAGACACTCACGACTACCCTCTTTGAACAAGTGGCTTGCATACTTTGCACATCCATTCACGTTTGTCTCCGAGATCTCTGCATTAACAACAGCAGCGATCCAGCCCAAACATCATTTGCATGAGTTCATCCATTCAGGCTCTGAGCAGCTGTTCTGTTTGTTCCTTTTATTCCCCCTTTTATCGGAAGCTTTTGAGCATCCTTACAAATGTTTCTTTTGATTTCAAATAAATGTTTGGGAGAACATCTGGTCCCAGCGGATTTATGCACAAAGGCAGGCTTGGGGTGGTGGAGGAGTGGAGTTTGGAGTTGCGAAGATATTTTCTCTGGACCAAGTGAAAAAAATTAAAATGTGCATCATTCATGTAGGGTAATTGCAGCTGGCATTTGGTTACATCATGGCTATGGGTTCTCTTTTTCTTCAGGATCCATTGGCAATTTCACAGCAGGGACCCAGTTGTGTGTCAAACATTGTAAACATATATATATTTGAAAAATATGTCTGCATGTATGGACATAATGGTAATTCTGCTGTTTCAACCAGTGTTACTGTAGCCCCAGACTTAATATATGAAGATCCCTGTTCATCAGCCTCTCTTAATTGCCCCCACCTTCGCTGTGATTCAGACTAGAACATCGACAAATTCCTTTTCAGGGTACCATCCTGAAGTCGGCAAAGCGTAGTCCAGAAATGGAACTTTCCCAAGCTGTGATTTCAAGCCACATGGCCCTTCTTCCCAAATGCCCACACCCATGTCTTCAATGTGGGTTCTACACCTGCACTTGCCTGAATGTCATCTTTTTTCACACAGAAATTGCTGAGAATCACAAAGAAAGCTATGACACATGACAGAAGCCATGCTTGCAGTTCATCCATGTGCCTAACTGATGGGTACTGCAGATTTGTTTTAATTATTTAATTTCCCTTAATTTTGGGCTAAATTAAATCTTTCTGGGCACTTGAATGAAACAGAAGTTAGATCAATAATGCTTAGCTCTAAAGGAATATGTTGGGGAGTGGGGGAAATGAACAGCCGTTGCTATCCAGGAATTTGCAAGCTCCATTTGAGGGAGCTCCACGAAGGAGCTTTTCAACAGTAGATGCTCAGAAGCAGGCATTAGAGACAACAGTAGAGAGAAATCATTAACTAATGTGAGCATCTGCATGTCATGGCATTGACTCTCTCTCACTTCTGGAATTATAGGCACATTAGCTAGTTTTGTTTGGCCATTGTTCTTCAGGATAAAATCCCTTTGAAGTCTGATTGCACAAATGGGGAAAAATTACCTTAATCCATCATGACCTAAATTCAATCCTGAGAGGTTCAGGTAGCTGGCTCAAGATTGATTATGCCTTCCATCCTTCCAAAATTAGTAAAGCAAGTGTTTAGCTTGCTGCAAGGGGGGGCAACATGTTTTTTGCATGTGATAAAGCACCAAGAGAGAGCTCTAAGCACTACGAGGTAATATATAGGTTGAAACAACAACAACAAAATAATAATAATAATAATAATAATAATAATAATAATAATAATAATAATAATAATAATAATAATAATAATAATAATAATAATAATAATAATAATAACAACAACCTCTACAGGCTGTCTCTAACATCTGTTTCTGTCTCATGCATGTTAATAATGAGTCACTTCATAGTGTAGTTCTGTCCCCTCTGACTGCTTCCTCTTTCTTAGTAGATTGTCATCTAGATGGGAAAGACACATTAAATTAGCTCCATCCACTAAGATGGCCAGGCATTCTGCCTTTGAAGGGGTTTTCAGCTCATTGCGGTTATTTTCTTGACCCATCCTCCATCTTTCTGTGTGCTCATCGCACATGGTTACTTGATAGCACTGGGTGTTGTCCTTCCTCAGGAGCCTTTAGATGGCGGCCAAATGTCCTACTTGACAGAAGAGAGTATTAAACTGTCTCAGGCCTGAGGGTTAGGCATCGCTGAGCACCTGGCAGGTCCCTACTCTCTGGAGTTTGTTGTGCTGCTTCAGGAAGTCTTCCGCCCAGCCCATGGGAGCTGGTTGTGCAGACTGTGGACAAGAAGGGCAGGACGACTCAATCAATTCTCCATTCTTGGCAAGAAGGAGAGGATCCCCACTGAGGATACCTAGTGTAATTCCTCTCTTCCCAAACCTGGAGCCAATACTCTGCTTGGCCCCAATTCATCTGACACTCCAGTCCCAGTTTAATGAAAAGGGAGGAAGAGCAGAGATGTGAAGTCACTCATTAACACTTAGCTTCTGGACACAAGATTCAGCAGGGACACAAATCACCCAGTCACTTGTTTATTTAAAATATTTCTATGCAGCCTCTCTCTTTAGAAATGACTCTAGTTGGCTCTTAAGAGACAAATTGTATTCAAACCAGCAACTTCACCCATGGAGTTCCTGTCTGAATTTGGGTCATTGACATAAAAGCCTATTCTTTAGCTGGAAGTTTGACACTCATACTCTCTAAATGCAAGACCTGACTAACCATAGAATCATAGAATCATAGAGTTGGAAGAGACCTCAAGGGCCATCTAGTCCAACCCCCTGCCATGCAGTAACCCCCAACATAGGCCTCTTGACAGATGGCCATCCAGCCTCTGCTTTAAAATCTCCAAAGAAGGAGACTCCACCACCCTCCGTGGCAGCTTATTCCACTGCTGAACAGCTCTAACTGCCATGAAATTCTTCCTAATGTTCAAATGGAATCTCTTTTCCTGTAGTTTGAAACCATTGCCCCGAGTCCTAGTCTCTGAAGCCATGGAAAACAAACCAGTCCCTTCTTCAATGTGACATCCTTTCAAATATTTAAACATAACTATCATATCCCCTCTCACTCTTCTTTTTGTAAGGCTAAACATTCCCAGCTCCCTAAACCGCTCCTCGTAAGATATTTCCTCCAGACCCTCAGTCATCCCGGTCGCCCTCCTCTGGACCTGTTCAAGAGGAGGGCGATATATTCCTTGTTCTGATTACGACTTTTTGGACATAGTCATTCTTCTGTGGTCCCCCCCATTCAGATTTCCAATTCTTATGAATTTACTTATTTCCTTTAACATTTAGAATATAAAACCATCTTTTGATCAACCTATACTTCCTTTGCCCTTGAACATTGTTCCTTTTTTATTCTCGTATCCTATCAGTTTTAATGGTCTCCACATGTTTTTGGTATACAGTATATCTATTATTGCCGGAGTTCTCTTTTCAATACCAAACATTGTAAAACAACCACACAGACTCTTTGACGTCTAAGATTTGCATAGAGACTATCCATATATGTTCACTACCCTTTAAGGGTACCTTTTGTCTGCACAAATGTGAGCATTGCTTTGAAATGTCTACTGTTTCTCCTTGTTTTCAAATGTGCATGTTGTTCATTTTCCTTTGGAGTCCCAAAAATGTTTTAAAAGTTATTCTGAGGAATGTGCCATTGTTCCTTATCTTGATGCTCTTTAGGACTCACCAGATGCTCATCTTTCTAAATGCTAACTCTAACACTTCATGCCAGCTTTTTAATTCTAAGTGGGAATTACAGCCCTACTGTAATCAGGGCTGGGGTGCGCTGTGGGGGAAGAGATTTATGGAATGATTCCAGATCTTTTCAATCAGAAAAGACACCAGCTGGAGACACTGGCCCTGCCCATGCTCAACAGAACAGGGATGAGGTATTACCCTCTCCCCCCTGGTTTCTTGGCTTCAGCTCCCATCATCCTTCTCCATTGGCCATGATCACCAGAATGAATGGGAGTTGTAGTTCAACAATATCTGAAGGACCACACATCTCACCAGCTCCACAGTTAATTCTAATCCAATTAACATCACCCTGTTAGACATGTCTATTCAGCAGTAAGTCTTTTAGGGTTTAAGAATAAAGGAAACTGCCTTTCACACAGCAAGACTCTGTCTAGCCCAGTAATGTCCACCCCGATTGCCAGTGCATCTCCACGTATTCAGGTATGGGTTTTTCTGTTCTTCCCTAGAGGTGATGGGGATTGAACATGGGGCCTTGCATGGAAGTTGTTTTCTCTGCTAACTGAGTTATGGTAGTGTTTGGTTAATGAACCCCACCTATACTTCTCAAGATGGTGACAAACCACAGAATTTTCGATCCAGCACCCCCACCACATGCATAGACACTGCATGTCCAACCTTGTTTTGCTTAATATCCAGAATAATTAAGAGGCATTCTGGACAACATCCTACTCATTACTTGGTGTTGGTGATGTTTCCACGGATCCTAATGAAGATATTTTCTTACTGTGGTTTTTAGATGGCTCAGTCATTCCCTTACAACTCTATTTCACTACTAGGATATTACACTACTACAATGAATGGAATATTGCAGGGTGTGAAAGGCACTCTGCCATCACCGATACACAAGATATCACCAGGAAATTACCTGGGTGTATGTTGACCTGGGTGGAGGCCTGGAAACACACACACACACACACACACACACACACACACACACACACACACACACACACACACACACACACACACACACACACACACACACACACACACACACCATTTAGAACTGCAATTTCCTCCTTTCACATTTTGGTCTTTTTGATCGCACAGTCTTCATTATTCCCTTCGGCCTTTGGGTGTAGATCAAAGGGATGCTGCAGCTGCTTTCAAGTTGAACAGAGAGAACTGGAACTGGAGCAGTGACTAGTTTCATTAGAAAAAATTATCAGGTTCCTGTGGAGAGAAAATGAGTCATTTCCCCCCAACCATATTGAGACAGTACAAAAGCTCCTATCCCAGAAGAATGTCTCTGCACTTCAGGGAACTCTGTCTCTGCATTCAGGACTACAAATTATAGGAAGAAGTGGGAATAGGTATTACTTTTTTTTTTTGAGGGGAGGGGACAAAGTATGCCTCAGCAGCAAGTCTTATTGCAGGGCCTTGACTCTTCCCGATGTCATCTATTAAAAGCTTCACATCTTCGTGGCTCTCATCTCTCAACTCTGGAACCTACATTGAAGGTTGAGCTCTTGGACAGCCCTTGGCAGTGACATACTGGGCCCTTGCTTCCTTATCTTGGAATCCTAAATCTAATGACCTGCAACAGCAGTGGAGATGTATGGCTTCTTCTCCCCCACCAGAATGAAGAAACTGCAGGTAGGCAGAGGGAGGAAAGGTCGTGAATTAGGATGTTCATTGTTAGTGAGCCATGCTGTTCTTAAGCAGAGACAGAGCAGCAATGCCTTGACAATTTGTTTCTTTCAGGACTCTTACTGCGTTTACTGGGAATCCTTTTGGGGAAGGGATACTGTCTGCTCAGTGACCATTTCCTGAGATAGCTATAATCTATCCAAATTTATTCAGATTTGATCAGGGTTGAAGTTTGTGGGAGTATCACTCTGCAGTAGGATGGAGCTTAGGTTAGTTTGTTTATGACATCAAAGGTGTCGTGTTAAATTTGAAAAGGCTGGCACTCATGAGGTCTACTATTATAGCTAGCTCCTTCTCTCTAAAGATAGTCAAATAAATGCAGGTAGGACTAGGAATCAGGACACCTGGAAGCAAACCCCTACTCAGTCATGAAAACTTGGGGTGGGTGGGTGGAGGCAAGGCATGGAACTGGTAAAACCACTCCATAAATATCTCACTTACCTTGAAAGTGCTGTTAGGGTTGTTGTTTTAAGCTGGTTCTGACTTAATGACGCATAACACAGAGAGTGTATGAATATACGGTAGGTTTCACTTCTATGAAATATGCAGGGTATGGAGTTGTGGGTATGACCTTAGTACTTTTTATCACTTTCCTTCACTGAAGAAAGCATCTCCTGCCATCAGCGTGTGATGCTGGCTATTTGGACCACACTGTCTTAATTCCAGCTCTCATCATGAGAATTCGCCTAAGTCCTCTGGGACTGTCTGCCCCCTGCTGGCCAAAACTGCTAAGAAATGCTACCATTTTAATCAGCAGGATTGATGTGGTGTGGTGTGGGGTAGTGGATAGACTAGTAGAGTGATGTTGGAATAGAACCCTGGAGAAGAGGGTTTGAATCTCCACCCAGCCAAAGAAACTCACTAGGGGAGTGAAAGTGGTAAAACCACTTCTTAAATAACTCACTTAACCTTGACAGCCCTGTTAGAATTGTTATAAGTCAGTCCTGACTTGGCAGCCAACAACACACACACACACACACACACACACACACACACACACACACACACACACACACACACACACACACACACACACACACACACACACACACACACACCTGTTAGAGGGAAACAACCTCAGATTCCATCTTCCCCAAAACATCTTCCCTCCCCCCCAGTGCTATAGAATTCACTTCAGCTATTTTCTGTATTCTAATTATCTTTCTACTCAGAAACCCATTTCCTGCAAAAGGTCTTTCAGACTGGCAGTCTAAAGATGCCCCCATCCTGCTACTGCCCTGCCACATGCTGGGAAATGTAAAAGGATGGTTACCACTTGGCTGTGTGGCAAAACGGCCGTGTGAGAAGATAATGTGACTGTATTGCTGATAAGGTAGCCGAGAGATGCTTTTCAAGTGTGAGGCATGGTGTCTGAGTCTCACTTGTCTCGGTGTAGACCAGCGGTTTTCAACCTGTGTGTCCCCAGATGTTCCTGGACTGCAACTCTCAGAAGTCTTCGTCACTAGCCGAGCTGGCCAGGTTTTCTGGGAGTTGCAGTCCAGGAACTTCTGGGGACCCACTGGTTGAGAACCACTGGTGTAGTAGACCAAGTGATGTGATTATGTGGCACACTCCAACAGTGTTTTGCCTATCCATTACTTTCCTGTTCCGGGCATGCTAAAAACGGTCAGAGTTTTTACAACTTCACATGCTGCCTGGAGAAGTAGTGGCTGGGAGGGGCCTTTTTGCACTGAAATGAGCGTCATTCTGTCCAGCATTAACCAAATGTTTCCTCCTGCTTCTGATTTCAAAGAGAGTCCCACTTCTCTGCCCAGGCCTCCTTTCAGTCTCTCTCCAGAGCCTGTTGAAATCAATTGCTGAAAAGCAATCCTGTTTGTCAGTTTGTTGTGGCTCAGTGGTAATAAAACCTTTCATTCTTTCTGCTACTGATGTGAACTATTGAGACAGCAAGTGCCAGTTAATGTGAAAAGGGGTGCACTACTCTGGGGAACTTGAGGCTATTCTGCTCTGTGAATCCCTGCACTTCTGCGGCACAGCTTGAGGAGTTGAGCCAGAAATTCAAAACTCTACAACAAAAATCAAACAAAATACATAGGCTTTTGCTTCACCCTGACTTCATTTCCTTTTCTTTTCTTTTTCAAAAAAAGGACAAACAAAAGAAAAGGAATGTTGGAAACAGATGAAGAGCAAAGATTGGAAATGTTACTTTGGTGGACTACAAAGACCAGTGCCTCACAGCCAGCATGGTCAATGGTAGTTTTGGGGTGGGATTCTGACAGTTGCAGTCCTAGAAAAACTTCTCCAGCATTTAGGATGCAATATGGCTGAATATACTTCTGCTGACTAGAATTCAGATAGCTGAATTTATTATGTTTTGTATAACTTTCTGCAACTAATTGCAGCTAAATTGAGGCATGGGGTGCATTAGTTGCACAATGAGGTGTGCAAGCAGACATGCAACCAAGATATGCTCTGCCACGCACCTTATTAATTCGCTGTAATTAATTGCGGCAAGTCACACACACCTTGATGCTAGGACCAATCAGATCTTTACATGTTTCTATAAAGCTACCCCTGGAGCAACTCTTCTCCTGAATTATGGCAGGTTATGTCCTGAAAAAGCTTCATTGGCTGATTTCTAAATATTGAGTTTCTGTTAAAGCACAGAAGACCATTTGTGTGTATGTGTATGTGTATGTGTATGTGTATGTGTATGTGTATGTGTATGTGTATGTGTATGTGTATGTGTATGTGTATGTGTATGTGTATGTGATGAATGAGTAGGCAGTCTATGGACCCAGCCAAGGCATAAGTCTGAATAACCCTTTGCTGATGCTGCTGGGTCTGCTAGACTGCGAGGTGTCACTATGCAATATTTTCCAAGCAGGGTCATAACATTACACTGAGGTATCTGGAAGCTGAGTCATGGCAACTGGACTTCTTTTCTTGGGAGACTGAAACGTTTCGCTGCTCATCCAAACAGCTTCATCAGTCTGAGGAAAGCTAGTTGAGAGTCTTCCATTTTATAGTTCACTTTGACCTCGTGTCACCTGGTCTGAAATAGGCTCATCAGATGAACAATGGCCTGAATGGGCCCATTAGTTGGACAGTAGTCTCAATAGGCCATTAGGCGAACAATGGCCTAAGGTGCTGAAACCCATAAAGTATGGGTTGTTAGCTGTGGCCTTGGTGGCCTGATAAGTAGTTTCAATCTCCCAAGAAAAGAAGTCCCGTTGCCATGACTCAAATTCCAGATAAACCCACCTGGATGACTGAGAATCTTCACAGACATATTACACTGAGGTAGCTGATGGTTCTTTGTGAGGGTGCAGAGGTGGCGCAAGATTTTCTGCTGCCTGTAGAGAATAGTAAAGGATGTCCCTCTCCATTCCATGAACCGACGCCTACTACACTGGCAGCTGAACTCCACCACTCTAACTACAGGAAAGCACCCTCT
Source organism: Phrynocephalus forsythii (assembly GCA_029282475.1). Classification (NCBI taxonomy): domain Eukaryota; kingdom Metazoa; phylum Chordata; class Lepidosauria; order Squamata; family Agamidae; genus Phrynocephalus; species Phrynocephalus forsythii. Next base: position 36,253,174 of record JAPFRF010000010.1, read on the forward strand.
TCACCTCTCCTGAGGACAGCGGGGACAGTTTAAGGATTGCACGGCAAGCTATAGGACACACATAGCACCTCTAGCCTATCAGAGGGCTGCCTTCCCAACAGAGGAATTTTCATCGCTCTGTGTAAGTTGGCCCTGGATGCACAGTGTCCTTGGACTGTAGCTTCTGAAGTCACCTTTTTCCTTCTTTGCTTATATACAGTCCTTCCTCCTGACTCACGTTAGTGCCTAGCATTCCATTTCACTTTCAAACAGCTTCATGTTGGTGGGTGTGGGGAAATTTCGATTTAGATCAATTAGCCTAAGCACGGTAGAGAAAGAATATAAAAGGAGATGGGAGTGAGGTTGAATTATTATTATTATTCACACCGAGAGCCTATGGGTCTGAAACCAATTTATCAGTGGTGGCAGAAACAGCTTTGGACCATCTCCAGTGCTTTGATATTGTCCTCCCTGACCCATTAGTTCAGCCATTTGAAATGCAAAAGGGCTTTTTTTGCTGCCTATATTGATTCGGAGAGGGCGTTTGATTCTATAAATTACAAAGGGGTTTGGCTAAAGTTTTAAGATCTGACCATTGATTTAGGATTTGAGTTCATCTGGGAGATTGTTTATTGCCATAATCTACAGCAGGTTGGATCAAAGACTAATGGAAGAGGTATTGATTGTCTTCATTGCTTCAAAGAGCCCCGATAAGCATATGTTTCAGGGCTGCTCTATTTGTTTTTCAGGGATGATACCTGAACAGATGAGAACAACTCTCCTTCCTCAACTATGTGTATTAATTACCACATTGAGATCAATCTTAGCTCCCCCCAAATAAGTATCATGGTGATCTAGGATAAAAGTCTCAGCATTATCAGTCTTCTCCAGTGCTAGTGAGTTTTGATCATTTACTGCCCAGTTATGGGTCTTTAGCCCTTGTATGAGAGTTGTGTAGCATAGTGGCTGGGCTCTTTCATTGTATGCAAAAGCTTACTGCCTCATTTCCTCACATCTCTAGATGAGGCTGAGAAGAATCTGGGCTAAAAGTCAATCTGTACATTGTAGCTTACCCATCATTACACGGAGAGCCAAAATTACATTAGTGTTCCAGAGATGCAATTTAGGCGAACATTTGTGTCTGAGAAATCAGACTTGCAGAGGAAGCCTGTGATTAGCCCCCATACACCCATCGCAAAAGAAAGCAAGTTTATTTGCAATTGCAAACAATGAGAGGTTAAAAAAAAGTTCCAGTTGTGACAATTGGGGGTGGGGAGGGGGAGAATGCGAAAGGGGGTCCGGCGGGGAGGCAAAGGGGGTGAAAGCAAAGGATGGGAGGGAAGGAGGAGGGAGGCACGAGCACTCAGGCCTGGGGCACTTGAGAGTCTCTCTTCTAACCCTTTAGGGTTCGTTAGAGGGATATAAGTATTTGCTCTTGTCTCCTCCTCCTTCCGCCGCTGCCGCCGGAGCAGCAGCAGCCACCCCCGCAATCGCCCCCGCTGGCTGCAGCCCCGTCCGCCGCCGCCGCCACCACCCCTCCGCAGGCCCTCGCTGCTGCTGCTGCTCCGGAGGAGGAGGAGGAGGAGGAGGAGGAGGAACGGGCAGCAGGAGCAGGAGGCAGCGGCGGTTCTCTTGGGCAAGATGGAGGAAATGTGTTGTTTCTCTCCTTGCCCTCAGAGAAGGTAATTATTTGCATAGACCTTCATATGCACATAATGGCTTTATGTAAAATCACATGGCTTGTGCAAATTACACAAAACTACCATCCCTGCTCCTTTGTTTCTGAGACCTTCAGAAACTAAAAAGCATGGAATAACCCACCCCCTTTTAACCAACCAGGAATCCTTTCTGTTGTTTCACAGTTAACAACAATCTCTTGCCAGAAGACCTAATCACCATTAAGTGAGTGCAGTAGTATAGGATTGTGCACCCTTATTTCATTCTTGCACAGGAGGGAAGAAACCTTGTTGACTTTCAAAATGACTCATCTGCGTCTTGCTCTTTTGATACAGCAAACAAGAACAAGGAATTCTGAGGATTTCTTTTAACTTTTATCAGTAACATGTAATCTAGCCTTGAAAACTTGGAGAGCTGCTAGTGGCCTGTGTACGTCAAGGGTAGATAATTTCAGCCCCTTTAGACACTGTTGGATTCCGGATCCCATCCTCCTTCACAACTAACTCTGCTGGCTAGGTCTGATAGGACTTGCAGTCCAAAAACATCTGGAAGGCCTCAGGTTGCCTCCTTTCTTTCACTTATGTAGCTAATCCCAAATCAGATAGCCCAATGCTTTAACTCAAAGTCTGGCAGTATCCTACATTCTTGCAATTGTAATCCACACTCAGTAAAAAGAAAGTAGAATCACATTTAAGAAAGGGCACCCCAGGGCCACCAGGAATGCCTGACCTTTTTGGGGGGGGGGTCTACTTTTACTGGTCAAATTAGGTTTGATGAATGCCTCCTGGGAAAATTTTTGAGAGCTTCTGAGTGCAAATCATGCATGCCCATGTAGTCTTCCTTGCACATGTTTGGAGCTGGGGTTGTCCCAAGGAATGCTGCCTGGGCCAGAATGAGGAGACTCTGCCTTCCCCATCCTATGTATCAAAATTGGTTACTTAAATGTTCCTTTAAGTCAGGGGTGCCCAAACTTTTTGTAAGGAGGGCCAGATTTGGTGGCTGAGAATGTGTCAGGGGCCGGTTGCTCCCTGCCACCCAATTGCAAGCCCCACCCACTGACCTGTAAGCCCCACCCACTGACCCCTTGCAACCCCACCCGCACCAAGGGAGGGAGGGAGGAAGGGAGAAACCAAGAGAGGAAGGAAGGAAGGTGGGGAACAAGGAAGGGAGGGAGGGAGGGAGGTGAGGACCAAGGGAGGGAGGAACAAAGGAAGGAAGGTGGGGACCAAGGGAGGGAGGAAAGAAGGAAGGTGGGGACCAAAGGAAGCACAGGGAGCCGTGTTCACTGGTCGCCCCTTGGAAGAGGTGATCTGTGTGACCTTGCAACCCCCCCAAGCTCCCCAGCGGTGGCGACAGCTTGCCCGCCAGCCCACCCCAAAGCTCCTTGGCAGTGGTGGAGGTCCGCTGGCCTGCCCAGTCACCCAAGCTTCCCAGTGGTGTCGGTGGTGCGACCCGCCCAATCACTGCCCCGCACATGCGCCCAACCTCACAATGTTCCCGGCTATGCCGGTGGCGGTGGCCTGCCCATGTGCCGCCCTGCGTGCACGTGCCTAGCTTCACAAGGTTCCTGGTGAGGCCGGTGGCAGCGGCCCGCCCGTGCGCCCAGCCCTACAAGGTTCCCGGCGGTACTGGTGCTGGTGGCCCACCCCCTCGCCTGCCCACCCAGCCCCTCAAGCTTCCAGGTGGTGTCAGTGTTGGTGGAAGATTTTTTTTTTTTTAAAAAAAAACATGGGACGAAGGAGGGGGAGGGAGGGGTGGGCCAGCCAGCCACGGGCCACTAAGAATGGCCTGATGGGTGGGATTTGGCCCCTTGGCCGGAGTTTGGGCAGGCCGGCTTTAAGTACTGGTGATGGGATAAGTGTCTTTCACCTACCATTCAGAAGTCTAGTTTTAGATGCTTAAGGCAGGATATGTGTGGCATGCACAATAGTGTCTTGCATTGCAGGAGAAACAGCTGGGGAGTTCAGGAAAGACAGCCGCTGCAGCCGTGACAGTCATCACACATTGTCCAGTGGAAGGATCAGCATTGATTTGTAGAGAGTCCCTGCATTTGCAGTTGTATCTGTGGCAGGTCATGCACCTGCAAATGGAAAACAAACACTGACGTATAATCAAGGTTTTTTTGGCAGATGTTTATTTATTTTGTCAGCTGCATCGATCAGATGACATCTCCATTTGGTGCTGACCAGTGGGTTCAGCTGTGTACCGCACTAATGTCAGTACTGGTTGCATTTAATATTTTTATCCAGCTTTTCTACCTCTTAATATTCAGAACACAGCTAAAGAAAAAAATACCTTGAAGTATATATGTCTGCTATTAAAACATATTGTGTTACTCACATGTGTGTGGATGTACACTTACATATAAATGCGCGCACACGCGCGCTCTCTCTCTCTCACACACACAGAGGAAGAGATTGATGGAAAGAAAGGAAAGAAAGGTAAAACACTCTCTTGCTGTTTCAGTAGCATGTAGAGGTTGGGATCTCACATTTATTTCCTTTATATTTGCTTATTCATTTTAATTTTTAATAGTGTTTTGTGTAAACCAAAGCAAAGTGTTCTGCTTATATACTGCCCATACCACTCCAAGTAATCTCTGGGAGGTTTACAGTTTTAATTACAGTATGCAGGCTACACATTGCCCCCCCCCCAGCAAACTGGGTACTCATTTTACCGACCTCGGAAGGATGGAAGGCTGAGTCAGCCTTGAGCCCACTACCTGGGATCGAACCCCAGGTCATGAGCAGAGTTTTACCTGCAGGACAGGCATTTTGACTACTGTACCACAGGGCTCCTTTTTTTGTAAACCAACCCAAACCAGGGCATCCCAATGACCCACAGGGTCCTTTCTTGCTCTGGATGTTTCAGATGATTACTGAGCGCTGCTGTAATTTAGGCCTCTCACCATGGAGACAGAGATAGGGGTTTGATTCCCTACTGTGCCTTCTTGATAGGAGTTGGACTCCATGATCCATTGGGTCCCTTCCATCTCAGCAGTGCTAAGGTTATTCTTATTAAACATCAATCCCAAAATGTATTTACACATCCCAGAGCTCATTTTATAAACCCACAGGTGGTAAATTGGCTAGTATTGTTACAAATGCCTCCCCAGACCCATTCATCTTCTTCATCTCCAGAGATCCATTCCTAAACCTCTTGTGTTTAATATTAAACTCTTAACACCACTCCAAACGAGGAAATCACAGCCGCACAAACCTCTGGCTCTTTTCCCTGCCTTTCTCTCATCGTGCACAGATCTCGCAAGCTCTGCCCTCCTGCTAAAGGTGGCAGCACAGCCTATGGCTTGTAATGACAGCCTCCGCAATGAACATTTTGTCCTACTGGCATAGGAGACAACTTGATGTCTAATGGATAGCGGGGAGACATTTGGAACTGCAGCATGTTCAACCAGGCTTTGGCAACCCTTCCATTAGTAGCTGTCATGGATCATTTTTGGAGTAAGAAAGGAACTAAAGGGTCAAAAATACGTTGTTGACACCACGGAGCAGAGATGAGCACTTGGCCAACAATGTATTTGCTGCCTAGAGAATAGCTGGAATTGAACAGTTTATCTGCTTCTCTTTCGGTACTTATGCCATTAACGTCTAATAAGAATTAATCTTTTTTAAAAAAGCCAGCCTTTGCAGAGTTCTCCCAGGAAGATTTAGCCTCATCTTTTACATATTAAAATGCTCAGCTACCAATCACATTAAAATTATGAAAACCAGCCTGAAAATTACAGAGGAAGAATGCTAGCTTTAAAGGCTTTTTCTAAGCAGTTTTTGAATTTTCCTGATAATGTTAGGGCTTTATTTCAAGAATTAAGACCCCAGGGAAAAAGATGCCTCATTATAAGCAAAATGGGGCCGGTTGAGCACTGCAGTAACAAATGCAGTGTTACTATGGGGTGGCCAGAAGGCAGATCAAAGTCTACTCACTGGGTGTTTTGCAAGAGCTCAGCAAGGATTTTCTGACTCTCCCCTCCCTCTCATTATGCTAATGAAATCAAGAAAGCTTTAAGATGGCCAGGGAAAAATCAGGAGAGGCTTACGATTTTGTTGGAGTAGAGCACCAATGCCTCTAGCAGGTTATCTGAACTGGGGAGTAGACATGGGCATGACCAGAGCAAATGATGTTTCGAGTTTTCGTTTGTCGGAACGGGTCCATTTTGGGTCGTTTCCATCTGTTGCAAAATTTATCAAAAATTTGTTGTTTTGTTTGTCGTTTGTCGTTTCCACCACAATTTAGCGCGATTTGACTTCCCAGAGCATAGGGCGTCCCACAATCAGGGCCGGCGCTAGGTGTTTTTGTGCCCTAGGCGGGGGGTGGGTGGCGGGTGGTGGGGGGAGGTGTGGGCGGGCGGCGGCCACGGGTGGGTGAGTGGGCAGGCGGCGGCATGGGCGGACGGGCGAGTGGGCAGTTAGGAATAGGATATCACTTAGGATAGAGGTTCTGTTCTTGGTTTGCACCCCAAATGTGTGTGTGTGCAAGCAAATTGAAGTTGGGAAAATAGAAAATAAATGGTAGTTTATAATATATTTTTAAAATAAATCCACACCTCCCACTCCCAGTCGAACCTCCCCCTTTATCCAATATCAGAAAAAAAATCCTCAAACTGCCAGAGAAGAAATAAAGAATAAACTCCTATTCCCTTCAGCAGACAAAGCTGCAGGGAATCAAAGAAATTATTTTCTAAATTCAATTCCCTCCCTGCCTGCCTAACGTAAATCCTAAAGCCTCCAGCCTCCCTCCTCAATCTTGATCGGATCACACCAGCACCAGCAGCCACAGCCCTCCTCCCTCAACCACATCCATATACCCGACTGCGATTTCTGGAAGGTGCCTCGGCTTTTTATGCCCTCCGAGACATCCAGAAGTGTCAGTCAAAAACCTGGCAATGCCATTGGTGGAATGGTTCAAAAATTTTGCATGGTTCCATCCCATGCCCAGCCCAAATGGGCAGGTCTAAAAAAATAAAAAAATAAAATAAAATAAAATAAAATCAATACGATGTTTTATTGCTATTAAAAAACCCACTGCTGCTACTATAAAAATTCAGGCATTTAAAATAAATAAATTTCACACGTTTCTGTGGTGATTTGGTGTGTGTTTTGACCACAATTTCAAAAGAAAAATTGCGGTCACCATTTTGGACCCCCCCACCGCATGGCATGGCGAGATGACGAGGATGAAACCCCCCCCAGCCTGGTGCAAGCAGCCCAGGACAGGAGAAGAGGGGGGGAAGGCTGGGGACCCCCCAGAAACCACCCTCTGGTAGGTGGCAAAACCTCAGGCAGGCATATTTTCACCTTCTTTTTTGGCCAGGAGTTGGGGTTTTTTAAAAAAACTTTTAAAACTTTTTCTGTGCTTCGCATTGCGCGATTGCCATGATGCCACAAACGGAAACGGAAAACCCGACCAAATTTTTCTTTTTTCAGTTCGAGTTCGAGTTCTGACGGCTTAATTATCGTTACCATTTCCGTTATGTAAGAGAAACGATAACCGAAAACGGAAACGACAACTTCACTGAGTTGTGCCCATGTCTACTGGGGAGCAATAGGAATTATCTGAATATACAAATTGTATGGATGAGGGCACTCATGGCTCAGTTCTCAAAAGGGAGCTTTCCTGGACTAGGTTTCAGACTACAGCTATTACTCTTTTCATGCCAACACCTTGCTCCTTTTCCTATCCTTCCTAGTTTGCATGAAGACAAGTCATTGGAAATCACAGCATAAATGCACTTATTTTTCAAGTGCAGTTGTTGTCTCAGAGCAATCCACTCTTGCCTTAACTTACAGATATCTGCTAAGAGCCCCTTAACTAAATAATGCTCTGTCTAGCTGTAAACACTAATAAGGTAGTCAGAAACTTAAAGAACTTAAAAGAGTGCTAAAAGAAGCTGAAGAACACCAATCAATCTTTCTGGAGCCAGAAAAGGTAATATAGGAGAGCAGAATGAAAGAGGAAGAATTAGACACTTGTTTGACAAGTTGTGCAGAGTATTTGGAAGAATTATGCATGGGCAGGCACAGTTCTAAAAAAACGGACTGAACCTCAACATAAAAAAACTAAGATCATGGCCACTGGTCCCATCACCTCCTGGCAAATAGAAGGGGAAGAAATTGAGGCAATGACAAAGTTTATTTTCTTGTGCTCCTTGATCACTATAGATGGTGACTGCAACATCAAAATTAAAAGAAGCCTGCTTCTTGGGAGGAAAGTGATGGCAGACCAAGGCAGAATCTTAAAAAGCAGATACTTTGCCAACAAATGTTTGGATAGTCAAAGCTATGGTTTTCACAGTAATGATGCATGAAAGTGAGAGCTGGACCATAAAGAAGTCTGAAAACCGAAAAATTGACACTTTTGAGCTGTGGTGCTGGAGGAGACTCTTGAGAGTTCCCTGGACTGCAAGGAGATCAAACCTATCCATCCTGAAAGAAATCAACCCTGAATGTTCACTGGAAGGACAGATTTTGAAGCTGAGGCTCCAATATTTTGGCCACCTCATGAGGACAGAGTAGTCCTTGGAAAAGTCCCTGATGTTGGGAAAGACTGACAGCAAAAGGGAAAGGGGACAGCAGAGAATGAGATGGTTGGATGGTGTCATCAATGCAACCAACATGGTAGAGATGGGCACGGCCAGGAAAAATGACGTTTCGAGTTTCCGTTTGTCGGGATGGGTCCGTTTCGGGTCGTTTCTGTTTGTTGTGGAAATTTTCAAAAATTTGTCGTTTCCATTTCCATTTGTCGTTTGTGTTGGGGTTGGGGTTGGGGTTGGGGTAAGTGGGCTCTGGGAGGCACCTCTCTGGGTGCCTCTGACGTCTGACCCACTAAGAAGGGAAGGGAAGGGAAGGGAGGCATTTCGCGTAGCCGCTGCGTACCATACATTATGTTAGGGTTGGGGGGTAAGTGGCAGAGGCACCTCTCTGGGTGCCTTTGACTCACTAAAAGGAAAGCATACTGGCCTACTGGCGTACAGGTTAGGGGTAGGGGTAGTGGGCTCTGGCTGGGAGGCACCTCTCTGGGTGCCTCCTGTGACCCACTAAGAAGGGAAGTGTATTTGCGTACGGATCTGGGTTAGGGTTGGGGTTAGGGTAAGGGCTAGGTTTAGGGTTACGGTTAAGGTTAGGGTGTGTTAGTGGGCTGCACCTCTGGGTTTCTCTGACCCACTAAGAAGGACAGTGTACTGGCGTATGGGTTAGGGTTAGGGTTAGGGTTAGGGTTAGGGTTAGGGTTAGGGTTGTTAGTGGGCTTTTTATGCCCTCTGGCACATCCAGAAGTCTCAGTCAAAACCTGGCCATGCGATTGGTGGAATGGGTCCAAAAATTTGCATGGTCCCATCCCATGGCCAGCCCATCATTGCGCAGGTGTAAAAAAATAAAAATAAAAATAAAAATAAAATAAAATCAATGGAGATGTTTCATTGCAAGAAAAACCCACTGCTGCTACTATAAAAAACAGGCATTTAAAATATCTAATTTTCAAATGTTTCTGTGGTGCTTTGATGGGTTTTTGGACCACGATTTAAAAATAAATATTGTGGTCGCCATTTTGGATCCCACCACCACCACATGGCAAATGGAGATGACGAGGATGCCCCCAGCCTGGTACCAGCAGCCCAGGACAGGAGAGGGGGGGAAGGTCGGGGACCCCCCCCAGAAACCACCCCTCTCTGGTAGGTGCCCTCACTGAGGCAGGCATATTTTCGCCTGCTTGTTTGGCCGGGAATCGTTTTTTTAAAAAACTTTTTTCTGTGCTGCTTGGCATCGCGCGATCGCCGCGATGCCATGAACGACAACGAAAAATCAGACCCAATTTTTCTTTTTCGGGTCGGGTTCGAGCTGGAGCGGAGTAATTCTCGTTACTGTTACCCGTTATGTAACGATAACGAGAACCGAAAACGGAAATGAGATTTTCGCCACTCCATGCCCATGCCTACAACATGGATTTGACCAAACTCAGGGAGGTAATGGAAAACAGGAGGGCCTGGCGTGTTCTAGTCCTTAGGGTCATGAAATGTCGAACATGACTGAACAACTGAACAACAACAACAGTTATAAATTAAAGAAAGATGTCTAAAGCTTGGACTTAGACAATACTGCATGAGCCTATGGCTCTTTAACATAATCATCTTAGGACCCAACTCTAATGGGTTGTTTGCTTTACATTTGGAAAATTATGAGAGGTTATCCTTCTAGAGATGAAATCCTTCAAACCTGCTGGTCTTATGCAAATGAAGCACATGTCTATGTTCAACTGACCAATAACACCCCACCACCACCACCACCAAAAAAGCAAATCTGAGCAAACACTATGGTACGATTTGTAAAAACAAAAGCCATACCCCCTTTTACTTCTTAAAAGAACTCAAGTTTCTTGTACAGTTATACAGAACATAAGAACATAAGAACAGCCTTGCTGGAACAGGCCACAGCCCATCTAGTCCAGCATTCTGTCTCGCACAGTGGCTCATTATTTGCTTCAGGGTATTCTCAAGCAGATGTCTTCACCTGCTTACAATTCCCTGCAAATGGTATTGAGAGATATCCTGCCTATCTCTCCAACCCAGAGGTTGTCTTTAGGCCTTGTTCTCCATGAACTTGTATAATCCTTTCTTAAAGATGTCAAGGCTGCTGTCACAACTTCTTCTGGCAGGGAGTTCCAGAGACTAGTGATCCTCTGGGTGAAAAAGTTTTTCTCTTATTTGTTTGAGACCTAGCACCCAAATGTTTCATGGAGTGCCCCCTAGTTCTAGTGTTGTGTGTAACAGAGGCTTAAAAGGGTTTTTGTTCCTCTACCCAGAACTACTATATGGAGGAATTAATTACCCTGGTTCCAAGTAAGTCCTTTAATAATCCCCAGGCCTGGCTGTATTTGATTATTAAAACAATTATTCACCAAGTATTCACCATAGGCAACTTCATTTGAATAATAAGTGAAGGCTTTTATTGAAAAGATGAAATTTCACAGGAATATTAGCTTACTGGAAAATAAATACATGATTTCCCTTCCTAACATTTAAAAATGTCTAAACAAGCTTCAGAGGCAGAAGCCTCCCTATTCCCTTATAGAAATTACATAATTAAGAACTCCATATAGTCCATATGCAGAAAACCATTCTGGAAAAACCCTTCTCTCTCTCTCTCTCTCTCTCTCTCTCTCTCTCTCTCTCTCTCTCTCTGTCTGTCTGTCTGTCTGTCTTCACAGCATGGGAAAAACAGTCACATGTCCTTTTAGGCCAATCAGAGTTCACTTGCTTCTTGGTTGGAATGCATCTTTGGCTTGCTTACATTCCTTCGTGATCTCAGATCTGCGACAGTCTAGGCCTTCAGTTTAATATTAAAGGTGTTTACATTTGGCCTTTGAGTGAGGTTTCTTCACTCTCAATTTACGTTACACTGTGCAATAGGGAAATCAGTTTTTCCTTATGCACTTTGTCCACACCATGTGTGATTTTATAAACTTCAATCAGGTAACCTCTTAGGCACCGTTGTTCAAGAGTGAAGAGACCCAGTCTTTGCAGCCTCAGATAGTAAGGAAAGTGTTCCAGTTCCCTACTTAATCATTCTCGTTGTCCTCCTCTGCACTTTTCCCATTTCCATAATATCCTTCTGGAGTTATGGTGACCAGAACTGTACTCTCAATACTCCAGATGGGGCCTCAACATAGATCTATAAAGAAGCAAAATGACACTTGCTGACACTTATGACACTTATTTTCCATACCCTTCCTAATGATCTCTAGCATTGAGTTTGCTTTTTTCACTGCTGCAGCACACTGGGTTGACACCTTCATTGAGCTGTCCACCAGAACACCAAGGTCCCTTTTCTGGTTTGTTGTAGGGAGTTCTGACCCCATCAGTTTATAAATGTAAATTTTTTTTGCTCCAATGTGCATCACTCTGCACCTACTAATGCTGATGCTCATTTGCCACTGGTTTACCTAGTCCTCCAGGGTCAAGAGATCCCCTGGAGCTCCTCACAATCTCTCTCAGTTTTTACTACCGTATATAATTTAGTTTTGTCAGCAAATCTGGCTACCCTGCTATTTATTCCTACTTCTAGATCATTTATGAAGAGGTTGAAAAGCAGGGGTCCCAGTACTGAACCTTGGGGGATCCCACTCTTTACCTCCTTCCACATGGAGAAGTGTCCATTTAGTTGTACCCTCTGTTTCCTGTCCCTTAGCCAGTTGCTGATCCAGGATAAGACCTGTCCCTTGATTCCATGACTGGCAAGTTTATTAAAGTGCCTTTGATGTGGGATCTTGTCAAAAGCCTTCTGAAAGTCCAGATAAACAATGTCAACTGGATCTCCCTTATACACATGCTTGTTGACAGTCTCAAAGAATTCCAACAGATTAGTGAGGCATGAATTGCCCTTGCAGAAGCCATGTTGGTTCTCCTTCAGCAGCTCCTTCTCTTTTATATGCCTATTAATTTTATCTTTTAGGATGGTTTTGATCGCTTTACCTGAGATACATGTCAAACTGACTGGTCAGTAATTTCCTGGATCACCTCTGGATCCTTTTTTGAAGATGGGTGTTGTATTCGCTATCTTTCTGACATCAGCCACAATGCCTGATTTCAGGGAAAGATTATATATTTTACCTAGGACCCTAGCAATTTCATATTTATGTTCCTTGAGAATTTGTGGATGGATGCCGTCTGGTCCTGGTGATTTGTTAGCATTTAGTTTAACAAGAGATGCAAAGACTTCCCACCTTGTTATTTCTATCTGGCTTAATTCTTACGTTTCCCTCCCTATGAAGATAGGCTCTGTTTGGGGCATGTGGTCTCTGTCTTCTTCAGTAAATACTGAAGCAAAGAATTCATTGAGTCTCTCTGCAATTTCTGTTTCCTCTTTAATAATCCCTTGCCTTCCATTGTCATCTAATGGTCCAATGGCCTTCCTAGTTGGGTCCTTACTTCTAATGTACTTAAAGAACTCTTTGGTATTACTTTGAGTGTTTTTAGCTATACGCTCCTCAAGGTCTTGCTTTGCTTTCCTGATTGTTGCCTTGCAGTTCATTTCTAAGGGTCAAACTTCTACAGCGAACAATTTGAGCCTTAGAAATAAATTGTGCTTCTTAACAAGTTCTCCCTTTCTCTCTCCAACTTCTTCAATAGGTTTAGGGCCGTTTCTTTGTGCTTCTCTCCCACTGTCTGTTTTTCTTTCTTGGTGTATTTATTCATCATTACACAGCAGTGGAAGAAAACGTCCAATTACCCATGCCTTCTGAAAACTGGAGATGCTTCTGGCACACAAAGCATTGTGGAATAATGCTGTTACGTATTCCAGGCCAGAGGTTTGGATCATTCCAACCCTTAAAGGTTTTGCTATTCTCTTCTCCCTCGGTTCTCAAGAAGATATACTATGAACAATAATGTTAGAAAACACAGTGAAAGAGGAGCCTGTGTATGTTCGCATTAATGGAAAATGGATCCTTCTACTTCCAGCTAGCCTAAGGACAGTAGATACCTGTACAACAAAACCAGTTTTCTTATTGAACTGATGTTCTCTTTCCTAATAGACAAACCAAGATCATCTGCTGGTTAAAGTGGAATGCATGGTCATGACTAGCTAGAAGGAGCAGTGAGAAACAATTATACCCAATAACCACAAGCATTAATTGAATAATTAATAATTATTAAGTGCTGGCTAGTTAATTCTGACTTATAATAATAGCTTCCTGGGTTTTCTAGGTATAGAATACTCAGAAACGGTTTGTGATCCCTTGCTTCTGGGATCACATTGCTTGCCCAAGGCCACACAGGCTGGCTAGTTGAAATCCTGGCCCCTGGCTCTATTGTGTGGTGTTCTAGTTCACTAAGCCACCCATCCAGCACCACTATTAACATAAGGGAACATCAACATGGATATTTATTATGTCTGTTTAGAGTTGTACTTCCAGAGAGTGGACTTTCTTTGCTAAGGAAGCACATTCTACCCTTGTATATATAAACTTTTCATGTTTTAAGGTACAGAAGAGGCAAAATATAGACTGTATACAAATCCCATACTGCCACCCAGCTACACACACGCACGCGCACGCGCGCACACACACACACACACACACACACACACACACACACACACACACACACAGAGAGAGAGAGAGAGAGAGAGAGAGAGAGAGAGAGAGAGAGAGAGAGAGAGAGAGCTGGGGAGCAGTATGGCATTTGTCACCATGCCTATTTACACACTCAGGAATTGCTGCAATAACCCTAGGGCATGTTTTTAATGTGCCTTTTAAACTAAGTTAATGTAATGTCTAATATTACTACTCTAGCTACTGCAAATAAATTCCATCTTTCTTTTCTACTTTTAGATTTCTAAACATAATGAAAAACAATAATGGGCATCAGTTTACAGGTGCAATTTCCCAAGACTTCTTAGGGAAGTCATATCCATTCACTGTGTGAGCTGAAAGAACAGCACAGACCTTGAAAGCAAAGTAAAAAAAAAAAAAAAATCACCAAAGGCATGTAATAGCGCAGAATAGGCCATATTCCCTTTCCTTTTGCCATCACAGAGAATTACCAGCAGAACTGCTAAACGGCAGGAGAGTATGAATTCTTCATGCCTGGATGAAGCAACCAAATAATGAGAGAAGCAGGAATCTCTGGAATTAAGCTGTCATTTAAAAAGCAGACTTGAGGATGTTAGGGAGTGGGCACCCCCTTTGATTAACTGAAGTTTGGGAATGGCCTTGTATGGCTATCAGATCATAGTATTTGGCAAGTCCTCATTCACAGAGGAGGAACTCATCAGGTGGAAGGTGTATGCCTTGCCATCCTACACAGATGTCTTGACAGCAGTGGTCCCCCAGACATTCTGGGACTACAACTCCCAGCACAGCTAGTAGTGAAGGCCTTCTGGGGGTTTTGGCCCAAGAACATGGAAGACCCAAGGATGAGAACTGCGACTCTATAGCATAGGCAAGGACATCCTGAAGAGAAGGAATGTGCTGAGGTGGGAAGGGAAATCAGTATGGAACCATTACACTCTATTCATGCTATAACTAGATAAGGAAGGAGGCTGAATCCTTCCTGTCTGGTTTGTGTCTACACCCAAGGGGAGACACAGGACATCCTCCTGATAATGACTCAGGGACCTCTGGAACAGTGGTTCTCAACCTGTGGGTCCCCAGATGTTCATGGACTGCAACTCCCAGAAGCCTCCACCACTTGCTGTGCTGGAAGGGATTTCTGGGAGTTGCAGTCCAGGAACATCTGGGGACCCACAGGTTGAGAACCACTGGTCTGGAATATACCTATATTCAGCTGTGTGTGGTGGTGGAGAGTGTGAGATATGACTGCCATCTACTGCATAAAAGCTAGCAGTATTTCCTTGGGGAAGTTTGCACTGAGCATGTACCAGTTCTGCAGTTTTGGGTATAAAATGGATGCTAGACTGAGAAATGTTTGAAAATGGAAGAAGAAATGGAACCAGTCAATGCTTTATTTTACTGGGGTAATGTACACATGTTATACAGCCCATTGCTTGGAGAAAACATGGGGAACTGTGCTCATTGGTGCCATGGTCTACCCAATGGAATGACCACATTGTTTGAGACGGTAATTCACAGTTGTGACTTTGGATTACTGTTTTAAATTGGGCACTAACTGAATCAGGATGTCTTGGTATTGTCATAAGCACTGGGAAACAATGTTTATCATAATGTGATTTTCTCATTTTCAAAATGAACTGGGATGGAAGCCAGCAGAACCAATACTTTTATTTTTCCCCATCAGAACAGACCTTTCTCTCTCTCTGTCTGTGTTGCAGTATAAATAATGAACCCCTATTAATTAACTTTACTCTGAAAGTATCATTTCTGCTTTCTTAATCCTATCATGAAATTACCAAACCAACCCACATGGTTTTCCAGTAGTCCTGCTCAAAGCAAAGTTTCTCCATGGAAACTGTAACTTGACTCATTTTCTACTATCTATTTTTGGCTCCATCAGAGTAGCTTAGCTAGCTTTTACCAAGCTTCTGGTCTGCACAAAACTGGTGAATAATAAACTGCTGTGGTAGAAAGTTAACATCAGTGAAGGACCAAAGGTAATTCCATTCCATCTTTCTGATGGACTTCAAGAGTACAGTGCCCGACATTTAATTAATTATTTGCTGTCAAGTCTGTTCTGGTCTGCCATTTCAAAACTGATAGTGAAGAGCCATTTTCTACTTCTGGGAGCATCCTGGGACTGTGTAGCTTGCCCAAAGCTACACAGGTGGCTCTTCTAGGATGCACAGTCAGGAACTGAACTCCCAGCTGCTGGTTTTGTGGACAGACTTCTAACTCACTCATCTATCCAGCTGGCTCCTGGCATAACTGTGTGTGTGTATGTGGGGGAGATATGTTTTGCAAATTTGCAAATCAAATACAGTGGTACCTTGTATAAAGTAATTAATTCGTTTCAAATGAAATTATGTTAAGCAAATTTTCCTTTATACAAATTCCCATAGGAATGTATTGAAATGGAGTAATCCCATTTTTATGTTGTACGGATTCTCCCCATAGGCGATTATGTTAAGCAAAATTCCCGTATCTCCGGAATTTTTTATGTTGTACAGATTTTGTTATACAAGCTGTTTGTTATGCAAGGGTCCACTGTACAAGGCTTCTTTTCTTTGATAGGGTCCTATTAGAATTTTTGCTTCAATTAATTCACTTTGGTAACCTCAACCCTCTTTAACTAAATGTCATGACTTTGATTGCATTTAATTCGATCTTGCTGTTTCTATAAAATCAAAACAGACCTTTGTGTGCACTGAAGTGAGAGACACTTCTTTCAAATGGACCCTTCAAGGAAATCTGAATTACTGGAAGGTGCCAACCTGACCAAAGTGCAGGTTGCTTAAATTAAGGTTCATAACCCCAAACTCATGAATACCAAAACCTCTATCTTCAATTCATGAATACAGCATATGAATTATAAATAAACATGTTAAGAAGGGGCATTTAAAATTAACTGCTATCAAGCTGTATAATGCCAGAAAGAAATGAAATGGCAGGATATTTGAAAATCACGAGTCCCAATGAAGTTCTTAAAATGATGTTTTTGTCTCATTATTCATTCCAAACCATAAATTCAGATGTGAGTTTTACATGCTTTACAGTTATTTTGGGGTATTTTTAATTCTCTATTATCACTTTCTTCTTATAATGACGTATATGCTGTTGACATACAGTGGAACCTTGACTTACGTCATTAATCCGTTCCAGAGGTCTAGACTTAAGTCAAACATGACTTTTCCCATAGAAAGTAATGGGAAAGTGGATTAATCCGTTCCAGATGATGAAAAAGACCCCCAAAAACAGCAATTTAACACAAATTTGACTGGGATAGGAGATTCCTTCCGGGGATGTAAATGAAATGTCTCTTCAAGGAGAGGAGGAGGCAGTGAAATTATAGTCCACAAGTTATACACCTCCACTTGTTAATGTTCATAGCAACAATGTCTAACATTTAAGTTTTACTGATTTTTAACCTGACGTTCCAAGTTCTGAACAACTCTATGCTTACCATTAGAGTCCCACAACTGTACAGCTCCCCAACTAAAATGCTTCCATTGTGGACCAGACTTCTGCAGCCAGGTTTTTTACAAGACTGAGCCAACTGTCTAACCAGCGAGGCCAGCCCCGGGCTCCTGGCCCTTCTTCTCCTCTGGCGGCAATGGTGGCTTCAGCGAGGCCGAGGACCAGCTCCAGGTGCTCGGAGCTGGCCTCGCCAAAGCTGCCACTGCCACTGCCGGAGGAGAGGAAGAAGGCAGGAGCAGTTTGGAGACAGCAGCCGCGATGCTGGGTCATGGCTGCCGCCCGATTCCAGTGCCTTGCGCCGGGGCTCCGAGATGCAAGTCAAATATAATGCAAGTCTAGCAGTATGTAAGTCAAGGTTCCACTGTATTTAGCCACTGTGTAGGTTACTGAACTTCTCAATTAACTGAGGACATTTACTTATAAGACTGCCTTGTGACTGCTTTTACACAACCCCTAAAATCCGCTGGCAACTTAAATGCAGATCCCCCCCCCAATGTGCTTTTTGTTCTGCTTCCTGTGTTCCCACCTCCCACACTCTGATTCTATTGCTTCTGTCTGCAGTGAGGGGAGAGAGAGAAAAATGCAGGCTCACCTCCGCCTGGGCAGCAGCTAATTGTTCCAGCCCGTTAGGATTCCTGTCTGTTAAAGGGGGGGGGCAACAAAAACAAACAAAAAGCAGAGGAGGGCCAGGCATGCAATGCTTTAAAACAGCAACAAGGATTTTACCTCCTTCAGACCAGGTACTTGTAAAATGTGCTGGGGCATGCTTAAGTGGGCGTGGTCGTACTTAATTTTTTTTTTAAAGTCCGCTTCTGGTGGGAAAACAATTTTATGCTCTGCATCAGCGAGCATTTTCCAGCGGATTTTAGGGGTCGTGTAAAAGCATCCCACAATGAAGCCTCAGGATCATTCCTC
This sequence comes from Phrynocephalus forsythii, assembly GCA_029282475.1. Lineage (NCBI taxonomy): Eukaryota > Metazoa > Chordata > Lepidosauria > Squamata > Agamidae > Phrynocephalus > Phrynocephalus forsythii. Next base: position 36,271,303 of record JAPFRF010000010.1, read on the forward strand.
CCTCAGTTTATTCCCTCTGTTGCAGTGTTTCCCAGCATTGGACCTCCATATGTTCTTGGCCTATAACTCCCAGAAATCCTGACCAGCAGAACTAGTGGTAAAGGGTTCTTGGAGTTTTAGCCTAGGAACATCAGGGAGTTTATAGTTCGGAATCACTGTTCTATTTGAATAAACTATAATCCACTTCCATTTGAGCAGATTTGCAAAGTAACTCGAACAAATTGCAAAAGAAACCTCAGATCAACATAGGCTTGTTTAATAGAACAGTGTTTATTTTAATCCACAATCCCTAGTTCAGACATAACCAGGAACCTACAAATATGAAACAGATTTCTGGTTTATTCCTCCTGCTGATTGTGTGGCAGCAAGAAAGGGGAAAGAGGGATCCTAGGATTTTACATGGACTTCTGCTCATCTTTGCACTCAATGCTAGACCAAGGGTTCAGCATTATGTGAACAGTGTCAATCTTTCCAGCATCTGCATTGGAACAACATCAAACCTCTCAGATTTTGAGCTAGGGGATTAAATGGAATTGGAAACACAATTACAAACGCAAACCCAGACAAAATTTGTATTTTAAAATTGAGATAAAAATCTGTATTTATAAGTGAGAAAGGCATGTAAATATGCAAAAGTGGATGATACCTTTTATTGGACCACTGATAGAGGGGGCCGTCACAGAGGGTCTGTGCCACAAGGCTTGGGATTTTTCCATCCCTGCTTTTGAGACCAAATGTCTGCTTTGTGGCAGAGACACAACAGAGGGCCCAGCCTCAAGAAGACCTGGGTTGTCTCTCACAGATATATCAGGCAAAAATCAAAGAAAAACAAAACAAAACAAAAGACACAAAACATGTGGCACCTTAAAGAGTAACTTTCATATTTGTAATGTAACGTTTCATGGACAGATATATATAATCAGTTTTTTTGGATTTTTGTCTACAGTTTTTCTGCTCAGTCCATGGAGGGGTATGTGCTTAAAGCCTGAGGGTGTAGATTTCATCCAGGAAAGCTTCCTATCTGTTCCATTTTTAGTAGACCAAAGGAGGCAATTTTTGGTGGACCAAAGGTACCACTGACTAATGTAATCTTTGTATTTGTATAATCCTGGTGGGCCACACAGTTTTTCCTTTGTTCTTTCCGAACTTGTAGATATGCAAAGAAAACCAAATATGAGAAACAAGTGGAAGATTACTCCAATACCTAAAATTTTTAAAAAATATTAAAAACCATGGTTGGTAGAGTTGTTGTGGCAGAAGCAGTTTTTCGTACCTAAAGAATTTTTCCTCCTGTGTCACAGCCCTAAAAGATTCCCAGCAACAAAAGGGATTATTTGAAATATGCAGAGATATCCTAATTAGAGGAAGAAATGCTTAATGTAAACAAAAAACCTTGGCTAATGATGTCATCAGCCTTGCAACATGGTCCTGAAACTAACAGGATTTCAGCTTCTGTGTTTCCTCATGATTTCTTCAATTTGCCCTCACTCTATGGTATTTTCTTGAATCTGTTGTATTTGGTTTGGTTTGCCATCAATCAAAAATTAAGGGGGAAAAACCAGATATCTCATGAAAATAACACTATAAGCCCAAATGTGTGGCAAAATGACATATTTTCATTTTATATACACCACCAGTGTATATAGAGTACTCCACGTTACCTGGTTTTCTTTTCCTAATCTTATGCTATAAACAACCATGCAAGGTAGGTGTTGCTGAGAGGATGTCCCAAGGTTGCTGACTGAGTAAGTTTTGTGACTAAGCTAGTATTTGAAACTGGGTATTTCTATTCCAAGATGAACATTAACAATTTTATTATACTAGTTCTTTGAGATCAATGGTTTCTGTGAAATGGCTGGAACATACCAGTTAAAAAACAATGCAACAAATAATGTTCCTCATTTGCATAATACTGTAAAGCAAAATATATATGAATATCCATCGTATTATGCACTGTTTTCCATTAATTTACAAAGGAAACTTTCAAATTTGAGGAACTAGAATAGAGCAAGTCTGATTCAGTAGATGCATCTGCCTGAAATGCCAATAGATCAGCCAGCACCATCAACCAGTGGATTGAAATATTACAGGATTGGATTTAGGTCTGGATTTCATTTGTAAAAAAAAGGCAGGCTTTAGATAGTGGCTGCTTATATCCGAAGGCTGAAGGTCAAGAGCCTGCAAAGTTTAAAGGGAATGTGTGCTCCTAAGGAAGCACACCATAGTTTCTTATCTTTTTTTTTTTTATCTTTCCAAGTCAAGAGAACTAGGGTGGCCATCTGGCCTACGTTACTGATGTTATTGCTGTGTTTGAAGGACTGCAATCTAACCTGGTTTGAAATATCAACAAGATGGGAGTTGGGACAGAGAAGGGCTCCTGGTGTTTCCCTATAGCACTCAGGATCCAGGGAACAGACTGAACAGACATGCACTTCATCTGGTCAAAGGCATCATTAAATCTTTAAAATTTAAGCTGTGTTTCTGCTTCACTTTGTACCTCTATAAATTACATAGGGTATATAAAGTATGGTGTAGCAGACAGAGTAGCAGAGTAGGATTGGGGGATCTAGGTTGGAAATTCATGGAGAGGTGAGTAAAGCCACTCCTCAAATGTTTTATTTATCTTGAAACTGCTATTAGGATGGCTATAAATCCATTCCAAGCTGCCAAGATGCCCTAAGCACATGTGATCTCGCCTGATTTCAGAAGCTAAGCAGGGTCAGCCTTGGTTAGTACTTGGATGGGAGACCACCAGGGAATACCAGGTGCTGTAGGCACCTGGAGTATGAACTGTCAAGCTACTCCAGTATTCCTGCCAAGAAAATTCCATGGACATGGGGTCACGAAGGGTCGGTCAACTGTAATGATGCAACACACACACACACAAGTCCATTCCAATGTAATGGCTCACAACACAGTCAAACCAAACCAAACCAAAAATCAATCAATCAATCAATCAAATGTTATAAAATTGATTCTGACTTATGGTACCACTTTTTAGGATTTTCTCAGTAGAAAGTACTCAGAAATAGTTTACCATTTCCTTCTTCCAGGGGCACCCAGGAACTCTGTAACTTGCCCAAGGCCATAAAGACTAGCTCTTCCAGAATGCATCATATTGGGGAATCAAGCTCCCAGCCTCTGGCTATGCAGGATATATTTGTGAGATACATATCTCAAAAACATACCCAGCCAACTGCATAGAAATTGCATAATGCAAATCTTGGTACAGATTAGTGTTCTCATTTGCTGTGAGTTTTTTTTAAAGTGATGCATAAAAGACCACCTTACCCCACTATAGTGATTGAATGTAGCAATAATGGTTAGGATCTTTAGGGCCCATTTAAGTGTACAAAATATTTATCATTAAAATTATATACCACACTTCAATACCAAGAAATGAAACACACAGTTAAAATGTAGTCTTCAGTATATTTGCTTTATCCTGTCAAATTGAAAGCATTCTCTGTGTTTTTTTTTAAACCCGACAACACAGATACTCATAGCACTAGGCTAGTCAGAAATATCTCTGCTCAGAAATCACTTCCTTGGATAACATCTTAACAATATCACTGATTCCCATCCTCAAGATATCTCTGTTCCAGAAGTATGGGTGGTTTTTTTTTTTGTAACCAATTCTGTTTATTTCTTTCTTTTGCCCCTTTGCCGCTTTGCGGATGTTCAAACTAACCCAAACCTTTGTGGGTACATTGTGTATTTTTTTAAAAATGTGTTCTGAGAAACAACAACTGGTTGCATCAGTGTTTCTGACCTGCTATGGATTCAAGTTAGGGAGGCACAGTTTGTGACAGCTCAGGTGGCTGGACAGGTTTTGTTCCTGGGCTCTCTTCCTTGCTGAACAAACAGAACAAGCCCTGATGGCCTGGGGCAGAGCTAATCCTTAAGGCACCCGCTGTGCTCCTGTGGTGTAATCTTAGTGGTGCCTATTACCACTAGATGTCAACCTCTGCCCCGGTTTCCCCTTGTACCTCAGGGAACAAACCAGCAAAAGCCCTCCTGCTTCTGTTGGCCGCCCTTCCACTTAAAGCATCGATTTCATGCCTTGGCTTTTCTTCTTTTTCTCTGCAGAAAACATTGGACATGGTTAAATGGCTTTAGTTACAGCTGCCAACCCTGATTCTATGAGGGTTAATACAGACTTTATCATGTCTCTGCTTGCTCAAACCAGCTGTTCCCCAGTTACTGTCAGGGTTTATGAGGGCTCCAGTAAACCTGTCTTTCTTTCTGACAGAAAAAAAAAAGATCTCACATCAAGGTCCTGGACTATGTGCAGTGTTCATATTCTGTTGTAGGTGCTGAAAAGACAATTGAGGAGAGTTCACTTTGTACCATAGTTCAGTGATGTGCGGAATTCAGGTTTGTTTGTGGGAAAATAACTCATAAGCTTTTAGAGTGCTACTTCACATCCCCTACCAGCTGCTTTTTATATTGAGGTGTCTTTTCCCCTCCTGCAATCATGTGGGGCATACAGTGATTCTGCAGATCCCACGTCAGCTGGTTCTTTTCCGTGTTTCCTTCAGTTCCCACATACATAAGTTGCTGAAAAAGGTGGCTCTGCAAGTGGAGCAGGAAAGAACTACTGACTCAAGAAAATATGTTACAGTGGGCAAAAGTGGGCATGCTCGGGGCGCTTCAAAGATAAGGTGCCTACCCGATAGGACATTGATTTTGGAGATGCCTTTATCTATGGGAAAAGGGTTAGGGTTATGGTTTACATATGCAGTGAAGGAGCGGACTTAGTTACTTTTGAGAACTGTAAAAATTAAGAGTTGCTTCTAAATTGCCAAGTGAACAGTAGCTAAGGGCCAAACTATATACTATATACTAGCTTTTTTTCAATGTTGTTCAAGGATGTTCTGCTATTGTATTTCTTCAGTGTTGAGGATAATGTGTTGGTTCCATCCTAGTTATTACAGTTTGGGGGCTTTTATCTAATCCTGACTATTCTGGATGTGGTTGTTCATCCTGGGCTCTTTTTTTGAGGGGGGGGGATCACACACACACTACATCCAAATTGTGTTTTGATATGTATATTCCTGCCACTATTATTGTGTAGATGTCATGAGAAATTTAAAATGCTTTAAATGGCAGCTAATGTACTCTCTAATCTGGTTTTATCTGCTCTATTTCTAACTACAGTATGTGCCTTGAGAAAAAATTATATTCTGTTTCCAGACTTTTAAAGGGGATATTTTTAAGCTGTACTTTTTATTTTGTTTTAAATGAAGCTTGGAAGCTGCCTTGAGGGCTTTGTAAGTTGAAACATGCAATGTGTTTAAATAAACAAAGGCAATCGTGGAGGTGGGGATGCATGTCAATTGCTTATATTTTTGTTCATATTTTTCAACCCTGATCCATTTATAACTGCCATCTGTGGAGGCTTGACCGTTCCTAGTCTGCTGGTATGAACATTAGCTGCAACATTAGAAAGCAAGTTTTAAAATACCGAGCGGGTTGATAGGTCGTAACCAATAGAGTTATACACAGGGGTCCATTCATTTGGGGGGGAAAACAGTTAAAACTAATGGGAGGCCAGCTTAAGGCAGGAAATGACCAATGTGTATCATTCCCACGCATAAGCAGAGAAAAACAGCCCCATGAGTAAATTCGAGTAAAAAGCAAAAGGAAGGTTGTACATCGGCCCCGTCTACATCTTCCAGGGGAGCAGCCAATACTGCTGAATCAACATATCAGTTGTAATTATTATTGGGCTTGTAGGAATCAGAAAGAGAGAGAGAATGTGGAGTGGTGTCTGCAATTTTGCATGCTGTTAAACTTATCTAATTTTCACAGAGATTCATGTGACTTTCTCTTGTAACACACAACAACATTATACCTATTCCAATAATGCGGTGTGGCACAAAATATTTATTGGCAGGATCCTGCAGTTCTCAAATCATTTAGTTTGGAGCTATTTCTAAGAAAGGAATTCCAGGAAGACTGCTGCAGTATAAATAGCTTGTGAACTGCAGAGATAATGTTATAGCCAGTGAGCTGCAATTTACCTTAAGGATTGAAAAAGGTCCGTTTCCAAAAGATAATGCAACCCAAAACAGCAGGTTTTTAATAATAATGACGACGACGACGATGACGATAATAAAACTTACCCTAAGACTTACTAGGTCCCCAAATAACATGCTTCAAAATGTCAAGCAACCTGACGGGGGGAAATGTTGCAATGAGTGTGACAACTGTCTTATAACAGCATAAAAAACAAATGGATGCTCTTGGTTCAGGAGGCTAGAATCAAGGACTTTCTGATGGATTGAAACCTATGAACTATTGTACTGATGAAAGAAGGTTTTAGAATTAGGAATGATGGGTGATGTCCTGGCACAGTGCTACGAGCTCAGGATGGAAAAGCAGCCTATATGTGGGGGTGGTGCTTTTATAGCATAGATGGATAATTTCATTTTATTGTTGGCCCAAGGGCTGAATTCATTCAGAGCAAGCAGACAAAGAAAGAATATTGATGGGTCACACGGCTGGCCTGTAGTCTGATGTGATACCTCACATCCCATTGATTTGCCTGATGGGCATATACTCATACACATAGATAAACTTTCATATGAACATGTGCTCACAGACAAGCTATATATGTCCAACACTTATTTTAATACCCTTCTCTTCTTGGTGGTTATAAATAGATGGGGGAATAAATGAATGAATGAACTGCATTGTCAGCAAGACTCAGACACAATTTAGACAGGCTGCAGATAATAATTACTAAGAATTAATTCACTTTCCCTTAAGCACTTATGCCCTGTTGCAAATACAAACTGCTCTTGCTCCTTCTGTCAAAGGTTTTAGCCAAAACCTTGATAACTGTGGACATTCAGCTGTTCTCCTAATCTCCCCTCATGGCTGATGAGAATTGTAATCTAATACCTGACATGGCTACAATGAGCAGTTCCAAATAGATTGGGTGCTTTGAATGAGGGTTAGATTCATTTAAGTGTTGACTCATCATTCAGTGGATCCCATCTAGTTGGGTCAAAACATCTGGAATCATAGAATAATAGAATTGTGAAGTTGGGAGAAGCCATCAAGGTCATCAAGTCCAATGCAGGAAGGCATCACCAACTGTTTTGCCCATGCTCTAAAATATTGTGCACAACAACAACAACAACAACAACAATTTACAACTTGCCCAAAGACACACAGGCTGGCTCCACGTGCAGGAGGCACAGTGGGAAATTGAACTCCCAACCAAAATTACTGTCAAAATTACTGCCATGCAGAGGATGCCAATGCACTAGACCAGTGCTGGCGAACCTTCAGCCCTCCAGATATTTTGGACCCCAACTCCAAGAATTCCAAGCCTGTATTGCCAATGACAAAGGACTGTGGGAGTTGTGGTCCAAAACAAGTGGAGTGCCGAAGGTTCACCACCACTGCTCTAGACTGCGACATATTTTTTTACATTCTGTTTTCTTGTGTATGAATGCCTTGTTAAAAGGTCTGTTTTCCTCATAGGTCTTATGTTTTCCCCCCTAAGCCCATGCTATTGTGCTCTATACAATAGCTCTGGAAGCCCAAGGACAGCTTGAAAAGCTTGAATGTTGGAAGTACTGTATGAGGAAAGGTTGAGGAGACAGTTTGGAAAGGGCAAAGGGACCCTATTATGGAATTTATGCACAATGTTCAGCTGAGTATTGAAAAAGCAGCTATTAACACTACCAAGCATGAAAGAGACTCCTTATGCCCACTCAGGGCTTGGACATGTTAAGAGACACAGGCAGACATTCTGACTCCTTCTATGCTTTCAAAAGTGCCGTAGACCAAATTAAAATAGGAAGGTTCCATACAATGGTACAATGGCATTAAAATTGAGTAACAATATAATAAAATTGAAAGGCATAAATTGTTCAATCGGGTAACTGAACAATTTATGAACAATTTAGATAGATTTCAAATATCATATTCATTCAGATCTTGCAATTTTCCCATAAGAAAGCTCTTTAAAGGACCAAGTAAATACCTTCTATTGAAAACCTCTAGGCTTGTGAGAAAGTTTGTGATATTTATTTCTGTTGGCTAAAAAATACATGCAGACATCCACAGGATATGGGCAATAGGTGTCAAACATACATGTGCAAAGTAATCAACCTAGATAGAAGCTCAGGAATAGGGAAGCAAAGAGGGTACCATGGATCAACATAGCTAGCTGTCTCTCAAGAAAAAGGAGAAAGGTTTATTCATTAGCTTCATTTACATTCCACCTGTCTTCCAACAAACCCAAGGTTATATATACACTTTTCTCCTCAATTTGCTCATCAGCTTGATCCTCAAAGACTCTGTAAGGCTCAAAGTCATGGAGTGTCATGGCTTGATGAAAACTTGATCTTGGATTTTCCAAGTCCATTCTAGCCATTATACCGCACAGCCTCTCAGTTTCACGTTGGTTGTAACAACTTTCTAGAAGGGTGATGTGCTATGTTTCAGCACTGCAGTAGAAGAGTGGGAACAGTTATATGTTTACATTTTGTTATTTTATCCATACTATATTTTCCTTGCTGTCCTAAAGTGGGGAGGCGAAAACACTTGGATCAATACGCAGGCCTTAGAACCAGAGCTGTGCTGAACATTTTCTGTGGAGAATCATGGTGTAGTGGTTAAATGCCTGTACTGCAGGTAAAACTGTGCTCATGGCCTGGGGTTCAATCCCAGGTAGCTGGTTCATGGTTGACTCAGCCTTCCATCCTTCCAAAGTCGGTAAAATGAGTACCCAGCTTGCTGGGTGGGGGCGGGGGCAATGTGTAACCTGCATAATTAAATTGCAAACCTCCCAGAAACTACTTGAAGTGGTGTGGGGTAGTACAAAAGCAGAACACTTTGATAAACTCTTATTTGTTAATTTGCGATTTTGTCAAGGCTAAGCTCAAGTGTCGTAATCTGAAGCAAGAGTTGCATTTCAATTTTATTTCCAACTACCACGGGGGCTTTTTAAAAAGAGAGAGGCTGTCAGCGGTCTGGAAGCTGACAGTTTTGTCATCAAGAAAACTGGCCTTTCTCCAAGCAATTCTTCTCAAGTCTCATTGTTTGATAGGAAACAAACAAGGGGAACAGCACTGGGTGGGCACATACAAGGGCCTAAAAATAGAAAGGTAGCTTCAGGGAGCCAAGTGCCTTGACTGTAGCTTCCTCCACTGATAAAACCCCTCTGCCTTTTCTAAAGGAAGCTCAGAAGGAGGCCCAGCCAAATACTTGAAGTTTTGCCTGCAACTCTGGATTCGCTAGCTGTAGAGGGTACTCCATTAATTATTTATGCACACGGGCTCTGCACATGAGCAAGAAGCCTGGGAAACTGGGTAAAAGAGTTGATGCTTATCTATCTACGAGAGTCCCCAGGCTGATCATAACAACTGGCCTGGTCTTCTCCCACAAGGCCGCCTAGGTTGCCAAGATGGCCTCCTGTCTTTGCTTTGCAACAAACATGTGCGGTGAATTGGGCTAAAGTATGGCCAACGTCCATTTCAATGAACTTCAGGGTTGTGTGGCAACGTTAAACTTCAGCACACCAAAAGCAGCCTGACCCCTTAAACATGGTACTGCCTTGGCCTCTTCTGCTGTTCCGCAGCTGATGAAGAGACATCGGGATTACAGCCAAGAGTTTCTGCTGTGTGTTTTTTTTTTTTCTGGGAACAGTCAGTGTCTTGTGTTGAACAGAAGAATAGCATTCAGCGTGACTGGGGGCATTATTCCCAAAACCACTTCAGCATCAGTATGTTGAGGCTAAGACAGCAGCAGCAGCAGCAGTACTGGAACAATACTGAAGCACTCCTAAGTGTGCTAGGCTATGCTTATCTCGTTGCTGTGTGCTATCAAGTCAGAACTAACTGATAGTGACTCTAAACAGGGTTCTCAATGAGAGGTGTTACCAGCCTCTCTCTCTCTCTCTCTCCCTCTCTCTCTCTCTCTCTCTCTCTCTCTCTGAGCCTAGGTCTCTTGAGCCCCAGCCCATCTATTACACCAGTTGTGTTGGACTTGTGACCCCATGGACCAGAGCTCGCCAAGCCTTCCTGTCTTCCACTGCCTCCAAAGTTTGGTCAAATCCATATTGGTTGTTCGATGACACAGTCCAACCATCTCATTCTCTGCCGCCCCCTTTTCCTTTTGCCTTCAATCTTTCCCAACATTAGGGACTTTTCCAAGGCTTTCTCTCTCCTCATGAGGTGACCAAAGTACTGGAGCCTCAGCTTCAAAATATGTCCTTCCAGTGAACATTCAGGGCTGATTTCTTTCAGGATGGATAGTTTTGATCTCCTTGCAGCTCAGGGGACTCTCAAGAGTTTCCTCCAGCACCACAGCTCAAAAGCTGTTAGACAAAAGAAAAAGTGCAATTTACTGTGTGGAAGAAAATCTATGTGTGAATAGATAAGAAGGTAAAATCACTAACATAAACTTTAATTGAGGTCTGTGGAACTGGTTTCTCTCTGTGGAAAGATCTCGTGGTTGCCCTTATGGAAAAGCCATATGCAGTCTATTTCTTTGTGGTTAGGAGGAGCAGGTGAAAGCAGGACATAACCTCAGAGAAAGAAGGGGAAAAGAACACCACCTGAGAATAATAATCTACTTAAAGGATGGGCAAAAGAGATGGTTCTATCTATCTATCTATCTATCTATCTATCTATCTATCTATCTATCTATCTATCTATCTATCAGCATCATTTCAGATATCCATTTATAATTTTCCCGTTCAGATCACTACTGTATTGTTTTTTTTTTTTTAAATTCCAGCTGTATATGCTATGCTCTGAATTGAACTTCTGGGATACACTTGAGCCACATAAAAGATTAGGTGGTGCCATTTTGCCATAGCGGCATGCTGAAAACACAATCTAGCACATACCTTTTCATGGCTCCTGCCTAGAAATCCTAGTGTGGGGTTCTGAAATAAGTGAAGAAATAGATGTTATTGATAGCCCATGGTCAGAAGAGAAAAAAAATTCTTAACTAATGAAAGCATCTGAGTATCACAGCAGGGTTCATCTCCTGGAGTATCTAATTTAACTTCCTTTGTTTGGTAATTGTTCCTCAGGACTTAAGGAGTCTTTTAAAGTCTGATTTCAGAAGCATTCACATGTTTTCAGCTCTAATTACAGGCTACCTTATATATATATCATTGTCATACTAAACTACAATTGTAGTACTGAACTTCTGGCAATATTCCTTTTGCTATTAAGTAGAATAACTGTATAGAGAGCCACAGAGGAGAATAGTACAAATTCCCCAGAGTCCCACACATTCTCATTAGCTTGTAACATACATTCTCATAGCTTGTAACATTAACTGGTACTTCGAGTTTCAGTAACTCTCTCTTGCTTGACATTACAGACTTGTGCAACCAACTGAACTGATCAACAGGAAAGAAACAACTGACAGCCTTCAGCAGATTAAAGAAACAGAAAAGGATCATTCACTAGACAGGTGGGGCCCTCTTTGAATTCAGAGGTAGTGGTGGGGAACAATTGATTTGTGTTGGATAGTTTGGTAGTCACCCTGGGTCAGATAAGTCCTTCCCAGTCACCCAAACCAGAGGCAGCATGCACAACTGTAAATACAACTCCAGCATAAGTTTCTGGCCTGAATGATTGGGATCAGTCACACTGATATTAATATAAGTACATATGGAGTAGGAGAGAGCTGTGCATGGGAATAAGCTGGCATTATTTGTTTAGTTAGCTGAAGGCATGTCATACATGTTTCAGGGACAAGTTAATCATTCTTCTCTAGGGTTCTTTCCTGTTATTGAAAACATAATATCAGGTTCAAGGCAAAGAAAAAATAAGTCCTGCATGTTTTCTTATTCTTTCTTATAGCAAAGACATGATCCACAGCTCTTTTCCCCAAACTGGAAGGTAATTGTGGAAACAGAAAAATGCTTTCATCTGGAGAAAGCATGAGTTGACAGTGCCAAGTCAGATGATGCTTTCTGTGAAAAAAGATGTGTAGTTGGTAAAGAAAATAGGCAGGACCTAAGTGTAATTTCCCAGGCCTAGAAGTAGCTTGTAACATGACCGCCATCCCACACAATTTCCACAAATTCACTTCATAGATAGGAGGTGTTTCCAGACAAGGCTTCTATCGTGTAATCACCCTGCTTCACATTTCTGGAATGTTATCCTGGTTCCAGATGTTAGTTGACTTTTATTTCATGTGCTTTGTTATCATTTTTCTTTCCCCCCTCAAAAAGAAAAGAAAAACACACACATTAAGATGAAGGAGGAAAAGATGCAAAGAAAGCAAAATCTCTCTCTCTCTTTTTGCTAGTAATAGAAGCAGTTGATCTGGAAACACCCACAATCTGATGAGTCATGAAAGAAACATTTTGTAATTCTTAAATGATTCCACATTTCTGAACGTAGATTCCGGCTACATTAGGGCTACCCCTTCCCATTTTGACCAGGTTCCAAACACAGCTGTATTTTGCATTCTACATGTGTACATGCATACATGTGCACTTGCTTTTTTGCCTGCATTAGCCATTTGTCAATAAATATTTCTGATCTGTAAAATGTGCTGATAGAAGTACCTTTTGTAGATAGAAGCTAACCACATCTGGAAATTATAGGGCATCATGGGAGATTTAGGGTAGAAATCCACCAATCTCCTGATGAGCTTGCCAATTGCAAAAATATATTTCCTGTTGCATCTAGTGGCCTGGACTACAGTATATTGCATAAAGGTTATATTCCATTGCAAATGCATTTGTCTTTACCATGTTGCTTTTATTGGACAAAGACTTAACAGACCTACCCCTCTAAGACCTCGTTATTATGGAGCTCCCACCTTTCTACTAGCTGGTTTCTTCATTCTCTCTATGCCAGGGGTGTCCAAACTTTGGCCCACCAGATGTTTTGGACCATAACACCCAGAATTCCAAGGCTGCATTGCCAATGACAAAGGACTGCGGGAGTTATGGTCCAAAACATCTGGAGGGCCAAAGTTTGGACACCACTGCTCTATGCAGAAGATTAATAATACCTTTTCAGTCTACAATCATCAGAAATTGTGGGGTAGCTTGGCTAATGGCATTTCTGGGAAAGGGTTTCTTGAAAATGTGATTTAAAATGACAACACCTGCAGTCTGATGATAGGGGAGTACAAGTTTCTCTTACTCTTAAACTAGTTTACCTGCACAAGTTCCATATGGAACTTTCAACTGAATAATGGGAGATATGTCTTCTAAATCAGCATTCCCTGGCCTAGTGGCCTTTGGTGTGTTGGAGTGCAACACGCAGAATCCTCCAGCTGTATAATAATGCAAAGTTTTCTGCTTATATACTGCCTCATACACCCCCCCCGCAAGCTGGTTACTCATTTTACCGACCTCGGAAGGATGGAAGGCTGAGTCAACCATGAGCCGGCTACTGGGGATTGAACCTCAGGTCATGATGAGCACAGTTTTAGCTGCAGTACAGGCATTTAACCACTGTGCCACGGTCTCAGTGGAAGTATAGACTAGGTTTGATGATATCAGTTCCCTCCTCTCTCTCTCTCTCTCTCTCTCTCTCTCTCTCTGTGTGTGTGTGTGTGTGTGTGTGTGTGTGTGTGTGTGTGTGTGTGTTGTTAATGCATAGGTAAATTAGCTGGTTTCATGATACAAGGTATTGACTGATTGACAGGAGAATTCTGGATGAGTGACTTTCCCAGGTCCAAGTGGGAGGCAGGAGAGTAGATGATGAAAGTGAATAAGTGCATGTTTATGTGTCAAATGGGAGTGTTAATATTAGATGGGACTAGGAACGTTAGTTAGATAAGTACAGGATTATGACAAGGATTTATTTATTAGACTTGTATACTGCACCATCTGGCAACAAAGGCCACTCTGGGCGGTTTACAGAGTTAAACAAACAGATACAACTATTAAACATAATGATATATTAAAATTTACAGTACAATATAAAACTAAATAACTACACTAAGTAAATTAAAATCAATAAGAGCATAGAGAGACCAGAATACACAAGAAGGTAAATGAGCAGCGAGACGTATCAGGTGAAATTAATAACCAGGGAAAGCCTTTCTAAATAGCCATGTCTTAAGATGTTTCTTAAAAACAGACAGCAAAGGAGCCAAACAAATATCAGGAGGAAGTTGATTCCAGAGGTGGGGGTGGGGCTGCCACTGAGGAAGCCCAGTTCCTTGTCAATGATTTACGAGCCTCCTTTAGTGACGGCACCATCAAGTGTTCTGCCTGAGACAATCAGGTAAAATGGGCAGTGCTCTGTGGTAGGAGCCATTTTGCCTTGAGAAGGGGGTTCAACCTGATGGCCTTGCAAGCCCCTTCCCGCTTTGTGATTCCATGAAAGGCCTAGCTGTGAAGGCCTCATGGCTTAACGTAGGTCTACTTTGATCCTAGCTACCAATTCAGAAAGGACACTTCCCCAATACTGGCTAGGAGTCTGCTTTCTGAACAGGAAGCTAGAGTGGCGCTATAACTATGCTACTTCTTCCCAGCTAGGCACTTTCTTCTTGGTAGTTTTAAACTCTACATGCCTTCGTAGGGAGTGGGGCAGAGAACAGGCATGCTAGATACAGTGGAGCCTCGTATAACAAACAGTTTGTATAACATAAAATTTGTACAACGTAAAAAATTCGGAGATAGGGGAAATTTGATTAACAGAATCGCCTGTGGGGCGAATCCGTAGAAGACAAAAATGGTCACGATTAGGGATTACTCTGTTTTCAATGCATTCCTATGGGAAATTTGTATAAAGGAAAATTTGCTTAACATAAATTCATTTGGAACAAATTAATTCCTTTATACAAGGTACCACTGTAACTTCAAAAAGAACAGGGGTGCCAGGAAAACCCCATTTTCCCAATGACACAAAATAATCCAGATGCTGAAGCAAAAGATACGGATTGATTTACAATAACATCATGTGGAGATATTAAATAAATCCAAAGCAATGTGGAACTAGAGTAAGCAGTCTATGGGACAGGTTTAGTGCCAATTCAGAAACTTTTTTGCTATAGTCTACCATTGCAGAATTGTTGGAAAGTTGACATTCTCTGAAGGCAGGAATAGGCAGCATGTTGCCAATTCAAGAAGCATGTGGAGCAGAGATGGGTATAGTGAAACCTTCCAGATGTTGTTGGGCAACTCAGGTCAGCTCTAATGTGCATAGTTGCAGGTGAGAAATGCCAGGAGATGCAGTCTGACGTCACCCATTCATGCCCTATAGTATAAACTTCATAGTTGAAAAATGAATACCGTTCTGTTCTTTCAGAATAAGATTCAAGATCCTAGTTGGAATCAGGGGTGGTGATATGCCAGTGTTGTATCATATAAAGTTTTATTTTTTTATGCTTTTTATTTTTAATAAGAATTTCTCTTTAGGTCAACATATTACTTTTAAAGATGGGCATGACATGCCAAAATGGCATTTCGTTTCGTTATTTGTTGCCCCAGCCCCTGTTTCATTTCATTTAATATGAAATGAATTTTTTTTAAAAAAATCATCTCGTATTTTGTTTGTTTCATTTTTCTTTTTAAACTTTTTGTTTCATTTTTTCTGGCTGGGTGCAGCCCTGGGACACGTTAATTTTTTTTTTTTGGGGGGGGTTATTATTTTAAATAGTCCCTGTTGCAGGGCTTTTTTTCTTTTTCTTTTTTTACAGCTGAGAATTGCTGGCTTGGGACCAGCGCTTCCCAGCTGAGAGGCGCTAGTGCCTCTTTTTTTTTCCTGGCAGGGGAAACTGGCTGGCCCATTCTGGAGGGCTAGAAAGGAAGCAATCACACAAGGAAAAGGGAAAGGGAGCCAGACCACCCAGCTAGCAAAACAGGGAGCGGAGGGGAAGCCGGCCTGCTGCCATGCTCTCCTTACCTGGGGCATGCCTCCTCCTTCTCGACCTTGCTTCTGGAGAGATGGAGATTTCCACACACACACACACACACACACACACACACCTCCAGGCAGGGTGTGGCATGGCTGGAGGCAGGCACGGGCGGCAACCGGAAGCGCTTCCCTGGAGCCTGGCTGGGTCTCTCGCTCTTGCTCCTCCCTTGCCGGGGTGGTGGTGGTGGTGGTGGTGGGAGCAGGAGGAGGATGCCAGGACCCTGCCTGTCATGGAACCCAAATGTGAAGGGTTAAATGCTGGAGAGCAGCAGGAGGAGCCTTGTAGTTCAACTCAGCAGGCAGCTGAGTCTGAGGACGCAGCTGAGGGCACATCTCCTCCTCCTATAAGGGCTAGGAGCAGGATCCTGCAAAGGAGAACTAACAGGAGAGCTAGGGAAAGGATCTTTATAGGCGTAGAATTAGATCTGAAAGCCCTGAGTTCTAGCAGGAGCCTTGCCAGAGATATGGGTGTGCTCCCTGTTTTAGGATAAAGCTAGCAAGTTTACCCTGAACCCTCTGTGGGAGCAACGCGTCACTTACCTTGCCACCACATTCCTGTGTGTTATCTTGACTTTGTTTCCTGACTTTGGATCGGCTTTCTGACTACGGCGTTCTCTGTTTCCTGACCTTGGACCGGCTTCCTGACTACGACGTTTCTCTGTTTCCCTTGAACTTGGCATTTGGCTCTGTAAATTATTCTGGATTGACTCGGACTGTACTTTGTAATTTATCTGGATTACAACTAAAGTTCCTGGCAAAGAACGGAACTTGGCTTGCTGTGTGTTCTGTGTGCGGGGCTTGACAGAGGAGGAGGAGGAGGAGGAGCTGCTGCTGTGGAGGGCAGATGGACTCCAGGCGCCAGTGAGGGAGCCCGCGTTGCGGGAAAGGCGGGTGAGGTGGGAATGTGCCGCTGCCGCACACAGAGTGAGACCGAGAGGGTGGTGGTGTGGAGGGAGCCGGGAGAGGCCGACAGGCGTTGGGGCGGCGAGCGAGGGAGATTGGGAGAAGTTTTCAGCCACCCTGAGCGGGTGCCCCATGCGCTTCCTCCTCTGCCTCCATGCCTGCCTGCGCCGACGGGATGCCGAGGGCGGACCAAGGAACCCCCCATGGAGGAAGTTGGGGGAGCCCGGAGCTGCTGCCCACCAGCCTGGTCCTGGCTCAGGTGAGGGTCTCCAGGGGGAGGATGTGGGCTTTTAATTTTGAATGTTTTTTTTATTATTTTAAATAGTCCCTGTTGCGTGGCTTTTTCCCTCTTTTTTATTTTTACAGCTGAGAAGCGCTAGTGCATCTGTTGTTTTTTTATTTCCCCCCTGGCCTGGCCCAGGAAGAAAAGGTACACCAGAACAAAAAACGAAGCAAACGAAATGGAAATTTCCATTTCATTTTGTTTCATTTTTCTTTGACTCCCTACATTATTTGTTTCGTTCCCTAACGAAATGAATAATGAATAACAAAATGAATAAAAAATTGTTTCGTGCCCATCTCTAATTACTTTATTTTGTAGAAAATAAAGTTGCCATGATTGAGGAGTTAATTTAGAATCCAAAGACAAAGAAGACTTCCATTTAGTCACATGATTTACAGTATGGTGCGCTGTGGAGGAATGTGATTCAAGGGTTGACAGGAAACTGGATAAGGTGTGTGTGTGTGTGTGTGTGTGTGTGTGTGTGTGAAAGAGGAAAAGAAAGTTGGGGGAGAGACTGGAAGAGGGAGGTCATATCTATGCCTTGGGTCTAACAATGAATTGTGTGTGACAGGAAAACAGACTTAGCAGTACAGCTATATTTGGTGTGTGTGTGTGTCTGTTTTCCTGTGCCTTGTCCTTCCCCTTTGTAGCAAAAAACTGCCTGACAGATAGTTCACATTTAACAAGTCATAGATTGATATGAGTTTCATGTTGTAAAGGAAATCCTATGGAGAAAAAGGGAGGAATAATCTCCTAAAATAGGTCTGGAAAAATGCCTTCCCTCAGGAAAAAGACACATGCCACTTTTGTTTAACTCAGAGTAGATAATCAGATCCACTGTTCAAGAGAGCTTTGAGAAGTAACTTTTTAGGTCAAAGTGCCCAGGGCAATGCAATACTGGCCAAAGCAGGGGGGTCCAAACTTTTTGTAAGCAGGGCCAGATTTGGTGGCTAAGAATGTGTGGGGGCTTGGCTGCTCCCTGCCCCTGCCCCCCCACTGCAAGCCCCACCCACTGACCCCTTGCAAACCCCACCCACTGATCCTTAAGCCCCACCCCCTGTTTCTCCTGGGAAAGGGCCCAAGGTGATAAATAAATAAATAAAAATAATAAGAAAAGCAGTATAAAGAACTGCACACAAACAATGACAAAATGGGGCAGTTTAAAGAAATTTTAGAAATAAATAAATGACAATATAAACAGATGGGCAGAATTAACTACAAAAAGGTGCTTTTTCTCATGCACTCGGTTGGCTTTTTGAGGGGCGGATGAGGCCAGGCAGAGATGCAGAATAGTCTCCCCAGGAAAGAAGGGGGAACCCCTGAAATGAACAGCCCCACCCCAATTCCTAATTTCTCCTCTGGTGGCTTGGGTTGTTGAGTTGTGGGGATGGGGCTCACATTATGGCTGTATTTGTGGGGAGGGGGATAAAAATGACCCCAAGCAAAAGGGATTCCTTCCCCCTTCCCCTTGGGGAGCCATCCAGGAGGGGCTGGATTGAGCGCCAAGTGAATAGAACCCCATTTAGGGCTTGGGTGCCCCAAATATAAGGCTGCCCAAGGAAGCCATTTGCAAAATGATGGGTCTGGGGGGTTATTGTGTCTGTTCTCCCCTCCAACTCAGCCCCTGACCCACACTCTCCCCTTCCCCCTCCTCTTGAGGGTCGAGGCCTGCCTTTGGTGGAAGCAGAGTGAGGCAGGGGTCCTAAAGGGAATTTGCCACAATTAGGCTCCTGTCTTGCTCCAGCTGACCAACCACCGGTGGACCAGCCAAGGAGGCTGGCGAGGTTGCACGGGAGGAGCCGTGGCCCAGCGACATGAGGAGCTGCCCCAAGACAGCCCCTCGAGTCCCCTTCCCTGGAACCTCAGGTGAGCACGCAGGATGCTCCAATACCCTTTATTTATTTATTTATTTATTTATTTATTTATTTATTTATTTATTTATTACTAGCTCCTCCTCCAGCTTCTACTGTGCCACCACCAGCTGGCTGAGCACCTCGAGATGTGATGGGGAGATGTTTCAGTCCAAAAAACGTAACTTTTCCATGTTATGCTACAGTAATATTTTCCTCCTTGAAAACTGAACTGTAGAAACCCAGTTTATTAAGCAAGTCTATTCCACATACAAAAGCAAAGCAAAGTGTTCTGCTTATATACCACCCATACCAGTTCAAGTAGCCTCTGGGTGATTTACAGTTTAATTACAGTATGCAGGCTACACATTGCCCCCCCCCCAGCAAACTGGGTACTCATTTTACTGACCTCAAAAGGATGGAAGGCTGAGTCAACCATGAGCCTGCTGCCTGGGATTGAACCCCAGGTCGTGAGCACAGTTTTACCTGCAGTACAGGCATTTAACCACTGTGCCATGGGGCTCCTATTGAAGCCTTCCCATTTATGATTACTTTCTCCTAGATGTACTCTTCTTGAATACTTTCTGCCAAATTTGCAAATATTTTTTTTACCAAAAACAAACTTAACTAACAAAATTCTTGGCCATCTCCACTGATCATGATCAGTAGGGGCAGCCATTCTCAGAATGGAAAGCATCAAGTTCCATCCATTTGTCATGCAGGCTATTAAGGATAAAAGGCCTGTCAGAAAACAAGAGGTGGCAACTCTAATTCAGCATTAAGAACATGGATGAACCAAAAACCAGATTTTTATGAGCTACGAAATAGGGACAAACAGATCTATTGGTTTCAGCTTTACCCTGGTTCCTGTGTTTCCTGTGTTTTCCATCTTAAGTATTTTCTGGCAAATTCAGGAAGAAATGCATGATTTGTGTATTTTTCTTCTTCTTTTGAAAGTGTACTGAATAAAATTCTTGGCCATCTGTTCTGGACAAATTGAATAGCTACAGTCATCGGCAGATTATTCTTACTGGCCTTAATTTCCTCTGACTCATCCTTACAAATAAGGGTCTTGTCTGGTTCCTTGATACTGCCTTCAAACTCCCAGGATTCTGATTACTTGGCTCACTCTCCATTTGGATTGATGATCCAACTAAGATAGATAAAACCTTTTAATCATTTTGATTTCTTTCTTGCCAACATTAAAGTAACATTACTTTCCTGCACTTATTATTTCTGTCTTCTTAATGTTTGGCTGCGATCCTGCTTTGGCCCTTCTTCTTCCACCATTCTTTGTAGTTGTTTTCACATCATTGCTGCTTTCTTCCATGATGTGGAATCAGCTGTGTGTCTTAAATTGTGGCTGTTCCTTCTGCCTGTTTTCACTCCTTCCTCCTTGAATCTAAAGCAGCTTTCTTTATGATTGATATGTTTTGAATAAAAATGTAATGAATCAAGGTGATAAAATGCACCCCTGTCTGACACCTTTGCCAGTTGGAAACCTTTTTGTTTCTCTTTATTCCATTCCACAAGTAGCTTCTTTTCCAGAGCATAGTAGGCTATATCTTAGGGCAGTCAGGTGTTGGGAGACATTGTCTCTTTTGAAACAAGCCTCTCATGACCCACCCACTAAGGCTTCACTGTACCTTACAAAGCACAAATAGGTATTCTTCTTCAAATCTTTAGCATGCTGCAGAAGCCATCATGTATTTAATAGACAATCTCTAGATATCTTCCTGTTCAGAACACTGCATGAATGTCTGTCATTTCTTGCACAAACCTATGGTAAAAGCGTTGCTGTAAAATCTTAAGTATTACTATGCTTGCATGGGAAATGAGCGCAGGTCCTACAGTTACTGCAGTCTTTGGTGTCTCCTTCCTTTGAGAGTGGAATGTATGTTGAATGTTTGCAGTCTGTGGGCCATTGTTTTGTTTTCCATACTTGTTGGCACATTCTTGTCAAGATTTTGATAAATTCAGTCTTTGGATCTTAAAATAGCTCTGCTGCTATCCCATGTATTCTTGGTGATTTATTTCTTCCAATTGTTTTGAGAGCAGCATGCTGTTCACTTTATGAAACTGCAGGGTCCTTATCAAAGAATTCTTAGTCAAAGGAATCTGTCATGTCTGTGTCTCTTCTCTATAGTTCTTCAGTATTGGAGGTGACTTGGCAGCACATAACAACAAATATTGTAGTCATCCTGTTTTGTTTAATCATGATTAGATAAAATATCCCCTTCTTCATCTTTCACAATTGCTAACCTAGATTTAATGTCTTAGAACCTATTAAAATATCATTTTGTTTTTCTCTTTTGTCCTCTTTTATTTCTTTGCAAAGATGATTATAGTACTGTAGTTCTTTTTGTCTCTATGTGCCCATTGCTCAGTAAAGTTCTTCTTGTTCACAGTCCATTGAGTTTAGCAATGGAAATCCTTATATGGATCTTACATTCTCCAAGAATGTGATGTAAATTAATTTTTGCAGTATGATTGTTTGTGTCTTCTTCTTCAGTGTTATTCTTATTTTAATGCCACAACCTGCTCCTTCCTGTTGTGGGGAGGATACAGCTTCTGCATATTTTATTTTCAGTTATTATATACTATTTATGATTTCTGCATTGTCTGACCAGTCATAGCTATGTTTACAATTATAATAATAAAGTTGTGTGCTGTCAAGTTGATTCTGGGTTATTGCAACCCTTTCCAAGGTTTTCTAGACATGTGTGTGTGTTGTGTTTTTATAGTCGTGACCAGGGTCGGGCGTCCATTAAGGCGAACTAGGCAATTGCCTAGGGCACCAAAATGGAGAGGGGGCGCTGCCCAGCCTGCTGCCCCCGCTGCCCCCGGGCCGCTGGCCACCACCGTCTGTCCCCCAGCCGCCCACCGCCATCCGCCCACCGGACCCATTGCCGCCCGCCCCCTGTGCCCGTCGCCATCCACCCCCACACCCATCGCTGTCCCCCGTCATCCGCTGCCCCCTGCCACCCTGCCCCCAGCCCCGCCCACCACCCCACCCCCGCCCCTCACCTAGGGTGCAAAAAAACCTAGCGCCGGCCCTGGTCGTGACCGACTCTTCATGACTCCATGTCCATGGGGTTTTCTTGGCAGGAATACTGGAGTGGTTTGCCAGTTCCTATTCCAGGTGCCTACAGTACCTGATATTCCCTGGTGGTCTCTCATCCAAGCACTAACCAGGGCCGACCCTACTTAGCTTCCAAAATCAGGCAAGATTGGATGTGCTTAGGGCATCTAGGCAGCACTTTTTTAGACTATAACAGAAATGGATTCTGAGAGTGCCCTACTGAGTCTGGCCTTTTTTCACAGTGGGAAACTAAACTCCCAACTTTATTGCTCTTTTCCAGTAATTATTACGAGTCTTAGGCTACCTTTACATGACCCCTAAAATCCGCTGGCAACTTAAATGCAGATCCCCCCCCAATGTGCTTTTTGTTCTGCTTCCTGTGTTCCCACCTCCCGCACTCTGATTCTATTGCTTCTGTCTGCGGTGAGGGGAGAGAGAAAAAAATGCAGGCTTACCTCCGGCTGCCGCAGCAGCTAATTGTTTCAGCCCGTTAGGATTCCTGTCTGTTAAAAAAGGGGGGGCAACAAAAACAAACAAAAAGTGGAGGAGGGCCAGGCATGCAATGCTTTAAAACAGCAACAAGGAACAGCAACAAGGATATTACCTCCTCCAGACCAGGTACTTGTAAAATGCGCTGGGGTGCGCTTAAGTGGGCATGGTCACACTTTTTTTTAAAGTCCGCTTCTGGTAGGAAAACAATTTGATACTCTGCATCTGCAAGCATTTTGCCCTAGATTTTAGGGATCGTGTAAAAGTAGCCTTGGTCTCATCTTCCAGTACTATCATGTTTTAATGTAGATTGTCTCTACACTGGGTTTTCAGGATATAAACTAA
This sequence comes from Phrynocephalus forsythii, assembly GCA_029282475.1. Lineage (NCBI taxonomy): Eukaryota > Metazoa > Chordata > Lepidosauria > Squamata > Agamidae > Phrynocephalus > Phrynocephalus forsythii. Next base: position 36,294,124 of record JAPFRF010000010.1, read on the forward strand.
TCAGAAATAGATTACCATTGCCTCAACATGGGGTTTTCAAGGAATAAACTTATCAGAAATAGACCATTCTACTTTGGCTGGTCCCGATTGAAGTCTAGATTTCTAGCCTCCTAATGGCATTGCTCTCAATATCCCTGACACATTCTGCACCTACCCATCTAGTCATGTTAGGTTATCCTTAAAGGAGGAGGACCTGTGAGCTAGGAAACTGGAAGTAAGGTGCTGGGCAGAGCATAGAAAAATTACATTAAAAAAACCCACTACTCTAGCAATTCTGGCTAGGGCATTCTGGGAAGCTTTGTCCAAAAAGTAACATTTCCAAGTGTTAGTTTGGATGGATGGCAAAAGATTTTTTAAAAAAGTAGATCTAATATAATCCTTAAAATGAAGCTAATGCTAGATACTTCTTTTGAGTTCTTGTCTAAATCAGTGGAGGGTTGTTGTTTTTAAACTTTCTGGGAATATTGCCATTAGACATGGGCACGACCATAAAAAATGATGTTTCGAGTTTTCGTTTGTCAGAACAGGTCCATTTTGGGTCATTTCCGTTTGTCGTGAAATTTTTCAAAAATTTGTTGTTTCCGTTTGTCGTTTCCACTGCGATTTAGCGCGATTTGACTTCCCAGAGCATATGGGCATCTCACAATCAGGGCCGGCACTAAGTGTTTTTGCGCCCTAGGCGGCGGGCGGGGTGGGGGGCAAGTGGGCAGGGGGCGGCGCGGGCTGCTGGCGGGTGGCGGCGCGGGCGGGCGGGCAAGTGGGCAGTTAGGATATCACTTAGGATAGAGGTTCTGTTCTTGGTTTGCACCCCAAATGTGTGTGTGTGTAAGCAAATTGAAGTTGGGAAAATAGAAAATAAATGGTAATATATAATATATTTTTAAAATAAATCCACACCTCCCACTCCCAGTCGAACCTCCCCCTTTATCCAATATCAGGAAAAAAATCCTCAAACTGCCAGAGAAGAAATAAAGAATAAACTGCTATTCTCTTCAGCAGACAAAGCTGCAGGGAATCAAAGAAATTATTTTCTAAATTCAATTCCCTCCCTGCCTGCCTAACTTAAATCCTAAAGCCTCCAGCCTCCCTCCTCAATCTCAATCGGATCACACCAGCACCAGCAGCCAGCCCTCCTCCCTCAACCGCATCCATACACCCGACTGCGATTTCTGGAAGGTGCCTTGGCTTTTTATGCCCTCCGAGACATCCAGAAGTGTCAGTCAAAAACCTGGCAATGCCATTGGTGGAATGGTTCAAACAATTTGCATGGTCCCATCCCATGCCCAGCCCAAATGGGCAGGTCTAAAAAAATAAAAAATAAAATAAAATAAAATAAAATAAAATAAAATAAATACGACGTTTTATTGCTATAAAAAACCCACTGCTGCTACTATTAAAATTCAGGCATTTAAAATAAATAAATTTCACATGTTTCTGTGGTGATTTGGTGTGTTTTTTTATCACGATTTCAAAAGAAAAATTGTGGTTGCCATTTTGGATCCCCCCCCACCGCATGGCATGGCGAGACGACGAGGATGACCCCCCCCCCAGCCTGGTGCAAGCAGCCCAGGACAGGAGAAGAGGGGGGGAAAGGCCAGGGACCCCCCAGAAACCACCCCTCTGGTAGGTGGCAAAGCCTCAGGCAGGCATATCTTTGCCTGCTTTTTTGGCCGGGAGTCGGGTTTTTTAAAAAAAACTTTTAAAACTTTTTCTGTGCTTCGCATTGCGCGATCGCCATGATGCCACAAACGGAAATGAAAAACCCGACCAAATTTTTCTTTTTTCAGTTCGAGTTCGAGTTCTGACGGCTTAATTATCGTTACCGTTTCCGTTACGTAACGGAAACTATAACTGAAAACGGAAACGACAATTTCGCCGAGTCATGCCCATGTCTAATTGCCATTACTATTATTACTGTTATTCTGCTGTGATGTTCTCATTCCTTATAGCACAATGCATACGGATGTTGCTAATATGAACAACATAATATTTGCAGCAGCTAAAATAAGATTCAGGGGTAGTTATATGTCTTCCTTTAGAAAAAAAAAACTCTTAGTATTTGTGCCCTAATTACACCTTTTTAAAAACATAGGCTTTCTCTGAGCTGTCCGAGCACTGCCTATGTGAATGGAATTCACAGTATGATTGTGACAGGAGTATTTGGTGGCCTTGGTTTATTTTGGGAGCAGGGAAGAGGAGCCATTTCTTATCCACAAGCTACATCGAAATATCCAATATTGTTTTATTCTTCTTGACTTACTACTTTTTCATTCCATTCATTTATGTGTCTTGGCAGAGGATGCTTTTGCTGCTTGATTTATTATTTAACAGTGATATTTGATTAGCATTGTAGATATTAATTTTGTGAAGGGTACATATTTTGATGGTTTGGAGGGGACTCTCTCTCTCTCTCTCTCTCTCTCTCTCTCTCTCTCTCTCTCACACACACACACACACACACACACACACACACACACACACACACACACACACACACACACACACACACACCTTTTTCTCCCTCCCTCTCCCCCTCTTCCTCTGTGTGTGTGTGTGAGGGGGGGATGGGTTTTGTGACTGTCCCAGTCTTCCATTGAGCTGTTTGGTGTGATTGTTGTGATCATTTGGGCATTTTGATCCTGCTGTTTTTGCTGTTGTGTTGTTGCTGGCTGCTTTGTGCCTCTTTGTGGCTGGCTGGCTGATTCCTTGCCTTTTGTTTTTGGCGGTGCTGCCTGATCCTAGAGACTCTATTGTGCTTGGTATGTGGTACTGTACTTGCATTGTTGTTTCGAATGTGATGATGATATCAACTAGTTAGTGCCTGCTTCGTTCTGCTTATGATTTCCCTTTCTCATGTACTGTTGCCTCCTTATGAAACACTGTAGATTGGTTCTCTGTTGTTTTGCCTCTGCCTATTACAGTAGCTTTCAAGAGCTCTTCAGGGCTTAAGGAGTGCCAGGAGACATAAAATAAATGATCCAAAAAAAGGCATTTTTTATGTCTAGTGAAATAATTGGAACAAAAAAATATGAAAATAAAAGAAGATGAAAGAAGATGAAATCTAAAATTTAAGAAATACAATTTTTTTCACTAAGCACATCTCTGTTGAGCATATATGATGCACGGAGTAAGCCATAGATGGCCCCTCAACGTCTGGAGGATAAACCACAGTATAAGCTGGCAGGTGTCATGCATATCTGCAGCTGGATTCCAGGTCTTGACCGTATGTGCTGATTGTTAGGCTTCTATTATTAAGTCTTCTGGGGAGGGATTATGCTAAGCAATCAGATGGATTCTTCCCAATCAAGACTAAGAAATGATTGGAAAGCAAAGTATTTCCACATTCCCCTTCCTCCCAGCAGAAGTAGAGCATGTAAATACTACTTTGTCATTTTGCTGTCCCCCACCCCCATCCGATGTCTGAAGAACAAGCCTTGCTTGTGCCACTCCCACTCTCTACCTCTGACAGTGGCCTCATGACTGCATGTGTGAGCACAGCTACAATGCAGGACAGGGTGGTTCCTTCCCTTCTTTTGCTAGCTTCTTCTTAAGTAGAGGTGGTTTGATTGTAGCCACTTACTGAAAGAGGACAGAAATACCTGGCAGTGGGATTGGCATAGAGATATTGAGCCAGATAACACAAAGGTTTTGATGCATCTACACTATTATAGGTAAAGATCTATAGGTTGATGGGAATAAAGGGTTATACTTACTTGCTTATATCGGCCTAACAAATGTGGTCAAATACAGAGAGCCTCGGGAAGTCTACATGCTGCTGAATTTTACTCTTCCTTTCCTACTTTCTCTTCATCTAAATGGAAGGGTTGTTTTAAAGACCCTGGGATACAGGAAGAGCTGCTATAACAGGTGAGTCATATTTCTTGTTTCCCCCAAGTGTGGAGCTATGACATGCAGTTCTATGAAATTATTGTAAGAAGAGACAGTCGTTATTATGGCAGTAAACTGAGTGTTGCCCATTGCTGCTGTTTGTGGCAACTGTAGGCTCTTGGGAAGCAGAAGTGACAAAGAAGAAATTGTGCTTAATTTCCAGTTACGAACGATGCATGACTCATTGCTCAATTGGACTAAAACTGGAAACGCTTGAAGACAGTTTTTGAAAGATAAGACAATGCAAGAGGATAAGTTCTCTGTCTTATAAATTTGGTATTTTCCAGTTGACTTGAGTGGTGCTCCCATCTTTTATCCTTGTAGGAACCTTGTGTGGTAGGTTAGATGGAAAAATTGTAATGCTGTCAAATATCTGCAAAGGTAAGATGAGGGACCTGCCACAACCTGTGTGGTCAAATACAAGCTATGCATGAGAAATGTCTCAGTCTCTGATGTCTCCAATTAAGATGATTTGGGGTGATGAGAAATGACCTTGCCTTTGAGCTAGAGAGCCATTGTCATAGTAAATGGTCCTGGGCTAGGGTGGCGTAGTGGATAAAGCAATGGACTGGGACTCAGTAGACCTAGGTTCATGTTACCACATGGCCATGAAAACTTACTTGGGGGTAGAACCCTATAGTAAAGTGATGCCTTAAATACTACACCTACATTAAAAGCTCTATCATCATTGTTATAAGTTGATTCTGACTTGATGGCACATAATACGGATGGACAATATTCTAACCTAATACAGTACAAGATACTCTGAGGTGAAAGCCATATAGGTAGAACACATGGTTCACACAGAGAAACTTCCAGGTTCAATCCCCAGCATCTCCAAGGCAGACCTGGGAAGGAACTCGGCCTGAAACAATGAAGATTCACCACTGATCACCCTAGAGAATGCTGAGCTAGATGGACCAAGTGGATTGACTTGCTATTATAAGGCATTCTGTGTGCTCTAGCCTGCCTTTTGCTTTGAAGTGCTTGCTTTCTTGTACATAAAGGTATGAAGGGTTTAGAAATATGTAGCTCAGGCATGTCCAAAGTCAGGCCCGGGGGGCAAATGCAGCCCATTTTCAAATTTTGAGTGGCCCACAGCCTCTTCTGCCCACCGGCTCAGCCTGTCACTCATCCCCACCAGCTGGCCCATCCCCATACTGGATGGAGACATCAGCTTGCACATTTATGGTTTGCCTGCCCTCCCTGCCTCTGTCCATCCCCCAGCCACCTGCCTAGCCTACCGTTGCTGCAGCATTCTCCCTGTCTCATTGCATGTTAAATATAGAGACTTGTCCAAAGTCCGGTCCCGGGGTCAAATGTGGCTGAATGGTCAGCCTCCACACTTTTTCACCTCACCAAATCTGGCCCTCCTTGCAAAAAGTTTGGACACCCCTGATGTAGCTGAAAGTGGTTCAAACCAATTCAAGATTCTGCCACCTTATAAGCTTGTGTAGACTAGGCCATGGTATCTGAAGGGCATGTGCAATGCAGCTTTTAGTTAAAGCCAATAAAAACAGGCTTTCCATAAAGGCATTATTTTGAATTATGTCAGGAAACAGTGGTTCTCTCTCTTTCCTTCCCTCTCCCTCCCTCCCTCTTTGATAAGGAATGGAGAAGATTGATTTACTGCTCCTACAAAAGCAGGTCACTGTCTTCTCTCTAGTCATTTTTAAGCCTACAGAAATATCAGCTTCTTAGGGCTCCTTTGTTTGAATCAGATGCCTGACCCTTTTGAAGTTCATTCCTCATTGGTTACAGTACACAAGCTTTGCCAGTAGAATGTTGTTTCGCCGTTTCATGCACAGCACTACCCTTGTCTGCCATAAAATCTGAAGGACCTTCTGTGATGGGGTCAATGTGGTGATCTGTTAAGAAGTTAGTTGAAAATCAGTTCAGGACCCATCCTGTTCTGGAGTGAGTTTAACTCTACAGTTTCCTTGGGAAGACGGTTGCATTGGTTGTCGAAAAGCCACAATTCAATTTTATTTTGGAATCCTTATACAACCACAATATTCTTACTTTGCAAATGCCATGCAGCCACATTATCTCCAGCTTCTTCAGACTGATTGATATGGAAAGTAAATATAACTGGAGAGCAGGGTGGATTTGCTTTGAATCAAATTGATTTAAATCATGATGTAAATTTTTAAAATAGGATTTTTCTGATTTATATCAATTTTATTTAATAAAACCATTGGTTTTTATCTACCCAGCTGGGGAGTCATATTATGATTGCAGTTGAGCCATAAGTAATATGATACTCATATGTGTGTGTGTTTAAATTAAACGGTTCAGCAGAGTCTGTACTATAGTTCTTCTGAGCACTTATAATGACACTTTTCATTATCTTCAGTTTAATTTTTAAGGAAAGGTGCCAAAATAGTTGATCATTTCACAAACAAGTGCAGGTTGTTAGACCTTGTGTTCAGAGCCTGCAAATGAGAACACTCCCGATCATCCTCCACCTATGCAAGCATCTCTAACATCCTTCAGTGAAGAGAGGGCTTTTGTGTGTGTGTGTGTGTGTGTGTGTGTGATTGCATAGGGATTGGACTTGGGGACAGCCTTGCTTTTATTTAAACAACAACTTTTCTGATCTAATTTATAACTTTGCACCCTTTGTTGAAGGAAATTAAGAACTTGGTCCACAACATAAAGAAAGATATGTTTGGGGTGAGATTCCAAGGCACTGGAGGCAGAAGGAATTAACAAACAAGAGTTGGGCATTCATTCAGCTCCTTCCTCCTCTCAGCCCCTCCCTGGGCCTTTTTGAAAGCTGACCATTTGTGGCTCAGGAGGAGACGTCAGAGCTCTGAGCGGCTGCTCCGGCCCCTGCTCTCAGCGGAATGATTTCCTCTCAGGCTGTCCCGTTATCTTCTGGCTGGCAGGACCTCTCCCGTTCTCCCCTCCTCGTTGCTCTGAAAGCTGCTTCTTTGCTACTCTCCCCTCTCTTTTTTCTTAACACACACACACACACACACACACACACACACACACACACACACACACACACACACACACACACACACACACACACACACACACACACACACACAAACTTACTTCATTGCCAACAAAAAAAAACGTCCATCCTCCGCCCCCTCCCCAGCTAACTTCCTTCCAGCATTTCCTGAGCTGGATAATCCCAGGATTTGTGAAAACAGGGGAAAGGGGAGAGCCGAGGAGAGTACATTAATGTAGAAAACCCATTGCTTGTTTCTCCTAACAATGTCTGGTTGGTGACATGAGAAATTACAAGATTGGACAGAAAAGGAAGGATTCACAGAGACTTCATTAGTTCTTTGCCATCACTGTTTTTTCTTTTTCTTTCTCTCTCTCTTTCTCCCTTTTTTTTTGCAAGTTCATCAAAGAAAGGACTTTGGAACAGCTGATCTCTACTCTCTGGCTGACCCATCAAGACCAGGCTTGATTTAATTTCCTTGTCAGCTAGAGTTGGCTTTGGAGGTTCCAATGGCAAGGAAGTGAGCACCTCAGCTATCGTCTGCCCTCTGTTGCCGGTCCCCCCCTTCCCCTTGAAGTGATTGGTTCCCTGCTCTCCACCTCCAGCTTAGGAGAACCCTTCGGAACGTGGGATATGGTCTCTCTGCTGCTGCCTACTGGAGATCTCTGCATTGTCTGGACCTCTCCCTTCTACAACTGCGGCAGCTGCAAGAGCTTCACATCTGGTGAGGATTAATGTGGATGCATCTTGTTGAAACTTCTCTTGGATGTTCAATGTCACTGACCAGAAACGGGACACGGGCAACAAGGATCTGAGGAGAAGGGGAAGCTTTTGCACTTGTCTGGTGCAAACTGAGGGGGGTGGGGGGGAAGGAAGGAGGGTGCGAACCTCTTCTTTTGGAACTAACTCATGAAGAACAAGGGAGGAAAGCCGAAACTCAAGAGGAAAGGAGCGGCGAATGTCTTTGGCTGTGATCTGACAGAATACCTGGAGAGCTCTGGACAAGATGGTAATAAAACATGGCTGCTTTATTTCTTTGCAGATCTAAAGATAGGTTTATTGTAGTCTCCTTTGGCCGGAGGGAGGGAATTAATGGTTTACAGCTGTAAAACATGGAATTACTGTGTTCTCCTGCAAAAGAGTGGCTGCTGCCTTATTCCATCCGCAACCACCCAGCAGTGTTTCAGTGAAATGTTTGCCATGTGTCAGGGAAGGATAAGCTGTTTGCCTCTGGTCTCAAATTTGATCTGTGTAGAAAAGGGCTATATGTTTCTCACCCCAAGGTTGTGGGGTGGACAAGAGGTTGCTGCTTTGCATTTCACTCTCCCAGATCTAGTGTTTCTGTCCCCCACCATGCCTTGAAATTCAATCAGAAGTTAGCAGTTTTCTGAGTTGAGATGTTAAGTGGGACAGTAGAGTATCTCTTCGGTGGAGCTTGGGAGAGTTTCTTTTTGAGGGCAACTCCTAGAATCGCCCACTTAGCATGAGCCAAAACCAGGCTGGCTGAGGAATTCTGGGAGTTCTCTTCCCAAACAAGTAACTTTTTCACATGTAGACTCAGTTCTTCAAGGTCCCGGCAGGGCGCTCTCTCATTTGAAAGCCAGAGATGTAGGAGGAAGGCTGGGGTAAAGTGGGAGCAGCAAGCAGTGTTTCCTGGGTTTCTCCCTAGAAGAAGCCCAATGTTTCTTGCTGGCAGTTGGCTTTTCTCAGAGGAGCATATGATGTGTCAGACTGTGGGAGGCAGCAGTGCCAACTCGCTTTGGAAGTGGAGGGTGGGAGAGAAGCAAAATAACATTTGAAAAAACTGAACTGGGTGGCAAGACATATTGCTGAGCCTTCAAAGGATAAAGGGCGTTCTCCTACTCTTCTTGGGAAATGGTATGCTTGATGGGGAACATTCAAAGATTTCTCCCCTCCCATTTGCCATCTGCGTTGACATGACGTTCACTCCCCCCCCATGCTTTTTGGCTCTTAGAACTCAGACTTTCCGGGGCAACGACTCCTTCAGCAATACGATTTGACTGTTTATTCAGTAATGGTGGGGGACGGCCCTGTGCCGCCTCCGTGGAACAAATGCCTCAGAAAGGAAATGTACTCATAGAAGCGAAAGGGACTTGGCTGTTACACAGTGGCACGAGCTGCCCGAGTACATCATGCTGTTCTTTGGGTTTTCGCTCTACAGATTCCCATGTTTCTGGTAATGACACAAAGCCCTATTTCAAAGATTGGCCTGTAATGCAATGCGTAATGCCTCTGACAGATGTGCAGCAGACCAGTGTGGCTGTCTGTATTACAAGCACTGCCTCAATGCAGCCGTCTCAGGGTTGGAGCTCTTCTCATTTGCCTGCCTGTAGCAATGCTCTTGGTCCAGGACATTAAGGAAGAGGGAATTAGAAGTGGAGACACCAGTCATAGCATACCTTCATATAATATATCCTGCCAAGACAGTCCACCCACCATATTCCATAGGGCAGTGGTGGCGAACCTTCAGCACTCCAGATGTTTTGGACCATAACTCCCACAGTGCTTTGTCATTGGCAATACAAGTTAGGAATTCTGGGAGCTGTGGTCCAAAACATCTGGAGTGCCAAAGGTTTGCCACCACTGCCATAGGGAGTTGTGCTGTCATTATGTTCTTCATCTGGGGCTTTGCTGTCATTGGACATTTGGCTGGGATGCAAGGCTGGTCTTTCTAGCTGTGGCACTCACACAGTAGAATGTTCTTTCCCAAGAAACCTAATTGGTCTCCATTTTATGGCTTCTTTCTTTCTTTCTTTCTTTCTTTCTTTCTTTCTTTCTTTCTTTCTTTCTTTCTTTCTTTCTTTCTTTCTTTCTTTTTCTTCTCCTCCTCCTCTTCCTCCTCCTCCTCCTCCTCCTTCTCATCTCATCTCATCTCATCTCTTCTCTTCTCTCCTCCTCCTCCTCCTCCTTCCCTCCCTGGGTGGTTCCCAATATATAATAAAATCAACCACTAAAACAGTGTATAGTAAATACAATGATACAATAAAATTAATCTGCCCTGTCATTAGCTAGAAACTACCTTTAAATACAAATACACAAATTAAAACCAATTTGAACATCTCAGGATAGTATTTACCATACAAAAGGCAGCTGTATATAATTTGTTCTTAATCAGAACAGAGAGGGGTGGTGCCTGGTGAATCTCTGTAGGAAGTTTGTTCCAGAGGAAAGGGGCCTTAATCAAGAAAATGTTGTTCCTTTTAGATGTTACAATTCTTAATTAGGACTATGAGAGGTGTGTGGGATGGATAGCTATTTTGGGGGCAAGACATTCCATTAAAGATTGAGGTCCTAATTGTTAAGGGCTTTATAGATTATGTCGGACATAGAAACAGCATGCCAAGATTGGAGATAAGTTTTTATATCTGCTGGTACCTGAAATCAGTCTGGCCATGTTCTGGACCTGCATAAGTTTCCATACTGACTACAAGGGTAACCCTATGTAGAGAGTGTTACAGTAGTCTGTTTTGGAGATTATCAACACTTGAACCATTGTTGTTAAGCATTTCTTGTCCAGATAGGAGCACAGGTGGGCATTTCAATCAAAGTTACTAAAATCACTTTTAGCCATAGCAGATATTTTCACCTTCATAGAAAGAGCTGGGTCCAAGGGTAACCCCTGCTAGATCCTTCTGGGGGAGTATAACCCCAAAGAGGCCAGGTAAATATCCATCTAAGAGGTCTGATAATCCTCCAAACAGCGGAGTCATCTGGATTCAGTTTCAGTATGTTGGTCCTGGTGGTCCTTCTCCTCTTCTTCCCCCTTTTGTAGAATTGTGGAGACATTCTTATTCTTCAAGCTTTCTGTTTGGTTCAAATCCTTGTTCTGCAGATATGAGCAAGGATCATTGTTTCAAAGCAACACACTTATCTGTTGCTCTTCAGTTCCCATCATCTACTGTTTGGTAGAGGAAGCCATTCCCATTTGGAGCCATGGTGAGCCATTGCCAATCACTGTGTAGACCAGGAGTGAAGGAAATGAGACTAACAGGGGCTTCTATATCTCCCCCCCAGCTCCCCCCCATTGCATTCAGAATAAAGAATCAAGCATCCCAACCTTCATTTGTTCTCCATTTTAAAGTAACCCAACTTCTCAGCACTATCCTTAGGCTAAGAACTGCCTTTCTTTAAGGCCACATGGGGGATGTCCAGTCACCTTGGCTATCACAAAACTTTACTGTACAGTCTGCATGCATTTGAACTAAAATGATTACTGGGCTGGGGGACCTCCCTTATGAGGAAAGGCTAAAACATTTGGGGCTCTTTAGTCTGGAAAAAAGGCGCCTGAGGGGGGATATGATTGAGACAAACAAAATTATGCAGGGCATGAATAAAGTGGATAGAGGGATGCTTTTCTCCCTCTCACAAAACACCAGAACTAGGGGACATACATTCATATTGAGGGCTGGGAGAGTGAGAACATTTTTTTCTTTTGCCAGCGTGTTGTTAGTGTGTGGAACTCCCTGCCACAGGATGTGGCTATGGGATCTGGCCTGGATGCCTTCAAAAGGGGATTGGACAGATTCCTGAAGGAAAAGTCCATCAGAGGTTACAAACCATGATGGAGATGTGTAATCTCCAGGCTTAAACTGGGGTACTTTGAGGGCCAGATGCAGGGGAGTGGTATCAGGAGACAGATATCTAGTCTTGTACACTCCCAGACACATTTGGTGGGGCCACTGTGAGATACAGGAAGCTGGACTAGATGGGTCCTTGGCCTGATCCAGCATGGCTCTTCTTATGCTATGTTTATGAAGATGGTGGAAACTTGCCAGGTTGGATCCTGTGCCGTTGCCATTCCTACTGTAGACAATACTATACTGTGGTAGATGAACAAATGTCATAGTTTGGTGGAAAATAGCTTGCAACATAACTATTTTCTAGCTAAGTTCTCTCTCTCTCTCTCTCTCTCTCTCTCTCTCTCTCTCTCTCTCTCTCTCTCTCTCTCTCTCTCTCTCTCTGCCTTTGTCATTTGTAATTGTATTGTATTTGTTTAGAAATGTTTGCAAACTGCTTTTGGTTCTGAAGGCTCAGATAACTCTGCCTATGCACATACAAATGAATAACATATTGAATTTTGCAAGTTAGCAGTTCCCCACTTCAGTTTTTGTGGCCCTAGGCAAAAAGCAGATGCAGAAAGCTCAAGAACCTCCCGGTGGTCACACAGATTGGCAGGACACATTGAACTCCATGGGCTGCCAGTTTTCTAGCCATCCAGGAAACAGGATGCAAAAAACCAGGGTTCAATCTTCTTCTTCTAGCAGGCTCTTCTTTTCTTCTTCCTTCTTCTCCTTCTTCTTCTTCTTCTTCTTCCCAGCTTGCTCTTCTTCTTCTTCTTCTTCTTCTTCTTGTTCTTAAAAAGCAAACCGATCGGATGCTATGTCCCCCTGGTATCCGAAGGAGAGCTTTTCTCCACAGTTTTGTTTTTGTGTGATGGCTCATTTTACCAGCATGGCCTGTAGTGAAGAACAGAGTAGAAGTTAAGTTTCTTTTTATGTTATTTGAATGGTGTGTCCTTTGGTCCAGTATTGTATGGTCCAAGGATAAAAGGCACTATTGTTGCAGGAGCTGTTAGAAAGGATGGATCATAGGTGTAGGTTAAAGATAACAGGCAGCAGTGGGAATTTATATCCCTTTGTTTTGTGGCAATGCAAGACAGTGGAATAATATTAAAGCTGCATATGTCTCTAGGTAGCTGAGTGAGGGCAAAGGAGGGTCGAAGGTCACCGCCATGGATCTTTCAAACCTCCAAGCCTCCCTAATTGGAACTCTTGAATTAGAATTCGGACATCCCCCATCAGGAGCATGTTTATTTAACAAGTCCCACTATTTGGGACCAAGCAATAATCTTGAATGAAGATATGATCTTTCTGGGATATGATGGATGCTTTTTTTTTTTTTTTGCAGAGGACACAACAGAGCACCAGACATGTATACAAAAATGGTTTGAGATCTTGAGCATCATCATATTGAGTTTTTTATACTGGTTTGATGTAGGTGATGCAAAGCTTGTTGCCACAGAGGAAGAAATTTACACAGATAGTTGCTATAGCATGCCAATAACTCCTACACTAATGTCCCAACTTATGACAATTTGCCATTGAGATTTATGCTGTTTGCATTAGGCCAGCAGAAGTAGGAATTTAGCCATTGTTTCCTTGATGAGCCTCTAAAAAGAATACTTGGGGTTAAAAATTACATAGACATGGCTATGCGAGTTGGGGTTTCTGGAAGCTGTAGTCCAAAACCAACATTTTTCAAGACCTTTTGTATCTAATACACTGTAAAAAAAAAACAAACCCAAAGTAGAACTACATAAGAAGTGATGCATTTTTGGCTCCCCCAGAACCGTCTACATGTACTGTACATGTCCAAGTGTGGGGAGCTAGGTTGTCAAGTCACATAATGTTTTGCTTGGCTCTCCTGGAGCTGGCTACCTTGTGCAGCGATCCTAAATTCCAGCTCTCGTCAAGAGTTCAGAAAAGCAGCTGGCTAACTAGTTTCACAGCCGGGAGACAGTTCTGCACCAAAAGGAATATCTAGATGTAGTCACAGGAAGTGGTTTGGCAACCCTGTGTGGCTTGCATCCTTCTGGGTCATCACTTAGCAATCACCCTTGGCTTATGTAAAGAGAGAGAAGGAGGGGAGGAGACCGTGATCCCAGAACTGCTTATTTTTAACTGAAATGTCAGCCTAGCCTCTTCCACGGTTGCCACTAATAAGCAGAAAAGCGGCTTGGGCCCTTGTTGGAGGAGTTGCCAGACTGACCTGTGATGAATCTTTGAAAGACCCAGGGAAACAGCACCAGTGGTAGAACAACGCTAGAAGTCAGGAGATCTTGTCCTAGCCACATGAAAGAGGAGAAGGAATCTCAAGCTTTTGTGGGGGGACTTCAGAATAGTGGCATGTTTATATGTATATCTTTCATTCTACCTTTTATACATTGCACAATCCCAACAACAATACCTTACGCATCTGAGCTGTGGTCCTCTCGGTGATGTTGTTCTTTATAGGCAGTATTGACTTCATTAGAACATTTAGTTTCCTTTGTTTTCCCACCTGGTTTTGCCTTGTTATCTCTATAATTGAGACACGTAGAGGTTTTTCATGTGAAAATTTTACGCACTCATGATGTATCTGGCAGCACATTCCACCAGAATAATGGACAGCCACCTAATTAAGATATTAATACCAATGATATAGGCAGTCATTTAGACATTAATGTGTTGTTAAAGTGGTGGCTGTGAGAAATGGCTTGAGAGATGGTATTTGGAAGAGCTGGATGGTAGGAAGTATAGAGCTGGCAATGAATACTCCGCAATAAACATATCACCACCTTTCCACCTTCCATTTTAGGACATTGTTGCTGAGTGCTTGCTAATGTGCATGGGAGAGGCTATGTGAGCTGCTATGCCTGAACTTAATTAGTACTAAAGATTTATTTCTTCTAGTTGGTAAAAAAAAATATGTGAAGTGTACCTCTGAACAAAAGCAGGGCTGAAACTGACCCCAAACCTTGACTAGGCTTGCTTAGGAGGGAGACAGGGAGTGGGGCTGAAATTTACCAGAGGCATAATTAGCCTTGCTTAGAGGGGTGCATGCATGTGCATCTGTGTGCGTGCGCACACACGCGGGGTGAAGAAGTTGAGGGAGTATGGAAAGCACACCACTGGGTGGCAAAACCTTCAGACACAATTTACACGGAGAGAGGTGTACACATCCAGTATGTCAAATTAATTCAAATTAAATCAATTTGACATCTGAGTTTTTAAAAAGACCTAGTCTAGTAGAAGAATAAAATACCTCACTCCCAATCAAAATAACATGATTGTCAAAACAATACAGTGGTACTTTGTATAAGGGAATGAAATTATGTTAAGAAAATTTTCCTTTATCCAAATTTCCATAAGAATGCATTGAAAACAGAGTAATCTCTAATCACAACCATTTTTATGTTATATGGATTCGCCCCATAAACAATTCTGTTAAGCAAATTTCCCCTATCTCGGGAATGTTTTATGCTGTACAGATTTTGTACAGATATGTTACACAAACCGTTTGTTATATGAGGGTCTACTGTATTCACTTCTCTGTGTGCCAGGTAGTCATCTTTTTAAAAAAACAATTTAAAACATTACTAAGCTTGATTCAAATACATTTTTCACACACCCAGAGTAGAGTTGCTTAGATGGGTGGTATAGAAATCAAATAAATAAATAAAGTAGCCATGCTCAAAGAGTAATTTGTCCCTGGCCTTATGTCAGGGCAAAGGAGAATTGCGTAAATGATAGTTCTGTCTGTGGTTGGGATAGGGAGAAAGCTTAAGGGAAGTAAGAGGAAAGTTTGAAATTCCATTTCCCCATTTGTTTATTGCACTTGGCAGATCAGAAACAGATTTTATATTGCCCTTGGTGCTCTTTTATAAAGTCAATCAACCAATTTACAAAAACTACATTACTTGAATTTGCCTGCAATTGGAATGAAGCAGCACAGAAGATTGTTGCTTTGGAAGCGTTTAAGAAGGAATATGTTCTCGTGGCGTCTGGGATTTCAGCTATTCTTCATTTGCTGCTGCAGTTCCAGGAGCAGTATACTGTAGTAGACACGTGTGAAACATTTGTTCTGTTGTGGGGTTTTTGTTTGTCTGTTTTGGTGTAAATTGGGCTGACCTGCACCGCCCAGATTATTGATGGATGAAAAATAAAGTTATATTAGAAATCACTGCTGTGACACAACATTTCTCCCTCAGCAATCTTCCTTCTCAAGGTCAAATGCTGTCGGCACCCCAGGCCCAATGGCATGCGGCTGAGTTGAATTTGGTCTGCTTTTCATTCTTCCTCCTGCAATATGCCAAGAAGGCTCAACACACATCTGGTATCCATGTAGAAATCTCCAACTTCCCCTCTTTGCTCACAGCACCAGAACATCAAAAGGAGCTTCAAAGTTATGTACGCATTTATTCTCTCCTTTTCCATTAAACATTTGAAACCACCTGAATTCCCAAGAGTGTTCTCCTTGGAATTTTTAGAGATTTCTTACAGCTGCTAAACTTGGGCAGCTCAGGACAGAAATCTTGCAGGAACATTTTGAATGGTTTTGGGAGGAGCAAGGATGTTTCTCAACTTTGTTGCAACTCTCGTGGTTGCAGCTACATTTTCAAAAGAGACAGAAGCCACTTCTGTATAGTTCTTTTTCATTTTAGTTTTAATTTCCTTGATATGGAAATTAAAGATACGCTGATGACATGCAGCTCTATATCTCCTTTTCTACGTCTGCAGAGGAGGCGGTTCGCTCCCTCGATCTGTGCCTGGAGGCCGTTCTGGAATGGAGCAGAGATAACCGGCTCAAGCTTAATCCGGAGAAGACGGAGGTTCTGTTCTTAGGGGCGCCTTCGCCTCGGTACTATGGCCCCCTCCCTAGACTGGGGGGTACTTACCTCCAGCCTACAGACAGGGCCAGGAATCTGGGCGTGGTCCTGGATTCGGCCCTCTCCCTGGAAGCCCAGGTGATGGCCGTCTACAGGGCCGCTTTTTTCCATCTCCGCAGGATCGCCCAGATCCGCCAGTACCTTGACGAGTCCTCCCTGAGGACAGTCGTGCAGGCCCTGGTGATCTCGAGGATCGACTATTGCAATGCCCTCTATTTGCCCTTGACCCTGGTCCGGAGGTTACAGCGGGTGCAGAATAGGCTGGTGGTGGGTGCTAGATTTCACCCCAGTCCTGGTCCGCCTGCATTGGCTTCCCGTTGTCTTCCGGATCAGGTTCAAGGTCCTGGTCTTGGTTTTCAAGGCCCTCCACGGCTTGGGACCAGGATACCTGGCGGAGCGCATCTCCCTGAGGGCATCCGGATCCAGACCCACGAGATCATCGCAGGCGCGCTCCTTGAGACCAGAGAGGCGCGGAAAATACGCGGAACCGCGCCTTCTCTGTGGTGGGGCCCTCGCTCTGGAACCATCTCCCTCCTGAGCTGCGCCTGCTGGAGTCCCTGCCCGCCTTTAAGAGGGCTTTGAAGACCTTCCTCTTCAAGGAAGCATATGGTGACCTTATTAGTTAGTGTTTTTTTTTGTTTTTTTTTTTTTGTTTTTTTTTATTTGGTTTTTTATTGCCTCATTGTTTGCCGCCATCTTGTCCTCCGCCGCCCTTGCTTGGTGGCCTGGTTATTTTCAGCTTTTTAGCCTTTTTGCTTTTAGCCTTTTGTGTTGTTAGCCGCCCAGAGTTCCCGTTGGGAAGATGGAGCGGGATATAAGTATTTAAATAAAATAAATAAATAAATAAATAAATAAATGTACACCAGCTAGAACTCCCTGTTATGCAACTTACACTAGAAACTCTGTAGTTTCTTTGGATGGTTTATTAACTGAACGCCAATCCCACCATTTCTTATTTCAGGGAAATATGTACTTGGTCGCCTTTCTCTGCATTTTGACTAAGTCAAGCTTTCAGTATTTTGTGGTTGGACAATGACTAGACAAATAGATATGCAGCCCCCGTCTTAGTCATGTTTATGAAGAAGCATTAAGGAAGCAGTGCTGTGTGTTATTCCTTGGATGTGGACACTGTTGTGTAGTTTGGAGTTTGGATGGACAGAAGGCAATGGTAAACTGTTTCTGAATACTCTTGACTAGAGATGGGCACGAATAAAAAAATGGCATTTCGTTTGCCATTTGTCATTTGGAGGGTCCGTTTCGGTTCATTTCTGTTTTTTGCGAATTTTTGCAAAAATTTGTTTTCGTTTTCGTTCATTTCATTACCATTTTGTTACCATTTATTTCATTTTTTGTGATTTTTTTTTAGCATTTTAAGCAATTCACTCATATTGCAGTAACGGAAACGAAACACACGACAAAATTTCTGGTGTTTCTGTTCGTTTTGTTTCATTTTAGAGACAAAATTCGTTTGTCGTTTCATTGCATAATGAAACAAAAAAACGAAAATGGAAATGAAAAATTGTTCGTTTTGTGCCCATCTCTACTCTTGACCTAAAAAAATCCTGAAAAGCATCAACATAAGCCAGAACTGACTTCGTAACACAGGATTATAATTCGTTTGGAGCCCCAACGTTAGGCCCCCCCAGAAGCCACCCCTCTCTGGTAGGTGCCCTCACTGAGGCAGGCATATTTTCGCCTGCTTTTTTGGCCGGGAATTGGGTTTATTTATTTATTTATTTTTAAAACTTTTTTTCTGTGCTGCTTGGCATAATGCGATCGCTGCAATGCCATGAACGACAACGAAAAACCAGACCGAATTTTTCTTTTTCGGTTCAGGTTCGAGCTGGAGCGGAGTAATTCTCGTTACCGTTACCCATTACGTAACGATAACGAGAACCGAAAACGGAAACGAGAATTTCGCCGCTCCGTGCCCATGTCTAATTTTGACATGTTTGGGATTCTGTGTTGTGTGTGTGTGTGCACATGCACACACGCATGTACACATTCTAGTCTCTTGCATGCTTATGCCTGTATTTGCATATGCTTTTATGATAGTATTTTCTCTTCTTTGGATAACTATATGCTTGTGACAGAAACATATTTTTATGTATTTCTTGGCATACATATGCTATATTTGTACTGGCTAGTTGCAGGGACGGGTGCAAAAGCAGATAAGTATAAATTTAGTACAAATTTAGTGGTGAGTGTATGAGAGAGGCAGAGTTGAATACAGTGTGTTCAGCTGCAACACACTAAAACCCTTCTGCTGAAGATCTTCCTCAGAGTATCTGTTGCCCCCCCCACCCCCCAACCCCATTTCAGAGGACTCCAGATTTCTTGGGGGGGCTGTTCACATCACAGATTGGCTGGTCGAAGTTTCAGTCAGGAATCCGGTGCCTTCTCCATTTTTAAAGAGGGGGCAGGGCAGAAAAAGATGGCAGGGAGTGCTGAAGAACATTTTATTCAGATGGATAGCTATGCTTAAGAGAAAATAAACCTAAAATAAAACACAGCATGCCTATCAGTTGTTCTTCCATGGTTTATTAAGTTGTCACTCTGGACCAGTGCCAGGTTGACTTCTGAATTGCCAAAGCTTCTCTAAATTCAGAAGCAGAGGTTGCTTAATTACTCACTACGGTATCTGCTTTTTTCATCTCTGCTTTTTTGCATGTTAGTTTGCCATGTTTTATGATTGGTTCCCCAGAAGGCAAACCTGGACTTAATTTTCAAGCCTGATGGCATAGGCATGAAGGTCTGAGGAATCCAGTCAGTGGGGAATTCATGAGCAATCAGTTCCTATTTGCAAACTAAATCTCCTCACAATAATAATAATGTTTGAACTGCAGAGTTGGAAGGCCCTTTATTGATCATTGAGTCCAACCCCTCTCAAGAAGGTACAGTGGGAGAATTGAACTCCCAACCTATGGCTCTGTAGCCCAGTGGTTCTCGACCTGTGGGTCACCAGATGTTCCTGGACTGCAACTCCCAGAAGTCTTCATCACTAGCTGAGCTGGCCAGGATTTCTGGGAGTTGCAGTCCAGGAACATCTAGGAACCCGCAGGTTGAAAACCACTGTAGCCAGAGACCTAAGTTATTCTGTACTTGGATCCTCTGTTGCTGCCTTTCATGTGGCCTGGATGTGTGCACATCGATGACCTTGAAGACCTGTGAGAACTTACAAAGCAGATCAGCTGAAGCTTCCATGCTTTTTATCCCTTTCCCCTCTGGATGCAAATATAAGGACTGAATGTGCAGCAATTGATGGTTGACGTGTGGTGCATTAAATCCTGGAAGATGTAAACAATCTTTTCTGTTGTTTTCTTTTTACTGGACTTACCTGATTCCTCATGCCTGAGACTGATCATGTAAGCAGATACATTTCATGTTTGCAAAGCTGGACAGATTTCAGCTTGAGATGTGTTTTGTGCTTTTTTAAAAACCAATTTAATAATATGTGCATATCGAGGCAGATTGTCTAAATATGGTAGACTTTGGTAAAATGCGCACAAACATGCTTTAGTCTCTCTGTGTGTACAAAGGCATTAGTGTGCCTATTTGAAAGATTTACACAAACAGGTTTTGACTTAAAAACAGCTGATAAGGAATACATTTGGGGGTGAGAAAAGAAAGAATAGTAAAGCATGGAAGGAAGGCATTTTTGGCAGAGCATGAAAAAGAGCCACATTCCCAGCCTATGGAACTCCTTCCCACAGGAGGCCAGCCTGGCCCCATCTTTGCTTAAAGCAGGTGAAGACTTTTCTCTTCAGGCAAGCTTTCCTTTTGTGACCAGCAGACTGAGTAGGACTTTTTTAAATGGATGGTTGTGCCTTCCTGCTTTGATTACACTGTTGGTGTTGTTTTTGTTTCTTGCATTTTAGTGTGCTCTTTGATTGATCCTTTTTAAAAGTATTTGTATACTTACAGGTTTTAGCTTTAAACTTTATCTTATGAAGATGTAAGTCACCTTGGATCCTTCTTAAGGGTAAAAATATTTTAGGGTATTTGTACACGATCCCTAAACTCCGCCGCAAATGGCTGCCAGCTCCGGAGCTTACAATTGTTTCCCCACCAGCTCTGGAGTTTGCAGGAAATTAAGTGCGACCACACCCACCTAAGCGCGTCCCAGCGCACTTTTCATGTACCTGTTCTCGGAGGGTGAAAATCCCCAGATCTGGATGTAATCTGGTGAGTGCCGGGCTCTCCTCACTTCTGTTTGTTATTTTTGCCTCCCGCCCCTTTAAGAGAAGGAATCAGGGCGCGACGGGCGGCTTCGGAGGTGAGCCTGCATTTTTCCTCTCTTTTTTTCTCCCTCCCCTCACGCAGACAGGAGCAAGGAAGTGCGGAGGGGTGGGGGCGCAGGAAGAGCAACGAACCCCCAAGATCTCTGGTCCGAATTTAAGTGGCCAGTGGATCTTAGGGGTAGTGTGAAAAGGCCCTTAATTAACTAAATGGTCAATGGCATGCAGTCAATTCTAGTAACTACACATCTCTCCTCTACAACCCACACTGAATTTCCCAGGCTTTGATTTTATATAACGACCTCCAAAAGCCATCAATAACTGGGCAGGGATAGGACAGTGCTTTGGGATCTAAAGAGAGTCACCCTGTGAACTGCTTCACGATATAATGGTACTCATTCTTACAAAACATAACATTTCTAGCTTTTTCCCAGCTGCCACTCCTTATTTTTTTGATATTGTGTCCCTTTGAGGCCTCCAGCTGTTCCTGAGCAATGAAAGTATCTGAAAGAAATGAATCTGATATTTTAACGGCTGTATCCTTGTCTTCCAATCTGGGAGGTTGTGGTTTCTTGGGGTGGGTGGGAGTAATAGGTTTCCTTATATGGGTTGTAGTAGGCCTTGTTAAATAATTTCTTCCTGTGCTATAGAATCCGTGACAATCACCTGATAATTCTCATAATACATCAGTTGTTTTTTATGCTCTCAAAGCTGTAAATAGCTACATGTTGTCCACCTATTGAGGGCATGGATTTCTAAGCAATCATGAAGGGACGATTTTAAACACTGAAGGATAACAGATGTTTGATATGCCAGGAACGACCAAGGGTGTGGAGAGACATATATAAATTTAGCCATCAGCCTACTTTGGAAACACATTCAAAATGTTTTGAGCTCATCTACAGCCAGAAGAAGGATTCTGCTGGATTCCAGGAGAAGTGGAACTTGGATTGCACGCTTCATTGGCAGGCCCAAGTGTGAATCACCAGGTCCCCTCCCACTTTTGTCCGAGCCTAACTATGCATCATGCTAAATGTGTTACCTGAAGAATGATGGACACTTTTAAAAAACGTAATAGCAAGAGCAGGGGAAGATGGCAGTTGTCAGGAGAAAGAATGTTAACTTGCAAATATGCTTCAAATAACTCTTTATGCCACCGTTGGCAACAGGAATTGGGAACTGACACCAAGGACACACACACACACACACACACACACACACACACACACACACACACACACACACACACACACACACACACACACACACACACACACACACACACACACACACACACACAGTGGATATAAAAATTTTACGCATCCCTGTTGAAATGTCAAGTGTCTGTGTCTGTAAATAAATGAGACAAAGATAAACCATTTCAGAACGTTTTCCACCTTTAATGCGACCTGTGAACTGTACAACTCAGTTGAACCACAAACTGAAATCTTTTAGGTGGAAGAAGGAAAAATAAAACACTGAACACACACACACACACACCATTGGCAACAGCGGGAATTGGGAATTGACACCTAGGGTCTGTCTGTCTGTCTGTCTGTCTGTCTGTCTGTCTGTCTGTCTGTCTGTCTGTCTCTCTCTCTCTCTCTCTCTCTCTCTCACACACACACACACACACACACACACACACACACACACACACACACACACACACACACACACACACACACACACACACACAGGTCAAGATGACATGTTTTTCTTTTTCTGTCACCAGTTGGATTCCCAGAAGCAGACATTGTTGTTAGGATTGCAAGGGGGGGGAGAGGGAAGAGTTAAACCCCTCCTTGCTGCCTGCTGTTCCCTCCCCCTCCTCTCTTTAGCGTGGCCTCTCAAGGAGAATGTGGAGTGGTTTGCCTCAGGAATTGGAATCTGATGAGTCCTGTCAATCAGAGCTGTGCATTAACACTGATATCACTGGGAGAGCACGCCATCTGTTTGCTGTTGTTCCCTTGCTCTCCTTTCTTGTTTGAGATTATGTTTTCATTATTTCCTCAATCTGCTCCTTGTTTCCTGGGAGTTGCGGTTTCACTCTTCCTGCTGTGGAACATTCATGTCGCTATCGCGGATGTCTGCTTTGTGGCTGCATTTCTTTTCTTTTTTTCTTTTTCTTTTTCTTTTTCTTTCTTTCTTTCTTTCTTTCTTCCCCCCCCCCCCCAAACTTCTTACACTTCACTGTGCCACATATCCTGTTTTGCATTTCCCTCTGCAGTCACTTTGAGAGGCACACATATTGTTGGAATGTATCACTCTCCTTCATCTCTTCTTGAGATGCTGAATCAATTACATGTTTTCTGCTGGAGAGTTCCAGCAAGTTAGGTTGGGAATCCAATTCCATGCTGTGCCTCTCTAAGGGGAAGAGCCAGCCTGCATGGCCTTAGGCAAGCTGCCCAGTCCCAAAAGAAGGGAATGGTAAACTGCTTCTGAGTATTATCTATCAAGAAAACCCTGGAAAAGGGCACCGTAAGTCGGAATTGTCTCAAGAGCGCATGGCTTTTATTATCTGTCATAACTAGATTTTACAAGGACACTTTACCCACCCCTGAAGAGAAGATGTTTTCTTTCTCTTCACTATTTTCTCATCAGCGATACATGCTGAGTTGGTGTTTGCAGGAGGGTGTTGTTCAAGTAAACCTCAGGCATTCTGGATGTGTGGAGGCAGATATGCGAGAGTAAAAATAATGGAATACTTTGTGGCAATATTTTATTTTGCGGTCTAGAGTTGAAACAGATTTTCAGTTTTACCCAGAAGAGTCTGTAAATGGATCTGCTCCCGCCTTTGTATTTGATTTTCAGTTCAGTTCTTATATTGTGCTACATTTTCCAGGGGCCGAGTCCCACAGCACCACACTGGCTGTTCAGACTTAACTGACATTATTTTCTGATAAGGGCTATATAGGATTGAAATTTTGGAAGCAAAACATTATGAGCCCAGTGATTTGGTCTAAGTATCAAAAATGAACTTTGTTTAGGCTTTTCATGTAAAATCGCATGCATTGCTGTGTGTGTGTGTGTGTGTGTGTGTGTGTGTGTGTGTGTGTGTGTGTGTGTGTGTGTGTGTGTGTGTGTGTGTGTTGTGTCATTACAGCCGTGACCGACTCTTCATGACCCCATGCCCATGGAGTTTTCTTGGCAGGAATACTGGAGTGGTTTGCCATTTCCTACTCCAGGCGCCTACAGCACCTGGTATTCCCTAGTGGTCGCCCATCCAAGTACTAACCAGGGCCGACCCTACTTAGCTTCCAAAATCAGGCGAGATCAGATGTGCTTAAGGTTACCTCAAGTCTTTTCTAACTGCCACAATATAATTGGGGATTGTTGGAAGACCAGTTATTTTCAGATAAGGACAGATGTCTCCCATATTTATTCTCCTAAATTATCAATTATTTCCCATCAAAGTTATGAAGAAATATAGGGATTTGGTCATCACCCAAAATCAAGACAAACAACTGTACTAATCAAATTCAAAAGGCATAGCTGTTCCCTATATTAAGGCATTTTGTGTTGTATTTGCTTGCCCTGTTAAAGATTAGGAGCCTATCAATGAAAACAGGTGGCAGTCCTAATTTCTCACCCCAAATACTGTACAGCAATTCAAAGTTAGACATTTAGGAGCTACATACTCTATTACTCTTGGCATGAATGGGTGAATATGCCAGTTTCACTCACTATCACATCGAAATATTTTAATGTCATGTTTGGAGAAATGTGCAAATTTGAGAAAGTTATTAATAGGAGGTGTACCAAATAAAATTCATTTTGTTTCTTCTCTGCTTGCACAACTGGGGCTAAGTCCAAATTGTAATTCCTTACTAGATTCCAGACATTGAATGAATGGGATTCATAAATCAATAGTACTGGTATAACTTGGTGGATCAGAATACTCAGCTGCAGAGGCAAATACTGAGAGTTTGAATCCCCACTGTGCTTTTTGCAGGAGGGGCATCTGAGATCACCTGCCACAAGTGTAGCTGATAGGCTTGAAAAGTACACCATGTAGCCTGGCCCCAGAACACCAATAGATGGAAAGATTAGTAAGTTTGTTTGTTTATTTTCCTAATTAACTTGTATACTGCCCTGCTTAGTGACATTCACTACTATGAGCAGTTCACAAAATTAACCAGTGAACTCTCAGCCACCCATGAACTCAAACAATTTGGCAATGGCCAACTCATAAGAAAAATATTCTTTTTTTAAAAAAATAGCTGGATAGATGGGTGGATGGTGGGCAGTTTACATCATAATACAATGCTACCTCTATTTACAAGTGGCTGTACTTATGAGCAATTTGACTTAAGAGCGGAAAACCATGGGCATTTTAAGTGCTGTCTTACAAATTTTAGATGTGGTCTACTCTACTTATATTTTTTTTATTTCCCCCCGATTTATTTATTTATTTATTTGATTTTTTTTTGATACTGCTGCTCTACTTACAATTTGTTCAACTTATGAGCATGCATTCAGAACAGATTAAACTCTTAAGTAGAGGTACCACTGTACTAAGATATTAAAAAAAAATTGAAACAAAACAATTCAACATATAAAAACGAATATAAGGCAGCACATGAGGCATTAAAATCAGGCTCTTTGTAGGAGGTCTCTTTCTAGAGTAGTGTCTTCAGAAGCCTTCTAAATGTCCGGAGGGAGGGAACCAGGCCAAGCTCCACTGGGAGCAGATTCCAAAGGATTGGTGCCACAACTAAAAAGGCCCAGCTTCTTGTGGTTGATTTCCTTGCCTCCTTTGGAATGGCCATCCAGAGGAGGATAGCCTAGGACAGTGTTGGCAAACCTGGTGGCACTCGGAGCCCTTTTTGTGGGCACCTTTCACAGCCACCTGTATTCAAGTTAAATTGCTGTATAGGCACTTTGCGAAAAATTAGTGCTTTAGCCTTCAATTCCACTCACTGTTAAATCAAACCTGCAGACTGGAATTGCCCATTCACAGCCACCTGTATTCAAGTTGAATTGCTGTATAGGCACTTTGCAAAAAATTAGTGGGTTTTGAATCACAGTTTGGGCACTTGGTCTTTAAAAGGTTCGCCGTGACTGGCCTAGGAATATCTGGTGGAGCAAGTAGATGACTTTGGGAAAAGGTGATTTATTCCACAGAAGAAGGGCAACTACTGAGAAGGCCCAATTTCTTGTCATTTTTTTTGTTGTCTTTCGGAGTGCTCACCCTTAATACTGTGGTTAGTATATATGATTTAGCTGGGACTAGTAATTGGATTTAGTTTTTGGGAATGAGAAATTGTTTCTAATATGTTTGAAATCATCCAGACGTCTGCCAATAGATCCTTTGGCTGGGAGGTTTCAAAATGACATAGTCATGGTACCTAAGGGATTCTGGGAATTGTAGTCCATCTGTGGCTCACCTAGTAAGCTTTAGTTTTTATATCTAAATGAGAATTTGATCCTCCATGTCCTGAATCTTAGTCTGACATCCTACCATGGCAACACCATTTAGCCAAATATATCCATTGGAGAGGCCTGTCATTTGATAGAAGGTCATGAACATTGTCTCTGTGGCAGCTTATTTATTTGGGCAATCTTTACATGATTATGTAGTTAGTGGATGAAAATGTATGCATGAATCTACCCTAGAAATAGAATAGCTGTGAAAAAAAGACTGCCTATGCTGTTTGCCATGAAACTTAATTAACAACCCTTTCAATGATGTAAGAATTCCAGTTCATTAAAAACCTGTAACCAACAAAATCCATCCAGGGTTCACCAATAATATTGTATTAATAATATTGATCTGAAACATGTTGTTTGCTTGTTCTTTCTTCCTCTTCCCCATCTATCCCAGTTCCACACATCTTACATTTTCCTTGGCAGTTATTTCTCTCTGTGTTGTCAGTTCAAAAGGACAAAATTGATTAACATAAATGTTTTTTAAAGTATGCATTTCATTTCCTTTAATTTTAATATTTAAATAGAATATAACTCATTTTAATGAAGTCATTATAAAATGTAACAGATTTTCCTGACTTCTAAGCTGGTCTTTGGGGAATTCTTTTGAAGCAGTTTTTTTCCTGAACAGTTAGTAGGGTAATAAATGCTGTTGAATTGAAAGATTCCAGTCTGCAGGTTTGATTTAACAGTGAGTGGAATCGAAAGTTAAAGCAGATGTAATCCCAGAGATCGGTAGCTATTATTTTCCATTTTCTTTTATAATTTAGTGCCATTTTAAAGGGATCTACTGGTGCATGCAATCATTATATATTCCTCATCTGAACCACTTGTATAATCTACTCTTAGCTCTCATGTGCAAAAATACTGGCCATTACAGTTGTGTATATTTTTCTGCTGTCAACACAAGAGGCAGGAAACTGGTAGATAAGATACCACTGGGAAGGGAGAAAGTTTAAATCTCTACCCAAATTCAGTGGTGCTGAGCTGCATTATATTCTCCTATCCTGAACTGAGAGGGGAAACAGGAGTTTCAGCTTTATGCTATATATTTAGGATAGCACATGGTTGCATCATCAAGTGGGATAAGAGAAACATGGGATAAAGCAGAGTGGAGGAATCAAATAAATGGATTCTAGGTCAAATCATGCTTGAACTGTCACTGGAAGATAAAATGATTAAACTGAAACTCATACCTAGGATATCTCATGACTAGACTTCACTGGAAAACACCAAAATATTGTGAGAGACAGAAATCAGCAGGAAATGATGGAGACCTAGTATGAGAGAGATAGATATAATAAAGGAAACTATAACACTTTAGTTTGCAAGATCTGAACAAGGTAGAGAGAAATATCCCCTTCTGGAAACTATGTAATACAGTCACCCCCCGCCATTTCGCGGTTCAGGTACTGTGGTCCCACTACATTGCAGGATCGCAGCACCTGCACCTTGGAGCTATGCGGGGGGCAGCTGGAAGTGATCGGGTCGCTCCGTGTCACCCCCTGCACTCCTCTGAGAAGCCTCGGAACCGTGTGGTGGGGCGGGGGGTGATTGGGTCACTCTGCGCCGCCCCGCGTTCCTACGAGAAGCCTCAGAGCTGCAATAGCCCCCCCACCCCCAGGCCCCACCCCACCTGCTTCTGCATATCACAGATTTTCATGCATCGTGGGTGGGGTGGGTCCCTAACCCCTGTGATCGGTGGGGGGGGTGACTGTATCACAATGCAGGAGAAATGTTGAGTACTTCTAAATAGAGGTAATGAAATGAATAACGAACCCCAGAGTGACTTTAGAATGGAACAAACTGAACCGAAAAAATGGTTTGGTTAGGTTCATTTCGTTCTTCCCCGCTGCCGATGACAGCCCGGCTGTCATTGCCCACAGGGGAGGACTGTCTAGAGAGAGCCCTGTTCTTGCCTCTGCACGCAGAGGTGGGACCGGGGCTCTCTCCCAAGGGATCTCCGGCATGGGTGGATGACAGCTGGGGTGTCATTGCTAGTGGGGAAGAACAAAACAGTGCTCTCTCTAAAGGGGTGTTCCTTGTGGGTGGCAAGTACAGCCCCGCGGTCACTGCCGCCTGCGGGGGAGAACTGTGCCAAGAGAGAGCCCCGTTCCCAACTCTGCATGCAGAGGTGGGAATGGGGGTCTCTTTAAAGGGATCTTCCCCATGGGGGATGACAGTGTGCCCGGCGCTGTCATCCTCCGTGGGGGAGAAATGTCTGAAGACACCTCTGTTCCCACTTCCACATGTGGAGGCGGGAATGGGGGTCTCTTTAAAGGGATCTTCCCCGTGGGGAATGACAGTGTGCCTGGTGCTGTCGTCATCCACTGCAGGGGAGAAATGTCTAGAGAGAGCCCCGTTCTCGCCTCTGCATGCAAAGGTGGGACTGGGGCTCTCTCTCAAGGGATCTCCGCCATGGGTGGATGACAGCCGGGTTGTCATCACCAGTGGGGAAGAACGAAATGGGGCTCTCTCTAAAGGGGTCTTCCACATGGACAGTGATTACAGCCCCGCTGCCACCGCCACCCGTGGGGGAGAACTGTGTCGAGAGAGAGCCCCGTTCCCGTCTCTCTCAGAGACAGGAACAGGGGTCTCTTTAGACATTTCTCTCCCATGGTGGATGACAAAAAATTCATTTCAGAGAAACGAAATGAAGCGAGATGGGCCACGAAACAAAATGAAACAAATTTAGTATTGCAATGTAGTTAGCATGCTGTTTGTGTTCTGAAGATGGGAGGATGAGTTTTCCTGTCAAAATCTTGATCTTTCACTGCTTTATTCAACTTTTTCCTTGGAAACTTAAACGAATAAGGTTTTTTGTGTAAATTTGGTCTATGTGACCGCAGATTGGTCACCTTTTGGGGGGTAATGCTTGCTCCAAGAACAGAGGAACGTTTTCACTTTGAATTTGGTTTTGTCAAATTTCTCACAGTAGCAGCTAAATAAGTAAATATTTAGTGGTGGGCTGCAAGCTAAAACAGAATATTCACTTGCCATCTTAGTTCAAACCATCTGCCTGATTTAGTTTTAACTGGGAAATAGATTTAGCAATGTAATATTGCTGATTCAGTGTTGTGATAGTGTGATAGTGTTTCTGGTAGTGTTGTGTGTTGTTTTGCTACTCTGTGGCCCTAGAAGGTAGAGCATGAAGTATTGGATAAACATTTGCAAGGGCAAAAAAACCTTGAGATTAAACTGACAGTAAGTGCTCCATAAAATGGAGAACCCAAAAAGCTGATAGACTCTTCTTCATTTGAGGTTTCTAGACAGTGCTTGGATGGCCATCCATCAGAAATACTTTAGCTATGGTTAGTAGGGGGTTGAACTTGATGACCCTCCAGGTCCCTTCTGGCTCTGGCAATAGTTGAGTGATAAATTATCCTAAACCCAATAAATATTTCCATGAATGGTCTACTTGCAGGAGCAGTTTCTATGCAGAATATCTTACACCACTGCAAATAACTACTGGAAGAACTAAATGTTCATAACCAATTCCAAAATGAAAGCCTCTCAGCACTGTGGACTAGGAGCGTGCTGCCCAGTTAATTCTGTGTACAGAGGATGATCTTTAAGTCACGGACCTTAATTCTTTTTAATTAGAAGAGAAGTTGAACTGTGCACTAGCACCTGTAATAAAAGTTGATTGACTTCCTTGCAAAGCTCAGCCTATGAAATGGGAAGAAAAGGAAAGCCATCAAGTGGGGAATTCCAGTGCTGCTGATGAGAAGAGTTGTTTCATTTTGAGACTCTCCAACTTTCTTTCTGTCTAGGAGGCATTTCAATATGGGCCGGCTTCAAAGACTCACTTGGTTAATTTGCCACACTTTGGGAACTCTTGTGGGGCTTCCACCAAAGCAAACACACGTGCGAGCAGAAACATGTGCCAAGTCTAAGGAAACAATATGCGGCGCCTGCAGCACCTTCCCGTTTCCAATTAATTCCAGATTTGTTTCTCTCCACTGTAACTTGATCCCGTGCATGCCTGCATTTAATATGAGCCACTTTTCAAAGCTCCTTTGGAGATGCTTTGTTGTCTACGCCCTTCTTTGCACGAGCAACGGTGAAGGGGAGAAGAGGAATGTATGCATGGCTGTTGGATTCCCAGCTGCCTGGTGGAGCTCCTGGAATTCTGCCTTTGCAGCTGAGCTGAGTTAACTTCAGCTGCTTCCCCCACAGCACTGTCTCCTGCTCCCTTTTTCTCTGCCAATTTCTTCACGTTCAAAGCTGGCAAGCTGTTACAGTCTTTGGAGATGCCATTAGCCAACACGCTGTCTCAAGCCAGCGGCAAGATATAGTGAAATCAGGATATATTGTCTGTTTTCTTCAAATAATTCATTTGGGTTGAGTTCTTGGGCTGGTTTTCCATCCCCTAATTATGATTCCGTTGATAGTGGACATCAAACTCTGTCCATGTTTATGTAGCAGTACTTCTTTGTGATAGCAAAGATACAAGCTGCAGGTTGTCAGGTGAGGTGGGCTTGAGGGACTTTTCAGACAAAAAAAATCCCTTCAGTGCAACTAGTGGTCATTTGTTTGGCATGGAAATCTGGCATGACTACTTCTAAAGCAAAACATCTGAAAGAAATGTGAAGCTTCCTGCTTTGGGGAAATACTCAGGAGATGGGGGTACGGGGGAAGGAAAGAAAGAAAAAGAGTGAGTATTCAGATGAGACTGTTAGGTTGAATCTGAAATATTTAAGGAGTGGTGTACCATTGTACCCCTCGTCCTATGAGTTTCCAAGGCTGAGCAGAGATTTGAACTCTGGACTTCTAGTCTAACTCTCTGTCCACTACACCACACTTGTTCTCAATATCTTTATTTGATATTCTGCAAAATTCCACAAAACCTATGTAAGCTTTCAAGTTGGCCCTAATGTATGTGCTGCCTTCCTGTGGATTTTTAAATTTGTTTTTGTAGATCAAAATGGATATCATTGTTTGTATAGGGTAGTAATAAAGAAATTGTCTGTGCAAGGGGCCACTGTTATTTTAAATTAAAATGTATTTCTATAGCCATATACAAATATACTGCATAACTAAATATACTGCATAAAGAGAGAAAGCCAAGGAGATGCCCTGCATACAACAATGAAAATAATTCACCAAGAAGGTTGGAGCTCAGTAGAGAAAGGCAGATTAGGATTTATTCATTTGAGTTCATTAGCTGAGAAGATTCATGAAATAAATCAAGGGAGATGTGATTTTGGAGGATTTATCCAGATAATTCCGAAGTAAGTACCAACAAGGTATTAGAGGTGACATTGAATAATAAGCTGAATTTGGAAGGTGACATACAAGAACTTTCAAGGAAAGTAAGGAAAAGAACAGGCAACTTCACATCTGCCAATGTACTGTGTGCCCCCCCTCCCTAGCTGGTCTTAATGTCTCCATTATTTGGAAAATTTCATCTGATATATTTAAAGCAAAGTGGTCTGCTTTTATACCACCCCATACCACTTCAAGTAGTCTCTGGGTGGTTTATACTTTAATTACTGTATGCAGGCAGGGCAGGGCCGGCACGTCCATTAAGGCGAACTAGGCAGTTGCCTAGGGCGCCAAAATGGACAGGGGGCACTGCCCAGCCGGCTGCCCCCCTGCCGCCCCCGCCGCCCCCACCCGACCCCCCCTGCCGCCACCACTACCGCCCGACCCCATGCCACCGCCGCCACTGCCGCTGCCCTACCCTCCCGCCACCACCCTACCCCCTGCTGCCGCCGCCACCCGACCCCACTGCCACTGCCGCCACCCTACCCCCTGCCACCGCCGCCACCTGACCCTCTGCTGCCGCCGGCCAATCCCCCCTGCCACCACCGCCCGACCCCCCTGCTGCCGCCGTCTGACCCCCCTGCCGCCAGTGCCGCCGCCCGCCAGTGCCGCCCGCCGCCCGCCCCCTGCTGCCCCTCACCTAGGGCACAAAAAACCATAGCGCCAGCCCTGTGTGCAGGGTACACATCCCCCCCAAGCAAGCTGGGTACTCATTTTACTGACCTCCAAAGGATGGAAGTCTGAGTCAACCATGAGCTGGATACCTGGGATTGAACCCCAGTTTGTGACCACATTTTTAGCTGCAATACATGCATTTAAGCTCTGCACCACGTGGAGCTTCTGACATGAGCAAAGAAAATAGGAGGGGAAAATCACGGCAGACACCACTTTTTCACTAAGAATAGTGAAGTTTTTCAGGGATGTCATCAATTGGAAAATGGCAGTATGGTATTAAAATGACTTTACCTCTCTCATCTAGAACTAAATGAAGTGCAGCCTGGAACATAATAAAAGGTAAACTAACAACAGTATTTGGGCCCTAAATGGGTGTTATTTCAGCCATATACTAGATCAGTGATGGTGAACCTATGGCACAGGTGCCAAAGGTGGCACTCAGAGCCCTTTCTGTGGGCACCCGACATTGCCCCTTCATAGCCACCTGTATACAGGTTAAATTACTGTATTGGCACTTTGCAAAAAAATTAGTGGGTTTTGAATTGCAGTTTGGGCACTTGGTCTCTAAAAGGTTCACCATCACTGTACTTTTGTATGCATGGTGGGGCATGAGTTGCATACACATAAGTGCTGCATTGATTGAATTTCTCTACAGAATATTTGTCCTGTGTCCAAGTAGCATCATTATACATGATCATTCTTTGATTTTCCCACTTTGGTTCAAAGTCTATTAAGTGACTTGCAGATGGTCTGGCTAGAATCTTGTCCTGGTGGGAGACTCTCTTCAGCATTCATCCATTGGGTAAGGTTTAACCTAACCTCTTGTTTTAATACTTAGAGCTTGAGATTTGAGAAAACATTTTCTTGATTCTAGCGGTCACCTGGGGTTGATGTATCTATGGGCGGTGGAAGGGTGCAGTTGCCCTGGGTGCAGCAATATGGGGGCGCCTGGAGGGGGGGCAGGAGGAGGAAGCCGTGTGCCTCCTGCCAGCAGTTCTCCTTTCCCTGGGTTAAGGCTTGATGATGGGATCCACACCGCCGCAGCCTCCTCCTCCGCTGCCGCTGTCCACCAGGTGAGCAGCATAGCAAGCAGGCAGACAGACATGTGTGTGGGGAGCGCAGTGGCCACGGTGACCTCCTCCTCCTCCTGTTCTTCACCTTGCTCTGGGCCCATTGTGGGAGAGGTAAGGCATGCGGTAGCGCACGCACGCACGCACGCACGCACACACACACACACACACACACACACACACACACACACACACACACACACACACACAAAACACCCACCCCATGCCCACAGGACCACCCCCTTGCTGGGTGGATGCGGTTGGAGTTGGGGAGGCCCAGTGGGGTGCAAAAACAACTTTGTCCCCAGGGGCTCCAAACCCTTGCCATGACGCTATGTCAGAAGTGGATGGATTTGGTGCATTTATTACCTTATTTGGTGCATTATTTTCTGGCACCTCTCGACATACTTGTGGAAGGGCAATGCCAGGCAAATAATAGACATATTTAATGGTAGTAGGCTTTAGGCAGCCATGATTCATTTAGAGGTATATCCACGTGTTTGTCATGTGCTGATTTATACCATACAGTACTAGCATATTCTGCGGCAGAGTAAGTAAGAGAAACAAAGATGTTGTTCATATTGTTTGTGCGTGTGTTCCCACCTGAATCAGCCAGTTACCTCGATATGTTATTTTATTTATTTATTTATTTATTTATTTATTTTGAATAGTTTTACCCCACCATTCTCCTTGGAAAAGGACCCAAGGTGGCTTAAAATAATGAGGGGCAGTATACAGCCCAGAACATTTAAGACATATTCCAGTTAAGAACAGGGAATTAGAAGAGGCATCTTAGAACATTAAAAGGTAACATTAAAGCTACAAAGAGCACACAAAAAGAAAAAAAATCCATTATGAGGGGTTGGAAGTAACATGGAGAATACTGGTATTCTTACTAAATCAGTCAGTGCAATCGTGCATGGTAATCCATATAAAAGTCACATAGTAGCAACTTTCTGTTTTGTACTTATACAATGTTTTTGTAGATCAGGGTTTAATATAGTGTGATGCTCAAATGCTTTGTGGCAAAATCTTGCCTTCCTAACTGATTTGGAGCTTCTACTTCTCTGTTCTTCAAGTTGAAGGCACCGATCTGTGTTTTTAAAGAGTATAATTTCAGCGGATTTTTTTAAAAATATAAGGAATAGAGGTGGGCACGAAACAGAAAACCGATGGTTCAGTTGGATCTGTTTCAGGATCACCCTTGGTTCAGTTCGGTTTGGGTTCGTACAATTTTTTTTTTAAACCCAACCTGAGCCGAACTGGTTAGACTTGCCTTACCCGGTGGTGATCCCAGTGGTGGCCCAGAAGGCCCTGGCAGCTGCCATGCTGGATGGCAGGAGGCCTCAGCGGGAGGCCTCACCGCCACCTCTGGAGCTGCGCACCAGCAGGCCCAGCATTTTTTTAGAAAAACATTTAAAAGTCCCCGAAATGGGGGCTTTTGGACCTGTTGGCTTTGGGCCAGCATCGCTAGAAGCACTAGCTTCCCCATGGGTGCTGCCTCCCTAGCAATTTCAGAAGGCTCCTGCCAGGCTGTCAGTTGCTGGACCGCTTTAAACCCAGCCCAGTTGGTACCAGGGGACCCCCCTGGTACCGAATGGGCCAGGTTTAAAGGGGTCCAGCAATTGACAGCCCGGTGGGAGCCTTCTGAAAATGCTAGGGAGGGCAGCTCAATCACTGGAACAGCCTTCCCTAGCATTTTCACAAGGCTCCTGTCAAGCTGCCAGTCGCCGGACCACTTTAAACCTGGCCCAGTCGGTACCAGGGGGAGCCTGGTTTAAAGGGATCCAGCGATTGACAGCTTGACTGGGCCAGGTTTAAAGGGTTCCAGCGATTGACAGCTTGGCAGGAGCCCTCAGAAAACGGGTCTGGAGGACAGTGGGATTGCTGCAACTTGCCTCCTGACCTGTTTTCTGAAGGCTCCTGCCAGGTTGTCAGTCGCTGGACCACTTTAAACCTGGCCCAGTCAGTACCAGGGGGAGCCCCTCGTACCAACATGTTTAAAGTGGTTCAGCCATTGACAGCTAGGGAGGAGCCTTCAGAAAATGGTGCAGGAAACGGCGGGCTTTTTAAATCCTTTTCCCACCAAAGCCAGTGCTACAGCTGATTGGCGGTGCTGGCTTCTGGTGGGAAAAAAAGCCTGTGGTTTCCCCTTGCCAATAGCATGGGAAACCTTTCCCATAGGAATGCATTGCTTCAATGCTTTCCTATGCAAAAATGAGAAACGAAACCAGCAAAACGGAAATTTCCATTTCATTTTGTTTCATTTTTCTTTGATGGGTCAGTTCATTATTCGTTTCGTTAGGTAGCAAAATGAATAATGAATAATGAATAACAAAACAAATTAAAATTTGTTTCGTGCCCATTTCTAATAAGGAAATATCTTCCAACGCAGAGGTTAATTAATTTTATTTACAGAATTGTTAAGCCGCCCCACTACTAAGTGGTCTCTGGGCAGCATACAACAATATATTAAAACTATAAAACAACATATTAAAACCAACAAGATAACAAACTGTTTAAAACAATCAATATACAAATAATAAAATCCTGCTGCTCATGCTCCCAGGTAAAAGAGCACTATTTAATTAAAATGCTGGCTAAATAGGAAGGTCTTTGCCTGGAGCCAAAAAGCCAAAATTGTTGAAGCCAGGCGGATCTCTATAGGGAGGGCATTCCAAAATTGGGGGGCAACTGCTGAGAAGGACCTGTTTCGACATGCTATCCCCCTCACCTCTTTAAAGGATGGTACATTCAGCAGGGTCTCCTGGCCAAATCTTAAGGTACAGGCAGGCTCATCTCTGTTTACATTAGTGCATTATTCCCTAATGCACATAATATATGCTCTCTATTCTTTAATGAGATGTAAGGTGTAACACATTTTAAATTAAAACTATTATCACCTAAGGCATCAGGGTAAAAATACACTTTAAGAATACAAATTTAAATAAATTGGATTTTTAATTATTTTAAAATTACTGTCCACCCATCCACTTTGGATTCTATTTTTGTTTCCTGAAATATATAAATAGGAGCCAATCACACCTTGATGCCACTTCTTACCCCTTTTCGGTAGGAAAATTATCCCACTGAAATTAAATCAGAAAGTGTCTGACCTGAAGCCTAATTTCAAAATCATCTGCAGCAAACTGTTTAGACCTTTGGCACCTATGTTCTGTATGATTTTGACAGACATTCCTTGGAGACCGAAGGAACAAGAAACAAATAAAAATTAGGCTTCTAGAGAAAAAGAGAAGGAGAATGTGTGTGTGAAAGATAAGGATAAGAGAATGGCAAAGACGAAGAAGGTGATTCATTCATTTATTTATTTTTATACCTGTTGACTGCCCGACTTTCCCTCGGGAACTCTGGGTGGTGTACAACAAATTGCCAAATAAACAACTTGCCCCCAAAAACAATCCCAACAATAAATCAACTAAAAAGATAAAAACAAAACAAACAACCACAACAACAAACATAAATCTGGCAAAAAGGGCTGGGACAAGCAATACAAACCAACTGACATACATACCATCATGCACTCAGTGACCACCAAAGCTTTCCCTAAAGAGCCAGGTCTTTAACGCCCTCCTGAAGGCCAGCAGAGACTCAGCCAGCCTAATCTCCGATGTCAGTTCATTCCAGAATGCCGGGGCGGCCATTGAGAAGACCCAACTCTGTGTAGAAACCCTTTCGAGTCTCCCTCTGAGTGGCCACCTGGAGCATGAATCAGAACAGTTATTTCAAATATGCCCTTGAAACTTGGCTGATGAACCTTAGGAAGCTGCCATAGACCGGGGCTTTCAGATCTGTCCCCCTAATCCAGTATTTTCCACTCTGACTGGCAGCCTTCTTGGGTTATAAAACTGCTATCCCATTAGCAGCTATCTCATTCTGGATGGGGATTTTCTGCCTTCAGAGTGCAGAATGCTGCCAGTTACTACTGTAAAACTTCTCTCTCATTTTTATCCATGCACCAAAGCTTTTGTAGTAAGAATCAAGTGAGCAAAGCCATCCAAGGGGTAGGAATCTGATGCTCACCTTTCCAGATCCAGATCCCACCATTCAGCCACTGAACTTGCCTAGATAACTGGTGTAGATGTTATCAAACGCAGTTGTTAAGTTGTAAGTGAAAATGTTGTGTTGTATTTTGGAGAGCATTTCTGCATCCCTTCTCTGCTGTGGGTCCTTTTAGCATCATGGAGAACTCGGAGGATAGTGTCTTGGTTTATGCTTGAAGTCCTGCCCAGAGCCTGGATAAGTTACATTTTCTATATCTGGGCATGTCTTTTGCACTACTACTCTCTATGGATTCTGAGAATTATGGTTGCAGGAAGTATTGATTGATTGATTGGTTGGTTGACTGATTGGATTTTTCTACTGCACAATCTAGCCTGAAGGCTACTCGGGGGTAACTTTTCCAAGCTCTGTTCATGCCACTGTAAAGGGACTTGGGTGAGTACGGGAGCCTCATCTTTGGGATACAACCTTTTCTTTCCATGGCAAATGTTGGAGAAACATTTGAGAAATGTAGTCTCATGGCACAGTGTTTAGATTGTTGCACCCTAGCCAAAACTGTGCTTGTGGCTCAGAGTTCAATCCCAGGTTGCCGGCTAAAGGTCCACTCAACCTTTCATCGTTCCAGGATTGGGAAATTGAGTACCCAGCTGGCTGGCTGGGTGGTGGTGATTATTATTATTATTTATTATTTGTTTCATTTCTATACCACCCATCTTCCAGCAGGAATTCTGGGCGGTTTACAAGTTAAAAATTAGACAAGTTAAAAACCACAATATAAACAAAAAGAGGGGGGGACCCTCAGCAAGATGCATCAGGGGCGGGGAAAAAAGAACAAATTAAATAATAAAATTAAAGGTCGCCATATGCCTCTCTAAAAAACAAGGTTTTCAAAGCCTTTTTGAAGGCGGGCAGGGACTGTGCAAGGCGCAGCTCACTCGGAAGATGATGATGGTGGTAATGTGTAGCCTGCATAAGTAATATGTAAACTGTCCAGAGAGTGCTTTAAGTGTTATGGAGTAGTACAGTATACAGTGGTACCCCAACTTAAGAGCAGCTTGACTTAAGAGCAATTTGACCTAAGAGTGGGAAACTGTTGGCATTTTAACTGCCGCCTTACAAATTTTAGATATGGTCTGCTCGTCTTACAAATATGTTTTTCAATTTTTTGATTTTTTAACTTGCTTTTTCATTTTTTTAGATAGGTACCCTGACTTAAGAGTAATTCGACTTAAGAGCATGCATTTGGAATGGATTAAATTCGTACGTTGAGGTAGCACTGCATAAGCAGAACACTTTGCTTTGCCTTTTTGCTCTTTGCAGCAGTAGTTGAGAATCTGTAAAACACAAAAACAATGCATTTGACTTTTTCCAGAGCTTGCACTAAATGAAAGACCAACCCTTTCCTTCAGCCCCGGACAGTTGCAAATATAAAGAGGGCTTAGTAAAGCCTATGAAAAATCTGTGCACATTTGGTATGAATGTTGACTTGTAGGCTTTTCAAATAGCAAACCTGAGGCCTCTGAAGCAGGGAAATAGGGAAGTGCCTCCACAGGGGCATTCCTTCTGTAGCACCAACAGAGGCTCTGGTTACAGGAGAGAAGACCTTCCTTGACCTGCTCCTTCCTTTAGCCGTTTGCATGTTAATAAGTTCGTTTATATGGCAGCAGCTTGCAGACCTACAGAGCATCAATTCAGTAACTGAACAATGGCCAATTATCCCAGCTTAGGGAGCGAGAAGCAGGCGGCTGGCACGTGGACACAGCAGCCGCAGCCCAATGGCTCATTGAACTCACTTGGCTTGGCCCAGGAGTGCCCCCACAGGGAGAATTTGAGATGTGTCAGAAGTTTTGGCAGAGCCTTTCTAAGCTACCAAGAGCAAATTCGCCAGATCAAGCCGTTCTGCTCTTGGTAACTCCTGTTTTTTTCTGGGAGCAACTTCACTTCCACTAAAAGCACCATGGCCTCTGTGGACTGAAGTTTTTGTTAAGAAGCTGTCTCAAGTGGCAAAATCAAAGCAGGTCCAACTGCATGACTCCCCCACCCCACGAATTCTGTGCTTTTTTGTACATTTTAAAAAAATGTACAAACATTGTATGCATTTCCCGCATTGATTGGGATATAGTTTTTTGCTGTGCATGTTTTCAGATGTTCACACAATTTTGTGTGCTTCTGAGCTTCACCATAAATTATTTATTTTATTTATTTGTTCTAGGTTAATTCCTGCTTTCCTCCAGTGAACTCAAGATGGCATATATCATCCTCACCTTTTTCTACTTACAACAAATCTGTGAGGTTGTTCAGGCTGAGACTGTCAGACTGGCCCTAGGTCATGCACTTTGTTGGGAACTGAAGCCATGGTCTTCTGAAAACTGAGCCCAATATCCAACCCATTAATATTTAAGGCAAAATGTGCTCTTGACTTTTCCAGTCTTGGGAGCTGCAGAACTGTTCTTTCATTGTTTTTATGTGCTGTCAAGTTACTTCCACCAAGGTATGGTGACCTTGTGAATTAATGGCCCTCAAAATATACTTTCATCAACACTGCTGTTCAAGTTTTGCAAACTCAAGGCTATGGTCTAATCTGTTGACTTAATCCTTAGCCTTTCCAGCTGACTTCCAATTTTTTAGTATTGTTTTTCCCAACATGTGTTTTTAATGGCTTGTCCAAAATACAATAGCTTCAGTTTAGTTAGCATTTTTATATGGAATTGCATAACAAATTTAGTTTCTACTTCTATTCATGACTATCCAGTGCAGCTAAGAAATAGCCATGACATTTTCATGACTGAGACAGAAAATCCAGGAGATTTTGGAATCCCTTATATTATATATCCCAAAATTCATCAACCAGTATGATGGGACATTTCATACTAATGTATAAATAGGAAGAAGTCCTGGCACAGGTCAACAAAGGTATAGCTAGGGTTTGGAGCACCTGGGGACAAAGTCAGTTTTTGCGCCCCTTCCTGCCCCCCCCAAACTGTGTCTCACACACCAAGCAAGAAGTGCCCAATCCTGGGGGAAGAGCAGGGGAGGGGGAGGGAGAAGGGTCCCTCTTTCTCACGTCCTCTTCGGGGTTCTCTCGGGCAAGGCTTTCCTGTGCAAACCACACAGTGCATGGCTAGCTATAGCAGGCAATGTTTTTTTCCAAGCATCACCTCTGTAGCATGCTTCCCCTTCCTTCTTTCCCCCAGTGAAGCTTGGCAATCATGACTTGTGAGCCCTGGGAAAGGAGGAGAGGGAAGCAGGTGGTGCAATTTTTCCCCAAGCAGCACCTCTGTTGCATGCTTCCCTCTCCTCTTTTCTCTGGGCTAACGATTGCCAAGCCTTAGTGGGGGTGGGGGGAGGAGGAAGGGGGAGCAAGTGATGGAGGTGCTACTTGAAAAAAAAAATCACCTGCTTCCCTCTCCTCCTTTCCCCCGACTAAGGATCTCTAAGCCTTAGTGGGGTGAAAGGAGGACTGCTGGTGAGATGGTGCATGACTTCCTCCTTCTGCTCCCCCTCCAGGCGCCCCCCGATTGCTGCGCTCCCCAGGGCAAATGCACTCTTCTGCCCTCCCTAGTTATGCCAGTGCAGCTCAAAACCGTGCAGCTAACTCTTAATTCTGCTGCACATGAATGAACCTCTTTACTTTGGAATCCATACATTGAGGGATATTGCCTAAACAAAGTATATAAATCTCAGTTTCACTTTCAAAGAAAGTTCATGGTTGATTTGTTCTAGGACACACTTCATCTTACAGATGGTCCAGCGTATCCACAGAGCTCTCCTTTTCCACTGTATTTTAAATGAATTGCCCCACGTATTGGAAAACACAATAATGGTAGGGAAAGTTGATGGTAGTCAGGAAAGAGGACCAAGATGTGAGACTGAGCCAATACAAGAAACCATGGCCCTTAGATTGTCAGATCTCAGCAGAGTTATTAATGGTAAGATCATTCCAAAGTCATTAATTCATAGGGGGACATAAATTGGAAGTGATCTGATGGCAGTGTGAATCTGAGGAAAAAAGTGAATAAAATACATGCAAATCATAAATGTACTGGATCTATCTAAAAGGACAGAAACTACAACTCTCGGAGTCCATCCTGAAGGCAGTTTTCAGGTGGATCAGAAGGGATTGGTTAGAGATCATTCAGGGCACCTCCAGAAGAAGAGGGGTGCACCAAGGCCAGCCATGGCAACGTGAGCCCAGGGGCAGGTGGGTGGGGAAATCAGGCAGGAGGGGGAGCGAGAAAATTGAGAAAGGGAAAGAAAGGGAGGGTGTGCCAAAGGAATGGGAAGAGGAAGGATTGAGGAACGGGAAGGTGGCAGGAGGGAAGGGAGGGAGGAACCCCAGGAAAGCCAGTGAAAGCATGCAGGGGGCTGAAAAGAGAAAGAAGAAAGGAAATAAAAGAAGTGAAGAAGGAAGAGAAGGAAAATGAAGTGGAGGAGGAGAGGAAGGCAGTAGGGAGAATAAAGAAGAGGCCAAGAAAGTTATTATAGAAAGGGATTTCGGGGGCGGGGGGACAGAAGGAGCCCAAGGGAAGGGAAAGCTTAGGACTTCTGACCTGGGCTTGGGCTCAGTGAGCACTAGCATTGCCAGCCCCACCACTGCCACCAGCAGCGGTGGCGAAGGTGATCTCCCAGGGGAGCCGACGTTGCTCAATGGGTTTGTGGAGGGGGCGGAGGGAGGGAGAGAAGGAGCGGCAGTGGGATGTTCTCTCCAGGAGTACTTTCGAGACCTCTTTGGGCTGCCGAGAGCTCCTGTGTTGGGCACAGGCAAAAAGCCTCCCTGTCAACCACTGCCGCCCGGGACATTTCTGGGAAAATAAATGTTCCGGATTCTAGGTAATAAAGCAAAAAAGTATGCTGGTTATATACTGCCTCTATAGCACTTAAAGAACTCTGTGTGGTTTATAAGTAATTATGCAGGCAACACATCCCCCCGCAAGCTGAGTACTCATTTTCTGACCTCA
Organism: Phrynocephalus forsythii; assembly: GCA_029282475.1. Taxonomy (NCBI): domain Eukaryota; kingdom Metazoa; phylum Chordata; class Lepidosauria; order Squamata; family Agamidae; genus Phrynocephalus; species Phrynocephalus forsythii. Next base: position 36,336,084 of record JAPFRF010000010.1, read on the forward strand.
GAAGGATGGAAGGCTGAGTGAACCTTGAGCCTGCTACCTGGAACTGAGTCCCAGGTCATGAGCACAGTTATAGCTGCAGTACAACAGCTTAACCGCTGTGCTATGAGGCTCTAATAAACGTTTTGTTTCTTTTAGCATCTGTTTCTTTCTTACTCCAAACACTTGTGCATTTGTAACACTTAACAAAAATCAGGAGAAAGCAATCTGGACACCTGGCCTTGAATTAGCTGATGAAACAGGAAGGTACAACAAGTGCTTCTGTTATGTTATGGTGTGAGGAAGAGCCCAGCTCTGGTTTCTTGAATTCTGTTGTCAGCATGATGACTGCATGACATACAGAAGAATCCCATATGAGATGGCCTGATTACTCACGGCTGTTGAAGCTGTGTTGGCCACTTAGCTGTCTTTGGAAGGGCTGGAGACAGTGGATGGCCTTTTTCATCAAACTAAAAAGGAGTTTCTCACCACCATTTCTCACCCAAACTTTTACTGCCATGTTTTAATACTGCAAATTTGCCTTATGAAAAGTGCTATTGACAACACATAAAATGCCACATTACTGGATCTAACTTTATATTCACTTTTGAAGAAGAAATGGGAACATAAAGCCAACTTTTGTTGTCTTTATTATTCCATTTCAAGAAATGAGTCTAAGCCTCTCAAACAGGCCTTGATCCTTGATGCCATGTAGCCCAATTAGCTGACCTCTAAGATCAGAGCTGCAAAATTCTCTCTCTCTCTCTCTCTCTCTCTCTCTCTCTCCAATTCCTTCTATTCTGACTGTGGGACTCCTGGGATTGTATTTTAGAAGATAAATTGTTCAAGCTCTGGTATATACACATGGAGTCTGAAATCCAGTAGTGAGTCAAAATTTCCATGGATTCAGTGAGCCTAATCTAGTTGCACTTTACAGCATCACTTCAGCCAGCGGGAGATACTGCATGCAGACTCCTGGAAACTAACAAATATTGTAAACAAATAACCAAATATTTTGAAACACGAGGCTAATTAGTCTATGGTGGAAGGAACTGACTCATCAAATTACATCTCGAGTTGTGACTCACTACTGGCTTTTAGACACTGTGTGTATACCAGACGCTTGGACAACTTATCTTCTAAAATACAATTATGACAGATATACAAAACATGATAGATACACAAAAATAATTAGAAAAAACTGATTCCTGTCAGTCAGAGCAGAAGGGAGGTTATTAGACTTTCAAGAGAAAATTGGAAAACCATTTGTCAGATCTCCTTTGATTTGGATCTCTGCATTGAGTAGGCAGTGAACCTTTGGCACGCCAGATGTTTTGGACCACAACTCCCAGAATTCCAAGCCTATATTGCCAATGACAAAGGACTGTGGGAGTGGTGGTCCAAAACATTTGGAGTAGGGGGTTGGACTTGATGGCATTATAGGCCTCTTCCAACTCTATGGTTCTATGATTTCTAGCTCTGGATCTGTGAAGATTCTCAGTCATCCTGGTGAGTTTATTTGGAAGTTGAGACGTGGCTATTGGACTTGTTTTTCTTGAGAGATAGAAACGTTTTGCTGCTCATCCAAACAACTTCATCAGTCGAATACAGCTAGTGTGAGTCCTAGCTCTGGATGTTCTCCAGTAGATGTTTGCAACTGTGAATGTTGTTGAGCGAGCTATTTAGGGAATGAGGTATTTAGGGAGTAGTTTTGCCACTTCCATACCACCAGGGAGTTTCCATAGCTGAGGAGAGATTAGAACTCTGCTCTCCTGTGTCCTAGTCTGTCACTCTATCCACCACATTGGGTATTCTATGAATTCAAATACTACAGCCTATTCTCTATTTCTGTTCTTCTATCAGCCTTGGACTCCTGTGATTCCAGTATTAATAATACTGATCATTATATCAGTGTGAGCACCACTGGAAAGCACTCATCTCTGTAGGCCATCCATATGTTTAGGAACCTGGCAAATGCATATATGAGCGACATATGCATGCCAATGATGCTGTCGTGAGTTCTTGCTGATGGCTGCTCCTTGAAAATGGCTCTTGTGCTATTATGCTGACTCTTTATGTATAGACGTTTTTCACTGCTGATCTGAAATCCTTACCTCCAAAATAAAGAATCCCATGTCATATGAGATTCTGAAATATTTTGAGGTCTTTCTCTGGAAAAAAAATTCTAAGTGCACTCAGGCAGAGGTCAACAGGGCTCATAGGATAGGCATAATATCAAGAGTAGGCTATCAGGGTTTATCATAAAAAGTTTAAGTGTACCTATTGAAAGCTCTTTCTCCCCTAGGAGTTTGCTGTTAATACCTTCTAAATGTTAATATAGGTTAAAAATAGGAGCTTGGTGGGATTTAGAGAAAGTACCGTGAACCAGGAACTCCCCATTCAACTTTATTCACCATCTGCCTTAAGCAAGTTACTATCTAATTATCAATCACCCTCCAGTCTGTAACATGATGGTAACCATACTAACTTGTCCTACTTGTTTGTTGTTAGACTATTATGAGACAGGATGTTTTGAACAGAAGAAATACATGAAAAGCACCACAAAGGAGCTTTTGAGGAGGTGTCAAACTCTGTTTGATGCATTTGGAGACTTTATTCCTGTTTAAAAATGGTCAGAAGTAGTACAAGGTGTTATCTGTTAATTCAGTGACCCTGTAGCACAGTGGTTCCCAACCTGGGTGTCGGGACCCATTTGGGGGTGAAATGACCATTTCACAGGGGTCACCATGAGCCAGTGAAGAAAAAGGCACAAAGGGCTTGGGTATGGAGGGGGAGGGGGGAAAGAGTGAGTTACAGCTTGATAGGTTGGAGGGGATGTCATTCAATGGTACCAGAGGCTGTGATAGGCTGGGGGTGCTGGTGTAGAGGAAAGTTCTCTATGGCACCTGTGGCAGTGGCCTGCCAAAGGGGGCTTCTGGCCTCTTCCAAGCAGGGCAAGGGGTCACCACAACATGAGGAACTGTATTAAAGGGTCACAGCATTAGGAAACTTGAGAACCGCTGCTGTAACAAAAGAGATATTCATTTGAAAATCACAAATATGACTATGAGACCTTTTGGATTCTGTTTCTTCTGTTCCTTTATGTATTCTCTTTCTCCTCATTTATGCTAGTTTGGACATTCTAAAACATTATTTGCATGTTACATTTATACTTCATCTTTCTTCCATGAGAAACTGTAAGGCAAAATACATGTGGCTACTCCTTTTTGTATTAGACATTTCAGAAATGCTGTAGATTTCTAGGAGATGGACCTAGAAACATACATTACAACCTATTGTTCATATCCTCATGCATACCCAATACAGTCAAAATTCTTCATGTGAGCATTTATTATATCTTAAAAAGGCACCATGCAACAAATACTAGCTGAGACTGAATCCTGTCTTGAGCTAGTGGGATGTAAAGTAACCACATTAGGCTTTGGCACTGTGTAGATTTTTAATGGAAGAGGAGTAAATGCCTTTTTCTATGAGTGCAGTACTGGGGTGCCGTTACAGTTTTCATTTCATTGTTTAAGGCCTGAAATCTGTTATGCAAAATTTTGCTCTTGCTTTGTTATTTTGTGCCAGCAACTTGTAGCCTAGGTAGATGCCTTGGTGTGCTAATGGTGCGTGCAAAGGGTCTGTTCAAAAGAAAATCAAATGAGAAACCGAGTTTTGTTAAACCCTGGTAAGAAATGCTTTGCCCATGGTGTGCATCTTGCAAAAATTGGCTGTATGCTTTATTGAACCCAATGAGACTTGCTCTGAATACATCTAAAGTGGTACCTCTACTTATGAGCAGCTCCACATATGAGCAATTTGACTCAAGATTGGAAAACTGTTGCCGTTTTAACTGCTGCCTTACAAATTTTAGATGCGGTCTGCTCTACTTACATTTTTTATTTTTTATTTTTTTAGATACGTCTGCTCTACTTACGAGTTGTTTGACTCATGAGCATGCATTTGGAATGGATTAAACTCATAAGTAGTGGTACCGCTGCATTTAGGGTTATATTGCAAGTTTTATTTCATTGCAGTCATTATGACTAACTTGTAGTGGGTGGTACACTGAGTAAGCAAGTTGGGTTACTATGATCTACTGTCAGGGGCTGCTTTTTCTTAGTCCCAGATGGTATCATTGGCTTTGTGCTGAATATTCTCTGTAGCATTTTTGGGCAGTTGTTATCACATGCTATTCTCCTGCTTTATCTCTATATAGCTTCCTCTCAAGACATTAGTCTCTCATTTAAACCCCCTTACTATAATTTAATTAAATTGTTGTAAGTATTCATACAAACCCCACTTTCGACTTCGCAGTGCATGGGTTGTGTTTAATTATTTAAATCTCTGTCTCATTCTTGAATGGGAGGACAAGGAAGTGCAAAATGATTCTTCTCTCCATATGGCACATTTATTTATTTATTTATTTATTTTGCTCTGTTGACAAGATGGCAAGAATGATTGCGAAGATGTGTGTGCAAATGAAGCACAATTGCTCCGCCAAGGTTTCAATATAAATGTATTTGAAGAATTAAAGACAGTAGATGGAGTGCTTTTTGTTTTTGTTTAAAGAAACCATTGTTCTGTATGTGTTGTGTTTTACTTCTCCAAAGAAAAGAATACCAGTTCTGTGGTAGGACAATTTGTGCACAGTATAGATTTCTTGATAAATGCAAGGTATTTTGAATCCTGATTCTTGACGAGTTCCTGAATTCTCATGGAGCTATCTTGTTGAGCTGAGATTTAGATAAAAATTAATGAACATTGATAAAAATGAAGAAGATAATTTTTAACTTCTGAACATTTGTTTTTATTGTAATTTTATGGCTTTGGTATCTTTAGTTAAGCGGGTAAAATGCCAAATAAATCTAAATCTGCAAGGAAGTGTGAGGTCAGTGTGGAATGGTAATGGAAGGGGGTTTAATATTTCAAATTGGGAATATTCCTTCAGAAGAGTGTGCTGACTGTTGAATAGAGAATACCTGATATGATATTTAATGATATCATAAAGAGCAGATGGCTCAAAATTTGACCCCAGAAACAGAATGTTATGCATATATTATTTCGACTATCTAATAACATAATTTATAACAACAGATTTGTAGATCAAACATTCACGCATCTTATACATATTTTGTATTCTGAAACCCCTGGTTACAAATCAGGCAAAAACTGTGGAAATTTTAGCCAGCTGACATCGGGGGAGGGGGGATCTTTTTGGCACTATTTTAAAAACATATTTTTGTCTGACTATAATGTTATAGCGCTAAACTCATTCAGCGCTGATTCAAATGCTTATTGTGTTTTGTCAATGTGGACTTCTTTCATTTGCACAAGATTTTTTAAAAAGACACATGAAACATACCTTCCTGATATAATTAAACATTTCCGTGCAAAGGGCAGCAGTGATATAAATGTCAGTGTGTATTATAAAGAAGTTTGTATTAATCCAGGACAGGCTTTTGCACAGTTATGCTTACTTGTGTCCATCATCATCATCATCATCATCACCACCACCACCACCACCATCATCATCATGTGCCTACAAGTCAGTTCTGACTTATGATGACCTTTTTTGAGGATTTTCCAGCTAATGAATACCTAGAAGTAGTTCCCCATTCCCTTCTTCTGGGGCTAATATGGGACTTTGGAGCTTGCCAATGACCACACAGGCTGGTTCTTCTGACATGAGGCACAATGGGGAGTTGAACTCCCAACCTCTGGCTCTGCAGCCAGATACTGAAGCCATGGAGCTATCCAGCCACTATGCTTGTATCATGCTGCTGGCCCTCTCCTTAGGCATATATCATCTGCCAATGTCACATGCTAGGCATGGATATCCATGAAAGCAACACACATATATTTCTGTGCAGAGAGCCTTTCCTTTCCTTAGGACCAGACCCCCTGACTAGACCTGGGGAAGGCTACTGTGCTTAGAGGTCTCTGTGTGTAAGCTTTTGCTGGGTAAATGTCTGCACTGACCTTTGGACATTTGGAGAAAGACCAGATGGAGTTGTGCAATGTCACGGCCAGGCCTAGCCTTGCTGCTTGCACCATTAGTTCAGATGGGATGGCAGCTGTCCTGGCTGGGTGAGCTACTATCAGAAGACAAACCCAGAAAACTGCTGAGTAGCAATAAATTGGAATGTATTGCTGGGTAGCAATAAATTGGAATGTATTGCTGGGTAGCAATAAATTAGAATGGAAAAAACAGTTTTTGTGTGTGACTGTTAAAAGGAAATGCAGTATTTTTCCACGTATAATACGGCACTATATTTTTGTCTAAAATGGTTAGACTAAAAATTGAGGATATCTTATACATGGAATTAAGCCAAGGAGAGAAACACATAGTTGAAAAACTGCAATTTTGGGTTGGAAATGAGGGTCATCTTGTACATGGAAAATATGGTTATATTCAAAAGGGAAAACCTCTTTTAACACTGTGAGCATAAAAATAAGATGGGAAGCAAAATCAGCAATGAGGGAGAGTGGGGAGTGAAAGGGTGATTTCTCTTTTTTTTGCTGGGATCAAGGAAAGGTTAGCTGTTTAGGTTAAGGCTAGAATGGGTGGAGAATGGGCAGCCCAGGAGCTGTTCTGTCTGGAGATGGGTACAAAACGAAAAACAAAACGCTGTTTCATCATTTCGTTATGTAGCAAATTGTTTCATTATAAAACGAAATGGTAGAATGTGTTTAGTGATGAAACAAAATGAACCACAATTTTTGGCTCTAGAAATGAAGCGATTCATTCAAGCACCAAATTTGGTGGGTAGCTTTAAGCTCTCCAAATTTGGATAGGTTTTGGGTTCAGGTGGGTGAATTATTATATTCCAAAGTGTGTCCCCCATGGAAAAAGAGGAAGAGGGAAAATGTGGCATTTTAAACTCAGGCCTCATTCCCCTCTGTGCTCTGGAATGCAAATGGGGGGATTTGAGAGGAACTGATAGTGCTTGAACCCAAGTGGCATAAGGCTTCTTCACTGAATATTCCTGTAAAATTAGAACAGTCCTTAACTGAGTCATTCCTACAGTTTTAGGAAAAGAAAATGCCAGACCTCCATTCCTCTTCAAGTTGAAGGCATGTAACAAATTTCTTACTTGAGTGTTACATTCAGGTATATGTTTTATAGGCACAAAGTAGATGTATGAAATGTATAAAACTTTACAGGCTTTAAATGTCATCCATTAAGCTTATAATGGATGTTCTCTGCAGTTTTATTAGCTGTTGTATTCTCTCAGCCAACATGGCTTCTTTGAGGTGATTTATGCATACTCTTTGAGTTACCAGCAGTAATGCCAAATTCAAAAATTTCTGGCATTTCCTCAGTTATCATGTTATCTTTGAGAATCTTAGAAGTTGCTTCTTGGTCCTTTACTGAGCTTATTAGTTTCATTTATTAAGCAATTGGGAAGCTGATGTAGCTGACAATTACCTAATATCAGTAACAGCCAAATGCTTTTGCACTGTCTAGTTCTCAATCCAATACCAAACCAAGTATATTTCCAGCAGAGCCACTGTTTGCTTCATTTTCCAGAGGACAAAAAATCCACCCTTCACCCTTCAAAACTAATTACATGGAAATTGATGAAATGAAACTTTTATATTCTTAATATATTAGCCCTAGGCAGGCATTCTGAACTAAGTTAGAGGGGAGCTCCTAGCAATGCCTCCTGTATCATTGCTTTGCTCACAGTTTTGGGGCCAGACCTGAAGAAGAGTAGGACACTGGTCAGAGTAGGCTCAAAGTGTAAGAAAGAATCCAGATTTTCTAGAGTTCTTGCTTGGAGGCGGGGACTAAAAGTAGGCAGAAACACCATCCATATTAGACACAGGGCTGAAACTGTGCAGCCAGAAAAGAGTGCTGTAACTAGACTCTTCCCTTAATTGTGTGCAGAAACAAGGAAGCAGCATTTTGTTACAGATGAAATAAAATGGTGTTTTTTTGTTGAAGTGAACAATTTCATTCCATCTCTAAACCGATCCCTTACCTGCTGGTGTCCTACCGCTGCTGCCGTCACCGCCAAGACCACCCAGCCAGGCTGGAGAGGGCTAGATGGGGCCCAGCAGGCCAGCCTGTGCCTCCTCCTCCTCTTCCTCCTCCCCCATAGCTGCCGCTGCCGCTGCCGTGGGCACCACCTTGGGGGTCCAGCCAAGCCAAGCAGGCCAGCCTCGGCCTCCTCTTCCTCCTCCTCCTTTTCTGCCACCGCTGCCGCACACCCCATCTGGCTTCAGAGGCTGAGCAACCCGCGAGTAGGTTGTTCCGCCGCTGCTGCTGAAGGCCCTGGCTGACCGGGGAGGCTGAGCAGCCTCACAGTAGCCTGCATAGCCACTACTGCTGCTGAAGGCTCTGGACGGTCGGGGAGGCTGAGCGCCCTGGTGGTAGACTGGGCTGCCACCGCCGCCATTGAATGCCCCTGCTGGCGTGAGAGCCCAGGAGGAGGGGTAAGTAGGGACCCTGGAGCAGGTGGAGGGGGTGGGCTGCCCAGGAAGGGGCTTTCCAGCCCCCCCATTTTGTTTAATTAAAAAAATCATTTTGTATGAATTTTTTGAAAACAACAACATACAAAACTAAATGAAAGGAAATCTGGTGGGGTGGGAGAAATGTAACAAAACAAAAAGCAATTATTTCATTTCGTGCCCATCCCTAGTCATGGCAACTGGACTTCTGTTCTTTTCTTCAAACGTTTCGCTGCTCATCAAAACAGCTTTGTTAGACTGACAAAGCTGTTTGGATGAGCAGCAAAACGTTTCAATCTCCCAAGAAAAAGAAGTCCATTTGCCATGACTCAACTTCCAGATAAACTCACCTGAATAACTGAGAATCTTCAAATGCAAATCAAATGCCATTTCTCCCAGAATTTCTAATTTGGCTTGGATGATTAAATGAGGTATGTGCACATAAACTTTCCGCAACAGGGAATCTGAAGTTGTTCTGCAGGTTTGTTCAAAGCTGTTCACTATTATTGTACTATCTCTGTGCAACTTTGGTTGATTCTTGTGAACTATAGGGCCAGATCACTTTACCAAAGTGGCTTGTATTAACTGTGCGTTTCATTGCCCTGATTGTTATTGGAGCTGCATGCCATTGTTATTTCATGTCCAGGTTTCTGTTAACCTTAAACCACAAAATTCAATTCTCTATTCAGAAGATTACCAGGAAAAAAAGATTTGATAAATGCTGATGAATATTTTCATCCTCGAGTAAAAATAAAAAGAGAGGGTTTCTTAAAACATCAAGGTATCCCATGGAAAGAGTGGTGAGCTGCTGTGAAAATTTTATTTCTTATACTATTGTGAAGAAACCAGCATATTTTCATCATCATCATCAGTGTTAGCAAAATAAAACCTAGCTCTTGTGCAAAAACCTCTTTTTTTAATGTAACCCCCCCAGTTATATTTGCATTATCTGAAGCAAGCAGGTTAAACCATGAGCTGGCATCCCTGGAAGCAGCCTAGTTACTCCAGAACAACACAAACCATGCTGTCAACTAGCACTTGCATTATGGAGTGGAAATCTGGAAGTTGAGTCATGGCAACTGGACTTTTTCTTGAGAGACAGAAACATTTCGCTGCTCATCCAAACAGCTTCATCAGTCTGAATAAAGCTAGTGTGAGTCCTCCATCTTATAGTTCACTTTGACCTCATGTCACCCTGGTCTGAAATAGGCTCATAAGATGAACACTGGCCTGAATAGGCTTGTTAGGTAGCTAACAGTATCCATAGCCTTAAGGTGAACAATGGGCTAAGGTGCTGAAACCAATAAAGTATGGGTCATTAGCTATGGCCTTGGTGGAAAGCGTGGAAAGCCTCATAAGAGAAAGAATCTTTACTTGCGTTTTCCCCAATGAGAAGCTCAGAGCAATGAAAGAAGTAACTTGCCTATACCATTAGATTGAATCTTAATATTTGTGACTTTGTTTATAATTTTCATGGATTTAAAATTACTGTTTATGCAGACAATTTTTAATGTTAGTTTCTGAACCTAAGTCTTCCATTGCATAATTAATAAGAGTAATCAGTGTGTTTTGAGATATGTCCAGTTATTCAATTAAGTAGACAAAATATGAGTTGCTTGTAATGGGAGACAATCCATCTCCATTTTTCTGAATGAAAAAATTCCTCCGTGCCTGGTGTTATTACATATCTTTGAATATGGATTCCCAGGGTTATTTCACAATATAATTGCATAAAATTTAATTAGGTTAACTTTGTAGATATCCCTAGATTTAGCTAAATGGACATATTTAAATTTGTCCCTTTGAGGCAAGATGTAAACACTGAAAATGACTATTATATCTCAAATAATATATGTATTTTCTTCATGTAATTCCCTTTCATATACCTAGTAGATACTTTTATAAAATCAATACTCTGTGTGGAAATGTCTGTGGGGCCCCCTCATTCTTGGGCTTTCATAAAGAGAATGCAGCATTTATTGAAGGGTGGTTTGGCTTTCCTGATCTTACCAGGCATATTTGCTAAGCTGTATTTAATTGAGCTATGTTTCACAGCCAAATTATCCAGCTTGTATTTTTGTGTTTTTTTTTGGGGGGGGGATCTTGATTTTTAGAAAGCTTTTGACACAGTCCCTCACCACAGGCTGCTGAGAAAATTGCAGTCAGGGGATAAGAGGGCAGGTCCACTTATGGACTGAGAACTGGTTGAGATCCAGGAAACAAAGAGTAGGTGTCAATGGGAAATTTTCAGAATGGTTAGAGGTGAAAAGTGGTGTGCCCCAGGGATCTGTCCTGGGTCCAGTGCTTTTCAATCTGCTCATAAATAACCTGGAGACAGGGATAAGCAGTGAGGTGGCCAAGTTTGTGGATGACACAAAACTTTTCTGTGTGGTAAAAACCAGAGGATCTCTTCAAACTGGGGGAATGGGCTGTGAAATGGCAAATGCATTTCAATGTAGGAAATTATAAAATAATGCATATTGTGCAAAAAATCCAAACTTTATCTATCAACTCATTGGCTCTGAGGTGGTGATGGCATCTGGCCTGGATGCCTTCAATAGGGGATTGGACAGATTCCTGGAGGAAAAGTCCATCACAGGTTACAAACTATATTGGAGATGTGTAATCTCCAGGCTTCAAACTGGGGTACTTCAAGGGCCAGATGCAGGGGAGTGGTATCAGGAGACAGATATCTAGTCTCGTGTGCTCCCAAATGCATCTGGTGGGGCCACTGTGAGATACAGGAAGCTGGACGAGATGGGCCTTTGGCCTGATCCAGCATGGCTCTTCTTATGTTCTTATGTTCTTATGACCTTCTGTCTAGAAACTCTGTCCAAGTGAATAGTTTTAGGATCTGACTAAGTTAGATCTCCCAGCATTCTCTGCAGTGCAAGAAACATGGCACAGAGTCATGGTAATTCACCCCATTTTCCCATGCCATACTAACTTTATGGGGTGACCTGGATTTAAAAATTGGAAACATGCCATTTTAATGGAGGGTGTGGACAGATGGAAGAATTTTCAATTTAGACCATGAATTGCACGGGATGATGAACTTTTGCCATTTGTCTACATGAGAAGTAGGTAGGATTTGCTAGCCTTGGCTGAATGGCAGTATCTACAATAACAACATCTAGTGTCTGATCTCTAAATAGAGCCCAGCAGCACTGAGTGCTTCAGAAGCTCCTCCACCTTTGGATATGCTTAATGCATCAGTTCAGGAAAAGAAACCTAAATCATTTCTTTACAACTCTTTGCTGTCAGTTAGAAAATATTACACACAAGGTTTCGGAGATGAGTAGGCCAGGGAAATGGTTCGTGTTATTTTACCTGATCAGTGGGAGATAGCACTCGTCCATGTATCTGAGATACCTATAGATCTTAAGCTGCGACTCATCCAACAACTCAGGCAAAAGTGTTGTGAGTTGAGTGCTGGGAGAGTAAGAACTGACAAAAGAAAATATTTTTTCACCCAGCGCGTTGTAAGTCTATGGAACTCCCTGCCACAGGATGTGGTGATGGCATCTGGCCTGGATGCCTTCAAAAGGGGATTGGACAGATTCCTAGAGGAAAAGTCAATCACGGGTTACAAACCATGATGGAGATGTGTAATCTCTAGGCTTTAAACCAGGGTACTTCAAGGGCCAGATGCAGGGGAGTGGTATCAGGAGACAGATATCTAGTCTCATGCGCTCCCAAACGCATCTGGTGGGGCCACTGTGAGCTCCAGGAAGGTGGACTAGATGGGCCTTTGGCCTGATCCAGCATGGCTCTTCTTATGTTCTTATGTTCTTATGAGTCTCTTGATGTACAGTATGGTTTAGTCCTGCACAGGTATGAGCACGTTTTGGAGATGAGTTACCACTCATACTAGTTTTGTACTGGGCCAGTTTTTGATCTTGGTTGATGTTCATGTGTTTTTAAACTATACACAGTGGATCCTCATATAACAAACGGTTTGAATAACATAAAATATGTACAACATAAAAAATTCCTGAGATAGGGGAAATTTGCTTAACAGAATTGCCTATGGGGCAAATACGTACAACATAAAAATGGTTGTGATTAGGGATTACTCAGTTTTCAATGCATTCCTATGGGAAATTTGTATAAAGGAAAATTTGCTTAACAGAATTTCGTTTGAAACGAATTAATTCCTTTATACAAGGTACCACTGTACCTGCATCTTAGAATTTAACAGCCAGCATTGGTGCCCTTCAGTTTGTGAAAAGACTGGTTTTTTTCAAAGATAGATGCCCACCAAAAGTAATCCAGTGGACAGAAGACTTTGTGTATCCACATATAAACATATGGAATTACAAATACAGTACTGTATATCAAACTATGCCTGGATATGTATTTTCTTTTAATATTTTGAAAACTTTTATGGAGGTCAGTGTATATATAGACTCTCCTGTATTTTGTTTTTTTCTTGTTCTCGGTTCCTCCTACTTTTTTCCTTTCTGTTTTTATTTCACTTTTGCAAAGAGCTTTTGTGTCTAAACCATTTGTATCACCATTTTAGCTAGCATTTTTAATGTCTTACTCTTAAGGTAATTAATTAAAATATTTAATTTTCAAAAAGAACATGCTGTCAAAACGGGAGTACGTGATATATGAATGCCAGAAGGAGCTCAAGATTTGACACATATTCCTTGGGGGAAAGAAACTGACAGGGTGGAGCCAGAGCAGCAGTAAAATTGGCATTATATTTTGTGTGTTGTTTATATTTACCACTGTTTATGAGCTGCAACTACAGCTGCATAGCTGCTTCCAGTTGAGTTCTTTGTGTGTAAATAACATGCCCAGAGGCCTTTCCCTAATGTTTATCTACAAAGACACTAATCTTTCCTCACCTTCTCTTCCCAGCTCTTTTTTTTACTCTTATTGTCATTTTATCCCCCCACCCCACCACCTATTTTTAAACAGTATTTACATTTATTTGTCTCTCCTTTAAGTTTCAGAGCTTTATCCTTTTCATATAAACAGTGTGATATCCTGTTTTGCTTTTCCCCACCTCCAGGCTGCAAGTAGGCAGAACACTGGGTTAAAGGATTCAAGGATTTTTCCATTAATAATCCCCACACCCTTTTCCTGGCCAGTATGTTGTTTAGGAAGGATTGAGGTAAGTCATTCAAGAATAGGGAACTGTACAAATAAGTAAGGAGGAAAACTGTGAATGCCCAGCAAAAGGAAAATGTGACTTTCTCTGTGGTGATTGCTGGCCGATTTTTAAGGAGGGTTTTTAAAGAATATAGCCAGCCTTGTAAACAAGGAACAAGAAGTGTTGTGCTTATACTTCTTAATGGAGTTTGTTTCTGTAGGTTTTGCAGATATTGGTGGCATCATGACTAACTGAATCCTTGTCTCACATTAACACAAAACCATTGTGCTATGCCGAATAGGCCTGGTTATCTTCTCAACCAATAAACGAATATGCTCCATGGAATGGTCAAAGAGAAGTGTTCTCTGATTCTGTTCATGTGCAGGGCCATCCTGAACCTTTTGACTCTGCCTAATAGCAGAAGTGGCCCATTGACACATTGCACTATGCTAGACTTTGGGAAACTGTTTTGTTTTGTTTTATTGAGCTACAACTGCCCACTTGTTCACACACGTAGCTTAATGCATAAGTATATGAATATGGGCGCTTTTATATGACCTCTAAAATCCACTGGCAACTTAAATTCGGACCAGAGATCATGGAGGGATGTTGTGTTTCCACACTTCCGCACTCCATTGCTCCTGTCTGTGGTGAGGGGAGGGAGAAAAAAAGGGAGAAAAGAATGCAGACTCACCTCCGTCTGCCGTCGCAGCAGCCCCGTAGGGATTCCAGGCTGTTAAAGGGGCGACTGGGACAAAAAAATCAAACAGAAGGCGAGGAGAGCCTGGCATCCACAGCTTTATAATCTACATCGGAAATTTTTTTACCTCCGGAGACCAGGTACTTGTAAAATGCACTGGGGCGCGCTTAGGTGGGCGTGGTCATATTTTTTTTAAGTCCACAGCTGGTGGGAAAACATTTTTAAGCTCCCCATCTGGGAGCCCTTTGCCTCGGATTTTAGGGGTCATGTAAAAGCAGCCTATGTGAGATGGGCATACACCCAACCCATCATTGTAGCTTCTGTCTTCCCATTGCATGTCACAAAACAAATAAGGTTTTGGCAATTAAGCCTAGTCTTCCCTCTCATGCAAATAAGGAAGTTTGGTGAAGGGTTTCCAAAGGACTTAGAATCATAGAATCATAGAGTTGGAAGAGACCTCAAGAGCTATCTAGTCCAACCCCCTGCCATGCAGGAACCCCCATCACAGTACTCCTGACATATGGCCATCCAGCCTCTGCTAAAAAACCTCTAAAGAAGCAGACTCCACCACCCTCCATGGCAGCATATTCCACTGCCGAACAGCTCTAACTGTCATAAAGTTCTTCCTAATGTTTGAATTGTATCTCTTTTCTTGTAATTTGAGACCATTGCCCCACGTCCTCGTCTCTGAAGCCATGGAAAAACGAACCAGTCCCTTCTTCAATGTGACATCCTTTCAAATATTTAAACATAGCTATCATATTCCCTCTCAGCCTTCTTTTTGTAAGGCTAAACATTCCCAGCTCCCTAAGCTGCTCCTCTTAAGACATTTCTTCCAGACCCTCAATCATCTTGGTCACTCTCCTCTGGATCCTTTCAAGATTGTCAACATCCTTTTTAAATTGAGGTGGGGTCTGACTAGAGCAGAATAGAGTGGTACTATCACTTCCCTTGATCTAGACACTGTGCTTCTGTTGATGCAACCAAGAATCGAATTGGCTTTGTTGGCCCCCGCATCACACCACTTCAACCCCGTTTACCAGGTCCTCCCTATTGGTTAAGACAAGATCTAAAATGGCTGCTCCTCTTGTTGCCTCCTCTACCTTCTGTACCATGAAATTGCCTGCAAGGGCATCAAGGAATCTGTTGGACCTTGCATTCTTACCTGAGTTAGACTGCTAACATATATCAGGATAGTTAAAATTTCCCATTAGTACTACATCTCTCCCTTTTGACCATGTGGCCGTCAGCTCACAGAAAGCATCATCCCTCTCCTCTGGCTGACTTGGGGATCTATAATATACCCACCCTGTGACATCTGTCTTATTTTTCTAACTCTTAATTTTCACTCAAATACTCTCAACCTGCTTTCCCAGTTGTATATCTTGTATTTCTTCAGCAGTATATATGTCCTTAATATATAAAGCTACACCTCCTCCTTTCTTACTAGGTCTGTTCTTTTGAAACAGGTTATACCTTCCAATAACATTCCAGTCATAAGTCTCATCCCACCAGGTTTCAGTGATGCCAGTTACATCATATTTATTTTGCTGTATTAGGAGTTCCAGCTCTTCTTGTTTGTTTCCTATGCTCTGTGCATTGGTTAGAGACATTTGAGGCTGCATGTGTTTCTTACAAGTCCTTTGCTTAACCTGTTTTTCCTCACACTGATGGTCTGTAATACTCCTTGACCTGCTCCTACTTCAACATTTGGGCTGTTCTCCACAAATCCTTCTGGATCGCTACTTTTAAGAAAATTTTCTTCCTCCCCTGAGAACTCAGTTTAAAGCTCTCATCAAATTTTCAAGCCTCTTGGCAAAAATATTTCTTCTAGCAGTAGTGAGATGCATCTCATCCTCACCCAATAACCCATCTGAATGAAATATCAAACCATGGTTCAAGAATCCAAATTGTTCCTGCTGGCACCATCCCCAAAGCCAGTTGTTAACCTTCACTATTGTTCTTTCCCTTTGTGAGCCACATCCTTCTACAGGGAGGAGAGACAAAATTACCACCTGCCCATCCAGGTCCTTCAGCTTCCTACCCATCTCTTCATATGCCTTTGTGATTTCCCGAAAGCTGCATTTTGAACTATCATTAGTTCCTATATGGACCAAAAAAGGGGGGGTTAGAATCGGTGGGCTTGATGAGTCTTGTCAGACTCTCTGTTACATCCCGAATCTTGGCTCCAAAAAGACAGGAGACCTCTTGATTCATTTTGTCAGGCCTGCAGATGACCGCTTCTGTTCCTCTAAGCAAGGAGTCTCCAACCACCACCACTCACTTCCTTCTAGGCTTGGTAGGTGCCCCTTGTTGTGCTGTTGGATTCAGATTCCTCTGTGCAGAGTCTTCAAGCTGACCTCATTGTTCTTGGTGCAGTTCCTTTTCCTGGTTGATAAGGGAGAGAAGTCCCTTTCTGACTGTGACGTTCCTCCAAGTATCTGTCTCCTATATTTGTGAAATGCCCTCAGAATTTATAACCAAATTTCAAACACTGGTTGAAATGCTGTATCCCAGCCCTGCAGTGTTTCTGGAATTAATTCATTATAACTCAGAGGTCTTGTATCACAGGAGACCATGGTAACTGCTGAATATTGGGGTTGTTTTTCTGCTTGCACAAATTGAGGAAGGAAGTGGAAGCAAATAGCTCTGGGCAACCGCACACTGCTTGTGCAAGTCATGGGTTTCCAATTATGAGCAAATGAAAGCTCTTTCCCAGGCTGTCTATGAAATCTTTATGTTTTCGTTGTTAGTTCTTTGAATTCTCTACCAGACCTGCCCACTACAACAGGTCTTGTCAGTCATTTTAAGAATAACGTCAATCTATCTCTTCATTCTAATGAAGCCTAGGTGTCATCCAATTGCTTCTAGCCCTCCAGTTCAGTGCCCTCCAGTATATCTTGCTCTTAAATTGGTGAGGAAAGGCTACATCCACCTTTATTCTTCCTCTTTTCCTACTGTCTTTGATTCTTTCTAGCATTATTGTATTTTCCAGTGAGCCTTGCCTTCTAATGAGAAGCCCAAAGTAGAACTGTCTTAGTTTAGTCCTGTTAGTCGGTCGAAGACTAAAGAAAAGTCCTTTGAAATACTATACTGTGTTATCCCATAACAACATAGTCACTTGGCATTGTAAACAGAAGTGGGCCTAAGTTAGGTGTTGATGGTGTGTGTGTGAGATAGAGAGAGGTGAGATGGGGGTTGCAGGGGGAAAATTGGTAGAATCAAATTCAGAATGCCTGAATTCTGCACAAAGACGTTGTTTGAAAAATGATACATTTTTTCTATCCATATAGTGACTTAACTCAAGAATAATTTCTTCTGTAGATTAAGGAGTGTCCAGGCTTGTGTTCTGGAATCAATTTTTACTTTTCTGCCAAGTATTAGTAATAATACAGTAATTTGAAGAAGCTATTATGGGCGCAAAGGCATTTTGACACAGTGCAGAGGATGATGAAGGAACTGGATATGGGTTTTATCAGGTCCTTCTGCCTTTTCAAGCTTAGAATCCTTCAGAACTGCTTCCAAATTCAGCTAGTAGGAACAGTGATGTATCACTTGCATTCACACTTGGCATCTCAATTGCCTCTCTCAAATTTGGCTTGCACCCCGTGATTGATCACCTTGTCTGCTTTTGTTCACAAAATGAACATTAAACCTATCACCAGTAGAGATGGGCACGACCAGGAAAAATGACGTTTTGAGTTGTCGTGTTTGGAGCCGGCCCGTTTCAGCTCATTTCCGTTTGTCGCAAAAAATTTCAAAAATTTGTCCTTTCGTTTGTCATTTTTTCGTCTGTCGTTAGTACTGGTTTGGGGGGGGAGCGGGCTCCTGGAGGCACCTCTCTGGGGTGGGTGCCTCCTCTGGCTTGCTACAAAGGGAAAGCGGGCTCCTGGAGGCACCTCTCTGGGGGGGTGCCTCTCTGGGGTGGGTGCCTCACTCTGGCCTCCTCTGGCTATGAAGGGAAAGCAGGCTCCTGGAGGCACCTCTCTGGGGTGGGTGCCTCCTCTGGCCTGCTATGAAGGGAAAGCGGGCTCCTGGAGGCACCTCTGGATATGCCTCCTCTGGCAAGTTGCAGCCAATTGGATATGCATACCAAGTGGCAGGCAGAAAGGCACCTCTCTTTCTTTTGGGTGCCTCTGCTGTGACTCACTAAGCACTGGCATACTGGTGTACAGTGCACTTGGGCTGGGGAAGTGAGAGAGGACCCCTATGGGTGCCCTCTGGCTCACTAAGAAGGGAAGTGTACTTGCGTATAGTGCAATGCGAGTACACAGATCTGGCTTAGGGTTAGGGTTAGGACAAGGGCTAGGGTTAGGGTTATGGGTAAGGTTAGGGTAGGTTAGTGGGGTGCACCTCTGGGTGCCTCTCTGACTCACTAAGAAGGACAGTGTACTGGCATATGTGTTTGGGTTTGGGTTCGGGTTCGGGTTCGGGCTAGGGTTACTGGGCTTTTATGCCCGACTGGCACATCCCAGAAGTCTCGGTCAAAACCTGGCCAAGTGGCCATGCAATTGGTGGAATGGGTCCAAAAATTTGCATGGTCCACTCCCATGGCCAGCCCATCATTGTGCAGGTGTAAAAAAAATAAAAATAAATAAAATAAATAAAATAAAATCAATGGAGACATTTTGTTGCAAGAAAAACCCACTGCTGCTACTGTAAAAATTCAGGCAGTTTTAAAATAGCTATTTTCGCATGTTTCTGTGGTGCTTTGGTGTGTTTTTGGACAATGATTTCAAAATAAATATTGCGGTCGCCCCATTTTGGATCCGCCCGCACCGCATGGCATGGCGAGTTGGCGAGACGACGAGGATGCCCCCCACCAGAGAAGCCCAGGACAGGAGAGGGGGGAGGCCGGGGACGCCCCCCCCAGAAACCACCCCTCTGGTAGGTGCCCTCACTCAGGCAGGCATATTTTCGCCTGCTTTTTTGGCCGGGAATCAGGTTTTTTTATTTATTTTTAAAACTTTTTTTCTGTGCCGCTTGGCATCGCGCGATCACTGCGATGCCAGGAACGACAACGACAAATCAGACCCAATTTTTCTTTTATCGGTTCGAGTTCGAGTTCTGGTGGCTTAATTGTCGTTTCCGTTTCCATTGCGTAACGGAAACGAGGAACGGAAATGGAAACAAAAATTTCGCCAAGTCGTGCCCATGTCTAATCACCAGTAATTGCACGCTGTGACTTTCCCAAGGCTAGTCTAGGCTATTAGTCACTGGCACTTCCTACCAAGCCTGCCTGCTTGAACAGGTCGTGCCACTTATTTTAATAACAATTTCAAACTAGCTCTTTATTCTGATGAAGTCTAGGTGTTGGACTTGTGCATCCATGATTTTGAATTATTCTCTTGTGCTGTTCAAAAGATAAGTTGCATGCAGGCAGCCATGTTCCACATCCCTCTGAATGTGCTTGGACAATCACTCAATTGGTAGCTTCAGATTGCTTAGACCCCCTGAAAACCAGCCCGTTGGCAACACTGTTAATCCTAATGCTATGTAAAAGTGGGAAAATAATAACTCCCATTGTAAGTCTTAGGTACAAATATTGTCACACAATATTGTAGACACCAGCATTGCAGAGACAGAATTGATCTTTAATAGATAGAACCTTTGTTCACTTCTCACTAAATTGAGCTTATCTGATTTAATTTCCATTGATTCAAATGGGCCTATTCTAACAGCAACTTACTATTCTGATAGAACATATACTGTAATTTTTTGTGCACCAGTGGGATTGCTCTGTTTTGGTTTGTTTCCAGCATATGTTATCACTGTAAACAAACCAAAGTGAGCTTTGGGCTGTCAATACTCCTTTCCTTGTCAGTTTCCTATATATTGTGAAGTGGCTGAAGAAGACAGGCACATCAGGACATTCACAACTTTACTTCCTAAGCTCTGTGGAGGAGCAGAGGAAGGTAATTGTTTTTAGTCTGTGTTAGGGCAGTGTTGGTGTACTGCATCACTTATAAAAATATTTTAAAATTGAAAACTTCTTCTTGGAAGAATGAAAAGACAAATTTTGACTAATTTTAAAGTTCAGGTCAAGAACCTGTGGTGGATTAATCCTTCCATGGTAAAAAGAAATAAATATAAATAAATAAAATTTTCTGCCCCTCCATGGAGCAGAGGAAGTGTTTGATTTGCCAATATCTTAAAATGTCTCTTTTTGCTTTAGCAACTGCACAGTTCACAATGTGAGAAATGTACAGAGGAAGGAGCCAGACCAATAGGTTGTTTGACATGTGTATGTCATTCGGATGTGAGGATTGCACCATATGGGTACAAGAACTCTATAAGACCTCTAGTGACCCCTAGTTAGCCTGCTCATTTGAATCAATGGAACTTATAGAGAAGTTGACTCACCAAATCTCCATTGATTGAATGTGCTTTGTGCAATTTACTATGCTAGGCAACAAGATTTTGGCTACTATCTGGTGTTATTCGAAGGTGGAAATGTTTCCTTTCCCAGATATGTGATATTTGATGTCATAGTGACTGAGCAGTTATACTTGCAAAGACGACCAATACTTTGCTTCCAGAAACCAATCACAAAACAAAAGCAAGCTAATTTGTCATTTTTGGAGCTGAAGAACAATTGCCTTAAGCTAAACAAATAATTTAAGGGAGATCTCCTAATGATGTGTTAACTCTCAATCAGCTTGTGTTCTCATCCTTTGGTGACATTGCAAGCAAAACTAAGCAAACTCTGCCTTCCTTGGCTTGCTCTATTCTCCTTCCTTTTGTCTTTTTATTCTTTGTTGCCTTCTGTTATTTCTCGATCTCCCCTGTAAGCAACTGGCTCTCATGGAAAAGCTTACATACGCTAACAGGAAGGTCCATTGCTTTAAGAGGAAGTGGGTCCTGACATCAACAGGAAGCCCTGTGTAGGCCAGCTACTGCTTTCAAGAGAAAGAGAGGCGGCTGAAACAATTCTGCTTGCAATTTAGACTTAGCGAGCAGGAAATGGACACGAGTTTGTGTGTGTGGAAGAGAGGAAATGATAAGCACTACTTGCTCTAACACGGGGCAGAGATAGTGGACAGAGTAAAGACCTTGTTTTCCCTTATGGTTGAATTGATCCTGTGATTATCCAAATGGAAAACAAAACAAGAAGCAACAAATCACAGAGCACAATGGGATCCATGGGAAAACCATAGATTCTGGGATTGATTACTCTAAATAGTGGGCACTGCTGTTTTTGTAAACTGGCATTAAAAAGAAATCTTCAGACTCACTAACTTGGAGCATTAGTGCAGAGATGCTTGAAATTATATATTTAAATGTATGAGTATAACATGTATCTGAAGGAAAAACAAAAGCTTTTCTTCATGTTTTTGAAGATGGAAAGTCATATTACAGCCCTACTAAAGCAGCTCCACTGGCTGCCAATCAGCTACCAAGCACAATTCAAAGTGCTGGCTTTAAACTACAAAGCACAACATGGTCTGGGGCCAAGCTACCGCAAAGATGAAATCTCACAGCATGAACCGGCTGGGGTGCTAAGGTCATCAGAAGAGGCCTTTCTCCCCATCCTGCCACCTTCACAGGTGTGCCCCAAAAGAACACACGAAAGGGCCTTCTCTGTTGCTGCTCCCAGACTTTAAAACACCCTCCTTTTGGAGGCCAGGTCTTCCCTATCCCTGCTGTCTTTCTGGAAGCAAATACTTAACTTTTCAGGCAAGCTTTCCCTGAATGATGGACTACCTACTATGTGACTTTTATATGGATTACCATGCATGATTACATTGACTGATTTCATAAGAACACCTGTGTTTTCCATGTTAGTCTCCACCCCTCATAATGGATTTTTTTCTTTTTGTGTGCTCTTTGTAGCTTTAATGTTACCTTTTAATGTTCTAAGATGCCTCTTCTAATTCCCTGTTCATAACTGGAATATGTCTTAAATGTTCTGGGCTGTGTATTGTCCCTCATTATTGCAAGCCACCTTGGGCCCTTTCCAAGGAGAAAGGTGGGGTAAAATATTCAAAATAAATAAATAAACAAACATCTGCTTGCTTGTTTTTGCATTTTCATGTTTGCTGCTTTCTATTATTATCAGAGTGAGAAAACTGGAAAATTAATAATTTAAACCAATATCAAAATTTGTTCTACAAGGCTTCCAAAGCATAGATTTTTCACAACATCATCATCATCATCATCATCATCATCATCATCATCATCATCATCATCATCATCATCATCATCATCAATCAATCAATAACAAGTCAGTGTGTTTAAGGTCCACTTCTAACTTAAATACATCTCAGGCATGAAAAAGTGTAGAGATGTGATGTCACATGGCTCATTTAGTTGATCCAAAGCTCATATACTCAAGAGTCCTCCTGAGCTTGGTGGGGCTTAGACAATTTGGGTACATACTTTCCTAAGCTTCCTTTTCTCATATTTGCTCTTCCTAATGGTAGAGTGAAGGACGTAAATCCTTGTTTGCCTTGCACTTGCATGAAAGATTGTTAAATTTTTTTAAAAAATAGGCATGTTTTGTGGTGCTCTTAACAAGAATGATTTTTGGGGTGGGGTGTACAAATTAAAAAATATTTGTTTTTATCCAATCCAGAGTAGCAGTCGGCTAGATGGGCCCAATCTGATAAATAAAAGAATAAAGATTTTACAATTATAAAACATTTAACACAGAGAACTCAAGAGTGTGCAAAATGACAGTGGATAGGTGTTTAAGGATTGCAAGCACTGGAGTTGATATATATGTGTTGTTAAACAATTAGGCAATCATATATTCACCATATATCATTTGTCATGAGTGAACTGATGACTATATGAGGAAATGCTAAAGATGCAAAATTTCCAGAAATTTTGATGCTCGGAAAAACAACCTTTCCCCCTCTTTATTTATTTATTTATTTATTTATTTATTTATTTATTTATTTATTTGTTTGTTTGTTTTTGGCAAAACCCTGAAATTTTCAGAATTGTTTTTAAAAATGCTACATTAGCACTCTCCCCCTTTACATCTTGAAAGTCATTACGTCACTTTAGGAACATAAAATATGACTATAGACAATTTGACTTGGCATAAAATTATCACAACTTGCATATTAAAATATAGTATATCCAAACAATTATTACAAACAGAATTAACTTTTAAGTAATATTTATTTGTAATGTTAAGAAATTGGAGTAACAAATCTCCTGAACTGTTTACTGGTTTGTGTGTGTGTGTGTGTGTTGCGTCGTTACAGTCGTGACCGACCCTTTGTGACCCCGTGTCCATGGAGTTTTCTTGGCAGGAATACTGGAGTGGCTTGCCAGTTCCTACTCCAGGTGCCTACAGCATCTGGTATTCCCTGGTGGTCTCCCATCCAAGTACTAACCAGGGCTGACCCTGCTTAGCTTCCGAAATCAGGCGAGATCGGATGTGCTTAGGGCATCTAGGCAGCTGTTTACTGGTTTATGTGGAACCAAAAAAAAAAACCCTACAAAACAATGTTTAAAAATCCAGAATTAGTAATTATAGTAATCCCCCGCTTATTGTGAGGGTTAGGACCTCACCCAACAAGCAATAATGGAAAATCTGCAATATGCAGATGCTGGGTAGGGTTGGGACTGGGGGGGTGCTATCTGGGCCCTCCTACACTTACTGTTTGAGGCAGCACCAGGCCTGGGGTAAGTGCAGGAGGCCTCAAACAGGTCCAAGCAGCTTATCCGGAGGGGCCTTGCCTTTCATATACTGCGGAAATGGTGGGGGACCACTGTATTCATATTTCCTCTCCACAGTATTAAATAAAAATAAAACAAAACCTCATTCTCTTAAAAAGAATTGAAGAGGAGGGAAGTGTATAGAAGGGAGTGGCGGTGAAGAGGAC
Organism: Phrynocephalus forsythii; assembly: GCA_029282475.1. Taxonomy (NCBI): domain Eukaryota; kingdom Metazoa; phylum Chordata; class Lepidosauria; order Squamata; family Agamidae; genus Phrynocephalus; species Phrynocephalus forsythii. The sequence continues at coordinate 36,360,163 of JAPFRF010000010.1, forward strand.
AGAACAGAACCAAACATACCCACCCACATGCAAAAACAAAAGTGAAAGCTTTTTCTTGTGATAATAATAGCAGCACCTCCTAAAGGAAGAAATGTATCTTGTTCTTGCATTGGAGAGTTCAGTTTGTAACCTAGAACTTGCTTGTCCTCAGTGCCCAGAAATTAGAATAATCTGATATGCATATTTTTAGAAATGATTTGGAAAATATTAGAACACCCTGTCTTAAAATATTTTATTCATCATGTTAAAATAAAACATTACATCATAATTGTTCTTTTTTCAATTTTTCCATTTTTCCAGAAAAAACAAAAAAAAGACTTAAGGAAAAAAAAAGAAAAAAATGTTTTTTTCCCATTTTTTCTGGGTTTTTTCTGGGTCTTCACATCTCTAGTAAATTCACTCCAAAATGTCATATCATTGGCAGTTCTGCTCAGATCTTGCAAACCAACACTATCTCATATTAGGTTGTTCTCTATTCCTACTGCTGCCGCCCACCCTCTTCTTAGCATTATTGTCTTTTGCAGCTGTGGTTCCTATGTTGAGACATTTTGGCTCATGTTAAGTCTTTCTCTTTTTCTTCTGCTCTCCTTCCTTAGTCTTTTCTAGCAATACTGTCTTTTCTTGTCAATTCCCTATTTTCATTGTTCCATATGTGGATGGTAGGACTGCCACAGTATACTTATGGTTCCTCTAAACAGAGTGCAGTGTTGACATGATTGATTTTTCTGGCTTTCTCTGGTGTCAGTCAAGTTCTCTTCCGACACCACATTTCAAATGAGTTGATATTCCCGTTTTTCTTCACTTCCTTTCTTTTTCTAGATAGTGTGGATGTTTCCAATGACTCTTTGCTAACTCTGAGCCCTCCTCTTTTCTATTTCAGAAGGGTAAAATGCATGCACACAATGGGTTCATAGAGCTTTTGATCCAATATAGTTTTTCTTCCTTAGGTTTCCAATCAAAGTAAAAGGATTAAAACATTGTCTTCTAGTCTGTGTTCTGTGTAGTGGGCACAGGAATGTTAATTAATTTATTTGAAATATTTTTACCCCACTTTTTAAACCTCAAAACGCAAGGCAGCTTGGGTGAACATATGTTTACCTAAGAGGTTAACGAGTATGTGTTTGCTTTTGCATTGTATACGTTGCATTTGCATGTAGCTTTGCTTCACCATTTCATTAGGTCCAAAACTATCTTCCAAAATATTTGGAAGGAGTGCAGCTACAGCAAAGCTGTTCTTGCTTCTGCCCTCTCCTAGCAACCACAGTACAGATAATTTGGGATTCTCCAGCACTGGGTAATTCTACATGAGGGAAGTTTTGTTGCAGTTTGTATTCAGTGCATCTGTATATGTGGAAATTTCCATTTAAAGAAACAGGAAATGTAATTCTTCAATTGGTTTATGAATGCAGGATATTGTGCTTCAAAATGCCAGGAAGTGCTGTGGTGGTGATGCACAACATTGCTAGCAGGAAAAAGGATACCAAGGTTAACATAGCAAAGGAAAGCATGAATATTGATAAAACCAATGGCATCAGGATTTGTGCTTATTGCAATTCAGAGTTGTTGAAAACACATCCCTGACAATAGCTTTGTGTTTGGGTGAGAAGTGGTTAAATAATGAAAAAAGGAAGTGGCTTCTGGAATTTTCCTTTGTATGGTGTTTCTTTGGGAATGGTAGTGAGCACAAGGGGATAACTTGTAGATCAGGCATGTCCAAAGTCAGGCCCGGGGGCCAAATGTGGCCCGTTTTCAAATTTTGTGTGGCCCACAGCCTCTTGTCCCCACCATCTCAGCCTGTCACGCATCCCCGCCAGCTGGTCCCTCCCTATACTGGGTGGAAATACCAGCTTGGAGTTTTATGGTTTGCCTGCCCTCCCTGCCTCCATCTGCCGCCCCCAGCGACCTGCCAAGCCTCCCTGTCCCTGGCTCAGTTGCTGCATCATCCTCCCCTCCTCCTTGCATGTTATAGAGACTTGTCCAAAGTTTAGCCCGGGGACCAAATGCGGCTGAATGGTCGGCCCACACACAATTTCACCTCACCAAAACTGGCCCTCCTTGCAAAAGTTTGGACACTCTTGTTGTAGATCATGTTGACTGCTGCCATTAGTGTTGACTGCATTCAGGCTCAAGGGCGTATTGGTGGGGGTGGAAGGGTGCATTTGCTCTGAGGTGCAGCAATATGGGGCTGCCTGGATGGGGAGCAGGAGGAAGCCATGTGCCCTCCCACCAGCAGTCCTTCTTTCCCCTGGCTAAGGCTTGGCAATGGGACCCCCTCTGCCAACTCCGCTGCCATGCAGCAGGTGAGCGGCGAAGCAGGCAGGCAAGCATGTGGGGAGCACGGTGGCCACAGCACCCTCCTCCTCCTCCTCCTCCTCTTCCTCGCCTTGCTTCAGGCCACTGTGGGAGAGGCGTAAGGTGCACACACAAACACCCATATGCCCCCTGCCCACGCATGCACATGTGCCACGCACGCAAGATTGGGTCCACGTTGCTGGATGGGTGCAATGCAGTGGGGGGTGGCAGCAGGAGGGGTGCAGAAGCGAACATTGTCCCCAGGCGTTCCAAACCCTTGCTACACCTCCATTTAGGCTGCCTTGTATTGGGGTGCAACCACATTAGTAAAAATGTCGGAGATGCTCTGAGTTTGCTGTGGGCTGATTTTCATTTTTTTCCACTGACTACATGATGCAAAGGGAAATGCAGATGACCCCAGAATTCCACGGCCATCCAATTTCCCCCTCAACCACTGGGCCTTCTACTTCTTACAACATTTATATTGGTTCAGATGGTGTGATTGATTGAACCAATCTAGAAAAGTGTAATGGCTGTGGAGCCAAACATCCAGAGCATTAGAGCGGAATCTTTGCAAATAAAAGTCATAGAACAAAACACTATCTGCCAAGCTACCTAAACTGTTTTTCAAAGTGGGTGAGCTGGGAAAAGCAAGTGCCTGGTGTGTGTGTGTGGGGGGGGGCAAAGATCTGGGAGAGCAGTATGTTTGCAAATAAAACATTTTTAATTAAAAAAAGATTTGGTGTCAGTGCTGATGTGCTGCTTTGAAAAGAGAGAGAGAGAGTGGAAAAAGAAATGAAGAAGAAATAGCAGTCTTTTTGTTTACAACTTAATACAGCTTTCGGAAGCTACACCACCTGCTGGGCTACAAGAGAACTACATTAACAAAATGCAGGCAAGCAGCGAACTGTGTGGCCAGTTAATGCAAACGGATCTGGAGAAGCCCAACATTTCTGATGCAACTACCCAGCTAGCAAATGTAATGAATTTGCAGTTCCTTCACATCTTGCACCCTTGGTGTTTGATTGCTCCAGAATAAATATAAAAATTATAAAATGAGTAAACTTGCATAATAGAGGCACAAGGAGTAAAACTATGTGGTCCACTAGATGTACTTCTGAGTGTTCAAAGTCTCTGTCAAATTCATCGGATTTGCAAAGTCAGGAAAGAAACAAATGTTGAACATATTTGAACTTGACAGGTGCTATGTCATGAGCACAAAGGTGTGTAAAGAATCCGGTATGCTGGATCAGACCAAGGGCTTATCTAGCCCAGTTGGTTAAGTAGATGCCCTTGAGAAGCAGGACTACAGGTTAAGAACATCATTCAGCTGATCATTACCCCTAGGAACTGGTGGACGTGAAGGTAACAACAGCACAAATGTTAGTAGTGGAGACCAAGAGCTCAACTTTGACCTGTCCTCGGAAGATATCTCATCATTGAATAAACTTTGGTCCAACTGAGCAGAGTTTTTCTTAGGTTATCATATCTTCACCACTCATATATTGTCATAGCAATATTAAATAAGCAAATCTGCTAGTTGTTTTTAGAATGTTCATTGCTTAGGCAAGATCATAGCAGCGCCAGATTGTCTGTGTGACTTGAAAAGCAGCACACGGGGCAGCCAAAGTGGGAAGGATCATGGAAGCTTAAAAGAGGGGATTCATTTCTAAACTCGTTTGATGTTGGCAAGCTGTCTCTTTGTTCAAACACAGGTGTCTGGGACTTCCGGTAGCTCAGTCCTCATAGCCAAAGTAAACACTGGCACAGGAGGGCTGCCCCATATTATTTTTTTCAACGTTTTCTGCAAATTTAATGCCGTCCTGGTAAAAGTTGTTGGATTGACAACTGTGGGGACTGAAGGTCTTTGTCTATGTATGCGGCCCTGTGCACCAGACATCCGCTTCCACTGCTCTGTTGATATGTCTTGTCCTCTGATCTTAGAAGATCTGTTTAAAGGGGGAAAGCAACATGTCCCATCTTTAAGTAGTGTCGGTCTGTCCATTAGGACCTTTTCTGTGTCTGGTACTCATGTCTGTGTGTGCATCTAAAGTGGGTAAACATGTCTATAAGGGCTGTGCATCCAGATCAGCTGAATGTGCAGACTTTTATTAGGTCAGCCCTGAAGGCTTTTTCAAATAAGTGCTTAATACAAAAAACATCAGAGCTGTTCTACTTATACGTTATGCAGTTTGCAGTGTCAGGTTATGTTTCCGTTGCAGCAGTGCTGCATTTCCAAAATGTGTTGCTGCTATTTATTAAACAGCAGGAAAAAATTACTCTATAGCAAGTGTATGTATGTGTGATGTTTACAATTCAGTGCTTTCCATTGGAATTCAAAGCCATTCCTGGCATTATGCAGAATGAGACAACTGCTTCATTTATTTATTTATTTATTTATTTATTTATTTATTTATTTATTGCATTTGTATCCCACCCATCTTCCCAGAGGAACTCAGGAAGTAGATCCTGGGAAGCAGCAGCACTAATGCAGCTCTTCCTCCTAAATTGCTCAGCCATTCCCTTTGTTGAAGACAAAAGATGTCCTGATCTCGTAGACTAGCTTGCTTCCCCCAGGTGTGGACATGGATGCTGTGCTTTTGTGGGCATCTGTATGTAGAATTCAGGGAAGGCACCATCTCTCTTCTGTTTGCTCTTTTATCCCAGGCAGTTCTCTATACAGGCCAGGTCACAGGATGATATTTTGACTGCACAGCATAGAACATTACTTCACAGGTTATATTTTTTATTTAAAATATTTTACCCCACCTGATTGATTGATTGATTGATTGATTGATTGATTGATTGATTGATTGATTGATTGATTGATTGATTGAAAGGAAAGGTCCAATGAAGCTGTTTGGATGAACAGTGAAACGTTTCTATCTCTCAAAAAAGAAGTCCAGTAGCCATGACTCAACTTCCAGATAAACTCACCTGGATGACTGAGAATCTTCACAGACTTTCCTTTCTTAAATATTTTTTTAAGTTCCAAAAATATATTTTACCTTTTCTTATTAGGATTCAGTACTTGTTTTTGTCCTAGCCAGTGTTATGTATTAGGCTACCATTGTCCCATGCTATATTTTTAAACTGAAGCACAGTACTAATTGTATTTCTAATCTCAATTCATTGGAATACAAAAATACATAAGGAATAGAGATGGGCACAAACCGACAAAATTTTCGTTTCATTTTGTTTAAGGCTTTGTTTCGGTTCAGTTCATTTTAAACTATTTTTTTCAAAATTCATTTCATTGGTTCGTTATTCGTTTTTACCCACTTTTTTCCAGTGCCCACTGCATGGCCCCTGGGCCCTGGTTGGAGCTGGGGGGAGTGCCTACGAACAGGTATGGGAGGAATAAAGAGGGGGAGTGGCGTTGGAGCTGCGCTGCTCTGGCCGCCTAAGCATGGCCTCCTTCTTATCACCCCTCCCGATCGGCTCTGCGATAACAGACTGAGGGAGGGAGGTGCAAGGGGGCAGCAGCTTTGAAGCCGCACTGCTCTGGCCACCTAATCTCCCCTCCTGATTGGCCCCACGATAACAGGCCGCAAGAGGGAGGTGTAAGGGGGTAGCGGCTTTGAAGCCATGCTGCTCTGGCTGCCTAAGTGTGGCCTCCTTATCTCCCCTCCCGATTGGCCCTACGATAACGGCCATGGGAGGGAGTGCAAGGGGCGGTGGCTTTGAAGCCACGCTGCTCTGGCCGCCTAAACACAGCCTGCTTCTTATCTCCCCACCCCCGGCCTGGGCTGAGGCTTGAGTCCGCCGCATCCCTTGATGGCACCGACGAGGTGCGTGCTCCCTCTGTGCAGCTCAGCACGAAAGGACGTCTGGACCAGCACCAGGTAGGAGACATCTCCGCCCTCCCATTAATGAAACGAACCTAACCGAACCAATTTTTCTTTGTTCGGTTTGTTTCGTGTTAAATTTGCCCCTAGGGTCATTATTCATTTCGTTACGTAACAAAATGAATAATGAATAATGAAATGAAAAAAAAAGTTTTGCGCCCATCTCTAATAAAGACTCATTCTGAGTTCCCTATCACCACCACCAATCCCAGTACATGTGATTAAATTACCTTGCTTAAAATGCTATTGGCAAGAACCAAACTCCTTCTGGCAGTTAGCAGGGTTTATTGATATTGAAGAGATTTAAATCTGGTGAAGTCTATGGTAGATTAGGATTAACACCCATTGAATTAAACCTTGAATGAAAAGGTACGAGGACTAAGCATCAATCATTGTGACAAACCTTGGTTAAACAACCAAATGAATGAAAAGGTACGAGGACTAAGCATCAATCATTGTGACAAACCTTGGTTAAACAACCAAAGGGCGCCCACATTAGGAAATGAGTGTGTGAAGTTTCCAGTTGTAATTGTAGGCGGAAGCAGAATATATGGCTAGTGATAGCTTCTTGCTTTGTTTTGTTTCATTTAATATTCTTCTTACAACAAAAGGAGTACTATAATTCTACATGTGCAGTAAAAATGATGTATTGCACCCTGCTGCTGTATAGTACATGAGAGAATGTGGGAATAACAATTTGTTTCTACTCCTGCTTCCTAGTTTTTAATATAAGGTTCTTACCTCAAGATTATCATCACTGGTAATAAAATTTTAATTCTACTATAGGGAGGGGAACCCTGAGTGTATTATGCATATAAATGTAGGATTTTGGCTGAACAAATTGAAAGGACTGAAACACAGTTTTCTCTTTGTTCTTATAGGATAGTAATTGAGTATATATACTTTTGTGCAGAAATAAAATTTCCATTTGCAGTACATGATGGACAGCAGTATTGCAGGTGGTGACTGTGAGGGCAAGATACTTATTATTTTAAAAAGCTCTAAATTGGCAGGTCCATGATTATAGAAAAAAAAAAAAGGGAGAGAAAAAACCCAGCTATAGCCTTAGCTCACAAAATTTTCCACTATTTAAGTTTATTTTCATACTATTTCTCTGTCACCGGAAGGGCTGCTTTATTTTGTACCAATGATGTATCACTTCATTCCTTTATTTCCTTTGCAAAGCAGTTGGGTTTCTGGGCACAATGGCCAATTCATGGCCACTGCTCTTGTATTCCTTTTTTCTTTTTAAAAATGTTTTAAGGGAATCAATAAATTAGTATTAGGATCCATCACTTCTGGCACCGCCCCACCCCCACCCCCCAAGACAACATGAATACATTGCTCAGAAGGAGATCCCCTCCCTGCTTGTGGATGAAAAGGGGGCTAGAGATTTCTTGCTTTTAATTATATAGAAAGGAGTGTTGCTATTTTAAACAACTTTGGTCTTCACAATACTTTGCAACTCTTTTAAATCCAGCTTCCTGTTCCTCCTCACCCTGTTCAAAAGGGGAAAGATAGGTAGGAAGGAGGGAAAGGAAAAGGGAAGATGCCTGGTACATTACCTGCTGTTATTTCTGTACTGATAAACCAGCTTTGCTAATTGAAATAAAAATGATAAGAGGGGGTGCTGATTGCCCTAAGAAACACTAGAGAGAATGAACTGATACAAAATTAAAGAGCAGAGCAGCCTGCTATATTGGTTCAAAAAAATAAATGAATTGATGCAGTTAAATACAATGGGAACTGTCTTGTCTGTATGTATATACAATGTGACTGCTGGAAAAATGTATCTGTGCAAAAGATGTATAGGAAGAATCCATATAATTAGGGTTGGTGGGTTTTTTTGGGGGCAGGTGTGATTGAGCCTTAAGTTATTTAACATTAAACATGGCCCTCCCAACATTGATAGGCATAATATTTTGTTTACTTTAAGCATGTTAGCACAAAATTTGCATCTCGAGTCAAATTTAATGCACAAAAGACACCAGTAACGGCAGCTTGTAGACTGAACAGTGTGTTTGTGTGTACTCCTCCCCCAAATTCAGGTGGCATCCCCCTGCCTTAGCCACAGGACTGCTTATGAATGCTAGGCACGGCCAATTTTAAACAGATTTTTGAACTTGCTAGATGAATACTTAATTATCTAGGTGCAGAGAGAAGAGTTAATGTCCATCCAGGATGGTTTGCAAAGGGGCTGTTCAGGAAAGAGGAAGTGTTCCAGACATGTGAAGCGCAGTTTGTCTCCAAAGGGTATATCTGAAAGACAACTGAATAAAAGAATGTTTAGGATAAACAAAACAGGAGACTGCGGGAGACTCATGCACACTGTCTTAGCTCTCCTCTTTCCCCATCTTCCCTATACTCAGATCTACTGGACTATGGTTTGTACCATACCCTGCCAGATTTGCTCCTCCTGGCTGGAGATAAAGGAAATTTCCGTCTAATGTGAGGCTGCCCTACATATATGCATTAAAGCAGTTTTTCCTTAATCAAACTTTTTTAGTTTTAGTTTTGTCCAGGAAAAGAGAAACAAAGGGAAAGGGCATAATCTTAGTGTGTGTGTGTGTGTGTGTGTGTGTGTGTGTGTGTGTGTGTGTGTGTGTGTGTGTGTGTGTGTGTGTGTGTGTGTGTGTGTGTGTGTGTGTGTTTTTACAACTCATTTCTCCCCCTCCCTACGGACTGACGCCTGGGGTCCAATGCACTCTTTTTTTCTGCATCTGGTTTCTATTGTATTTGCAGAATGAGGACATTTTGCCTGCTTGGCAGAGCTAGCAGAAAACTGTGTGACACCAGCTGCCTCTTCCAACTTCCAGGCCTCTGGTATGGTTTCAATTACCGACATGAGACGAGTGGGAGATCCAAGGCTGTCCCTCTTCTTCCTTCCTCTCTCTCACTTTGGTCCCTTCTTCTCTCTTCCTCCACGCCTGCCTCCCTGAACCTACTGCCTAAGAAATGAACATTCCAGAGAGTTTTCACGTTAGGTGTCTTGAACTGCTACAAAAGAAGGAGCTTCCTGGAGAATTGCAGTGTGCATTTAAGTGTCACTTCCTTTCAGGAGGAATAATAGCCCGGATGGTTGCTGTTCTTTTTCCAGGGCTGACTGCTACGGACTAATCAGAAGGAAGTCATCTCCATACCTATCCTGCAGTCATTACCATTTTCACTCCGCCTCCTGCCAGCACCACCTAATGAGTCAGCGACAGTGCGACTTCTTAATTTCAGCTCCACTGAAAGAGAACATTTGTGTGTCTGCTTTGCAGATCATACAGTCAATGCATTGAGGAGCCTTCCTCTGCAGGAAATTGATGCACAGCCTTTCCATCTCAGGGGACATTGAGGTGAAGAAGACAGTAATTTTTGTTCACAAGTGAGATGAGTCCCTGCTGGTTTTATTTATTTATTTATTTATTTATTTATTTATTTATTTATTTATTTATTTATTTATTTAACACAACCCACCTGTTTAGGCTGACAGAATAGGCAATTTTCTATTTAGCTCAGTTCAAGGATTGGGAAAGCAGGAAATGGTGGGTGTAAAATATCGGGAGGGAGGTGGCTACAGCAGGAAAGTGTAGGGTTGGAATGCCAAATTGGCATTACAGGGCACGGGGTTGAGAGGGACAGGAAGCAGAGTGGGTAAGAAAAGACGGAAGCAAGCTCTGAAAACGTTCACCTCAGGGACTTAACAGGGTTACGTACTTCATTTCAGCAGAAACAGTCACAACTTTTCCAGCACTATAAGGATTAAGAAATATATTATGGCACAATATTTTTTGCAACTACAGAGCACTTCATCAGATGCATGAAACAGGCAGGAGTTCAAAAAAGTTAATGGCATAATAAATGCGTTGATCTTTAAGGTGCCACTAGATTTGCTGCTTTTCCTGAGTCAGTTGGTTATAGAGGTAGAATAAAGTAAGGTGTCTCAAGGTAAGATGGAGGGAAGCAGCTTTTTAAACACAAACTAAACTTATGACAGAGGTGAAGAGGAGCATTGGATGTGTGGTAATGTTGGAATAAAACTGTCCTGGCCCAACAAAAACAATGCTGTGGGGTGCAGAATTTGGAACATATTCAAAGGTGGCATATAGGCACAGTGAGGATTTGGGGATTAGGCTCTCTCCAGGGCTGGCCTAATTGTTAGACAGAGCAAGCAAGTCCTAACAATATAGAGAATTGTTATAAAAGTTATTGCTATTATATTTTTACTGCTGAAGATGGAAAGAGGTGTTTGTGGAGTTTACTTCATGTACCAGAAGAATTGTGCTGACTATGGATATTATGACCCTTGATTTTGGGTTACTGAGGTACCCTGGTACCCTGGGGCTGTTCAATGCTCACAACATACTTCCTATGACTACTGGTCCTTTGCCAGTTTATGCATGAATCCTACAATATATTAGAGATCTTGAATATACATGAAATGTACATCCTCATTGAAATTCTGTGAAAGCTGGGAAGACCAGAGCTTTCATAAAAAATTATGAGAACATAGGTTTATCTAGCCCAGCTTTTTCAACTCTGACTGGCAGCATTTGTCAAAATTTTCCTGAAGGAACCTTTTCTGGCCCTTCATGGAGAAGCTGAGGATTAAATCCTCAAAAATATTTGAAAGGAATTTGGATGCTTCGGTAAAATGCCAGATTATGATATCAGCTCATGAAAACATCAGTCTTTCTTATTCTATCTGGTACTTACTGGAGCCATTGGCAAACTTAAACCTCTCAGATTGGTACAATAAATGACAAGGAGAGAGGTGTCAGAAGAAATCTGAAAGAAAACAAAAGAGAAGCATTCATATACAGTATTCCACTTGGCCCTTAATCTATTCACTAGAGATGGGCACGAAATGAACAATTTTTTGTTTTTGTTTCCATTTTTGTTTTTTTGTTTCATTATGCAATGAAACGACAAACAAATTTTGTCTCTAAAATGAAACGAAACAAACAGAAACACCAGAAATTTTGTCATCCGTTTTGTTTTCGTTGCTGCAATACACTGAACTGCTTTAAATGCTTAAAAAATCACAAAAAATTGAAATTAATGGTAACAAAACGGTAATGAAATGAACGAAAACAAAAATGATTTTTTTGCAAAAATTCATGAAAAACGGAAACGAACCAAGACGGACCCCCAAACGACAAATGACAAGCGAAACGCCATTTTTTTATTCATGCCCATCTCTACTATTCACTCTTTTAAATACAGTAGGCAAGTGCAGAATCTTTTCCCTTCCTCCAACAGGATCCAACCCACTCCTTGTCTAGATCTGTGATGTAATTTGTGGGTTTCCAGATACCATCATCGTTGTTGTTATCGCTGTTATTCTCTTATATCCTAACCACTGGGAAATGCAAACAAGCATGACCTGTGGCAGAGGTGGGGGCTATGGTTACTATGTGCTTGGGTAATTTAGCAGCATATTGAGTGTCTTGAATTACTCTGAGACATGCACCTTCTCAGATGCAGGTTCTAGTCACTTGAACCAAGAAAGAGCGAATGAACAAGATTCTACAGTCCAAAGTTCCTGGACCCTGAAACATTTTCTTTGCACAGAGTCTGTCGTAGATCAGGAACCAGGAAAGGAGTGCCCAGAAGAGAATAATGGGAGCTGAATGATCTTCGAAGCTAGAGATTTACAAATATAAATGGAAGATGGAGTCTCAGGATGTATAAAAGTAGAAAAGACCTTTAATCTCTCTCAAATCATTTTTTAAAAAGCTCTGGCTCAATGTGTTTCAGTGAAGGCCTTCTTCAGCAGCTGAGCAAAATAGAATTAAAATTATAATTATAAAATTACATATTAAATATCCTTCTGTAAAAGAGATACATGGCTTGGGATTTTAAACTTACCACAGTACATGTACTAAGCACATTAGAATGTCATAATATATTGTAAAATACCATAAAATCATATGCATACCTAGCTTTTTTTCTTCTATGGTCTATAGCAGCTCCAGACTTGATTTAAAATGAAGAAGACATTAGTGAAAGGAACATTCAAAAGCAGCTGTGCACAGTGTCAAGGGCAGCGAGATAGCATCATGGTTATTATAATAAAGGGAGGAAATCTATCTCTTCATTTAACCCATGAGGTACTTGGGTGTTTAATTTCAGGATCCAGTTGCATCTCTCTTCTCAATAGAGACCTCTTACTGTTCCCAGGAGGTCTATCAACAGCCCAGAACAACAGATCTTTAATTGTGCTTATAAACCCTGTGCTCATGACTGAACAAAAGAAATCATTGAGGAGATTAAAGTTATACTGTACTAGAGGATGATGGCCTTAGTTTAGGTTGCATTAGTGATGCGGAATACAAATATTTACTCTATGACAGCAATCCCAGGATTCCAGTTTTTTATACCTTACCCAAAATCAACAAGGCAGACTACCCAGTAAAAGGGAAACCCATAGTTTCTGGATCTAATTTAGTCCTTGAACCCCTATCCAAATTTGTTGACCATTTACTAAAACCATTTATACCTGAGATTGGCTCATATCTTCAAGATTCTAGGGATATGATCAATAAATTAGAAGAAACCACAATACTGGATATTTTTGCTTGTCTCAAGCAAAAAAGGGGGAGGGACTTAACAAATGGTTAGTGGCAGATGATAATCATCTTAGATTGTAAAGAGCTTTTCCCACTAATAATGCATGTAAGTTGTTAGTATCTCGATAAAATTGCCAAAGGAAGTCTTTAATCACGAGTTGTCACTGCTGATGACATAATCACTGTTGTACACACAAAGCTCTGCCACACAATTTCAGCAAAAATATGTATTCTGAATAAACAAGGATTTGATGTACTCCTCCTTCCTACTATGAAACTGCCAGGACCCTGCCTGTCACAGAACCTGACTCTGGTTAAATGGTGAAGAGCTGCTGGAGGAGCCTTGCAGCTCAAGTCAGCAGGCAGCTGGGTCTGATGACTCAGCTGAAAATATATCTTCTCCCGGAGAAGGGCCATGAGCAGGATTCTGCAAAGACGTGCTGCCAGGAGGGCTAGGGAAAGGGTCTTTGATGCTAGATGGGGAATCGGGGCAGCAAGCCCTGAGTACTAGCAGGAGCCTTTCCAGGAGTAAGGGCATGTTTCCTATTTTGGGATAAAGCTGGTAATCTCACCTTGAGTTCTCTGTGGGAGCAACTCCTCATTTGAATTTACAACTACATTCCTGTCTGTGACCTTGGCTCTGCTTCCTGATTTTGGACTGGCTTCCTGGACCACGGCTTGATCTGTTCCCTTGGGTTTGGCATCTGGTTTCCGTGAGATATTCTGGTTTTGACTTGGACTGTTAATTGCTGGGAGTTGGATTCTGTTATTTATCTGGCACTTGATTGTTAGCAATGGACTTGAACTTGCCTGGCTTTCCACTAAAGATCTTGGCAAAGAACTGAACCCTGTTTGTGTGTGTGCTCTGTGTGCGGGGCTTGACAGAAACTAATAAGATGACCTACAGGTATTTTAGATTAGTGGTTGTTATTTTTCTGAGATCTGCTTTTTTTAGCGGGCAGGTATATGGGCAGCACGACCATGTGACTTGAACTATCCATCCTGTCATCATGCACAATGCAGTTTGCAAGATTTTTGAACTCTTCTTCTGTATTGGTTCTGTCTTTGCCAGAACTCTCATTTCCCCATTTCCAGCAACTTGGAAAGAAAAGAAGCCAAAGGGTCCTTGTTACCCATTCTGAAGGCATTGTGTTTATGAGCAAGCAATTTCTTTATATGACCAATAGCATTCCTTCCCCACCGGCCCCAAATTTCCAGCAGTCTAATAAAAGGTTTCAACCTACTTCCTCACACTGGATTATTTCAAGCTAAAAATTGGAGGCTGGGGCCTTGTTCCAAGATTGAGGTTTAGCCAGCAGCCTATAAGCACAGTTTTAATGCTGCTAGTTAAATTAGCAGTTATTCATTTGTGACAAATGACTCCTCAAAATCTTCCATCCTTCAGTCCACGCTGGATGGAGTTTCCTGAGTGTTGTAGTCTAAGATATTTACCCGTTCCAGTCTCTAAACCACAGACAACCTTCTACACCCTTGATGTGGGAGATTATTACCTTGCTTAAAGAAAGCAGCAATATTGGTGAATGACTTTCTCCCATCATACTGCATGCCTTTGCATTATTATGCAAAAACATTTGGCTGGAATGAGACCAGGGACTGTGATAGCCTCCATGATGTTATTCTTGTTTTATGAGGCAGAATCCTTAAAGGTTGCTGCTGTTCTTCACATCTAAGTGTTTAGTTTCCAGAATACTCTTTCCAGTGTGGTCAAAATAGTGAAAACCATCTGGAGAATAAATGCCAGTATCTTTGTTAGCATGATAATTTATCTGTGTCACTCTAATAGTTGTCTGGAACAGCTTAGCTGACAATATCTTGTTCAAGTACGTTAACTGCTGTAATTTCAATTTAATTGAGGGGGTTGGTATCATGTTGGTCATGCATATTTATCTGATGATTTGTGCACATGTGCTATTTGCAGCAGCAGCAGGGGGGGGGAGTCCACCATGTGGAATGTTTCTGCATTCAGTACAGTATCAAAGCCAATCTAGATGCTTTTTTCCAGTAGACTCATTTAAATTTGGAGACTGGGGTATTCAACTAGAAGAAATGAGCTACAAATGAATGTGATGTGAAGGAGTGCCATTGATATAACTTATGGATAGATAGGTGGTATTCCCCCTCCAACATATATTGCCACAAACTTACTCTCTTCTAAGAATGTTAAAAGGAGGAATGTTTCTTTCTGGGTCTGAGATAATGTTCAGACAAATATAATAAAGGAAACCAGAAATTTTCATCTATGTACACAAATATAAAATATAGCATATGTATTAATAAATTAAAATATGAATAAAAATAATAAGGAATTGACATGTTTAAATCATATCAGTATTAGTGAAGGGTCAAATGTCACAGCTGTTATCGACGTTGGTTTCCTATGGTCAAAGACCACTGCAATTTGTTGACAGCATTTACTGCTACATAAATGCTACAGTGCTTTCCTCAGAAATGCAACGCTTCTGAAGAGCTTTCAGCCTAAATACCAGTGCCTACCTTGTGTGACTTAGTGAGGCACTGTCCAGCATCACTGGAATGCTGGAAAAATTCATCAGCAGGACAAAAAGATAGCTATCCTTTCTTCTTTATCTGCATCGCAGGCTGTTTCAGAATCACATGGCTCCAAGCCTGGGAACATATGTCACATAGCATCCATATGGGTGGGAAGAAAAGCCTTCATTGTGCACAGAGAGAAAGATTATAAATCTGATGCATACCCTGTGCCAGATTTATGGGAGAGAGAAAGCAATCTGCATTTGAATACACCATGCTTTTGGCCCCAAGGATCAAGGTCAATATTGTGTAGAGTTTGGTGGTGTGTTTTTTTTTTGGGGGGGGGGAGAGTATACACACATCAATGCACACACCAGCACATGGTATTAGTGGCAGAAAACCATGTTCATTAGGGGTCGGAGAGGCATCTCCAAACAATTTGAGAACCCTTCCGATCCTCTTCTGCAGCCTAGGTAGGTGATGGCCTGTGGAAGTTTCTTTTTTATGGTAATTTTTATTGTTAAAGATAAAGAATAAATAAGGGAGAATAACTTGGGGTACAGAAAAAAGGGGGATGCAGTTTGGGCAGAACAGTTAAAATATCAGAGTCATCTTACAATTAGAGACAGTTCAATTCAGGCATATATGTACATATCAATAACCAAACAGTTTTGTTTTTTTGTCATATTTTCAATTTAACTTTTTTCTAACCACATATAAAACTTGTTCCAACATTCTTGGTGTTTCACCTTCCAGTGTACCTCTAACCATTCTGATAATTTGTCCATTTCTGCAGTCTTAATCTGTGGAGGTTTCTTGACCTGCTGGCATTAGGAACTCAAAGAGGACTCAGAAGTGGCCAAAGGCTGCATTCAGCCAGTGTTCTGCTCCAGCTCTGAATGAACCATTAAATTTACATTTACATTTACATTTACATTTACATTTCTATCTATCTATCTATCTATCTATCTATCTATCTATCTATCTATCTATCTATCTATCTATCTATCTATCTATCTATCTATCTATCTATCTATCTATCTATCTATCTATGTTTACTGAACTAAAATTGTCTTGCTGATAAAGACATCAGTATTCTCCATCATACTGGGATAGAAGGTGTACTCCAGTAAACGAAAGGGCCAGGAAGAGGCAGAACGCCTGTGAAGGCATATGTTTCCAAGTCTGGAGTTTTTCTGAATTTATGACTTTTCATACAGCTCCTTAATCTGCATCCCCTTTTAAATTCTTTAGCATCCAAGTCTCATGGTGCAGTGGTTAAACAGCAGTCAAGCCTGTGTTCACAGCCCGAGTTCAATCACATTTCAGGTACCTGTTTCAAGGTTGATTCAGCCTTCCATCCTTTCAAGGCTGGTAAAACTGTCTCAAGGTTAATTCAGCCTTCTGTCCTTCCAAGGTTGGTAAAATTGCTGAGGTTTGGGGGTGAGCAAAGTGTTGTTTGCATTATTATGTTGGAACCCACCCAGAAAGTACTTTAGCACTATGGTGTGGTATATGTCACAACAACAACAACAACAACAACAACTTGCTCCTTACAATGTCCCCACAGTTTTATTTCCACATGGAAATGTCCCATGAGATACAGGAACCTTTTAATCCCCCAGGCAGCCTTTCTTCTAAAAATGTGCTAGTTTGACATCAAGATCCCCTGGGAAAATGTCATCCCTTTTGCTTAACAATCTTGTTTCTTCTCTTAGTTCCCACAGTCCTGAAGAGCTGTGCAGAATTCATAGAGACTCACGGCATTGTGGATGGAATTTATCGGCTTTCAGGAGTGACATCCAACATTCAGAAGCTGAGGTGAGACAGATCAGAGAAACCCCACCAAGAGACATTTGTGATGGTGATAATGGTAGTGGACTGCACAGATAGCAGTTGGATTGTGCAGAATAAATTGGAAATCACTGCATTATTCGCCTTATATATTTCTTGTTCATAACAAGTGATTTGAACCATATGGAATATTTTTAATGTGGGTTGTTATTGTTGAATTAGAACTAAATTATGGCTTAAAAGGCTCCATCCTGGAAACCAGCACATGTGTACTGGGGCCTTGTACCCCTCAAACCTGTTCTACAACCTGGGAAATTGTGTCCACTGGCTCCTAACAAGCATGCTGGCTTCTAATAGACAATCCTGATGCAAATAGCTCTGGAAACATATACATAAAAATATGCAGAATCCATACAGCCTTTAAAATTAGGAGAGGTTTCCATGGTGATCCTTGATACTGAACAGCTTCCCAAACACAATGACAATGCATGCTCAGATCTTTGTTACCCAATGAGTAGACTTTTTTACTGGAGTTTGTCAGTGACAGAAATCACGATACGAATGGTTGTGTTCTCCTTCTGTTCATTGATCCCACTGTGTCTTCATCTCTTTTGTCCTAGGCAAGAGTTTGGCTCAGACCAATGCCCAGACCTGACGAGGGAAGTTTATCTTCAAGACATTCACTGTGTGGGGTCACTCTGCAAACTATACTTCAGGGAGCTGCCTAATCCCCTCCTCACATATGAACTTTACAAGAAATTCACGGTGAGAAATCTCCTTTTTTGGATTGAACCATCTCTCTCTCTCTCTCTCTCTCTCTCTCTCTCTCTCTCTCTCTCTCTCTCTGTGTGTGTGTGTGTGTGTGTGTGTGTGTGTGTGTGTGTGTGTGTGTGTGTGTGAGTCATCGTTTTTGTCATTTAGTCCCTGACTTTGTTTACACAAATTTCTTGGTTCTTTTTGCACTTAGTTCTTTGCTTATTCCCAGGCTTTTGACTGAATCATAGTTGCGTTTTGAAACTCATTTTCATTTTCATTTTTTTAGCCCTAGAATGTGTCAAATAGTAGTAGTAAAGGAAGAATGAGGCTGCCCATGTGTAGAAAGCTGCCCCTCCCCCCATTGTCAAATAGCTTGTATGAGTGAAAACCAATGGTACAATGATGATACCACCTATAGGTAAAATTAACAAAGGATCTGGTGGCATTTTGAACAAGGATGTTTCATTTGGTGTAAGATTCCATGGACTGTAGCCAAGTTTCTCTGATCAATGGGAATAAAAAGTCAAATGTTATTTTAAATGTTCTTAAAAATAATACCTTAGTAACATGTTACTAATACAGCATTCTTAAAGTAATAGATAACAAAGCATTCTTTCAAAGGCATAGGAGCTAACAATACTTTAAAAATATTTCAAGCTCTGTTTTTCAACAGACAGCACCATTTCCCAAAGACATAAGCATCTCCTGTTTTACAAGTCAAAGTGTGATTATTTCTGTCCTTTATCTCAACCTTTTGAATTTTCAGAGTGGCTGTAGACAGGGCATATACTTTGTACACAGAGTTCAAGTTTCAGTCCTTGACTCCAGCCTCTGCCATGACGTCACATTGAATGCTGTTATATATGTGCTAAGAGCTCAAAACCCAACATCCTTGAAAAGCACAAGTAAAGGCATTAGTCTCCAAATGTAATGGCCTGTCCAACCCAAATCCATTTTCCTTTCCCCAAAATAAATCTCATCATGCAATCCACAGCAGTTAGCAGATGGATGTCTGAATTAAATTTATTTTCTTGTGTTGGATTTGGCACTTTTCAGAGGGAAAACATTCCTAATATCCATTTAAGAGCAGTGATGGTATTCCTAAGCAGGGAAGAAGCTCTAACTGCTAACTCTGTGTGTGCTACACAGATTTATCCATTGCCTGCCAGGAATATTTTGAAAGAGATTAAACTATTGCATTTCAACCTTCACCTTTCAATGCCATGATTTGGCTAGACTGAGGATGGAGGAGCCCCGAGTGATTCACAAAAGTGATCTTTAGTTAAGTTAAGAAAACCAGTTTATTTATTTTATTAATTTTATTTTGAATATTTTTACCCCACTTTTCTCCTTGGAAAAGGACCCAAAGTGGCTTACAATAGTGAGGGACAATACACAGCTCAGAATATTTAAGACATATTCAAATTAAGAACAGGGAATTAGGAGAGGCATCTTAGAACATTAAAATGTAACATTAAAGCTACAAAAAGAAAAAAATCCATCATGAGGGGTGGAAACTAACATGGAAATCACTCGTGTTCTTATGAAATCAGTCAATGCCATCTAATCCATAAAAAGTCACATTGTAGGTAGTCCCTCATTCAGGGAAAGCTTGCCTGAAGAGGAAGGTCTTTGCCTGCTTTCAGAAAGACAGCAGAGATGGGGCAGTCCTGGCCTCCAGCAGGAGGGAGTTCCAAAGTCTGGGAGCAGTAACCAAAAAGGCCCTTTCATGTGTTCTTGCTTGGAGACCTAGCCTCCTTTGTACAAATAACCTTAACTTCCTTTGCCTCAAATAATCTTCAAAAAGAAATATACTGTTTTCCTTCCAGGGTAGTCATCCTTCATGTTTGTTTTCTCAGTGTTCCTTTGTTCTTTCCCTTCTGTGTATCTTGTTCACAGACCTCTACTTTGTCCAGTGCTACTTCTAGAGGTAGGCAATCTGTTACCCTCAAGACGGCTCAATCACAAGTTCCATCCAACCATGGCAATTAGCCATGTTGGTTGAGTCTTAAGGGAACTGCAGACCAAAACATCTAAATCGCCTTAGATTTTTACTTCACCCAATCCAATGGTTCTCAACCCAGGTTGGTCTTCTTGGCATGTAGTTTTCAGAAACCCTGACCAGCGTAGTTGGCGGTGAAAGCTTCTGTGATCTTTAGACTAAGAACACCTGAGTTACTCAAAGTTTGGAACCACTGATCTAATCCACTTGTTTCCAACCAATATGTTAGAGCACAAAGTCTGTCCTTAGAAATACTACCATCTTACTCATAAGTGATATTAATAATAATGACAGTAGTCATGGTGATGATATACAGAAGTAGGCAATTGTATTTTACAGTTATCCCAGTGGGCAAAGACTGAAGTTTGTAGAAAATGGTAGCCAATGGACAGTGTTATTATAAAGACCACATTGGGATGTTGATTTGCTAGCCAGACAAAATGGCACCAAAATGTGCATGCCTTTGAGCTCATTTATCCCTCAGGGAATATTTTATAAAAGTAAGCATTGAAGAAGATCAGCTCCGACACCATTGCATCACATGAGTTCCATTTGATTGTTTCCATGGCCTCGGCCTTCCATTACATCTCAAGATACCCTCCAGACTCCAAGGACTGAAAAGCTCCAAGGACTCCAATCTTTCCTTCATGCATTTCCCCCCACCCCCTTTTCCTTGCCAGATGAAGAGATCAGAGATCTTGAAAACCTGCACACTTTTTTTTGCTGTGTTTCAAGTTGGTCCAGTATTTATCTGCAGTATGTATTTTGCCATTTGTTTTATGGCTTATGCAGCTAGCATTGCTTTATTATAACAAAGGACTTCTTGCATTTTATTTCTTTGAATGCCTCTGGTTGAGGTTATCAATGCAATACTGAAGATGATGTAAACAAACTAAACACTCCTGATGGTTTGCTGCCAAAAGATTAGATCCAAAATTAAGTATATGTATTTAGATTAAGGAAAATTAACTGCCTTGCTCCTCTTCCTTCTGGAAATCCTTCCAGCCCCCTCCCTCAAAACATAGTAACAAAACCCTGGATAGAGAGGGTTTGGAGGGGGATCCCGTTGAATGGAGTTGTTGTGAAAGTA
Source organism: Phrynocephalus forsythii (assembly GCA_029282475.1). Lineage (NCBI taxonomy): Eukaryota > Metazoa > Chordata > Lepidosauria > Squamata > Agamidae > Phrynocephalus > Phrynocephalus forsythii. The sequence continues at coordinate 36,381,013 of JAPFRF010000010.1, forward strand.
ACATCCTTAAAAATGGCTAAAATATAATAGTAACTTGCCACTAGAGGAGGTCAATGGAAACAATGGAGGTTACAGAGGAATTGACATACCAATTCCACCTGAGTCAATGGGTCTACTCTAGGGGCAATTTACTGCTGCATTTCAGCCAAGGTCACATTCCAAGAGCCAAACTTGCAATTCACAGAAGTCAGCTCTTGTTTCTAAACATTGCATTTTAGTTGCATTCATTAATGAGTGCTCAAGATGCAGTTTTAAGGATGTCTGTGAAGATTCTCAGACATATTGCTATGCAATTTGGGGCAGATGCCCTGAAGTTGGTGCGAGAGAGACTGATGAATCTGTTTGGATGAGCAGTGAAACGTTTTTGTCTCAAGAAAAAAGAAGTCCAGTAGCCATGACTCAACTTCCAGATTTTTAATGATATTATAAGCACGGCAAATGCAATTTTTCTTCTTTTTTTGTCTCATAATTCTCACAACAGTGGATTCTTATTATAATGTTATCAGCAGGAGTTTCAACTGTCACTTAATCAACTTCTAAGAGGATGAAAGCAGCCTATTTCTGATGTCACAGCTTTTCTCTCCTAGCTTATGATGAATTTAATGAGTCAAGGTGCAGAGCGGTGGAAAATCAAGTTCCAAATTACCTTGTCATGAAAGCAGAGAATGGGCGTAGGTGGAAACTGTCCAAGCAGAAATCTCCAAATGTATTGAATGTAATGACTTCATTTTAGAATTGGACAAAATTAGTATGGATGGCTTTAGCTCTCAAGCTTTGCACAGATTGAAGGAGTCCCAGATATTGTCAGATGTTCCGTCACATGAATTGAAGCTTAAGAGATGTAATAATTCATCCAGAAGCATGCCAGAAGCAAGCTGCCAATCAGAACTCAGCAGCAGAGAAGAATATGGTTTGCTTCGGCCATAGTGCTAAAACCTGAATCTGGTTTTCAGATGTGTTTTTAATTAGGAATAGATGGAGTAGAATCCAGATAGGTTTCTCTCTTGATGCAGTTTGAATGACCAGTTCCCGAAAGGTTCAAAGAGGTCTCTGGACTAATGGCACACTTTGACCCCTACTAATTCCTTCGATTGTCTAACTGGGGGCAGATGTATCATAGTGGCCAAAATTCAGTGATGTAAATATAGAGAAAAGTATGTTCCTCTCATTGGCTAAATACCCATAAGGTGTCATGATATATACCTCTCGTCCCCCTACCTGTGTTTGGGAGATCGACGTATCCCTATTAATTTGCCTGAAGACGGAGTGAGCTATCACATCCTTGTTCCATGTTAGGTTCCATTCAGTTTCACTGCTTTTTGATCAGTTGACACATACAGTCTTTGGACATCTAATGCATATGGATTTTATTTCTGGTGTTAGAATATAGTCCTTAATAGCCAAGGGAGAGTTTAACCAGTGCTGAGGCAGTGAAGTGGTTCTTCTAAATCCAAACACCATTCTAAATAAGAACATTGCAGATGATTTACAGACCCCCTTCCCTTTGCCTAACCTTTTGTAAGCACTGTAGCTATATCCCTGGGAGGAAGGGAATTTGAATCTTGTATAGTTTGGCTTTTTTCTCCACCCTCTGCTTCTTTTGTGGGTTTTCTGCCAGCAGATCTTAACTGGCAGAGAGGTTTTGCTTGTAGAAGAGGTTTCAGCCAAAAGAAGGAAGTTCCTACTGTCAGAAGAAGCTTGTTCCAAGTGATGCAAACCTTCACTTATTTCATTCACACAGTTGAGAATAACATCAATAAAATATTTTATCACCACTAGCCAAAATGATGTTTTTATACTTTTATACTTTTTATACTTTTTACCTTTTCCTGATTTCTTTCTTTCTTTCTTTCTTTCTTTCTTTCTTTCTTTCTTTCTTTCTTTCTTTCTTTCTTTCTTTCTTTCTTTCTTTCATAAAATGTGGAAGTGACTTTTGCATTTGAGTAAAGTAGGAAGTTATTTAAATGTGTACATACCTGGTAGGTTTTTAAAAAAATATTTTAAAATATATTAGCATTTTGCTAATGCTGATTATTTTCCCCTCCTGTCTTTTCCTCCAACAGGAGTGAAAAATCCTTCACCAAGTGACTTTCCTGCCCAATGGGGGGTGTTGACATGTCAATACACCCAATTATAATCAAGGATGAGAAAATTTACAAATGTTTGTAAAATCCTTAATCTGAACCTATTACAGCAGGCACACCCTTGAGTTACAGGATTTGGGAAGTTGTGTTCCCAAAAAGGAATTTTGCCAAGTTTTAAATAATACACTGTGTTCAAAACAGCCCAAAAGATACTAGATGTTAAGAGACAGTTAATATATCCATTACTGATATTTCCCTGAATCTGTAGAGTGCCTTTCTATTTCTATCCCTTTCTGTCTGGTGTAATCTTGTCCTCCCCCTCTTTACATGTCCATTTCTTATTCCACTTGTAAAATAGAATTAATCATAAGGGCCTCACTTGTGGTGTTCTTGTGAGAATAACATGAATTGTACAACTTGTATGTGGGAAGCAGATTGTACAGGCTCTGTCAAACACTCTAATTACATTCCTAAGGTGCTCGTTATTGTAAGTATTTACAGCCATACATGATACAAATTGCCCTACCTGTACATAGCAACCTGATGATGATAGTTAATATTTAATATAGCATAGATTTCTGTTCCTCTCAGCACACTTGATAATAAAACCCAAGCTCAGCCCTTCCTGCTCCTTTTGTTGGTAATACTCATAAAATGATGCCTTTCTTTATGTTTGTTTTGCGACCCACCCCTGACTCTTCTCATTTTAGTAAGCTTATTAAGTGTTGAAACTGAAATTAATAGAGAAAGGAGCAGGAGGTTAATGGTATAAACAAAAGTTTATTTTTGCAAGTCACAGCTTGTTTCTGGGCAATTCGTTCACTAATATATAAAAGATTCAGGGTGAGCTTCAATTAACCAATTGACATTTCCATCCATTTTTATTAGTGTTAAGAGTGGATGAATCATCGGTCTGACTTGTTACATGCAAAGTTCCCCATTATGGCCTAGAAAACGAAGTGCTCAGGTTGAATTAATGAGCAACCCTACAGAATCCACCCACAACAGAATGGAGGCAGCTGGTTCCTGAGCAGTTGTGAATCATGTAGGGCTGACCTCTCATCAGGTTCTCAGGAGTTCCACTGCCTTTTGGGTATCTGCATGACTCATCAGTTTAGATCCATATTCAGGGGAATGCCACAGGGCTTGGAGACATCAGCTACCGAATCAGTCTCAAGACCCTGGAGTGCCAGAATAGGGGTGGGAAGATCTGTTGTGCTGTCTATTGCATTCATTTTTTTAATAAAAAAATTATGGTTTGCACATGTTTATCTATTATTTGGGGATAAAAATAGCAAAAGCAAAATAAAATATTAAACACACGCCCTGGGCAGCAGGTACAACTACATCAGAAGATTGCTTTCTGCACCAGCAGCTCTAATTCAGCACTTAGAAGGCTTAGGAAGGCTGTTTCAGAATTAAGCTTTCGAAGACCTAATCCAGGTTAGTCAAGTCTTGTTAGTTTTAGTTTCTTCAGCATTCTCATGTGTCATCCCCCCCATTCTGAATATGAAGAAAGTCATGGACTTTGTAAAACACATTCAAACAATAAACTGAAGGTAAACTCTTCCCCACATCTAGAGAGGGCAGGGGGAGAGGGGCTGCTGAACTTTAAACTGTGGGGTGAGGAAAGAAGGTGTTTTACAAAAAGATGAGAAAAACCTCTGCCTGAGATCTAGATGAATGGCTGCTACTCAGAGATTTATTTATAATAAGCTGTACCTAGCCATTTATTTAAAGGTAGCTTTGCCCCAGTTGCTGGTGCCATTGTTGGAAGTTCAGTTTCCCACTATGCACTTGCAGAGAAGAGCCACCCATGTAGCCTTGGGCAAGCTTCACAGTTCCAGAGAATCCCGAGAAGAGCAATATAATTGCATGCCATGAAATCAATTATGACCTATAGTGACATTTTCCAGGGTTTTCCAAGTAGAGAGAATTCAGAAGTGGTTTGCCATTCCCTTCTTCTGGGGGTGGGTGGGTGCCTGGGACTGTGCAGCGTACCCAAGGCTACATAGACTGGCTATATTGTTTATTTTGATTTATTTAAAATATTTATATCCCACCTTTAGGTCCAGAAGGACCAAATACTCCCTGGAAGCAAAGTGAGGAATTGAACTCTCAACCTATCTGGGCATCTGCTCTGCTTATATCATGTTGATTGTGTTTTTACTCACACCACTCCAAACATATCCTCACAATTTGATGAAAATCCATGCAGCCATTTGAGACAGTATCATTGGATTGACTTGTGGTGCCGCATATAGCCTCTGTAGCAAATCAAAGATTTCCAAACATAACCTACAAATTTAATGAAAATATTTCCAGATAGATTTTTGGGGACTGCATGTACCTTACAGTATATTTCAAGTCAGAGCATTTGAAAAACTGCCCTTCAAATTTGGTGAATATATTTTTCCATACATAAAGTGAATATATAGTACATGGTGAATATATCTGGATGTTGAGTCATGGCAACTGGATGTATTTTCTTGAGAAAATGAAACATTTTGCTACTCATCCAAGCAGCTTTGTCAATCTTCTTGAGAGAGCAAAACATTTTGCTACGCATCCAAGCAGCTATAAATTCACCTGGATGACTCAGAATCTTCACATATATGGTTAATAATATATATTTTCCATACATAAATGCCCTAGTTGCAACACCTCGTGTCCCCAAGTAGGACTGGGAAGAAATGCTGCCTGAAACAGCCATGATATTTATGGGAAACCTGGAGTGCTCCCCTGATGGTTTTTGTGTGTGCTATATAGCCTGATTTTAAAAGACAGACCATCCCAAAACTAGTCTCCAAATGTGGTAAAAGTCTGTTCAGCTGTTTTCATTGCAACAAATGGAGAAGCAAATAAAAACTTCAGCTCAGTTCAATTTCTTTTACAGTGCACATAATTAAACCACAATATCATTTTATTTATAAAGGATAGTTGAAACTTTGACAGTTAACACTGTTTTGAGAGAGAAAAGCCCATTTACACAAGAATTCATATGTTGCTGCCTATACAATTGTTTTCCTTGTGATCAATAAGAGTTACTTGTGAGGAAATCTAGTTAGATGGAGGATGCTGATTTCATGTTTATTCTTGGAGCAGGTTTGGTGTTTTGTTTTAGGAAATGATTCTTATTTTTGGTTTTAAAGAGGCTAATGTCACAATATGCAATGAATGGTTTTAACAACAAAAACTAACCTTTGTTAATGGCTTGCACTTGACAGAGCAAAACATAATGATTCATTGTGATCCATAACTTCAGTTTTGATTCTCAAGAGCATTATGCTTCTGCTATTAGAAGTTTGGGAAACTCTGGTATAAAGTAAGCATCCTGTTACATCCTGGCTGAACGAAATGTGTGTCCAAGTTTTTCTGAAACATAAAAACAGATCTCTCTTTGGTTTTTCCACTGTTACTGAAGGAAGCACAGGACTGTTTGCTTCAACAAAGGATGAAATGGGAATGTGGTACATTTTAACTTGAAAAGTTACTTTTTACATCATATCTTACCAAATGCCCACCCAGCGCAGCAAAGCTGTCAGGAGAAATTTCTAATTGGGAAAAGAGATATATTTTCCAAGCTGTTCTTTGACTGTACATGTAGAAAGACCCATTAACACCCCATGTCTGTTGCATATCAACGTCCTGTTCCATTAAAACATATGGGAAGCCTCTCCAGAATAGTAGTTGTTAGACTTGTCTAGTCAAGGCACCTTTCCCCCCTCACACTGGACCGGCATGTGCTCATGAGAAAGCAATAACCAGCACAGAAGAGCAGTAAGCCTTTTTCAGTCTCAGAAAAACACTGCATGTGTTTTATGTTACATCTCTGTTTGGGGATACAGTAATCCCCCACCTATCATGGGGGTTAGGGACCTGACCTGACTCGTGATAACTGAAAATCTGTGATATAGGGATGCTGAGTCAGGTCAGGACTGGGGGGGGGGCACAGCACTGCCCTGAACGGGCTGCCAACAGGCTTCCTGGGCCCCAGAAGTGGTTTCATGCAATCCGGAAGTCACTTCTGGTTTGTTGGAAACCACTTCTGGGGCCTTTGTCAGGCCAGGGAAGCCTGTCGGAGGCCCATTTGGGGCAGCCTGTCAGGCCTGGGTTAAGTGCAGTAGGCCCCAAACAGGCCCAAGCAGCTTACACCAGGGGCCCTTGCCTTTCATATACTGTGGTCCCACAATATACCAGGACCGCAGTATATGAACCGCGACATGGCGGGGGACCACTGTATATTCCATAATGACCATTAAGCTACATTGTATGAGGTTTATCATGGAGATAGATTCTTCAGCTGTGTGAGGGTTGCTTTGAGTGGCAAAAAGCACCTCTATTTCTTCAACTTGGCAGTTCTCATTCATCTTGCCTGATTCCTTGTGAGGTTGGTTCACTTGGAAGAGTTTGGACATGTGATGGCTTAACATTTCTCAAGATGTGCAGTAGAAAAAGTTTCAGGGACCTACAGAACAGAATTAGCTTCAAGTCTCCTCACAGTACCCTATCCCTTCTTGCTTAGTTTTCCTCAACTGACATATAATGTCTCAATAGCTCATTCAGCAGCACTGATAAGAGAAAGAATAAAAAAAGGTTTCTATTTACTGAGTTGTTAATAGATCAAAACAAATAGCATTCTTTAGAATATAACAACTAGTTACATGAACAGACATTAACTGATCAACTAGCTTCTTGACTGACAAGCTACATGGCTAATAGAATTCATGACTACACACTAAAAAGAGTAGGAAAATTATTCATGAGTAGAGAGGCATAGCTCATTCTCAAACTCTGAGGCTGAGAAGGAACATTTGGTTATTGCTGTATTGATTGACAGTCACCCCAGTCCAGAAAAGGTCCCTCCCAGCCAAAACTGCATAAAGGCAGCATGTGAAGGTTGCCAATTATTCAAACAAATTCCCAGTAGAATATCATAATCACTTACAGGTGTGTACAAACACTGGGTTGAAGGCATCCTGTTGTGCAAGGTAAACAGAATGGTGCCCACTCCCCATTCCATTTGACAGTTGAGTTTTTCTTCATCCTGCCTTTCACCACACCTGAGGCAACAGGCTAATTTCAAGGGCTGAGGATGAGTGGCGTGGGAAATTTCCGGAACAAAGTGCAGACTGAGGGCATGTTGTGCTGGAGGTCAGCACTGTCCTCCAACAAGGGACTAGCTAAGGACTTGAGGAACTATCAGAAAGATTGCTTGGTAACATCTGCTTCTGAATATGCTCATGCCATTCTGCCTAGTGGATGGGCCAGTCATGAAGGAAATAACTCCATCTTCTTCAAACAACTTGTATTCAGTGAAATAATATCTCTGAATTGGAAGTTCCATTTATCTCTCATGCGTAATAGGGATTTCTAGAAGTATCCCCTATGAATTTCTCTAATCCTATTTTTAAACCGTCAACACTAATAAGCAGCACTACAATGCTCTGTGACAGTCAATTCCCTGTATTAATTATTTTATCCCGGTTCTTCTGTTGTCTCATCATGATGGGACCTCCCTTGGCTTTGACTGGTTTTGTTTATTCAAAAGTCAGTTTTCCTATTTTATATGTAAATTTTATAGGGTTATTTTGAACACTGTGATTTTGGGTTGGGTGGGGGGGCGTAAAGTGTGGGTGGGCCTGCCTCATTGAAGACTTTCCCACTCTTTGATTCTCTTTTGTTTGTTTCCTTGCAGGAGGCGGTTTCATGTTTCCCAGAGGAAGACCAATTGGCTCAAATTCAGAATGCCATCCAGGAGCTTCCGCCATCTCATTACAGGTAGAAAAAAGAGAAGCCTAATCTCTAAAACAAAATGACAAGTTTAGTGATCATCACTGACGACATTTAACATTAGTGGGATTAGAAGAATCACCTATGGCAGTGGGGGTAAACCTTCGGCACTCCAGATGTTTTGGACCACAACTCCCACAATCCTTTGTCATTGGCAATCTAGGCTCAGAATTCTGGGAGTTCTGGTCCAAAACATCTGGAGTGCCAAAGGTTCGTCACCATTGAGCTATGGGTTGAGAGCAGAGCTTGATAAAGCTGTAGACTTGAACTACAACCCCCAGAATTCCAGGCAAACATGGTAGAGGCCATGATGGCATGCAAAACTTGACATTCCATTAGTAGCACAAGTGGTAGAACTTAATTCAGTTGATGGCAAACCTTTTAGAGGCTGAGTGCCCAAACTGCGAATCAGAACCCACTAATTTTTTGCAAAGTGCCCATACAACAATTTAACCTGAATACAGGTGGCTGTTAAAGGGCAATGTCAGATGCCCACAGAAAGGGCTCTGAGTGCCACCTTTGGCACTCATGCCATAGGTTCACCAACACTACCCTTGATCTATCAAGATTTCAAGTGATTCTTGGGCATAATCCTTATCGTGACTTGTCTAAGATGTGACTACTGTATATGGACAAGGCTTAACGAGAGGTTGTTCACTCCTTTCCCCTGCTATTTGTTTGGTTTCATAAAACTGTCCCAGGACTCTGGAATACCTGATCAAGCACCTGGCTCTTCTAGCTTCCTTCAGCGGCATGACCAACATGCACACCAGGAACTTGGCTTTAGTGTGGGCACCTAATCTCCTCAGGTACTGTGGACATTCTTCCTGTTTTGCATAGCGATGGAGACAACACTGTTGAAGTGAAATATGGGGGGATATTTGGCTTTATTCCCAAAGTAGAATTCAGAGTCGCTCACCAACAAGTGTAGAATCAGTTACCAATAAACGTTGGGAGTGGTGGGGAGTCACACTATTGGTTCTTCTACCCCTGTACTCTTGATACTGACTGGCAACAGATCAATGACTGTTTCAGGCAACATTTCCTTTTTAGTCCTAGGTGTTGGGAGTTTATGTATTTTGGGGGGGAAATTCTACCACTGAGCTCTTCCCCATAAAGGGAATTATGATACCAAAATGATACTGAATTTAGAAAAGATATAGCCAGCTTACACAAAACAAATTTTCAAAAACAAAGACACCACCAGCTTGTTAAAAGTCCCTTTCTTTACAGCTAGTCATTGGCCAAATATCTGCCTGAATAATAAAAAAAAAGATAGTTGCTTATCAAGAGGATAACCAGAATACGTCATCCTTGTCTTTTTTTAGAAGGGCGTTTCACAGCCTGGGAAAGGGATGCAGGTCAACACAGATATTGACTGTCAGGAGCTAGTTATTGGCTCTGTGTATGTAACTAGTCAAAGGAAGGTCAGCTCTTGGTGAATCACAGCATTTGTAGCCAATTTAGCTGTCACTCGCAAAGCCACCGTTCACTGATGCATTTACTGCAATAGTGGAGCTCAATAAATGACAAATGATCAGCCTGTGCTATGTTCTCGCATAGGAGTTGGGAAAATGTGACCCTTCTGGTGTTGAAATGTGACTCCAATTAGTCCTAGGCCAAATAGCAAGGACTGAGGATAGGTTAGAGCTGCAGTGGAGAGTTATGTGTCCCCCATTCATTTTCAGGCATATCTCAAGTCAAAGTGATGTAATAACCCTGGTTAGTAGGCTGGAAACGCCAGAAGCCTCTCCCTCATCTTGATGAAATGTGCTTTGCCATTACCTTGCTTACTGCTCTGTTTCAGTTGTGTGAATTCAGTTTCCACATCGGTGCTTACCGGAAAGTGTTGGAATTGGGGCCAAGGATGGCAAGAGAGAGCTACCCTCGAGGGCGGTGTGTTTGTTTCTTGTCTTAAACTGAGGCGTTATAAATGTCATGAAAATTTGCCTGGTTGATATAAAGCTGGAAAATAGAATCGAAAACCTTGTTTTAATGGCAAATACAAAAGTGGAACAGGTGATACCTTTAGACTACTAAAAATAATGACAAAAATGTTGCTAATATTTCCGGGGTGAAACCCCCTTCCTCAGAGCAGCACCAATAGGTTATAACATGGCAAAAGATGGATTTACCAAGAGTTATTTCTTGGATGTAAGGGCCTTGGCAAGATGGAAGAAAAGCTAGGCAGTTTCTTTGGCTGCAGTCTTACCAGAGTTTTCTGCCTATATAAATTTCCTGTGCATTTTTTTCCCGGTGGTCAGGTGTTTTTAATGTGCAGTTAGTGTCCTCTCTTCTGTGTCGTATTTTCGTATTCTGGTTTGGTCTCTACCTGTTTACTTCACATTTTGTTCTTCTTTCCATCTCTAGTTTCTAAGCCTCTGTGGTGTTAAAGGGGAACAACTGATTTTACTGCATATTTTCAGGGTCCTGTCGTGGTTACAGTAGCAAATAAGTAAGCATTTTCGAGTTTCTAAATCCAGCCCTTGGTGGTAGTTTCAGAAACTTCGCTGAAAGTGCTGTTCCAGGGGCATGGTCGCCCAGGACCAGAATTTACTTCTCTTCCCTGTTAGCATGCAATCTTTTACTATACAGTTCACCACCGGGAGACTACGCAGAAAACACTGGTAGGACCTCGGCCTTAGTTGAGGCTCAGAGCTTGGATGTTCTTAGGCTGCATCCGAAATGAAGGGAGGGAGGTGTTTGTATTGTCCCAGTCCTTCCAAAGACATGTTATGGCTCACATACACACATTCGCACCTCTCCTCAGTGTGGCTCATCGAGGCAAATGGCCCCTGGCTTGCCAGCGAAGGGGGAGGGGGGGTTGGTGCAGAAGGCCCATGCATTTCATTTGAGGATTGGGATAAAATTTGGAAAAGTCCACTGAGTGTAGCCAATTGGATCAAATAAGAAGGTAAGAGATTACCCAGTGTTGCAGATTTGTCATGTCTCCGTTGATGGTCCATTTGCCTCTTCCTTGGCACAAAGAATAATTTTCCTTGGACAAAGAATATTTTTCTGTGAAATAGCAGTTGATGACTTCAAGGAGGCACAAGCAATAATGCAAGGGGGGAAAAGAAAAAAGATATTTTGGCCGAAGAAACTAAGCCAAATTAGCATAAATTAATGGATCTGCATGTTCTTTTAGGAGTTCAGATGTTATAAAACTTACATTTTTACCACATCAGCTGAGAAATTCTAGGGCTTCAACTCCCCACCTCCCACTCCAAAGAAGGTTCCAAGTTCTGAGATAAACACCCACGAACACTTACCTGCTTCACAGTATGACAGATTCTAACTGTTCTTCAAACTGCTTAAAATGTCAGCTGACAGCTTTAATTTTAATTGAACTGCCATGGACAGCACTACAATATGAAAATATGCCCATGGGTGACATGGAATGCTTCCTTAACTTTTGTACCCTGAAAACACACCTCTATGTTCAGTCCCTTGATGGATTGTTCTTGATCTGGACTCTCAGAAAAGAAAGACTGGAAACATTCTGGACACCACTGTGAAGCTGCAACCTGAACATCTTAACCCCAGGCTGTATCAAAACAAAACTTTAGGAAGAATTTCATGACAGTTAGAGCTGTTTGGCAATGGAATATGCTGCCACAAAGGGTAGTGGAGTCTCCTTCTTTGGAGATTTTTCAGCAGAGGCTGGATGGCCCTCTGTCGGGAGTCCTGTGATGGGGGTTCCTGCATGGCAGGGGGTTGGACTAGAGGTGTCTTCCAACTCTATGATTCTATGAAAAGCAAAAACAACTGATCGATATACTTACCTGCATTCCTCCAGTTTCCATCCTAAGCACACCACAGAATCTGCCATTTGGAACCAAATATCTGCTTGGACCCACTGGATAGATGCTCCAAACTCAAAGAGTTATGTGACACAATTATCAGACTATACTTCCTATCCAATAAGATGAATACCCAGAAGCCACTGCTGCAAGACAGAAGGAAAAATTGATCAAATTCCACTCATTGTCTCCTTCAGCCCACAACTGAACTCACTCATATGCATCATAAATGATCTTCAACATCCTTGGCAAGAATGCATCACTTTCCTAAGCTCTTGGTAGTAGGCCAATACTTGCTCATCTTCTAGGTGAGGATTCACATCATCAGTAGATTATTTTGGGGAAGGATGATCCAAAATATGATCAGTTCTTACAGTTTTGTTAGGTCTTACTCATGGAGGACATCTCTAGATCTCCACAGGCCATCACTCTGTAACTCAGATGGGGGGAACTGTTGTGTGTGTGTGTTTTTTTTTTTTTAAGATGAGGCATTTTAACAGAAACCCTGGGAAGCCAATAGCCTTAGCCAGATGGTTTCTAAGGACTACAGAAGGGAGGATCTCAACCAAAAAAGAAAAATACTGGCTGAAGAGGAATTGGCTGGCCTTGAAACAAGATGGTGCGTCTTCCCGTTCCACATAGAATAGCCAAAGAGATGAGGCATTGAATCTTGTGTCTATCTGCTCTGGGTTTTTGCCTCAGCTAGCAAAGGTGCTGAGCCCTATCCCCAAAATGGGTTCATTTTCTTGGACCACCCTTGAATATCAAGACTGAAATCAAACTGAGATCCACAGTCCCTCAGGTCAGCGTAGCCATTCATTTCTATTGCCCCCGCCCAAGCATCTCCAGACCTAAGGGTTCAGACTAAATGCCAGAGCTGAGCATTCAATTTCTGTCCACACAAGAGGACACAGGGATTAATGATAACTGTATTCCTAGTGTAATCCAGTCACATTCATCCAGGGCCGGCCCTCCTCTTGGGCAGAAGGAAGCAGCTGCCTCTGGTGGCAGAAACCAGAAAAGCCCACCCACATGTTCCTTCTGATTGTCTACCCAATCTTAAGCAACTATTTATACACAACAGATTACACAACACTAACACAGATGTGGGGACTAAAGCCTGCTACAAGCCCTGATGCCAGTTATGCCTTCTCTGGAAACCAGATTAAAAGTTCCAACAGTCACAGATAACATCAGGGGCACATTTACTTCTTCCTCTGCTATGTGATCTATGCCATCCTTTGCCAACAAAGCTCCTATACACTATACAGAGGACAAACAAGACAAAGAGTTAATAGACATCAATGAAACATCAGGAATGGTAATACACAGAAATCTGTTTCAGAATAATTCAGTCTTTAAATGATTTCAAAGTCTCAGTTTGGAACAAAAAAATTTACAAAATAAGTCTTCGAAGAGAAACAGCTGAGTAGAGATGGGCACAAAATGAAAAATCACATGCTGTTTTGTCGTTTCGTAAGGTTACGAAACATTTCAAAACAAAAAGAAACAGCAAGCAGTGTATTGTCAAGCAATGAAATGAAATACCATTTTTTGTTTTGGAAATGAAATGATTCATCTTAGTGGTAAGAAGCTTCTTTCTTGATTCAGCCATCTTGAGAACAGGAGGTTTATTTTTAAACTGATTGTTTTCCGTCCTTCCCTCCCTGCACCTCAGCTGTTGATAGCTATCTTATCTCCAATCTTGGTCTGTGGTGCAGCTAGCTAGGAGCTGAGATCTGCTGCCTGTCTCTGGGCTGTGGACATGGCGGGCTTAGGACCATAATGCTGACTGGATCGTGTTTGCCTTCTGTTCCCTGTGCTATGTGCCGATCAGCTGTTGAGCTGATCTCTCCAATTATGATCTGAGGTGCAGCTAGCCATTAGATTTCCTGCTTGTTTACAGAGTGTTCTTTGTTTGGAAGCAAATTGATTGGAAGGTTTAGGGAGGGTCTTTGATTTAAAGCTATTTAAACTCGGGCAGTGGGCTCCCCATTAAATAAGGTTAAAGAAATAAGGTTAAATAAAGAAATCAACCACAGATGTTCACTGGAAGGACAGGTTTTGAAGCTGAGGCTCCAGTACTTTGGCCACCTCATGAGGAGAGAGGATTCCTTGGAAAAGTCCCTGATGTTGGGAAAGATTGAAGGCAAAAGGAAAAGAGGACGGCCGAGAATGAGATGGTTGGATGGTGTCATTGATGCAACCAATATGGATTTGACAAAAATCCGTGAGACAGTGGAAGATAGGAAGGCCTGGCGAACTCTCGTCCATGGGGTCACAAAGTGTCGGACACAACTGAACAACTGAACAACAACAACAAACTCGGGCATTGGGCTACCTGTTAAATAAAAAAGGAAAGCTCCCAATTATTTATAGCCTTACGAATTGTTTCATTTCATTTTGTTTTGTGACAAAAATTCTTTTTAAAAAGAAACAAAACGAAATGAAGATTGAAACTAAACAAAATGAAACAAGATACTATATTTCTGTTTCATGCCTATCTCTATTCTTAAGTCAGGATCCTCATGGCACAGTGGTTGAACTATGGTACTGCAGCTAAAATTCTGCTTATGACTCAGGTTCCATCACAGGGAGCTGGCTTGAGGTTCACTCAGCCTTCTATCCTTCCAAGGTCAGTAAAGGAGTACCTAGCTTGCTTGGTGGTGGTGGAGCAATGTGTAGCCTGCATAATTAAACTGTAAACTACACAGAGAGTGCTTAAAATACTATGGGGTGGTATATAAGCACCATGATTTCAGTCACTACAAAGTGTGAAATGCCACATTGATTCACACAGTTAGCAACTTGTGTCAATTATGCTATTCACAGCCTAATAGCCTGTTCCTTTAATAATGAACCCTTATCACTTTGTCCAACTCTTATGTCTGAGGAAGTGGACTTGAGCCATGATATAGCAGTTAGGCATTAATGTGCTGAAACATTTTTGTCTATTGGGTTTGTTGTTTTTAGTTTCGTTTCTTGTCAAGTACAGCAGATATTTGTGGGGTATTGCTAAAGAGCACTTAGCTGAGATGCTGATCCTTTGAGCAAGGCACTGAGAAGAAAGACTTGCAAGCATCAACTCCTAGCTGAATAGCCTTCAACAGGCTTCCTCAGGCTTCGCGATTGGAAAGGCAGTTATTACCAACAGTGTGAGAGATATTAAATGCACTAAATGCTGCTCAAAAGCTTTTGTCCTGTCTCCTGCCATGCATGGGTACGCCTTATCCCCTTTGCAAATCTGGATCCTAAAGAGAACATGAAAGCTGGGGGAGGCTGCAGCTGTAGTTTCCTTACATGGCTATCTTAGTGGCGAAGTCCTCTTCAGAGTTTTATCTAACACTCCCAGCCATTAACTTTACAAAGGATTTGTTGCCCAGAGATTATTTCTTCAAGTAACACTTTGGCATGTCAAGATAAGAAAACAGTTAATCTGCTGCTCTGTTTTGGATGGGTGGGGGTGGGTGGGGGTGGGTGGGGGCTACACAGAAGGAGGGATTGATTTGGCAGGTCTGAGTGAGGTGATGGACAACAAGAAGCAGGCATTAAAGAAGAAGAAAAGGACAAACCCACAGCATTAATCGAGATGAGTTCTGAAGGTTCTCATGTGATGCTTTCCCTTCCCATCTGATGTTGTTCTGATGTATAGTTCTATGCACAGATAAGCTAAATCCTGTGGGTCAGCCTGAGCAGTGGCTGCTCTAGCTGTGACTGGCACTACTGCAGCTCAAGTAGAGTTACTTTAGCCTGTATGGGACGGGTTGCCAAGAGATCACACTCCTTTTCTTTGGCAAAGCCCATGAGCAAAGGCAGGTGCTGAGCAATGCTCTGCAAAGGACTTTGTGCTCCTCCCAGGTGTTACATAGGAGTCCAGATGGGTGAGGATTTTCTTTCAGTTCGTTTTTTGATAAGGATTTGCCTAGGTTTGCACATTTTTGTATTTCACTTGGAAATCCCTCTTTGAAAATCTTCATGTGGGAGAAACCAGCACTGACAGATTTAGCCATCCATACTTAGCTCTTAAACATCTGGGTATGGATCCTTGTGCATGAAACCATGCTTGTAGTGTTGAAAGAAGGGTGTTGACTGTTTTTGTTTCTGAGAGGCATTAATAACTAACACAGGTAATGGCAGCCCATGGTCTGAGTGTGGAGGGGGTGTCTACTCAGCCTTCCTCTTTCCAATCTTGGAAAAGTTTGTTTTTAACTGATTAATTGCAATGATAATTCTGAGACCCTCTCCAAAGTACTTTGCTACCCATACAGTTGCGTTTTTAAAAGGAACTTGTGCGTCCCCCATTTTTCAAGAGCACCTGAAATAGTTGCTTTAATGTTCTTATCTATATCTATATCTCGTGGCGCAGTGGTTAAATGCCTGTACTGCAGCTAAAACTGTGCTCACGACCTGGGGTTCAATCCCAGGTAGCAGGCTCATGGTTGACTCAGCCTTCCATCCTTCCGAGGTCAGTAAAATGAGTACCCAGCTTGTGTGTGGGGGGGCAATGTGTAGCCTGCATACTGTAATTAAACTGTAAACTGCCCAGAGACTACTTGAAGTGGTATGGGCTGGTATATAAGCAGAGCACTTTGCTTTATATCTATATCTAGATCCTATATTTACTGGCCTGTGGTACAAAGCACCAATCTATAAGTGTCAACGTAACTGAACATTACAATTAGGCCACAAACGTTGTTAATGAGGTTATTAATTATTATGTTACAAGTAGGTGGTAACTGGCAGTTGTTGAATTAAAGAATTAATTATAAGTAACTAGCTAGTTATTTATAACTAGTTGCTTCCAAAAGCCAAAGCTTATGTAAAGGAGCTGCTGCTAATGGTTATGACTTATGAGGGCATGCAGCTCACCTCACAAGCATTGCCTTGGTTATGTCCTCCTTCGCTGTTCCTCCAAGTGTTTTCCTTCCTGTGGTACAGGTCAAAGGAGATTGAAGCTGTAGGTTGCAGTGGAGATGCCGCTTTCTTGGAGGTGCGAGTCCAGCAGTTGGTGATCGAGTTTATATTGAACCATGTGGACGAACTCTTTAGTGACAACAACACTGCTACCAGGCCAAAGGATAATGACGGTGAGTCTTTCTGCAGTATTTCTTTCAGGTCAGAAGTGGTCAATATTTCCAAATCCACCAAAAGGCATGTGGCCACCAATCAAGTTCTTCTCAAAGAAAATTTCTGTTGGCCTTTAATTAGCTTAGGGTTTAGGAGTGCACATTCAACTTTCTTAAATCCCTATTTTCTGTGAGAAAAACATGAAAGAAATTAAAAAAGGCAATAACCATAGCCCATGTTAGTGGCCATAATCCCATCCCATTTCCCATATGATTTGTGTAACTTACCACAACTATTTGTGGCTACTTGATGACATGCTTGTCTATTGTGTGCCTTGTCACATGCTACATGCATCCTAGCACTTTATTAATTAGCTTTAATTAGCCACAGTAGGTTACACAAATTTTACTCAACTACCAATAGGATTCTGGCTCCATGCATTTCATGATAAAGCTCCCATAAGGAGATGTTTTTAAGATGATTCATAAGAATAGGGGTAAAATTCATATTTTTCACATATTAATACAAATTTTTATTTTCACTTCTTGAAATCATTGACCAAAACAACAGCAAATCAGAACACAAATAGCCTTCTGGTTTCGCTCTTCCCCAAGTTTTGCAATATAATTCTTTAAGAAAGAAAATGCACATGCATATGCATAGAATAGGGGAAATTACTTTAAAAATATATGTGTTAGAAGAAAGCTGCATGTAAACATATCATGGAGCATATGCTTGTAAAACACATTTATTGAGGAGAACTGCATAACAAAAAGCTTTTAGTTTTCCTGCAAATGTTAGAAAAAATGTACTCATTGATGTGGGAACAGGATGAAGTGAACCTGGAAAAGATGCAAACGTTGGATAAAATAAAGCAGACTTATCTAGTTGTACTGTTATGTACAGCATAGCTGTAAGTCCTCCATTTCCATTAATTATTGGCTCAGTCTAAGCTTTCTTGCCTTTTCTTGGGCAAAATTCAGGACACGTGCAAGAGTCCTCCTAGACCTGAGAAGTCCTGGCCCATTGGAGCTCTTCAGTCATTGCCAGTACACAATTTAAACTCTCTAGCTGCCGTAGTCCCTGTTGGCAACAGGAGCTGCATACATGCTCCGAACCATCAATGCAAACACCCCCGTGACATGCCCTTGTTTCTCTCTGCTACTGGATTCCCCCTTGCCCTTGAAACTTGCTTGTTTTGGGAAGTGAAGAGGATGGTTGGGAAGGAGGAGAAAACTAGCCATCAAGGAAGGTTTGTTTGACTTAGAGCATAATGCCTTGCAGATGTCAGAGCACGGCCCTTATCACAAGTCTGATCCATGCTGAGATAGCTACTCGTGTACCATGGATCTTTGGCGTCCAAGTTGAGCCAGGAAGAGCTGCTGAATCGAGAGTAGGAATGTAAATCCTTATCACAGATCCCACCTGCCCATCCCCCACAGCTGGGAGAGGTCAAGATGTCGTCACTTAGACTCAACTATTAGGAATTCTTTTTTTAAAAAAACCATTTGACAGAATAGTATTAGCACATACTGCACAAAAGTGGAGTCTTTTTGTAGGGCCATAGATGTAAAAGGTATGCTGTTTCTGCCCTCCTGCCCATCACCTAGTCAATTCCGTACTCTGCTGAGTTCACAGAGGGGGACAAGATTACTTTTATACAGACAAATGTGTGTAAATTCCTGAAAAAGTAACTCACTCACACACACACACACACACACACACACACACACACACACACACACACACACACACACACACACACACACACACACACACACAGAGAGAGAGAGAGAGAGAGAGAGAGAGAGAGAGAGAGAGAGAGAGAGAGAGAGATTCATTTTATTATTGTGGTATCCATGAGAAATCTGTTATGTTAAAGACACCCAAAGTTTTCCAAGAACAAATGATTTAGCAAGGGTTCTCCATATTTCTGCTTAAGGTTTTGACATTTGCTAGAAGCATTGTGCTCAAGATCCACCGGACAGTGGCTTTGTCCCATCATCACCCCACTTGAAAATTGCAGCATGTAAAGCACTGTTGCTTTACATGTTGTGTCTTCCTGGCTCAAGTTACAGGAAGCCAAATTTCAGTTGAATACAGTGGACCCTCATATAGCAAATGGTTTGTATAACATAAAATCTGTACAACATAAAAAATTCCAGTGATAGGAGAAATTTGCTTAACAGAATCATCTATGGGAGGAAACCACACAACATAAAAATAGTCATGATTAGGGATTACTCTGTTTTCAAAGCATTCCTATGGGAAATTTGTATAAAGGAAAATTTGCTTAACATAATTTCATTTGGAACAAATTAATTCCTTTATACAAGGTACCACTGTATTTGGGAAAATGTCCAGACTGTTAGAGCAGTATGACAAGAAATTACTTCAAGAGGTGGTAAGTGCTTCAACACTAGACGCATTCAAGAAAATTTCAGACAACTACCTGGCAGATATCCTTTGATATGCATTCCTGCATTAAGCAGAGGGTTAGACCAGATGGCGTTATACGCCCCTTCAAGGTTCATTATTCTATGATTCTTTGTAGAGTGACGGCTCTAGGCAAACCCAAGGGTGATTGCTCTAATGGAAACCAACTTTATTCTCAAAGCCTGTAAAAGAAAAGGTTGCAGGAAATTTGGGGATAAAATTGCTTCACCATCACTGTTCTTTGTCAATGGCTACTATTGTTTTTGAGAAGCAAATGCCGAAGTGCTGACCCTCAAACTAGAAAAAGTCCTGTTTAATCATCATATCTTTCCGCCCTGCATTTCAGAGCTGGCGCTAGGGCCTTTTCCTGCTAACAATGGTAGCCATTGACAAATAAAAATGATTGCAGTTTTCAGAAACCCATTCCTTGAGATAGATGGCAGGGGAGGCGAATGTTGATTCATCTCAAATCAGGGCTGAGCCTTCCCAGAGTTCAGTACAGCAGGGACTCTCTGGCCTCCGCTTTAGAAGATGCCTGCCATAGCAGCTTGGAGTCTGGCTGGTAACCAGGAAACCTCTGGGGGCGGCAGTGGGGAGGCAGGGACAATGGATCAAATGGCAGAGGAAGAAAAGAATTCACCCAACAAGCACATTTCCAAACACCGTTTTCACCGAAAGTGAAGTCCCTGAAAAACCTGTGGAGACTTCTTCCTTCCCTCTTACCCCATTTCCATACCTTATCCCTGCAAACAAGACCAAATGCTTGAAAAGTATGGGGATAGGGGGTGGTGTTTGTATCATTTGGACACCACCTCTCAGAATTCTCCAGGAATTTCTGAGGCAGTATTTTGGGACTTCTGGCCCACAAACACACACTTATATTACTCACCTGGACAAAGCTGAAGCCTCCTTCAAAACCTTAATTCAGGCATGTCCAAACATTGGCCCTCCTGATGTTTTGGACCACAATCCCCAGAATTCTAAGCTTAAGACTGTCAGTGACAAAGGACTGTGGGAGGTGCGGTCCAAAACATCTGGAGGGCCAAAGTTTGGACATGCCTGCCTTAATTTCTTGCCTCAGTGCTTCGTGGGACAATGCTGCCACCATGTTCCCTGGAGATGGTAGTCTTCCTATCCTTTATGCTCTATAGAGGGTGCCTTCTGAAGAAGTGTCACTCCTCGGAAAAATGATGGTAACAGCCTCCCTAGAAATAATGAAGCATGAAGTGAAGAATTCTCTTAGAACGAAGCCTCGGCCTTGTCCAGGTGAGTGGAATGAAGGAGTATTTGTGTGAGAAAACTCCTAGAATTTGTCCTCAAAAATTCTTGAAAACTAAATTAAGAATCGGAGACTCGGGGGTGGGGGGGAGAGAATGGCACAGTCCTAGAGTGCTTTCCCACGCACACTATAATCCACTGCAAAGTGCTCCCAGATGCGGAGCATAAAATTGTTTTCCCACGAGCAGAGGACTATAAAATAAATAAAGTTCGACCACGCCCACTTAAGAGCATTTTACAAGTACCTGCTCTGGAGGTGGTAAAATCTTTGTCGCTGTTTTGATGCGGACCTTTTACTTTGTGCAAGCAGGAGGAGGAAGTGAAGTGAAAGGAGTGACTGGTGCTCATTCAGTGCTTTCTATTGTCAGTTCCTGGAGGACTCAGGGGCAGAGTAGGAAATAGCATATCCTCAGCGGCCCTCTAGTGCTTTAGCCAGCATGCCAGTATATAGCCAAGAAGGGGGTGGGATTTAGACCCACTAACAGTCCAGGGAACCGATGGGGAAAATTGCACTTTGCTGCAGTTCTCAGGCATCAGATCAGATCGGTTGTGGATTTTCAAAAGAGGACCATGGGAACACTGGATCCACAACATCAACCACGTGACCACTGGGGTGTGTGATTCGGATCAAAGTTTTCAGCTGATTGTAGTGGTCGTGTGAAAGCGCCCCTAGTTAAAAGCTTTTTGGACTGAGGATTCTGAGAATTGTGGTCCAAATGTTAATGCTTCCACGCTCTGATACGGATTCCCTTCTCCTTTCCAGAGAACAAACCCGTAATGAAGAGCTTGACCCTGCCTCCGTCGGCCTCTCTGCCAATGAAGCTGGTGAGCCTGGAAGAGGCTCAGGCACGAAGCCTCTCAGCTTGCCACCCTGCCCGCAAGGAACGGCGGGAGAACAGTTTACCAGAGATTGTCCCAGCCACTGGCTCCTTCTATCACACCGTACTTGACCTCCCTGACAGCAAGTAAGTTGGCCTACCTCTCCATATATAATAAGAATCGAACATAAACCATGTGGTAGGCATAGGGTCAGCCAGTCCATTCATGCCTTAGGACTCCTCTTGCGTTGCATCAATAGAAGGGGAAGAATGGTTTCTTGCAATGCTGCTCTTGCCATCAACATAAGAGCCACCACTGGCTCTTCTCTTCAGCTTCTGAGGCACGACACAAGACAGAGACAGAGCAGCAAATGGCATCCCATCCTTTCAAGTCTATCCTAAGCCTGTCATGCTATTACAGCCCCTGATGGCTGGTGCTCACAAGTTCCTCTTTTGCTTCATGGCAGCAAGAAGGCAATCACAATGAATTAAATTGATGATAACATTTTGCTCCCTCTTTTTGATACTGCAGGTCTGCCCCCTGAAGTGACTGGGTCAGATTGCTTAAAGCTCCCCCCAGCCTTGCTTCTTTTGTTGCTAAGAGCTTGACATGGGTGTCTAAAAGACAAGAGCTCAAAGTGCTTGTTGCAACGGAAGAAGACAGTTCCAGTCCCCACTCCCAAAAAAGTAAAGGTCTTTCACATCCCCTGCCTAGTCCATGATAAAATACATTGTAGAACCTAGAAAAGCTAAATAATTCAGGTTTTGCTCCTTGAAGCCTCTAATCCAGGGATGGGGAACCTTTAGCCCTCCAAATGTTTTGCACCACAACACCCACAGTCCTTTATCATTGACAATACAGACTCAGAATTCTGGGACTTGCAGTCCACAACATCTGGAGAGCCAGAAGTTCCCGATCCCTGCTCTAACCCTTATGGCCTGGGTTCAAAATGGGTGTGAGGTTCCGGAAGTGACACACCAAAAAGTACCTTTCTCAAGCTCTCAACACTAGACATGGGTGATTCATATTTATATTCCCTGGGGATATGAACATGAATTGCAGCACCACCAATGCCACAGAGATGCCTTCCCTTCCCTGCCAGAACTGGCTGGCCCGCTCAATGTTTGCAGCATTCAGCTCTCTCATTCAGCTATGCCAGTTGCAGAAGCAGGCCAACCAGCTCTTCCCAGCTTCCTCCTATATCCATTCTGTCAAGGAGGCAGGATAGAGAGTCTCCCTGGTCTGTGTGGTGCCATGATTTGTATTTGTATCTGCAAGGATACAAACGTGAATTGCCCGTGACTACCCAACACATGAACCCTTCAACACTGGTGACGGAAATGCCAATATTCCACAAATGTGCTACATTTTCAGTGTCTGAATAATTTCTTCCTTAGAAGAGGGGGATAGTGGTTAGAATGGTGGATGACTCTGGAGACCTGGGTTCAAATCTCTGCTTGACCATGGAATCTTACTGGCACAGTAGAACTGGTAAAACTGCAACTTACTGTAAATGTCTCATTTATCTTGAGAACCCTATTTGGGTTGATATAGGTCAGTTTTGACCTGGTGGCACACTATATGTATGAATATGAGAGGTAGGCATCATGGATCCTTCTAGCCCAATATTGCTTCTTGTGTCAGGAAGCAATACCATCAAGGATTTTCTCTATCCCAGTTGCTCCAAATAGGCGGAGGTCTTGAATGAACTTGGGACCTTTCACATACGTATTTGTATTGCTCCCTCTGCCACGTTGGATCTCTTATGTTTCAAGCAGACAGGTGGAGGTAAGTCTTGTTCTGAAGGAAGGGCTTTTGCTGTTGTGCTTCATTTCAGATGTAGTTTCGGTCCTCATGAGGGGAATGCTAAGCCTAGTTACAACGATGGCTTTGAGGATCTGTAGTAAGAGAGCCACCTGCTGGTGGAACCCCCCCCCCACTGCACCTCCAAGGGACATCTCTCTGACTTCATATCTCTCAATCCTTCTTGATAGGGTGGTCGATGGTCCAGCTTTTCATTCCTGGTGCACAACGCAGAGCCTGCTACAAGACGACATAAGTGGTCGCGGGAGCTTCATGTCGTCTGTATGTCGAGGGCTTTGTCTGTCCTACTTTCTTGTTACTTAAACCGCCGTCTGTCTGTGGTAGTCAGTCGGATCCAAGTAACTTCATGAGTTATTAGCCACTGCATCGCAACGTCTTCATAAGACGATAACATTAAATTCACAAATCCAAGAAGTGTTAATGAGAATAGTGTGTTGAACAGAGACGTGAGATGTCTGGGACTGGATCAAAATTATGGCCAGAATCCTACTGATGTTAACATACAATTTGTGTAACCCTGTTGTAGGTGATTTCAGCTAATTGACAAGGTGTATGTGGGTTGCGCAGCTGAGTGTGTGATCAGGCATGTACTTCAGATCCACTTTGGTGCCTTGTCAATTAGCCACTCTTAATCACAGCATGTTAAGATAATTCTAGAGCAATGCCAATAGGATTCTGGCCAAACTAGTCCCAGAATTAGTTACTTACCATCAGTGTTACAATTTTCTAAAAGTAACTCTTCCCAATTTTTCAGAAATACCCCAGATGTTGTTCTTTATATGGCCTTTAAACAAAAAGGTTACAACCAAAGATAAAAACTTCGCCTGGGGTCTGTGAAATCATATTCTCAGTCACAGCATGAGTGACCCTTTGATACATGTGATTTTCTTCCTCTAGACATTTTCAAGGCTGTCTCCCCATAATTGTGGGAATAACTGAGGCAAAAAAGGATTGAGGTTATCTCATGTTAACTGTCACTCCCAATGCACTATAGTTATGACTTTGTGACTGAGAAAAACAATTGCCTGCAAGTAGTCATATTATTTATTTTGTTTCATCTATGAACTTACTCATCAGCTTTTGGCACTCCCTACATTGTATATATCTCAGAGAGGCATTATTGGGACGGAAAAAATCAGACTTCAACCAAGTCAGATTGCTTTTTTATCTGGCCACCAGCATTATCCACCCAGCCTGTATCTCAGATGTAGGTGCCCACAGCTGGACTGATAAAAGCATCCTGCCTGCATAGCAGCTTTTCAACTTCCTAAAATGCTACTCAGAAGGTAGAGGGAACTTTGAATGGGCTACGATGGAGAGCAGCTAATAATCTGTGGAACCAGAAAAGGTGCAGAAGAGAGTGACTAAAATGATTACTGGGCTGGGGGACCTCCCCTATGAGGAAAGGCTAAAACATTCGTGGCTCTTTAGTCTGGAAAAAAGGCACCTGAGGGGGAATATAATTGAGATATACAAAATTATGCAAGGCATGAGTAAAGTGGATAGAGGGATGCTCCTCTCCCTCTCACAAAATACTAGAACTAGGGGACATCCACTCAAATTGAGGGTTGGGAGAGTGAGAACAGACAAAAGAATCCCCCCCAGCATGTTGTTAGTCTGTGGAACTCCCTGCCACAGGATATGGTGATGGCATCTGGCCTGGATGCCTTCAAAAGGGGATTGGACAGATTCCTGGAGGAAAAGTCCATTGCAGGTTACAAACCATGATGGAGATGTGTAATCTCCAGGCTTAAAACCAGAGTACTTCAAGGGCCAGATGCAGGAGAGTGGTATTAGGAGACAGATATCTAGTCTCGTGTGCTCCCAGAGGCATCTGGTGGGGCCACTGTGAGATACAGGAAGCAGGACTACATGGTCCTTTGGCCTGATGCAGTAAGGCTCTTCTTATGTTCTTATGTTATGTATTAAGTGACACTAACTCAATGTTTTAAAAAGCTATATCTCGAAAACTAGGCAACGTGTGTTGTGACTGCAATTGGATGAAGGTGCACATCTGACTACACTGAAAAGGGTTGCTTTGCTGGGAGTGGTCTCGCTTAAAACAACCCTTCCATCCATTGTGCCAACCCAGCTTCCCAAAATAGTAATGGAACAAAAAGGTCCACCTTGGATATGGATAAGGATTGGGCTAGAGCGCTGTTCCTTGTATGTCATTTGATCACCAGGAAATAGCTTGCACCCGACGAGCGGTCCAAAATGTATGTTTTATGCCTGTGTGATCACACCCTATATTTGTTCCAGTACGTATGAGCATGCACTTTTGTGTATGGCCAACAATAGTGTGACATTCCCCTGCAACAGTAAAGGCCAGATATTTGAATTTGGTCACTGGGAGTCCTGATCAACAGTGTTGGATCTCAGATGCAGGTTGACATTTCTCCTGGTCTTCAGGCAGAGGAAGGAAATCTCAAAAAGCTGGCAGCTGGGAGGGGGGGAAAGAAAGTATGATTGTTTTTCCTTGTGGGGTGTCCCGACTGGACAACAGGTCTGCACCTCAGCACAAAGGTGTTCGCTTATATGTTGTATGTTGTGTGTTGCTTCTCTCTCAACTGGTGCCTGCCTTGCCTCTGTGACATCATAAGGGGGTCTTCCCTGCGACAATAGAAGAATCCACACCTTCATCTCAGATTCTGTCTCTTAAATCACAGGGAATGTGATGTTGTTGATGCAGCAAACATAGTGTTGTCCTTCTTTCATGGCTTAAAGGCTTTAGCTCTGCACTTTTGGAATAGGTCTCTGTCTGTGCCATTTGTGAACGGTCAGGCTTCTAAAAGCAGCAGCTACTATCTGAATTTAGATACGATAAAAAGAGAACAATCTTGCATACATTCCACCATCTTTTTAGTAAAGTGCTGCTTCCCTTACCAATCTCTTAACTGTTTTCTTTTTCCAGGAGAAAGTTATCCACAAAATCCAAGAAATGGAAATCTATCTTCAACCTGGGCCGTTCGGGCTCAGAAACAAAGACTAAACTGAGTCGCAATGGGAGTGTATTTGTACGAGGAGGGCAGAAACTCTCTGGTAAGGACCATCCTATAACCTTAGAACTGTGGAGCTGGAAGAGATTCTTTGTAGATCATCAAACCTGTCAAAGAGGCACGGGGGTGGGGGTGGGGCACTGAACTTCCAACCTCTGGCTTCGCAGCCAGGTGTTTAAGCCATTGAGCTATCCAGCAGTTTTGGTAATAGCTTTCATGGACAGGGGCATATCTGGGTGGTGGTGGTCCAGAAGGCTACATCTGCCCCAGGCGCAGCAGTCTGGGGGTGCCTGGAGGGGGAGGAAGTCTTGCACCCTCCCACCACCCAGCAGTCCTCCTTTCCCCTAAGGCTTGGTGACGGCACCCCCTCCGCCACCTCTGCCACCGCGTGCCAGGTGAGCAGGAAAGCAGGCAAGCAGGCAGGAGCATGGTGGCTGCAGCGCCCTCCTCCTCCTCCTCTTCCTTGCCTTGGTGGGAGATATGTAAGGCAGGCGCATGCACATATGCGCGCGCGTGCACACACACACACACACACACATCCGCCCATGCCCATGTGCATGTGCACACACACACACACTCCATGCCCGCAGGGTTCGGTCCCCTGTTGCTGGGTGGGTGCAATGTGGGGGGGGCAGGAAGGGCACAAAAATGAACTTTGTCCCCAAGCACTCCAAATCCTGGCTACACCTCTGTTCATGGACAGCTACGTACTACTTAGCTTTGCCTTGTCGCTCCTTCTTTGGCTACCCGAGAAATGTTCCAGCAGGTTGCAAAAGACCATCCATGCTCATGAAGTTAGAAGATCCAGAGAGCCTGGGGGGGGGGAGGAGACTTTGGACGATGAGCAGCGCAAGGGGGAGATCACATAGTTAACCTCTTGCATCATGTGGTGCATCACCAGGGGCACAATGAAAAGCAGTCAGGGCCGCAAGCATAACAAGCGGACTGCTGTGAATGCTTTCCATTATATCTTGAGGAGAATATGTATCTCTTAGTTAGACGCAAGCACATACAGAGGTCAAAGACGCTGCCAGAACTCAGTGACTAAGAATATGCCTTTAGCAGTTGCTTTGTCAAGGAAAGGTCTCCAAGCATCATGGGAATGGCTACAGTTTCCATCTTGTCAGGATTTATGCTTCTGCTTAGAGTGCTAATGAAGGGGCGTGGTGGCTCAGTGGACTAAGGGCGTTTATACATGACCCCTAAACTCCGAGGCAAATGGCTCCCAGCTCCAGAGCTTTAAAATGTTTCCCCACCAGCTCCGGAGTTAACAGGAAATTAAGTGCGGCCACGCCCACTTTAGCGCGTCCCAGCGCACCTTTCAAGTATCTGCTCTTCCGGGGTGAAAACTGCTTGATGCGGTATAACGATAGTGAGTGCGGGGCTCTCCTCACTTCTGTTTGTTGTTTTTTTGGCTCCTGCCCCTTTAAGAGCTACTTTACAGAGACAGGAATGTTGCCGCGGCAAGAGTGGAGGCAGAATGGAGGTGAGCCACAATCTTTTCTTCCTTTTTTTTCTCCCTCCCCTCGCGCAGCCAGCAGCCAGGGTGGGGACACAGGAAGAGTGACAAGCCCCTAAGATCTCTGGTCTGAATTTAAGTGGCCAGCGGATCTTAGGGGTCGTGTAAAAGCGCCCTAAGTGTCCGAAAACTGTCGACTTCAATGTCAGAAGTTCGGCGGTTCGAATCCCAGGTGCCACACAACAGAGCAAGCTCCCACTGATAACCCCAGCTCCTGCCAACCCAGCAGTTCGAAAGCATGGAAATGCAAGTAGATAAATAGGTACCGCTGTAAAAAGCGGGAAGGTAAAACAGTGTTTCCTTGCAGCCATGCCAGCCCCGTGGCCATGGACTTGCACAACACTGGCTCTTCGGCTTGAATACGGAGATGAGCACCGTCCCTAGAGTTGGACATGACTAGCACACATGTGTGTGGGGAACCTTTACCTTTTAGGGCCTTTTTACACGACCCCTAACATCCGCTGGCCACTTAAATTCAGACCAGAGATCTTAGGGGTTCCTCGCTCTTCCTCTGTCCCCACCCCCTCCACACTTCCTGGTTGCTGGCTGCCTGAGGGAGGGAGAAAAAAGAAAGAAAAGAATGCCAGTTTACCTCCGTTTTGTTCCAGGCCGCATTCAGATCTCTTAAAGGGGCGGGGCACAAAAAAAGTACAAACAGAAGCCAGGAGAGCCCCGCACTCACTATCCTTACACCGGATCAAAAATTTGTCACATCCAAAAAGCAGGTACAAGAAAACTGCTCTGGGTCACGCTAAAGTGGGCGGGGACACACTTAATTGTCTGCAAAGTCCGGAGCTGGTGGGTAAACATTTTTAAGGTCCGGACCTTGCAGCCATTTGCAGCGGACCTTAGGGGTCGTGTATAAACACCCTTAGAGTGCTAAGAGGAAAATCAGCATCACTTAAAACTAGTGCTCATTGGCCTTTGTGATAAAAAGAAAAGAGATGCAGCTAAGAGTGTTTAAGACAGTTAATGTTGTTTGGTACCTCTCTGACGGTCATGGCTTCATTTTAAGGACTCTTTCATGGCCAGCAATCTCTTCTTAAAGGTTCTTAAGATTCTTTTTTTTTTGGGGGGGGGGAGCTGTCATGTCCCTTTCAGAACTACAGCATAGTTTTCCACTTAGAAGTCTCTGGTAAAATGATATCTCAGGAGGGGAAGGCTATATAATGACTCTTTTGAATAAGGTGGGAAAATATATCTGCACAAATAATTGAGGCAGCCTTGTGCCAGCTTAGCTTGGACCTTCGTAGCCTCAAAACACAGGTGAAGATATGGAAAATATAATATTGCTGCTCCGTTTCAGCAACTGTGGTTTGTATGAATGCATGTCCTGTGTTTTGCAGTTATATTTTAACCTTCAGATCACAGAACATTAAATTGAGTGCATTACAACCTTTCTCTTTACAGAAAAAGCTACCATCAGGCCAGCTAAAAGCATGGACTCCCTTTGTTCCATTCCAGCAGAAGGTGAGCTTTTGGCCAGTGTGTGCCAGACACATCATGTTGATATGACATGTTAGCAAGGACTTTGTGGGCAGTTGCCTATGTAGGTTTTTGAGGAATGTATTTGCATATTACTTGTTTTAGTAGGCTTATTTAATGTCCCCAAAGCTTTGCATCCTTCTGTAAATATAGGTTGGTAGAATCAGAGGGTTGGAAGGCCACCCAACGGTATCCAGTGGTTATTTCTGCCTTTCTCATTTCAGTGCAGTTATTTCCAGACAAGCTTAGCAATGCCTTTGGTGGTAATTTCAGGCTTGGGAAGTACATGGAGATGAAAAAGGGAGTATGTAGACGCACTGCTGTTCTCACTTTCTCTTACATTTATGCATTTTTCAAAGCAAGGATGGCTCTTAGCCTGTTTCAGGAGCTGCGAAGGAGTAGCTAGTAAGGGAAGCAAAGAAGATCTGTGGGTACCATAAAATATTTCCAGGAGTGTTATTGGGGCTGTGAGCACCACATTGGGAGCTCAGCAAGAAATACGAGTGATGAGCTGCTAGAAATTTACTACCATCTAACAAGTATGTTTATAGGCACAGAGGTCTCCATTTATAAGTTAGTGTGTTTGTGTGCACGTGCAAATGTGCATACATATATTATTAAAATTACTCTGTAATGAGAAATTGCAATTTCCCATACCACAATGTATATATTTAAGTATACATAATATTACTTTTGATATTTTATTTGGGGTCGTGGAAGAGATACAACAAATGGAATTTCAAATCACATAGCACAGTTTAATACATATACCAAACATCTAAAAGATATGAGCCCAACATCTATAACAATTTAAAGCAAAACAATTCAAGCTGAGAAACAACATTGTGATCCCAGCAATAAGAGCGACTGATTGTGTTTGCTACTCAAAAATTGTTAACTAGGGATTGAAATCGGAGTGGGAAAACATGTAGTAGAGAATTTGTGGTTAGCTCTGAGAGTGTTGGAGAGGAGTGACTAAGGCAGATTCTGCATTTCAGACATCAGACATCAGAAAGCAATCCCATGTTTAAGTCCTGAAAACCAGTCACATAAATTAGCAAGCTAGTTTGCTAATTATGTGAGTTAGGGTGTGTGGACTGTGTATGTGGGAATCGCCCACAGTTTCGGAAGTTAAAAAATGCCTTCTCCTAGTGGCAGGTTATATGTAATGCCTGTTTTGGCTCAAATTTCTCAGATACAACGCTGGGAGAAGCTTCAGAAGAACAGGTTTCATTTCTGACTCTCAATCCTTGGGGGGGGAACAGTGTGAAGACTCACATCTAGTTACTGGTTGTTACCCCTTTTTCTCTGGCGTTGCTGGGAATCGTAGGTCATCACTATACTGTTGGCAATATGCTTAAAATTTGCTTCCTCTTTTCTTTAGGAGATGATCCTAAAAGCCACTTCAAGCGCACAGTCATGACTGGGGGGGTTCTTTGTTCCAGCCATGAAACCACGGATGGGGAGCCCAAGCAGCTCATGTGACACCAGCAAGCAGGAAACAGAGGGTTATCCAAAGGGCACCGTGAAGGGGGCAGAGGGAGGGGCAGAAGACAGTGGTGAGAACAACAATCCTCGTCCAACTCAAGTCAGGCCTCTTCCTGAACAACTGAAAGTGTTCCGAGCCGTTGAAGACCCCGAGAATGAGCAAACCTCCCCAATGATGTGCCGTATGTTCTACACTTCCAACGACGGGATGGCCAAGTCAGGGTTCCACGGGGCTCTCTTCCCCTTGGAAGCTTCTCCTCGACACCAGCGGAAAGCCTTGAACATATCGGAGCCGTTTGCCGTCTCGGTGCCCCTTCGGGTGTCTGCGGTCATCAGTATCAACAGCACCCCTTGCCGGGTGACGGCCAAAGACAAGCCTGCCTTCTCCAGCCTGCAAGAATCTTCTTTCCTGGGGCAGGACGGTGCCGTTGCCCTAGTGCCTGAAGGAGACAGCCATGATAGGCTGGAGCATGTCACCATTAAGGAGGAAAAGACGCCCGAGTCCAAATCATTAGCAGGTAAACTGAGAAGAAGGCTGCAGGGTGGTGTCTTGAACATAACATAAAAAACGTGACCTTGGAAAAAAATTTTTGCTCATGATTCCTCCACCCAAGGAGAGAGAAACTCATTAGGGTATGTGGTGGTGGTGGTGGTGGTGGGTAACTCCAAAAGGAGTTGCTAATATACAACTGAAATAAAATAGAGATGAGGTAGAAAATCCAATTCAAAAGGGACCAGTTTGGGCTGAAAAACATGGGTGAAGCAAGCTTTCACTGTATCCTCATGATTGCACCCAATGGTCCCTCCTTCTTTGTCTATAAGCCCCCAATAATGGGTCAACATTAAGAGTGCTTTGGGCAGTACATGTTGAGGGGCACAGAGTATACTGGCAGAGCCTCTCTCAATCTTATACAAAAAAGCAGAGAATACCAAGAAGGAAGATTGGAGTTGGCACACTCTTGGCCCTTACTGAAAATGCCACTTTATTTATTTTTTTAAATCTTATTGAGGCATATGTTATGTGTCCCTGCTATGTGTTCAAGTGTCAAGGTTCATCCTTCATTTTTTGTGGGCAATGTGATGGGCTAGCAAGAAACAAGGAAGTCAAGTCAGAAGCTGGATTGTACCTACAAAGTCCGAAATCCTTTCTAGCCTACAAAAGGCTCCTTTCACCGTACCCATACTCTGATGGTGGCAAGGGACACTGGTCTCTTTCACAGCATTTGCTTCTCATGGAGAAGACCCCAAGTTCAGTCCCTTTTCTGATAAGGACATGAAAAAACTTAGTCTGACTCCTGGGAATGAGATAGTTACTGGGCTGTGGGTACCCACAGTGTGGCCTGGGAGAGACGATTTTATTTTATCTGTTTTTTCATTTATTGTATTTGTATTCCACCTTTCTCTGCTGCAGAAACCAAAGTAGCATATAACAATTTAAAAAAGTTTTGATTAAAGAACATAGTGAATAACCGTGCTAGAACAGCATTAAACAAATGATCATATTATAACAAATGCATAATTAATATGGTTTAAAATCAGTTCACAGTATTTGCCGACAATGCCATTAGCAAAAGAGCACCTCCCATTAGAAGATCCTGAGCAGTCAACCAGTTTCGCCTGGAGGGCAGGAGAATAGCAAAATTTACATTGGATGCAGCTGGCATAATATCTAAGCAGAGGGAACTGGTACATCCAGTGGGGGCAAGAGTACAAATGGGAGGCAGAGTCTCAACAAGATGTATGGAAATATCATCAACATAGAAGAGCCTCATGGTGCTGCAGCTGTAACTGTGCTCATGACCTGGGGTTCAGTCCCAAGTAGCTGGCTCAAGGTGGACTGGGTCTTCTACCTTTCAAAGATTGGTAAAAATGTGTGCCCAGCTTGCTGGGGGTGGGAAGGGAATGGTAGCCTGCATAAATAAATTGTGAGCTTACCCTGAGAGTGCTTGAAGCACTATGGGGCGGTATTTAACAGAACACTTTATTCTTATCTAAAAAGCTCAGGCTTGATACATGTCGGCTGTGGCCTTCTTCACGAGCTAAGCATAAGACACAGGAGCACATGCTCGTGCAGTTGCACACACACACACACACACACACACACACACACAATAACTGGCTAGGAAGTTAATGTTTCAGTTTTCTAATATCTATATAGTTAACAGTATACTGTATATATTTATGAATATGAACATTATATGATCAATGTACTTCTGGTAGAGAGAAATCTCTTGGCCACAGATTAGAATTATACGACTATTTTGCTTCCTCTGGTTCTGCTCCTTTATCCACCAGTGAATTTTCTGTAGCTTCTTTCCCATCCACCCCCCCCCCCATTTTTTTCTTCTGATACAGATCATTCTATTGAGGAATTAGCAGTGGCCAAGAAGCTGGAGTGTGCTGATGCTCAACAAGAAATAAGCACCGAGAGGGCAAAGGATGCTATCAACCACTGCAGCCACGTTCTGGAGGGGAAAGAGAACCTGGAACAAGAACCAGCAGTCAGGATTCCATCAAGCCAGCAGAGGACTGGCCAAGCAAGTCAAGTCCAGCGTGGCATTCAAGAAAGTGTAGAGCCAGGCGATTGGCAACAGGAGGCACAGAGGGATAAAGCAGAGGACATCTCACACTTTAGGGACCTGGTAAGAGTTCATTAATGGTTAACCTTACCTAGCAGTGGCTACAGGATTAACGACCGTAGTGCACAGACCTTGAAGGTCCCACGTTCAATCCCCAACATCTCAAGGTTGGTCTCGAACAAATCCTGCCTAAAATCTTGGAATGCTCTAGTGAATCAATGTCAGTAAAAACAGGCTAGATTAAAAAAGACTTACGAGATAATGAACACTTCTCTATATTTCCATATTCCAGTGTTTCATTAAATGCAGTAGAAAAAGGTCTCATCAGTTTGTTGCATAAACTCTAAACTTCTTTTGCTAATAAAGTTGTTTTTGTTAAACTGCACACCTTCCATCAAACTATCTTATACTATATACCACATTTTTCTGTCTACAGGATGCCCCCATGTATAAGATGACCACCAAAATTACAAAAATTAATAAACACATCCACTTGTTTGAACTTTAAACACTTTGTGTCAGACCACATTTTAATTGATGGAAATTTGAAAGTAATTTTATTGATGACAGTATTTTAGTATCCAGGTCTGTGACACTGTCCCTCTGTCTCTGAAATCTTGTTGCTTATTACATAAAGTCAAAACTACAGTAGGCTCATTGAATCACTGGAAATGACGGAAGACCTGACCAACCAAATCCCCACTGTTTCTATGGGCCTACTTTAGTTGTGATTTACTATGCTATCAAGATTTCAGTCTGAAAGTCCCCAGTGCCTAAAGTCTTGTTTCTAACCATGCATGCTATTCTACATTTGCTTATCTGATGCTCACTGCCTTTCTTTTGCTGTTCTTCAGTTCATCAAGTTGACCCCAGAGTGTAGTTTAAAGTAAGATGATATCGCAACCATGGCCTTGATCTTCAAAGGGTCAAAGCTATTTTATATACCAAATGTTCTTAAATTAGGCTTTGTTGTGAAATTGGTGAATTCACCTTTTCACCATGAAATAACCCATTCTACAGAATTGTGTACAAATTCCTGCTTGCAAGAAGGCTTTGAATTCACACTTATTAGTAGTATTCATTCCACTCTACTTATCTATGAAAGAGTCTGTTAATACTGAAGATGACTAATACGGATGAAATGCATTAATGTATTATATTTTATCATTCTACATTATCCTTGTTGTTCAGTGTGATTTCAAGATTCATTTGGCATTCTAGCTGCCTAGTTTTAGTTTGTTTATTAAATGCATTTATATGAACTTTGTGTTTTCATATCCTCTGTTTCACCATTGTAGCCTCAATTTACCGACATGTGCTAGGAGATCCCATTATGTTGATTTTGACCCCTATGATACCTTCAGTGTTCTGGTTTGCCGTGTCAATGTGTCAGACAGGCACTACCCACTAGCAGCTATAGGAAGGGGTCACTGCTATTTAATAATGATTTTTTTTCCTAAATGGGAAATGCTAATCCATATAAATCTGAATATAGAACGACTTTTACAAACAACTCAATTGGGGTTTTTGTGAATTCCTTCCACTATTCCACAATGTCACAATGTGGCCTGAATTTTAAACATTTAGTTCCAGATAGAGCAACATCTGGAACTAAGCAGCTAAGATTTCTACCTTCTGTGGAAGTAAACTTCCATATATCAGTGTTTCCTAATTAGGGTATTGGTGTTTTTTTAAAACTATTTTTCCAGCACACACATACTTTGTATTGCTTTCTAAATCCTGCTCAGAATCCTGCTCACTAAGGAAAATATACATTTGAAAAAGTTCCACAGAATGCATTTATTTGTATGCATCTGTTCATAACTTTTAATCTTTGCTCAGAAAGCATAATGTAGGAAACGTATCTGGGCAGAAAGAAGAGGAGTAGAATCTAATTAAAAAGGAACTGTCCTGAGACTGTTGTTTCTACTTTTTCAGGCACAGGCAGATCATTCCAGCACTGCAATGGAGACACTGTGGCCAGAAATTCAGCAAGAACTGAAAATTGTTGAGTCTGAAGAGGAGCTCCAGTTTGCAGTGGTTTCCCCTGAGAAAGGACAACAACAGCAGAAGTTTAAAGCTAGCCCTACATCAATATCATCCTCAGAAGCACACAATGTTACACATAGCTCTGTTCTTCCTTTGCCCCCTCTGGAGGATAAAAAGGGGGTCAGAAACATACTGGCTGAATCTGATGTTCCATTATGTGGTGGTTCTTCTGAAAGACCCAAAGATGCCCCTGTTTGTGACTCCAAAGTGTTCAGAAAGCAGGATGATGTTTCTCCCACCTTACCAAACCTGGAAAATATCCCGTGTGGGGTACCATGTTCAAAAGTGTGTCTGGAAAATGAGGATGCAAGGCATGGCTATCCACCCACATCCCGAGAGCAGAAGCTGTCATCGAAACCACAGGAAAGCACCACTGTTTCAAGAGATGAATCAATGTCACAGCCCAGCCTAAAGCATGTGGACCAATCAGAGTGGGAAGGAAAGAACTGGCTTCTTCGAAGGGAGAAGGACCACACAATCGATGTCAGACAGGCAAAGGAATGTCATAGCATGTGTTCAGACACTGAGGAGCAGGCCAGCTCAAAAACCTTAACTGCAGTGGGACTGGGAGCAGAACATGTCAAGAGGATCAACAGCAATGATCAAGCCCAAGACTCTCTTGACCAACAAGAGGAAGATACCTGGGTGGATCATGTCCAGAGTTTAGAGTTGGTAGAGCCATGGGAAGATCACCAATGGGTCACCAGCCCTCTCCATTCCCCTACATTCAAGGACACCCTGGGAAAGGCACTTCAGGGGTTTCAGCCACCAAGCCAAGGAGGGACTCAGGGACATTTCAAGAAGCCATGCTTCAGCCGTAGCTTTTCCTTGGACAGCAAAGATTTTGTGAAGAAGCACTGGGCTATTCAGGTGCCTATTATGAATACAGAGGATGAGCATTGTTGTGGTGACACTCAGCCAAGTGTCAGAGAATCCTCACCAGCACAATGGAAAGAAACGGAGAGAGTAGAAGCCTGGCTGAATCTATCAGAGGAACATTCTCAGCATGTTGAGGCAAGCAAGAATGCTTTGAGCATCGATGCAGCCTTGGCAGCTAAAGAATTTCCATCTGTTCACCCTCCTTCTGAGAAAGAGTCACATGAGAAGGAAGTGTATGTGGTCAAAACAGACAAGGAAGTCTCAAAGCTGGAGTATCCTTTGTTACAAAGCAATTCTGGGAACAGTGCTTTAAATTCAACTAGCCCAGAAGAAACTTCACTTAATGTTCAAGAGGGAGACAGCCCTGGAGCTGCTGTCATCAAAGCCAGTGGTGTAGAGTCACAGGGCAGTAAAGGTGAAGATATCCCTTGGAAAGAGAGGCCAAGGCCATCCTCCCTCAACCTGGAGTCTGTGCTTCCATCTACTAACCTTTTTAACTTTGAGAGTCTTTCCGTACCCAATCCTCCTCGGCATTACCTGTGTGGGCAAAAAGAAGTTAAGACCAGTGACTCTGTGCCATCACTTCCTGTTTCCTGCCCAAGCAAGAACAGAATGGACCTATGGGGTTCTCACTTTGATCCCCAAGACATAGACCTCGACTACATCATGATGGCTCATGCTGCCACCGGCCGCCGTAACTCAGCTCCAGTCAGCGTTTCAGCAGTCAGGACCTCTTTCATGATTAAGTTGTGCCAGGCTAGAGCTGTGCCAGTCATTCCACCCAAGATTCAGTATACACAGGTCCCCCAACCCCTACAGACACAGAACCCCAACTGCAGGACCCAGATTGCACCAGAGAATAAAGAGATGGAAGCCAATGGAAGCCAATGTAAGTCAGTTCAAAATGCCCAGCTACAGGCCCCAAAGAGCCCTTCACTTGATAGGAAGGGGAAAGAAAACAATAATGCAGCCCTAGTTGATTTGACAAATAGAAAGACAGAACCATCTTTCTCCAATCACAGTTCCACACAAGATGCACCTGTTCTGCGTCGAAAGCGTACTTCTGAAGGAGAGGCTACTGGAGACAATCCACAGTCCTCCAAAATGGAGAGGCCATCAGGTGTTTCCAAGCCTTCTTACAGATCTAGACCAGGAAGACCTCAGAGTCTAATCCTCTTTAGTCCTCCCTTCCCCATCATGGACCATCCCTCTTCCTCTGGAGACTCTAGGGTGTTGCTCTCACCCATAAAAAGCCCCTCACACACACCCTCCTCAAGCCCCATTGCCTGTGATATTTCTGGGACAGCTTCAGAGGGAGTCACTCTTCGGAACAAGATGACCATTCCAAAGAATGGCCCAAGACTTGAGACTTCCACAAGCTGTTTTTACCAACCCCAGAGGAGGTCTGTCATTCTGGATGGGAGGAGTGGGAGGCAGATTGAATGATCCTTGCTGATTCTCTTCACTTCTCTTCCCTGGTGGATGAGATTGAGGAGGTAACACTGAGAACTGTGAGAATGATGTTGTTGTTCTACATGTATTACTCAAAAGTACTTATTTGTCAGTTCCAACTGTCCCTTACTTTATTGATTGTCATGTGTAACTGATCTGGTTCTGAGCCCACCTTGACAAAGGGTGTGCCAATTTTTGTAAAGAAAAGACAGAAAAATTTATCCTCTTCCGGACTCTCCCTCATTCTTCAGCTACCCAGGATCATCTCAACAACGTGTAATGTGGCTACAGCTCTGATCCTCTCTACTGTATGGTCCTGCCCATTGCCTCTATGTTGGCTTTGATTTGTCCTAGATTCTCACCTGTGAATATAACAAAAAGCCTGCAGGCCTTTTTACCTCCCTTTTCCTTTGATTATGTACATATTTACAAGGAATATTGTAATGAACGTGGTATGCATAATGAGCATTCAGATAAGGGTTTCAAGGTGAATGTTGATGTGTGCCAGCTAAAATTTATCTTGATAGGCTAGGCTTGCCAGGAAGCAGGCGTTTCTTGCAATAGTCCTACTCCCATAACATCTGTTTTGCTGTCCTTTTGGATAATTTAGAGCTAACTACAGGGTTTTATATTAATTGACTATAGGGGATTTTACAAATAGCCATACAAGCTACATGTTGTCTCGGTGGTTGTCCGCCTTAGTAATGCAGCATTGGGGTGATGGTGGGGGTGGGGTGGGCACTGCCGATCTGATTTTCTTCCCTTTTGCAGGCTCATGCCCTGGTTCCATAGCTGCTGAAGAGAATGATGGGCAGAACTGTTACAATACGCTGCCGACAAACATGTTAGCTCTATTTTTCTTTTATGCTGCTCTTTATTTGAAGAAACTGTAGCAAGATTTCTCTGTCTCTTTTACTTTCTCAAAGAGGTTTATTCCCAACAAACTTGTTCTTTAAGCTGCCGTTTCACTTGCAATACTGGGATGGTGGGTGTCAAGAAGGGAACACACTGTATGTTCTGATGTGCAAAGGAATTTGTGTGCTACTTTGCAGCTGTGAATCATTATTTAGGAACGAAGGGGTGGCAAGCATCCGTGTACCAGTGATTCGAAAATATGACTAGTCATTGGTAAAGCATAGATGCTCTGTGGGTTATTGATGAGCATAAATATCCTTGGATTACAAGTTCAGCGCCATATTTTCCTGGGACAGAGCAGGACTGAGTTAGAGGGATTAACTGCAGAAGGAAAAGATCTAGGGCCAGCATCCTATTTTTTTAATCTTTCACAGAAGAGAAATTGTGGAAGTCACCATAGCCCAGGGCTGCTCAACCTTGAACAGGCCAAGGTCTACTTTTTCCGGCTCAAAGTGCCAGAGGGCTACTACACTAAAACCTCTAGTTACGAATTTTATCCGTTCCAAGCACATGCTCTTAAGTAAAAACTTTTGTAAGTAGAGCAGTGGTTTCCCATAGGAATGTATTGAAAACCAATTAATCAATTCTGGAGGGAACAGATTTCAATGTGCCATGGCCCTTGAACTGCCCCGCTCAGCTGAGAGAGTGGCCTGGCAGACCCAGAACTTTGCTGTGGCAGTGGTGGTCCTTGGGATGGGGGAGGGAGGGGTGGAGAATTTATCCCCTCACTTTTTTAAATTGATGGCTGGCGGGCTACTTTTGAACCCTTCACGGGCTACCAGTAGCCCGTGCGGTCTACCTGTTGGGCAGGCCTGCCATAGCCAATTGAAGAAGCACTAGTTGCATGTTAATCACATGCCTGATCACGTGCTTGTTCATGCAGCTCATACTTTATCAGTTAGCCATTGTTGCAGCTGCAATTTGGTTTCCCAGATACATTTCAAGACTAGTCAGAATCTGGCCTAGATACACAAATTTACAGAGGGAGATCTGCTCCCTTGTTGCTTGTGCTAACATTTTGAAACTGCACAAATATACATTTGAGGAATGAAGAATCTTCAGAAGTATGGGGCTGAATCTATTGGCCTCTAGACCTCAGAGGACCACTCCCATGATGGATACCCCCCACAAAGCAAAGCAAAAAAGCAAAATGTTCTGCTTACATACTGCCCCATACCACTTCAAGTAGTCTCTGGGTGGTTTTACAATTTTTAATTACAGTATACAGGCTACACATTACCCCACCCCACCCCCAGCAAGCTGGGTAATTATTTTACTGATCTCGGAAGGATGGAAGGCTGAGTGAACTATGAGCCAGCTACCTGGGATTGAACCCCAAGTCGTGAGCACAGCTTTTACCAGCAGTACAAGCATTTAACCATGGCACCACACAATTTTAAAAAATACATAGGAATTTTTTGAAAATGTGAGGTTATTGAAAAGGTTTCCTTGACCCCTTTGGCCTAAACTAAAGAGCCTTTTTTTTTAAAAAAAGTGAAGCATGTCACACTTGAAATGTGGCTGGCTATATTGGCCCTCCTGCTCCTTAAGCAGTCACCAGAGGATTGCTTGAGCAAAACTGTGTGTTCAGTTTCTATCATTTGTTTGTTTAGATGAAGGTGTGCTGGGATACCCAGAGTGGTGTAGTCAGTGAAGGAGTAGGACTCAGGAAAAACTCACTCAGGAAGTGGAATTAGAGAAACTAGTTCTTAAATATCTCACATATACTGAAAACTCTGTTAGGGTTGCTATACATTGGTTCTGACTTACACACACACACACACACACACACACACACACACACACACACACACACACACACAGAGAGAGAGAGAGAGAGAGAGAGAGAGAGAGAGAGAGAGAGAGAGAGAGAGGCATTGTGGGCACTATATTTAGTTAGGAACTGTGTGTGACCACATGTTGGGCCTGTGCATTGTTCTTTAATGTCCATAGAATGCCCTAACCTGGTCAGAAGAAGCTGCTTTTTGAAACAAAAGGGATGTTTTTTCAGCATCTGTCTAGCTGTCTGCTGGGATTTTTTTTTAACTTTACAACAAAACACTTGCTGGGTTTTCTTTTGTACAATGAGAGCCATCATAACTATTTCCTTTCTAGCAGATGTTTCCAAGCCCTGAGTACAAATGAGAAGAGGAGTGGAACTGGCTGTCTAAACCTTAAAAGGGTTAGTCTAGACTCTGAATAAGAGGAAGGCTTGATTTGTTCCAAGCACAGTGAAATTTCACCTGCCTAAATGAGGCAGAACAGAGGGTCCCTTTGTCAAATCTAGGTTATTTTTTAAAAAATCTGGGTTGCTGTGCAGTTTGCTAAGAACTAGCCCATTTTCTGGGAGCTTTTCGGTATATTAAGGCTTTCGATCGTTTGAGATCGGAACTAGCAGAAACAATGGTGCCTGAGCGAGTTTCCGTGACAGGTAAGTCTAGAAAGAGGTTGCAGTGCAAAATGTGTAGCTAGCTTTTTCCTCTCTTCAGAGTTCCAAAAAAAAAGTTGTACTGTTTAATATTGTGTTGAATTTATATATAAATGGAACATATATAAATATATTAAAAGTATAATTAAAAAATCCAAAGGAATTGTGTCTAAGCAGCATTATATCTCTGAACATTGAACATGTTCAGAAAGCGTTCTTTTGCTAAGGTTTCAAAAACCAGAATAAAGAAAAATTCAATGGGATGATGAGGTATAGCTTACACTCCCATCTGTCATGAAATCTCTTGCGTCCTCCCAGCTCCATCTCTTGCATGGTCCCTGTATCAGTTGTCAGTCAAGGAGCCTGTCAGATAATCTCAGAGCTCATTTGAAAGTCACATTTTAACTTATATTGGCAATACTGGTGTTCTGAAGATAAAACTGAAAGCATTGGTTGGGCAGATGCAAGCAGACATCAATTCCCCCATCCTTCCATTAGATGAAAATCAGTTTTGTGTTTTTATTGCAAGATGGCAGGAACATTCTGCAGCCGAGTCCTATAATTGTAACATTGATTTTGTTCCTATTTGTTATGATGTTAAAGCACTTGGACCTTTCTGTTGCCATCCATTTGGACGCATCGTCTTAGCTTCCACCAACTATCATGACTAATAAGACTGTTTTTATGGAAGTGGTTCCCACCCTTGGGTCCCTATGTTTTTGGACTAAAACTTCCAGAAGCTTTCTCCACTAACTGTGTCAGCTAGGATTTTGGTGAGTTGCAGTCCAAAAACATCTGGACACCCAAGTTTGGGAACCATGATTTCAGAGGAAGATGGAAGGCTATGTGATAGTAAACTAGGTATTATCTATCCAGGCTTTAACTTTTTGCACTGGTTGGCATTGGCTATCCAGAGGGTCCAGTAAACAATGGTCTTTCCTACATTTTCACAATCCACTTATTCCTTTTTAAAAAAAAACCTTGATATAAACGTATACTCCTGTCCCCAAAATAAAATGGTTACCGGTGTTTATTAATTTCATTCAGTTTGGGAGAAAGAGAGAAAATCCATTCTGGTGTTGTCTGGGCCATGTGTGATTGTGTTGTGTTTCCTTTGGTAGGTCTTGTGTTTATGGGGTTTTGCTCCTGTAGGCTATCTGCTTTAGTGCTTTTATTGCTTGAGCATTTTGAGAAGCCTCAACCATGAGATTAAACTGGAGTTTTTATAAAAACGTTTATGTGTCTTAGTGGTGTTTGGACACAGATCTGTTTGCTGTAAACGTGATTATTAAACTACTTGGCTTATTTCTTTTATTTTCAACATTATCGCTGCTCTGGTCCATAGCATCATGGGCTGTAGAAGAAGGGTTCGTCATCATAAACAAATGTATATATAAAAGACCTTAACCATTCGCGAGCTTTTCTTTCAAGGAACCACCTCTGTACTCCTACTGTAGGTTTTGTAAAAATACATTTTTTAAAAAAATGGGGCTAAAGCTGAATGCATTTCCCTAGACCGGATTGAAATTGGAATAATGCCACTTCATGTGATATGCCCCCCACTTCATGTCATCACATAGCTAAATCTGAATGAGGGCAATGAGGGCTGCCTTCACTCTCATTTGGCTTTGTGAGATTGTAAAGTGGCCACACCTAATGAGCTGTGTGCTGATGAGATTATACTGCCTTTGTGATACCTAGTTAGATGGAGTGTCCCTTATTCTAAACAGATAAGTACTAAGTTAGAGAAGACTTAATGGATTTATCCATGTGACCTCATAGGGAGCTCATTTGTTCACATAAGACTGTGGGAGGTTACTAACCTCTAATGCAGGCATGCCCAAAGTTAGGCCCGGGGGCCAAATGTGGCCCATTTTCAAATTCTGAGTGGCCCACGGCCTGTTCTCCCCACCTGCTCAGCCTAGCATGCATCCCCGCCAGCTGGCCAAT
Organism: Phrynocephalus forsythii; assembly: GCA_029282475.1. Taxonomy (NCBI): domain Eukaryota; kingdom Metazoa; phylum Chordata; class Lepidosauria; order Squamata; family Agamidae; genus Phrynocephalus; species Phrynocephalus forsythii. The sequence goes on from JAPFRF010000010.1 coordinate 36,423,860, forward strand.
TCCCATACCGGATGGGGATGTCAGCTTGCAGTTTTATGGTTTCCCTGCCCTCCCTGCCTCTGTCCATCCCGCCAGCCACCTGCCCAGCCTACCCACCCCCGGCTCCATTGCTGCAGCTTCTTCCCCAAATCCTTGCATGTTATAGAGACTTGTCCAATGTCCGGCCCAGGGGCCCAATGTGGCTGAATGGTCGGCCCCCACACATTTTCACCTCAACAAATCTGGCCCTCCCTGAAAATTTTTGGACACCCCTGCTCTAATGGTTCAAGTGGTCTTCTCTACCAAGTATGTAACCTTTCACAGACTGAGAATGCCCCTACTGCAACTACCTTCACACAAATTAGTAAAATGTCATTCTTTCTAAAACAGTTTGCATAATCCTTTCACCATATTCTATGGCTTCCAAACCTGATACTATTAAATGCAACATCTACATTGACTGCTGTCAGTACAAGCTCATAGCTAGGAATGATTTTACTAGCAGGATAGCTCAGTGGTTTAGGTGTCTGGCTGAGGAGCTAAAGGTTGGGAGGTTGGTACCCCACTGTGCCTCTTGAGAGAGAGGTAGCCTGTAAAGTCAAGGGCAAACTGCACAGTTCTAGAGCCCTCTGAAGAAGAAAGGAATGGTCAACTATCTATGTGCATTCTCTACTGAGAAAACTACAGTAAAGGCCACTAGAAGTCAGAATCAACTTGGAGTCATAGAATCATAGAGTTGGAAGAGACCTCAAGGGCCATCTAGTCCAACCCCCTGCCATGCAGGAACCCCCGTCACAGTATTTCCAAAAGATGGCCATCCAGCCTCGGCTTAACAACCTCCAAAGAAGGAGACTCCATCACCCTTTGTGGCAGCTTATTCCACTGCCGAACAGCTCTAGCTGTCATGAAGTTCTTCTGAATGTTCAAATGGAATCTTTTTTCCTGTAGTTTGAAACCATTGTCCTGAGTCCTAGTCTCTGAAGCCATGGAAAACAAACCTGTTTCCTCTTCAATATGACATCCTTTCAAATATTTAAACATAGCTATCATATCCCCGCTCAGCCTTCTTTTTGAAAGGCTAAACATTCCCAGTTCCCTAAGCCATTCCTCATAAGACATTTCTTCCAGACCCACAACCATCCTGGTCACCCTCCTTTGCACCTGCTCGAGGTTGTCAACATCCTTTTTAAATTGAGGTGCACAGAACTGGACACAGTATTCCAGGTGGGGTCTGACCAGAGCAGAATAGAGTGGCACTATCACTTCCCTTGATCTAGACACTATGGTTCTGTTGATGCAACCAAGAATTGCATTGGCTTTCCTGGCTGCTGCATCACATTGCTGACTCATGTTCAATTTGTGGTCCACCAAGACTCCCAGATCCCTTTCACAGGTACTATTCTCCAGCCAAGTATCCCCCATCCTATATCTGTACAATTCATTCTTTTTACCTAGATGTAGATGGTACACAACTATCATTCAGATTAGGAATGATTTAATATTCTCCAATCCCTCTATCAGCTCCTTCTTGTTACTATTTATAAGCACTTACAACCATACTTGCATCTTTAGATGCATGAGAATGTTAATTCAGAAAAGCTATTAATATCTGTTTAGTATGAAAAAGCAAAAGAATGCAAATGTGATGGTATTCTTGCCTTATCTCCTTTTTGAATATTTTTCTATCCAGCATTATATTTAGGGTTCAAGTGTGATCAGAAAAACTAAAATCAAAATTCATAACTAAAGCCGTTCTACTCTGGTCTGCTCTTCTGCCACATGCTTTTGTCGCATGTGGGTTCTTCTTCTTCTTCTTCTTCTTCTTCTTCTTCTTCTTCTTCTTCTTCTTCTTCTTCTTCTTCTTCTTCTTCTTCTTCTTCTTCTTCTTCTTCTTCTTCTCCTCCTCCTCCTCCTCCTCCTCCTCCTCCTCCTCCTCCTCCTCCTCCTCCTCCTCCTCCTCCTCCTCCTCCTCCTCTATCAATGCCACATCAATCAAAATTTTGACAGGAGAGCTGTCACAAATGCACTGATGAAAGAAGTGATGGGATTTCTTTCTTCTCTACAAAGAAGACATTCTGCCTCCCATTCAATTTAATTTAGTTGCATGCTATCAAGTCAATTCAGACTTACAGTGACTCTTCCCAAGTGTAGGTATAGAGTGCTCAGAAGTGATTTACTAGTTCCTTCCATACAAGTATCAAAGGCTTCAGAACCCCCCTCTCTCTTTCTCTGTCTCATTGCACTTTGAAGCCCTAGCTCCTGATACAAAGGTCAGCACAGCCAGGGCTTTGTAATGCAAGCAGCACCCTTTTTTTCCTCCTCAAAAGCTGAGTGTAGCTCAAAATGTACAAGAAAGATCTGGCAGGACATATTATTTATTGGCTCTTTGCAATAAAGGACACAAACATTGGCAGATTTCCAGTTGCAAACTTACCTGATAAAGGAAAAATCAAATTGCTATGTTTCAGGCCTGGAATTTGTATAGCAAGCCACATTTGGTAATCGACATTTGGCAGCTTTATGGCTCTGTGTACTGGGGCTGATATGGATCACAAATGGAATTTGGTCTTTCATGCTTAACTGCTTAGAGTTAGGGGCCCAGACGATCTTGCATAGCCTATACCAGCGTAGGGGAGATGATGCTACTGACAGTGGGAGGGTGACACTAATTAAGTAATTTCTATTTCAAAGCTGCATTGCTTTGATGTTATTTCATTGCATACAATTTGTTTGCAATCCCACATTGAAGTAAGGACTCAATCTGCTGATGCTACCGATGCCATTCCCTTTCACTGAGTAAGTTACACAGACAAAACCAAAACTAGACTGGGTGATACCTTCATAGGCTGCTAGTAGAAAAATAAAAAAAGTTGCTGAGCTTTCGAGAGCAAGCCCTCTTTATCAAAGCAGGTATAAATGTCCAAACATGGCAGGGGATGTAATTTGGCAGGAGAGAGTTTTTAAAAGTTCACATGGCAAGATGGATGCCAGGCTTCTTCTTGGAAGGCACAGAGCAGCATGGTCCGAAGGGGCTATCACCCATAGTCTAGTTTTGATTTTGTTTATTTTAATGGCTGCACGGCTCCAAACCTGTAAGTTACACAGGAAGATTTGGGCCACTGTCATTTCCTCCCAGAATATCGCATTGATGCTGGCAGATGAAGGAAATACATCACATTCACTTAGCTTTGATAAATCTGTGATCCAAAAGTATTTCATTTTGGCAACAGGAAAAGACTAGTACTTCAAAGAAAATATAGCCGCTGCTTAAGAATAAACCATGGGATTAAAGGCAGAAGCTGGGGAATAAAATAACATGGCTGAGGCTCCCTGAAAAGGGAGCAGTCCCTGTAAAGGAAAAAACAGATGTTGAATTTAATCTCAATCAACAGAGAATCTGAAAAAAAAAGTTTTATACATATACATGAATATAAACATATACAGTGTTCAATGTGTCCTTAGTGTTGCCTCAGACTACTGCCGTTCCCAAGAATTTCACCTTAAGAAAAATGATAAAAATTTAGTTCTGTTAAAAAAAAATCCCGAAGGACTCTGATAAGTACACAAGTATTAGGAGCTCTCCACCTCATCCAGTTTCTCCACAGTCCAATGCTACGCAGGTGGGTCAAGAGTTACTGGAAAAGATTTTTCAAATAGCAATCTGCAAGAATTCATGTGTATGAAACATACCACACATTCTGGAGAGTTTTCACTGTAACAGAGGAGAAGGTGCCTGAGGGTTGAGTCCAGATCAGTCATTGGAACAGGGATTCCTTAACTGCAGAAAGACCTATGATTGTCACAGCAGGGGCTGATTCCCTTCTTGCAAATCAGATCACTTTGTTCTGAAATTGATCTTCAGGCACTCAATACAGCTTTGTTTGCTTTCTCAAACATGGAAGTCTACCTGAATTGCATATTTCAAACACAGGTTCTCATGACTAGTTATCCACAGTTTGGGTCTTAGGTTGGACTTCAGTTACAAGCTGACTGATGAATTCAAGGTAACATTTTTGTCCTGATGGGCTGGAAGCTGTTGCAATATTCTTCTCATAAATGTCTTGGATTCTAATAGCAAAGAACTAGAGAACTAAACAGCTACTAAAGAACTGAAGGAATATGTGCTTAAAAATCCAAAAGTTACAGGTGAGTAAACATGAGTTTGATTTTGAAGGAGTGTCTCAAGAATTTGAGAAGAAGCACCCGGAAAAGCAAGGTGACCCAAACAGATACTTGTCAATTTAATCAATGTGAACACAGTCCTAGCTTAAAGACCAAATCAGAAAGCAGTTCAGACATTATAAGGGGAGCAGAAAATCCGTCAGTAGAAGAGAACACAGAACTAATGGCTTGCATTTACTGGTCTCATCTCTGGCATCTCTAGTTAAAGAAACGGCAATTGTGGGAACCATGTGTATTTATTTATTTATTTATTTATTTATTTATTTATTTATTTATTTATTTATTTATTTATTTATTTATTTTTACAATTTATATGCTGACCACTACCCAAAGGTCTCTGGGCGGCTTACAATCAAAGAATTAAAACAATTAAAGCATCAAATATCAATAAATAATTAAAACAATAATAAAAACCTTACACTAAAATCATTACACTAAAATTGCCATCAGAGGACCCACAGTCTATGTTGTATCAATTAAAAAACCTTTGGGAACAGGAAGGTTTTTACCTGGCGCCGAAATGTCATCAATGTTGGCGCCAGGCGGATCTCACTTGGGAGGGCATTCCACAATCTGGTGGCAGCTGCCAAGAAGGCCCTGTGTCTGCAAGCCATCCCTCTCACCTCCTTGAGGGATGGCTCTTTTAAGAGGGCCCCCTGGCTCGATCTTAATTGCCAGGTAGGTTTGTATGGAAGGAGGCAGTCCTTCAGGTATCTAGGTCTACAGATGTTGTTAGACTGCGGTTTCCATAGGATTAAGCTAAGGTGTCCAAGGATGAAGAATGATGGGAGAAAGCCAACAATGTAGAGAGGCCACACCTGCTCTGTACTAAAGTTAAATCAAAGGTAGGGAATATGTGGCCTTCTGGATGTTCTTGGGTACAGGTGCCATAATCTCTGACTACTGATGAGCTGCAACCTGCAACCATTGGCAAGACCACAGATTCCTCATCCCAACTAAAGGAACTGGAGTGCTAAGATTTTTGAAGACCTTCTGTCAAGATTCTGAGATCCATTGCTAGTCAAAATAAAATATCAGAAGGCCTTGTTACTGGTCAAAATCTTTGTTTTTTTTCCAGCAGAGACATACATCTAGGAGTCTTTCATCTGCTGAACAGTGTCTGTTTGTAAATATGAATAGAAATCAAATATATTGGTCATTGAATTTTAGTGAAATGAAATGAGCTGGCCAGAAATACCCCCCTGAGAGAAGATATGATCTTGGAACCAAAAGCTTAGTAACCCCTTATTTATTTATTTATTTATTTAATTTATTTATTTATTTATTTATTTATTTATTTATTTATTTGTTTGCTTGTTTTCTTGTTTTCTTGTTTGTTTATTTACAATATTTTTAACTGCCCCACTACCAGGTGGTCTCCCCCACAAGGTGTCCCCTTGTGGACAAAGGGATCACTAAACAAAGAGCTGATGGCTTGGATATGGACTAATAACCTCTGGTATGAACAGTGTTGTATTAGTCTCATTCCATCGTGTTACTATCTAAAAGATGGTCAACATTCAGCAAGATAGTAGCGGGCATACACTTTAACGAGTGGAAACTTCAGACATCTCTGGCAAAGGACACGGATCTATGAATCACTATTTTTACTGCATTTTCTGCAGTAAATATTTGCCTATCCTACATTGGAATCCCCAGTAACATGGAGGAATAGAAGAAGGGCACATGGCAATAAAAAACTGGAATGAGAACTCTTAGGAGCAAGAAAACTGGACTGTCCAGTCCAAATTCCTCATAAGCCAGTCTGGTAGCATTCCGCCACCAATCCAGTTCCTTGGCCTTGCATGCAATCAATTACAGGGCAATACTAGTATGAAAAGTAACAATTGTTTGTGTACTGTTTTCTGTGGGAAAAGTACACTGGATCTGAACAAAGCAGTAGGACTAAGCCTGGTGAATGAGTTTTAGAAACCAATCAACTACTGCCATTTCAGATGAAGGTGAATGACAGCCCAATCACAAACATGTGTACCTTCCTGCTTTATTGGTGATGTGGAAATAATTCCCTCCATACCAATTCTAGTTCTTAACAGACTACAACCAGGAAGATGCTGTGGACAGCACGCACAGTGTAGAACAAATTCTTTAGGCCACCTAAAGGTCAGAATGGGAACTGAGTCATGCCTTTAAGGTGATGGAGAGATATGGCTTCCTCAAGGAAGTTGGCAGAAGGTGCCAGGCTTTTTCAGTACTTGAGAGGGTGCTTCTCCCAGAATCCTCCTCCTCATCCTCCTCATCATGTGCTGTCAAGTCAATAGTGACTTATGGTGACCATTTTCAGGCTTCTCCGGGTAGAGAATATTCAGAAGTGCTTTGCCATTGCCTTCTTCTGGGGGGGGGGTATGCTGGGACTGTGCAGCTTGCCCAGGGTTACACGTGCTGGATCCTTTTCCTGGAGGCACAGTGAGGAATCAAACTCCCAACCTCTGGCTCCGCAGCCAGATATGGAACTCACAAAGCTATCCAGCCTTTCCACCCAAACATGAAGATCTACTGAAGAAGCAGGATTCAGCAATCAGTATCATTGTTGAGGACAGTTAAGTATGCTCTGTGGAAATGTCTGTGAAGATTCCCAGTCATCCAGGTGCATTTATCTGGAAGTTGAGTCATGGCAGCTGGGCTACTTCTGTTTGAGAGATTGAAACGTTTTGCTGTTCATCCAAACAGCTTCGTCCATCTGAAGAAAGCTAGTTGCGAGTCCTCCATTTCATAGTTCACTTGGTCTCTTGTCAGCCTGGTCTAAAATAGGCTCATAAGATGAACAATGGCCTGAATAGGGTCATTAAGTAAACAACAGGCTCAATAGCTTTAAGGTAAACCATGGTCTAAGGTGCTGAAACCCATAAAGTATGGGTCATTAGCTATGGCCATTGTGGTGAAGGCCAGAAGTATTTTTGATTTGCATGGGTATTGTTGAAATCACAGCCTAATAAGTGGCAGATAGACTGTACCTGAGCCCCCCCTTTGTTGAGAGAGGGGTTTTCAATGCTCACATCATTCGCTTCCCTGACCCTTCTCTCAAAACAACTATCTTCTCTGCCTAATATGTGTACATCCTCATTTTTGAATGAGTGCCCTTTGTCCTTCAAATGGAGGTGTACTGCTGATCCTGGTCCTGAGCTGTTATGCCTCCTATGCTGGGGCATCCTTCTGTGGAAATGAGAGGATTTCGGACTGTGACACCCTTTATTGTGGTGTGCCCCAGCCTGTGTAGTATGAATATTGTGATCATTTGAAGCTAAGTTTGCTACTTTATTATTCAAAGTGCTACTAAACCACCCTGTACCTGAAGGGAAGGTGCAAACAATATAATCACCAAAACAACTCAGCAAATCCACTCAAGTGATGATGCTGTGGGTTTTCTCCATGAGTGCAGTCCAGAAATCTATGTGGGTTTTCTCCATGAGTGCAGTCCAGAAAACTATTACTAGGAACTGAGTCTTCTTTGTGGTGGCTGACAGATTATGGAATCCATTACCAGCAGAGCTATGGCATTCCTCTTCCTTCCTACCCTTCAGAAAGCCAATCAGAGAGTATTCATCTATTCAGAGAAGCTTTTCTGAATACTCTCCCTGCATGCTTGCCTGTTATGCTTTTTATTTTTAATTTGCTTTTTTAATTGATGTAATCAATGCGGTATTTAGGGGAGTATTCTCTTTTCAATTATATTTATTCAGTTGGGGGATGGTTTTGTTTTTTTAAAAAATATCTGCGTAAGTCATCCAGAGTTGACGATACTGGGTTGGATAAAAATATAAATGAATGCATGAACAAATGAATGAATTCGGTAAGTCTGAATGTATGGGTTAAAATTTAGCTGCTCCTTTAAGATATGTGAGATTCTGTGACCCTATCAAGCTCTTGGATTATTAGTTCACAGGCCATCATGAGCATATTGAATTGCGTTAATGTTGTAAACTGTTGATTGACTGATCTTTGAATATTGGACTAGGTAAAGATATTTCAATAAATGTATAAATATTCCAGTCCATTCTGTCATCTGTAGGAAGCATTTGTAGGGAGCACATACTTGATCAGTAAAGGCATGTTTTTGGACTGAGTCTCATATCAGGTTAAGATAAAGTGTTTTTCAACCTTTTTTGGGCAAAGGCACACTTGTTTCATGAAAAAAATCACGAGGCACACCACCATTAGAAAATGTTAAAAAATTTAACTCTGTGCCTATATTGACTATATAAAAAGTAATTTTTCAATTTTTCCCACGGCACACCAGGCAACATCTTGCGGCACACTAGTGTGCCGCGGAACAGTGGTTGAAAAACACTGAGATAAAGGACTAGCTAGTCCTTCTCATCTCTCCGACTTTAATACTGTATGATATATTCATTCAGAAATCCAGGCATCTGCTGAGATGTTCTGCCATGCAAGAGATTGGTTCAAAAATGGAACCGTCAGGCAATTGTCCAGAGAATTTCAAGTCGGAATCTCATTAGCCATAACTGCACTTCAAAAAACAAACACCACCATCACAAAAATGCTTTTAGTGATTCTTTAGTGACTTAAACAGAAAGCAGGACAAAACACATAAATAAAACATTGCTGATGTGGTAGATGCCCAGGGGGGGATCTGATTCCCACCAGAGCTATTAGGTTAAAACTAAGTCAACAATACCACTGGGGACTAGTAGAAAAACAGAACAGCCACCACATACTTAGGTGCTTAGTCAAGCATCACACTGCTTGTTTAACTTGCTAGGACAATAAAGTACCTCATTTTTCTTAGTACATAAGAAAACAAATGGTGCTGTTGTTGCTCAGAATATGTGATGTTGTGAAGGGAGGGTTGAGAAACAAAAATATCTGTACTTAAGGAAAACAAGAAGTCTTATGGTACTCTGAAAACAAGCAAGTTTCAACTGGCATCAGCTTTTGTGGAATGTTGCCCCTTTCCTCACTTGTATGAGTTAGTAGCCTATTGTTAGTCCAACTAGAATAGACCTATTGTCTTAAAAGGAATTATGTAAGTGTCAACTTGCTATGTGCCATCAAGTCACCATCAACGTATGGTGACTTTATGAATGGGTGATCTCAATAAATGTCCTGTCCTTTAATAAATGCTCAGCATGCAATCATAAACTCAAGGCTATGGCTTCCGGGGATCAATCCATCTCAATTTGGTCTTCCTCTTTCCATGCTGCCTTCCACTTTCCCCAATCTCGCTGTCTTTTCCAGAGAATCCCTCTTCTCACAAGTAGGAAAACCTCAGTTTCATATTCGCCCCAGAGATAGTTCAGGCTTTATTTGATCTATAACACACTTGTTGATCTTTCTGGCAGTCCATTGCATCCACAAAGCAATCTTCCAGCATCATATTTCAAACATATCATTTTTCCCTTGTCAGCATTCTTTACCGTTTAGCTTCTATACCTGCCAATAGTGATTGGGAATAATATAGTGTGGTTGACCTAGGCCTGGGTCTCCTTAAACCTGATAATATTTTCTAGTTTTTGCTGTCCTTTCTGAATCTAACTTTTCTGATTTATTGGGTTCAGTCTCCCTTGGCATTGATGATTGAACAAAATCTGTATATCTATTTCAATTATTGTGAAACAATTGAATAATAATAATATTAGTGAAAGTGAAAGTTGTTTAAAGTCACTGTTATTTTCTGCCAATAAGAAGACATTGTCTGCCTGTTTTTATTTAACACTCCTGATGAAGTTAAAATCCACATAAGGAATATATTTGCATCATTAAACCATGAACCAGAAGAACTGTGGGTTGAAATCAGGACCACTCTCTAGCTAGATCAATTACTAGGATACTGACCAGGGAGCCAGATTTTAAATCCTGTGCTATGGAAGCATATGGTCTCCTGTTCTGATCCATTGTGTGGTAGTAATAAGAGGTGGCAGAAGTAACAGGAGTACAACATTTTCAGGTAGAGAGAATCATCCACAAGACTGGTTATCAATGCGACAAATGTACAGTAGGACCTCCGTATCCACTGATTCATTAGCCACAGTTGGCAGAGGAAAAAATAATAATGCAGCAACCACAAAGCAAGCTGTAAAGCAAGCTGTTGTCACAAACAGCAGCTGTAAAGAAAGCTATTGTCCCATATAGCAGCCATAAAAGAAGCTACTGTCTCAATAAACAGCAGCCATAAAGCAACCTACTGTCAGGAAACAGCAGTTTGGGGGTGAGTGGGCAGGCATTCTCTCTTATCCACAGTTTTCATTATCCACGGGAAGGCCTGAAACCAATCCCCAGCAGATACTGGGGTCCTACTGTATATGATAGCAGATTAATAAATGTAATGAAATTAAAAAACTGCTAAAGAGGTTATAGTTGAACTGGTTGATGCATTCTTGCTCATCTGTTTCCCTTTGGAATTTGTCTTTCACTTTCTTCATTCAAGGACAACCACTCAGATACAGAGCATTCAGGGAAACTGGAGTATTTCTTGAACTGATTTGTGAATCCTGTTGGCCAAAATCCTGTTGAGGATTTTATGCTGGCATATTGCAATTGGTATAAATCTCATTGACAAACTGCCATACGTGAGTATAGGCATTTGCCATGGTCCGTCTTTGGATGACTTGGAAGTAGAGATATAAAATTTCCAGAAATTTGGAAGTGTAGGGAAAAAAAACCTTTTCCTCAGTTTTTTTCCAGGAAAAAACAGAAATTTTCTGAAAAAATAAAAAAATGCTGCATTAGCACTCCCCACTCCCTTTTACAGCTTGAAAGTCATTCTGTTACTTTAGGAACATAAAATATGGCTATTGAAAATTTGACTTGACATAAAATTATCACAACTGCATATTAAAATATAGTGTATCCAATTATTACAAACAGAATTTACTTTTTAAATAATATTTATTTGTAATTGTAAGTAACAAATGGAATAACAATCTACTGAACTGTTTACTAGTTTATGTGGAACAACCCCCCCTCCACAAAACAATGTTTAAAAATCCAGAATTAACCATTGATATTTCCTCTCCACAGTATTAAATAAAAATAAAATAAAAACCTCATTCTCATAAAAAGAATTGAAGAGGGGGAAATAGAAGGGAATGGGACTGTTTCAATGAATGGGCATGAAATGTAATCAGAATCATTTTTGTTTCTCTGTATTTTCTTCCTCCAAACATACCCACCCACATGAAAAAACAAAAGTGAAACCTTTTTTTTTTCTTGTGACAATAGCAGCACTTCCTAAAGGAAGAAATGCATCTTATTCTTGCATTGGAGGGTATAGTTTGCAACCTAGGACCTGCTTGTCCTCAGTGCACCGAAATTAGAATAATTTGATACTAAGCATATTTTTAGAAATGATTTGGTAAATATTAGAACACCCTATCTTAAAATATTTTATTCAGCATGTTAAAATAAAACATTACATTATATTTTTTTTTTTTCAATTTTTCCAATTTTTCAGAAAAAAACCCCAAAAAGCTTGGGGTGGGTGGGTGGGGAAAAAACTGGTTTTTTTCGATTTTTTTTCAGGTTTTTTCCGAGCCTTCACATCTCTACTTGTAAGGCAAATGTTACAGTAATCTAGGTGGTTTGCCAATAAGTTTGACACTTATGCCAATAATAAAAATTAATTAACAATATTTTTGCCACTGCTTCTAATATCATATTTGTGTCTGTTATTCTTAAGATCTGAGATATTATTGGCAGAAGAGGGTATGACTCTTACTGGGATATGAGCAGGTAAATGAATTCTTGATATGGTGTATTGTAGCATGGACTCAAATCCTAGTGTAAATGGCATAACTGGGAAATGAATTGCTTCAAGTTACAGGGACAGCGTAGGCATTACTAAGAACCTTTTCACACAACCCCTAAGATCCGTTGGCCACTTAAATTTGGACCAGAGATCTTGGGGGTTTGTCGCTGTTCCTGTGTTCCCAAACCCTCCGCACTCCTGGCTGCTGTCTGCGTGAGGGGAGGGGAAAAAAAGGAAGAAAAGAATGCCGGCTCACCTCCGTTCTGCCATCTCACTCTGCTCCCGGCAGCATTCCAGTCTCTTAGTATCTCTTAAAGGGGCAGGGGGCAAAAAAACAACAACAAAGAAGCGAGGAGAGTGTGGCACTCACTACGTTACATCCGCATCAGGAATTTTTCACCCCTGGAGAGCAGGTACTTCAAAAGTGCGCTGGAACGTGCTTAGGTGGGCGTGGTCGCACTTAATTTTTTGTAAACTCTGGAGCTGGTGGGGAAACAATTTTAAGCTCCGGATCTGGGAGCCATTTGCCGCGGATTTTAGGGGTCGTGTGAAAAGACTCTAAGTTGAGCGATGAGTGGTGATAGGCAATGTCTAATCAGGGCACCATTAAACATGAAAATATACAATCAGTCTAACCTACAATTTGTCTATTGGCCAGCTCTACTGTTAGACAATGTAAAGGAACTATTTGATAGGTGCCAATGCATGTGCATGGGAGAGAATAGTGGCAGGTATTTTGGACGTTGCTCATCAGCTCAGCCCCCCCCCCCCCCCCCGTTATAGACAGTATGTATCTATACCACAAAACGTGTCCCAGGGTATCTGCTAACTCAAGTATAGTGAAGGGCCAGGGATGTGATGAATATTCAGGAAGTTTCTAGTTCGTAGTAATTTTTAGGATATCAACCATTCTGAAACCCCAGTGGATGATGACATTCCATTATGAGTTTTGGCATAAAATAATATTTAATTACCAATCCAGTCAATTTCTGTATCTGTATAGGTGAGAGAAGCAATAAATCTTGGGCTAGCAATGTAAGCAGGATCATATTTCAGAAAACGCTCAATTTATCCTAAACATGTTTTTTTTAAAACTCCACTTTATTTATCAAAGTCATATAGAACAATATATATGTATAAACTCTGGAATAGAGTAGGTGCCATTTTCTTGCAGATTACATATGGGGGTAGATTTTCATCTTAAAACATTCTGTACAAGGAACAAGATATCAAAAAGAGAGGGACACTGTTTGATCTAATATAGAAATCTACATAGAAATAGGCCAGTTTACAAATTCTGGCCAACTTCCCTTGAGTTTTTATGTAAATGAAAACGTGGAGGTCTAACTGAAGATAATTAAAGAGGCACTCATTGAATGTCCAGTCCCATGACCAGCACAAGATCAGACACACAACCAGCACCCTGTTAATTAACTTTAATTAATTGGTGCAGATTTGCACTTGCATGTGCTTAGAAGCCCAACAGGATTCTTGCCTCCTGGCTGAATGTTTTGGCCCACTTATTGTCACACTCTCACATTATATCACTACGCACAGCCTTTTAGTGAATTCTGACCCCAACATATTTCAAGTCAAAAGCAGGACATCCTGAAAATAAATGCTCATTTAATAGATCTGAAAATACATTTCTTTAATATTCTGCTGCTTTGGAAGGCAGCTTTCCCAAGCAAGTGACTTACACCTATGACAAGGAAGGGCTAGAAAGCAAAGGGTGCTTGTGAACCATTATGTGTGTATGCCAGTGATCAGCTTAAAGAGGTAGTGGTGAACCCACTGTCCCTAACAGACACCTCACTGATCACCATAATGAACTGAAGAATAACCTTAACTTCCTAAGTTGCCTCTCATCTTATATAAATGAGCAGATGACTGGCCTCTTTAGAGTAGTTCATACACCACATAAAAGCAGAGGCACAGGTTCACAAAAGAGAAGGAAAATGTAATTTTGTTAATACTTTGAGTGCTGAATATACACTTGCTCCAGACAATTGACTTCAAATTGGTTGATGGATCTGAAGCTATTTTCCCTGCTATTGTTCCCTCTGGGAACAGCACCACTCATCCATTGGTGTTGAAGAAAGAGAGGGTTTTTTTTGTTTGTTTTTTAGCACAAGGAGTGCATCTCCCATTTCCAGCCATGCAGGCATTATACCTGCTATATTTGAAATGATAGGGGGAGGTAGGAAGGGAGCACTGCGCAGAAAGGACAGCAGGCAGAATGGGAGATCTTCAGAATTCCCAGAGACAGAACAGACATTACAAAGACAGAGTGACAAAAAAAGAAAGTGATGGCGGTGGTTGGTGTGTGTATGGGGAGGGGGGAGCGACTTCAAGAAAAGCAAGCTGATTGGATAGTGCTCCTTTAATATTCAATTCTGCTCCAGTAGAACATGGTGCAAAGAAGGACCCACGTCTGAAAGAGAACAAGGAAAACAATTTGAGAAGGGGCCATACATGTTGCCAACTTGCCACAGTAACATCTCACGCATCTGGCTCAGAGAGTCCACCCTAAAACTCCACCAACCAGAGGAGCAGCTTAAAGACTTAGCCAGCAGAAACAACATAATTATGGAGTATGGAATTGACTCTGTGATATTGTTCAGCTCAAAGGATCAGTTCCTACAGAATGGAGAAATACAAGTAGAAGCCAATGTGGCAAAATTGCAAGAAAAATTAAAATACCAGCTCTATATACATTTCACAACCAACAAGAACCGGAAGAATGTCTGCTGATAGACAAGGATCAGGTCTGTTCCTCCCCCCACCCCCGCAAAATCACTTTAGTTGTGTGCTCTTCTTTTGCAAGGCACTAAGTATTGGCTCCCTAGTGATGCTTCCTGCACATGGAAGAATTCAACAAGTTCTCTCTAGTCTGCACCAGAAAAAAAAGTCAGTGCTACCAATGATCTTCAGAACCCTCTCCAGAAGATCACAGTATGTCCTGAAATGGGTCAGAGTGGACAAAACCTGCCTGTGATGCCCACCTTTCCAAAGGTAACTAACTTCATATGTGGCAGAAGCATGAAGCACAATAAATACCAGATGGTATTTGTGGCCATTAACTTGAGCGAAGTGGCCAGCTGCATGCTACAGTGCTCAGGACAATTAAATTCTCCTGCCTGGTTCCCTGCCATTGTGCAGGAACAATTACTGGAGAGGATGAGCCTGGGAGAAACAGGAACAGTTTGTTCCTGTACCTGTTTGGCCTTCTTTAGAGCACAGCTGGGGCTAGAGAAGGATAGGAGAAACCAGGTTGGAATCTGAACCCCCAAATCAATGGATAGTTTCAGGGAAGTTGGATACTTGAATATTTCAGCAGATGAGGTAGAACTACAAATAGAAACATTCAGATATCGTGTTTCTCAGGTTGGCACCCAGAGAATTTTGAGACTGGTGCTCACATTCCTCTCTGCTTCATTCTCTTCTTCAAATATATCTGATTCTTGGGTTGGACAGAGACACTGCATTAAGCCCCAAGCTAAATATTACACTGCATGTGACCCTCAGATTCATGTTAAAAGATCTCTACAAGATCAGACTCTTGGCAAGAGTCACCTGTCCCTCCCTTGACAACAAAGCAGGCAGGGAGCAAAGTATCGGCCCCATCCCTTTATAGTTTTGACTCAATTGCTTTCAGCTCTGGGTAGAAAATAAGGGGTAGTACCCATACTGGCTCTGACTTTGCTCATGGCCAACAGACAGCTCAGGACAGGACGCAACCTGTCTGAAAAAGGAAGATTCTTTGCTCTTCTTGTAGAAGAGGGATGAACAACTTTGGCCCTCCAGATGTTTCTGAATTGCAGTTCCATCCTTCTTGACCAGGATAACAGGTGGGGAAGGATGATAGAAGTTGCATTTGAAGAGCAGTAAGTCACTTGACTCAGAGGCTGTCCTGGGGTATGTACTTCCTAAAGAGCCAAGTACTTCCAAACACTTGTTGCATTTGGCCTTGGTATGTTAACCAGAGATGTTTTCTCAAGTCTACTCACTACCTGAAATGGGAAGGGAAGCACTCATTGAGCCCTCCCCAATATTATGTTAAAACACTGAGAGGGAGATAAGAAGAGGGTCATGGCAGAAGTGATGGTGGATTGTTTTGAATTGCCTTCTGAACATGGCCATGCTGTTGGCAGAAGGCATGGGTCTTTCAGGCCAAGGCAATTCCCACCTCAGCCCTGAATACCTGGCTGTTAGGGAAACAGCTGGCAATGAGGCAGCCATTTTCAGGCAGGTTCTGTGATTCAAAAATAACACACTGCAACTCTTGCTGGTGCTTTTTTCTCCCTGATGTCTGAATCTACCCGAACATAATCCCCACCACATTTATTTAGGCTTGTTCTTAAGAAGCCTAACAGAGTTTGTGGAAGATTACAACTTTTGAACCTTATTGTCCAAAATGAAAACTTTCTCCAGCTTTGAAAAGCAGTATATCTAATTTCTTTAACTGCAAAAAAGCCTGATCTAGCCAGGGGAGCTTTAACGACACTAAGATGGCCTCATGTTCCTGATCCTTGTTACAATGTGGGATTGTGATAAGAACTGGATGCTGGGCCTCCTTCTCTGTTCTTTGCCTCCCTGTCCTCACCTACTGCTAGATCCTTATTATCACAATGTTGAGGGGATAAAGATAAAGGAAGAGTGGGGGAGAGAAAGAACAGAATCTAATTTCCCTGATGCCACCCATTGAACTGGGGGTCCAGATTCCTGCTCAGACCTAGTCTCTTGAATTCTAATCCAGCTACCCCTTGGCTATCCAGATTTTTCCTCTTTGACACTATGCTCATCCTTGGGCTGACGTGTACGTGTCATGTTTGCCTACATGTCTTTCATTGGTTTGATAACTGGTCTTCCTGCATTTATTTGTAGTCTTTTAAATATCTCCCTAGAGGTCATTTAACATTTACGCTGGTACCTGCTATACTGGTTTGGGCACTGTGCAAACATGGAGAGCTGTTGCAAGTGTCATGGAAGAACACTCCAAACAAAGCTGGTTGCTGCAAACAAGTTTTCCTATACCGAGGATGTTTATTTCACCTTAGCCAGCTCCAAACACACCCACACCCACAGGTCTAGTCCCGGGATAGTTGGAAAAAGTTTTGAGAAGTTCTTCCAGCTACTAGTTTTAACCAGTTATGATTTATTACATTTTCCAACACTTTTCTAATATCCAAATAAGACGTAATTTGTATTATGGACGTGTAAATGGTAAGGTTAGTAAGGGCGTTTATACACGACCCCTAAACTCTGGGGCAAATGGCTCCCAGCTCCGGAGATTAAAAATGTTTACCCACCAGCTCTGGAGTTAACAGGAAATTAAGTGTGACCCCACCCACTTTAGCACATCCCAGCGCACCTTTCAGGTACCTGCTTTTTGGATGTGAAAAATATTTGATCCGGTGTAAGGATAGTGAGTGCAGGGCTCTCCTGGCTTCTGTGTGTTGTTTTTCTGCCTCCCCCGCCCCTTTAAGAGATCTGAATGCTGCCGGGAACAGAAGGGAGGTAAGCCGGCATTCTTTTCTTTCTTTTTTCTCCCTCCCTCACGCAGCCAGCAACCAGGAAGTGCGGAGGGGGGTGGGGACAGAGGAAGAGCGACGAACCCCTGAGATCTCTGGTCCAAATTTAAGTGGCCAGCAGATCTTAGGGGTCGTGTAAAAAGGCCCTAAGAGATGAGTCTCCACATTCAGCTGTTGGCATTCAACACTAAAAAGGAAAAAGGCCATGTCATCCCTTTACAGAATCCCCAAACAAGGCTGGATACTTGTTTTGTTAGATCACTAGGGTCTCAATGAGCTGCCTAGATGCCCTAAGCACATTCGATCTCGCCTGATTTCAGAAGCTAAGCAGGGCCGGCCCTGGTTAGTACTTGGATAGGAGACCACCAGGGAATACCTGGTGCTCTAGGTGCCTGGAGTAGGAACCAGCAAACCACTCCAGTATTCCTGCCAAGAAAACTCCATGGACATGGGGTCACAAAGAGTTGGTCATGACTGTAACAATGCTACACACACACACACACACACACACACACACACACACACACACACACACACACACACACACACACACACACACACACACACACACACACACAACAACAATGCATGTGATTTTACATGAAAAGCCTAAACAAGTTCATTGTTCAACGGTTACCAGTCCCTTATGCTCTGCAATGTCCCGCCATATGAAGAACCCCCATAGGACTGAACACTTGTGGCTTTTTGAGATTTGAGAGGTCTAATAAATGCATTGCCCACATTGTTTTCAAATTATTATTTAAATGGCAAGAGGATGAAAGAGACAAAGCAGTAACAAGGAACAAAGACATGCCTAAGACCTTTTTCACACTTTGTTTTTGTGTTAGGTGGAATGCGGGTACCAGGAATAAACATGCCTGTGCTTAGCTGTAGTGTGTTTCTTAATGGGACTATATTTGCAACATTTGTTATATTTAAAATATTTATATACCCTACCCTCCATTAATATTTGAAATACAAGTGTAGACATCCACAATAAGTCATATATGTAGCTAAAGGTAGAATAGAGTCACAGTGCCATATTCACTATTTTAAAAAAATCCATACAACTTAAGCTTCTTCAAGTGATTGTAAAGAAATTAAAACTCAATATGCAAAGACTTAAATTAAAAAGGTGAACACAGAAGCTAAAGTTTATTTAGCAAAAAATAATCTGGTTTTTGTTGTGTCACAGCTAGTGACCTTGAATGGAAATT
Organism: Phrynocephalus forsythii; assembly: GCA_029282475.1. Lineage (NCBI taxonomy): Eukaryota > Metazoa > Chordata > Lepidosauria > Squamata > Agamidae > Phrynocephalus > Phrynocephalus forsythii. Next base: position 36,442,495 of record JAPFRF010000010.1, read on the forward strand.
CAAAGAGCGAGAAAATCTAGGTTTTGTTTTTGGGGTGGGCAAAGAAAAATGAATGACTAAGGATGGCAAACAAATTCAGATTAAGTAAAATTTTGTACAAATTTATCCAATTTGTGCAGTGGGAGTTTGTTAAAAACTTGTATATTATGTTTTGGTTTCCCGATACTAGGAAGAAATTTCTAATCCTTTTTTTCTTTTTTCTTTTACTGAGTTAAAGAAGTTACAGCCATGCAATACAAAAATACAGTACAAAGCATGCATTTCGCAATGCTTGGAGCAAAACTAATAGAAATTTCCATATGGAAAAAAAGAAAAAAAACATTGCAACCTAATGTGATTCTTGAATAAAATGAGAATACCAGGGGGATTTGTAGAAATATAACATTGACATTACACATTCTGAATCATAACCCAGCAATAATACTCGCCTATGTTTCTGTCTGCACTGGAAGAGTCAGAAGTAGAAGAAGTTAAAACTATTTTTACTGAATGGGGAGAAGTACAATGCTTCAAGCATTAGAAGTTAAATATCATTAGATACTCACAGTCCAACAAAGAATGGCAAAGCCGAACCAGGCCACACCCCAAGCATGTCTGTTCATTGGGCCAGCAATGGTTTCATAGCAGCCCTGAGACATCAGAAAATACGAGAGTCAGTAGAGGCAACCAGGTAACGTAACTGAAAATTATGAACACTTAGATAGGCAGCCTGAGAGGGGGGGAAAGCCCACTGTCTACATTTGCTTTATCACAACAACATAAGTTACTGCTAGCCACATGGCATTACAGCCCCCCAACGCACTGGTGTAGTCACCAAAACTGAAGATGCATCAAGCATCACATGCTGGGGGCAAGTGCACCTTCCACTCTTTCAAAAAAGTAAAAATAAATTTTATTAAAATGGGATCGCAAAGTCTTATCCTCCTTGAATTTATTTATTTATTTATTTATTTATTTATTTATTTATTTATTTATTTATTTATTTATTTATTATTTGCCCAAAATATTGCAACTTTTCTTCACTAGAGAATTTCTCCAGCCTTTTGGCCATTTTGGTTGCCTCTTGGTGCACCATTCCAAACTCCATGAAATCCACTTTGAAGTCTGGTGACCAGCACTGAACATTGTATCTTGGTTGTGTTAGATCATCAATTTGTAAATCTATGATGCTAGTGGTGTCTGGGTGGTGGTGGATATTAACTGTTTGATCTTCAATTTGTAAATCTATGATGCTACGATATTAACTGTTTGATCTTCAATTTCTTTCTCAATATCTCTCAACATGACATTGGCTTCTTCACTGCCACATCAGAGTGCACTAACATTTTCATTGAGATATTAACCAAAGTAGCAAGATCCCTTTTGTATTCAGAGAAAGGGGGATAGTTCTGACAAATCACTCTGGTGACATTCTAAAGGAGAAGAATGTAGACACATTGCTCATTACTGAAAAATAAATATCAAGCCAAAATGCTTACAGTGTTGTGGTAAAAGCCAGACACTCCCAATTTGCAGCCGTTCACATTGATTGACTTTCCGAGGGTGTCCATAACACAGCACTGGCGAGGCCAGGGAAAATCTGCATCTTTGTTCACTGTCCGGAATACAGAAGTGTATGTCTGCCAGTCTGTTGGGCCATTCACACCACAACACATATTCTGGAGGGGAAATCACAGTTGTTTTTTTAAGGGGGATATAGCAATTAGATACTTTATTTGTCATTCTGAGGGATGAGGACCTCTGTCCTCTTGAGCTTCCATTGAACTCCCACTTGTCAAAGTAATGCAGGAATCACAACGCTGAGACAAGTGTTGTCATTATGTGGCACTGATCTCCATGAAGGAAACCTACAATGGGACCACAGTGATAAGACTTTCACAATCATATTACTACATTGGTGGGAAGCTAAGATCCTGGCCTAAAATTTGTTGGAAAGGGGAAAAGAATGTGTCACACAGGACAGATCTGCACTGAGTTCGTTGATGTTTTCACATCCAATATAGAGTATAATGAAATAATCAGGATATTCCTGGAACTAGATTGAATGGAAATACCCTATCAATCATTTTTTCAATTAATGCTTCCCAAAGATTGGCTCAGTGAGTTGAAGCACCCAACATTTCTGAGCCAAGAGTCAGACATTCAATTCTCCACTGTACCTGGTAGAGAAGAACCAGTCTGTGTGGTCTTGGGCAACCTACAAGTTCCCAGAACCCACTGAAAAGAAGGGACCCATAAACAACTTCTGAATATTCTATACTGAGAAAAAGTAACAAGCTCAAGGTTCACTCAGCCTTCCAGCCATCCAAAAGTCAGGAAAATGATTACCCATCTTGCTGGGTCACAGGGGCAATGTGTAGCCTACATACATGTAGTATTTCAATACTTGTAAACCACCCAGAGAGTGTTATGGGGAAGTATATAAACAGCATGCTTTGCTTTTGCCCCCCTTTAAATATAGATGCATTTATGCTATGTTACCTACTGGAAATAATGCAGTTGGTTGGAGCACCTGACTTCAGAGCTAAGAGTTGGGAATTGAAATCCCCACTGCGCTTCCCAGGAGAGTGAATAAAAAAGCAAAGGTAAAGGTTCCCCTTGCACATGCGTGCTCGTTGTGTTCAAATCTAGGGGCAGCAGTCATCTCCATTTCTAAGGCAAAGGGCCAGTATTGTGAAAGTCCATGGCCATGTGGCCGGCATGGCCAAATGCATTTCTGCACACAGAACACTGTTTACCTTCCCGCTTTTTACGACAGATTTACATGGAAGGGATGTTTAAGATAAGAGTGATAAATAAATGACCCAAATTACCCTTAGGTATTCAGTCTAGATCAGGCTAATCTTCTGTCTGTACAGAAGTCTACTGAGTTCTAAGTGAAAGGATAAGTTAGAGACAGTGACTCAAGATCTTAAGGAACTTTTACTAGCAATGGAATTTCATGCCGTCTATTCCAAACCATTTACAGCAGAATCCTAAGCTTATGTAAGTGCAAGTAAATCCCTTTGAGTTAAGTTTTCAGCTTTGGTTTAAGTGAGCTGCTACATGCTAGAAAAGCAGTTTCCGTCCAAATTATATGCTGCACTTCTAAACAACATGGCAGTGATTTCATTCTATAGTACCAATGCCCAATGTTTTTATATCCGTACAGGGCCGGTGCGTCCATTAAGGCGAACTAGGCAGTTGCCTAGGGCGCCAAAATGGAGAGGGGGTGCTGGCCAGCCTGCTGCCCCTCTGCCTCCCCCCCCCGCCGCTGGCCACCACTGTCCTTCCCCCCACTGCCTGTTGCCATCCGCCCGCCGCCCCACGCCCATCACCGCCCCCCGCCATCCATTGTGCTGGAGTTCACACTGACCTGGCACAGCTGCACTCACCCTACCTTTAAACTGGGATGATTCACCAAAAGCCTCAGAAAGAACCAAACCAAACCAAACAAACTCCAAAACTTTATCAAAATGTATTCTTCATGTTAGTTTCTAAGTGAGCCTCTGCATTTTTTTTTCATTTGCAAAAGAAAATCCATTATTTATTTGTTTGTTTTAGAGTATTTTCCCCACCTTTCCAATGTAAGCTTTGAGATGGTGGAGAGAGAGAGACAGAATTTTTGTCACCTGCCTTACATGGATACTGTAAATAAAACATTTAATTTGTCAGCCAACAACCCCTCACAAACAATGTCTCCCTATTCCTTCTGAAGGGAATTTACTGACAACTAATATGCCTTGGAAAGTTCTTCACATTGATCATGTGTAACCTTTGCCTAGTTCTCATGGATTTCAATATTTACTGATAGTGATGTATAATGCCACAGGATGGGTAATGTTATTTCCTCAGAGCAGACTAATAATGCAGCATCTTTACCTGCAACATGAGCCGATCCCATGTCCTGGTGATACCTTCGCTCTTCCATTTGTCATCGTTGTTTACAGGGTCTGGATTCTGATATTTTTCTAGCATTTGTTTCAAGAATAGGTTGGGTGTGAGCTGCAGAGCAATGATAATGGAGAGGCACTATGAGGGGTTAGGCAGATTCCTTTCTGGAGAAGACTCTAGCCACTGAAGAGAAGCCTGCTTCCCTGATAATATCCAGTACAATCAATCAATCAATCAATCAATCATTTATTTATTTGCATTAGCCATAGCCTTAGCAAAAAAGGACAACATTTAAATGGATATAAAATTGGCATACCAAATCATAATAGTAAATACATATGCATGCAACATTCCTATACAAGATCTGGACAAGTAATCTGTAAATGATTATTATTTTAAAATCATAGTTGGCCTCATTTTAATTGTTGCTACTAAAAATTTAGCTGTCTGCAGTGTCACCTGTTTGTCTTGGTCTCTGAGGAGTAATGATATATAAAAATCAGATGAACGGCCTGGCTTCTTTACTAACATGGGGAAAAGTAATTCTTGCCGCACCTCTCTATAAAAGGAACATAACAGCAACACATGGGCAAATGTTTCAACACCTTCAGCACATGGGCATGTGCGATTTTGTAGAGGTGTTCCTTTAAAGCGACCCTCTAGCATAGCTGAAAGCATGACATTAAATCGTGCACATGAAAAGGCCCTTCTGTACTTTGGAACTGTTAGCACGTTTAGATATTGTGCCATTGTTTTTGGATGACTTATCACTGAGTTGTCATACCAGGGACATAATTTATTGGTGACAGACAGATTGTTTTGATATTCAATGTCGTGTATGCGCTGCTCTAATGAATATCTTGCCTTACTATACCCAGTGGTCAATAGAACAGTGTTTTTCAACCACTGTTCCGCGGCACACTAGTGTGCCGCAAGATGTTGCCTGGTGTGCCGTGGGAAAAATTGAAAAATTACTTTATATATCGTCAATATAGGCACAGAGTTAAATTTTTAAACATTTTCTAATGGTGGTGTGCCTCGTGATTTTTTTCATGAAACAAGTGTGCCTTTGCCCAAAAAAGGTTGAAAAACACTGCAATAGAAGATCGGGCGACAGTCCCAAAGAGTGTACTTTGGATTTGATATCTTTCATCCATCTACTCTCATGAGAATCCTTCATGACAAAAGGAAGCAAACCAGAGGGAGCTAAGTTCAGTATTAACTAGTAATTTAGTGTCCTGAGCCAAGCCTGTGTATGCACGGAGGGGAGGCCAGTTTCCAACCTTAATGTGGCATTTGGGACACAGCTAGGTACAGCAAATATTTGTCTAAGAAATTTAGACTGTACAATTTCTAATGATTTTAGATTTCTATTGGCCCATATTGGAATCCCATACAGCATCTGCGCTAGTGGCTTGGCTCTGTACACTTCCAGTTTCGGTCTAGGGAGGAGCAGCGTTCACGCTGTGCTCCGCTCCCTTTTTATTTTATTTTATCTTGTATCCAGCACATATTGCTATGGTGATTAGACTTAAGGTCAGTTAAATTCTTCCTTCCACTTAGTTTACACAAAGCATATTATTTATTTATTTATTTATTTATTTATTTATTTATTTATTTATTTATTTATTTATTTATTTGATTTATATACCACAACCATCTAGCAAAAAAGCTACTCTGGGTGGTTTACAAACATATACAAAAATACAAAAACAGATTAAACAACTTAAAATAGTAAATAAAAACTAAGAGACCAAATAATCAAATCATCATAATAAAAAGAACAAGTAAGCAAATAAGCGCAAATACAATAAATCAAAATGATTTCACAATTCAAAATAAGAACAAATGGAAAAAAATAACTAATAGAAACGTCCAGAACAACAGCATAGCTGATAGCTGAAAGCATAGAGATATTTCCATCCAAATTTTGATAAGAGACTACCTAAATGGAAAAATTATAAGGGGGAAAAAAGCCAACTAACTAGTTTTTCCTGGCTTATTCTGTAACAAGACACATTCCCCAAATCTTCAGTATAAAGTGACCAACACACTAACATTATATGATTCCTGCCTTTTTTTTTTTCATCTATCAAAACCTGCCAGAGGACTTATAGCATAGAGAGTTGTGGACAGGGATTGTTCCTTTCCATTGTACTATAAAAATATTAAAACTTTGCACGTCCCACACAGATATGCCCTCAGCCAATGTCTTCATTTTCATTTAGCCCCTCAATCCATTTACTGAACAGTGTCACAGACTTGCGTCCTTTTAACCTCAGGGCCGAAACAAACCATCTGAGAGAAAAGAGCAATCAACAAGAATGGCAGAATACTTACAAAGTCTCGATGCACAGCTGCTGTGATGCTAGAGGCAACTTCAAAGGCAAAGACAATCATCATCAGGATGATATACTAAAAAGAAAAGAGACATCACTTGTCAAAATCAGAGTTAGGCACCTTTATGTCACAAATACAGATGGGTGAGAAAAATAGAGCTATACGACTCTCCTATGGGCAGGACTTCTACCTTGACCTTCTAAGTTCTTCAACGCTAGAAGATTTAAAGCTTCAGAAACAGAAGCTGAGGCCATTCTGCAGATCATATATATATATCATCTGACAACTCCCAGCCAAATGAATTTACCAACAGGTTTACATTGCATTTCAAAATACTGCACCTTTGTTAGGCATACTACAGATGGTCTAGCAAAACAATTTCACTGCTAAGAAACATCCAGAACACCAGCATAGTTGATAGCTGATAGCATAGCTCAGTGGTTCCCAACCTTCCTTATGCCGCAGCCCTTTAATGCAGTTCCTCATGTTGTGATGACCCCTTGCCCTGCTTGGAAGAGGCCACAAGCCCCCTTGGGCAGGCCACTGGCGCAGGTGCCATGGAGAACTTCCCTCTACAGGCACCCTCAGCCATGCACAACCTCCAGTGCCATTGACTGACATCTCCTCCAACCTATCAAGCTGTAACTCACTCTTTCCCCCATTTCCCCCCTCCTCCTTCAGACCCAAGCCGTTTGTGCCTTTTTCTTCACTGGCTCATGGCAACCCATGTGAAATGGTTGTTCCACTCCCAAAGGGTCCCGACCCCCAGGTTGGGAACCACTGTCATAGCTGATAGCCATGGTTTGGGCAAAATGTCACATAACGGTGAGTTGCAAATGTAATAGTTAAGCCTCCATTGTGCTTATCCAATTTTTCTCCTCCAGTAAACACATTTACTGCACAAGCACATAGGCAAGTGAACTTATGTGATAAACACTGAGGGGGGTGGGAACTTGAGAGAAAATGCTGGAAAGGTATGGCCTGCTTAAAGTTCCCTCAAGTTATCAAAGTTAATTTGGGGATAAGACTTTTTAAAAAGAAATAATAGAGGAGAATGTGAATACTTAGATCTATGTCAGTTAGAATAAAGGGGAAAAATAAGTATAAGATGGTATTTGATGTCAGTGAAACTTAAAAAATAAATGCTACTTTCTCTGAGCTTTGGTGGAAATGTGAGAAGGAGGTTGGTACTTTTTTCCATTTGTGGTGGGAATGTAAAATATTACAAAAAAATTGGAAATGTATTTTTAAAGATATACTGAAAAGGAATATACAGCCCACTTCTGAAATTGCTTTGTTGTCAATATTTGTTAATAATAATGATTTTAAAACTAGAGAGTTGATTATGAATTTATTGATAGTGGCTAGATTAATAATAGCTAAAAATTGGAAGTCCAAACATGAACTATAATTAGATGAATAGTATAATGAAATATGGAATATTGCTTTAAACGATAAATTGACATGTACTTTAAAGATAAAAAAGTAGAAATGAAAAGAGAATGGAATGAAATTCCATTGCTGGCAAAAGGAAAAGAGGATGGCAGAGAATGAGATGGTTGGACAGTGTCATTGATGCAACCAATATAGCTTTGATCAAACTCCGGGAGTCAGTGGAAGACAGGAAGGCCTGGCGAGCTCTGGTCCATGGGGTCACGAAGAGTCGGACATGACTGAATGACTGAACAACAAATCTTTTATGATATTTGGGGTAGATTTCTTGAATATGTACTTCTAAGAGATAAGGGTGAAGCTTCCGTGCAGCAAGCAATTATGTTCTGGAGGGGAGGATAATGAATGAAAATAAGAAGAATGGGCCCACCGGTGAAGGGGTGCAGTGTTGTTGATGTTTTGTTTTCTTTGTAATTTTTATTTTTTTATTTTGTATAAATAAAATTCTCTCTCTCTCTCTCTCTCTCTCACACACACACACACACACACACACACACACACACACACACACACACACACACACACACACACACAGAGAGAGAGAGAGAGAGAGAGAGAGAGAGAGAGAAAGTTTTCCAAAGTGCCCTACTGCCTTCATGTGCTTCATTCCTTCATAACGGTCAACTTCGGCCCGTCCGACTAGGTTGTCGCGGGCACACACGCTGTGCGTGGCCACGCCCAGAGAGGCTCGGAGAACTTCCACCCGTACCCGAGCCTTCTCCGTGGCTGGCCCGACGTTGTGGAATCATCTCCCAGCAGAAGTGCGCCTAGCAGAGTCCCTGCCTGCCTTCCGGAAGGCATTGAAAACCTTTCTCTTCCGGGAAGCGTTTGGGTGATTCCCCCCCCACGCCATATGCATCTCCTGGTATTGCTGTTTTGTCTGCTTATTTTATTAATTTAATTTATTGGCTGTTATTGTAATTTGCTGTCTTCTTAATTTGTTGTAAACCGCCCGGAGTTCCCCTCCAGGAAGACGGGCGCTATATAAGCTCCATAATAAATAATAAATATTTGCCAAAGTCCTGTTGTGTAAATTATAACCATCAATGATGATGATGTCACCAGCAGGAGGTTCTGTAATTTTTGGTAAAGAGTTGCTACTTCTATCCAGTCTAATTGCCTGTCATAAGTATCACTGTGTATGGGCCGTGGAAGTTCTGGGATAGAAGTAGAAAATCACTATCCCTCCCAACCAGATGATATAAAAGCAAAGCAAAGCAAAGCAAAGTGTTCTGGTTATATAGTGCCACATAGTGCTTAAAGCACTCACTGGGCAGTTTACAATATACATCTATTTATGCAGCAGGCTACACATTGCCTCCCCCCTCCCCAGATAGCTGGGTACTCATTTTATTGACCTTGGAGGAGCCAAACCAGGACCGTGAACCCCAGGTCATGAGCACAGTTACAGCTGCAGTGCAGCAGTTTAACCACTGCACCACAAGACTCCGACATGGTAGACATACCCTATAGCAGTGATGGTGAACCTTTGGCACTCCAGATATTTTGGACCACAACTCCCACAGTCCTTTATCACTGGCAATCTAGGCTTGGAATTCTGGGAGTTGTAGTCAATATACTGCATGTGTTTCAACATTATTAACTGAAACTTCTTTTAGGAATCCAGCACCTTCAACTATTTTGTCAGCATGCTCTGTTTGTCTTATACTGTACGACCCATTATGAGACTGACACTATAGCTGAAAAAGTTACCGGCTTTTTATCCCACACACTGAATTTCAACTTTGGCCTTGTATGTTTCAGAAGAGAAACATCCTATTCGCATTGGGGCTGTTTAATGTGGCCTTAATGGATTTCAACCTAGGTGGCAGTTTAAGGTAAGAATGTGTCCCTTTGGGAGTTACTGTCACAGCAGCATTTGAATCATTGTGGATGGTGTTGGATCTGCCATCAGTGCTGGACCATTATTTTAAAAACTACTTTTATTGCAAAACATCCTGTGGATTATTTTATTTTTTACACTGAGCTATCATACTCCTTTTTCTGTACCACCATACTGCCCTGTAGGTTTCAGCATGCAGTTCAACACAAAAAGAACAGTAGGAAATTGATAGAAATCAATTCAGAAGCAATAGGATGGCTCTAACAGTGAGGCCTCAGGTTTTCTCTATCAATTTCCAGCTGTACTCCCAGCTTCACATTTGTGTCTAATAACATACCAGACAAACAGAGACCTCGCCACCCTGGATTTATACCTCTCTTCTGACTTCAGAAGGTAAGAAGGTTCAGGTTTGGTTAGTACTTGGATGGGAGAATTAATAATAACTGATTGCCATCAAGTCAATACTCAGAGGTGGTTAATACCACTCCCATCTTATGAGTACACGCTGGGATTGTGTAGTTTTCCCGGGGCTACACAGGATGGCTGCTCTCCCAGAGGTATAGTGGGGAATCAAACCGCTGACCTGTGGTTCCACAGCCAGAAACCTAAACCATAAAAAAATCCACCTGAAAGCCTGAGAACTCCTGCCAGTCAAAGGAGACAACCCTGCTCCATATGATCCAATAGTCCAGCACGGTATCATGACAGCACTCTACTCCACTCCTAAGCCTAGCCTTGGGCTGCTTCCTCTTCTTGAAAATTATAATTATGGGAAACAATATTCTCATTTCTGCCAAGCTACCTCTGGGGGTTTCCAAGCATTGTGCTTTGGGTGGTTGATTTCATCTGTTAAAGTTTTGTTTGAGACTCTGAATTGCTACCTGGTAGGTTATGTTCTCTGCTCTTACATTTTAACTGTTTCTGAATGATTTTTCTTTATGCCCTTTGTAGACCTCACAACAATTCTATCAGCTCTTAAGTTTCTGGACTCTCTGGTGGTAGCAAGACTGCCATTGATTTAATTAGATGTATAATTATGATCAGTTCTGCCCAACAGCTCATTTTTTTTAGATTCTCCTCAATGAAAGGGAAGCATGCAAAGATTTTTTTCTGTATCAAACCATGCATTTTTTAGTCTTGTTCCTGAGTCTCATTGCTCTGCAGAACTGGGATGATCTTTGATTCTAATCTGGCCATTCTGAGAGTCTATGAAAGTCTGTAGAAAACTTTCCAGACTCAATGTTGTGTCATGAGAAGTAGTTTTCCCCTAAGGTTCTTAGACTTCTGACATCATGTGAAAAGATGCTAAAAAGAGCCTTGTGTTGTAGTGGTTAAATGCCTGTACTGCAGATAAAACTGTGCTCACAACCTGGGGTTCAATCTCTGGTAGCCGGCTCATGGTTGACTCAGCCTTCCATCCTTCCAAGGTCGGTAAAATGAGTACCCAGCTTGCTTGGGGGGGGGCAATGTGTAGCCTGCATAATTAAACTGTAAACCGCCCGGAGTCTACTTGAAGTGGTATGGGGCAGTATATAAGCAGAACACTTGGCTGTTGCTTTGCTTTAATAGAAATGCAACTTTACTGTATCTCTAAGAATCTTTTAGGGCCACATTTTAGCTGACTGTCTTGAAATCTGTATTGTGAGTCTTCTGGAATATTTTCAACTGGAAAAAATCTTCCAGTGCCCCTTAATATAATTGATCTTATTTCACATAGTTACATGATTTTAGTGCTCTGACAGCCCCATAAAATTTTTAACAACAATACAGTATATTGTAACACATATAAAATTATTTCCAAACCAAGTTCATGATTTTGAATGAAAATTATGTTTATGAGAATATTTGCCTTCAAATTGTTATAGCAAGATGTTATAATTAGAGATGTACTTCATTTAAATCACTTGTTTAAATTTAAAAAGAAGACATGGCATTTAGAAAATATTTTTACACAAAAAAATCCACAACCAACAAACCCTATATGTGTTGCTATGAGAAGTATTTTCCCCCTAAGGTTCTTAGACTTCTGACATCATGTGAAAAGATGCTAAAAAGAGCCTTGTGATGTTGTTTGCCTGTAAATAAAACCCATCTCTGATAAAGTCCATCCTTCCAAGGTCGAAAATGAGTGCTTGCAATGTTTGCATAATTAAACTGTAAACCGCCCGGAGTCTACTTGAAGTGCTCATTTGTTTTTAAACCTGATAAAGTCATTGGGAGAGTGCCAGTTTCAGCTATACTACCTCTACAATCACTTACACCAGTTAGCTCATTTCAAATTAAAGCTGTCTGGCAGGCTTCCATTATTCCTAAATAAATGTATGAAATGCTGGACAAAATCCATTGCATTTTTTAATGTCAATAAAAGGCAGTTGGCAGAAATCTTGGTGAAAGGTTGCTGCAGATTAAAATGTTAGTGTAGACACTACCATTGTACACTGGCAGGTGTAAATAATATTATTTTGATGATTAATTTTTTAGAATTTTTTTGCCACAGAAAAAATAAGCACCAGAAAATTTTCCATTTTGGGATGTTTTTGGCAGAAAACATACTGCTTCACACCAATGTTTGGAATAGCAAAATAGCATCACAGCTTCCCATCACAACCTTTCAATATTGTTATCTCTAATAGCTCAGTTGCACATTGAAGTCACGCTCTGATACTACAGTGATAATGACTGATAACTATTCATGCATAAACTATCTCTTTGATAACCTTTCTCAGTGATTTGCAAATATTGGCAGACGTATCATATCATTTCTGGGTTCCCTAGAAATGTCTGGTTCTGGGGATTTAACTTGAGGAAAAAAGAACTGCAAGCCATTAATTTCCCCATTGCTTTGCTTGATGAAAGAACACGGTATAATTTTATTCCAGAGAAATTCTTTCTCCTGCATGCCCATCCCACCCCAGGCCATACCCTTTAAGTTGCCAACCCAAAGGTTTTCAAAGCAGTTCTTCATACACAGCACTCATAACTTAAGGTTCAATCCATTTTAGTTGGCTCAGGGTTCACTCACCCTTCCACCCTTCTGAGTTCCATAAAATGAATACCAACCTCACTGGTGGGGTTTGTGTGTGCAATGTGTAGCCTGCATAATTAAACTGCAAACCATCCACAGAGTACTTTAGGTGCGATACTTATAAAAGCAGCCTGGTGTGGTCTTTTTTGTTTTGTTTTGTTTTTTGTTTTTTGTTTTTAATAAACACTCCATTCTTTTTTTGAATCAGTTTGCTTTAGATGGCAGTGTCCATGTAAACTCGGAAGACTTCCCCCAGCAGAATGAAGTTAGATTGATATGAATCCTTCAGTGACAGTCTTGTCTTGCAACAGAAAGTTGTGGGCTGATTATGTCAAGCTAGATGGTGATATCTACTTACAATAAGATATTTCTCAATTATTCTTATTATTATTACTTTGCCAAAAAGTTTCTCAGTGATTGACATCAAACTATGTACATATATCTGGAACTGCAAAAAGCCCTTAGTTTTTACTGCTCTGGTGATACAGCTGCAACACTCTGGATAGCTGAAGCAAGAGGTTTCATTTGTGCTAATGCCCATAATTATTTGAGTTTCTGAGACTCTGGAGACATGTTTCCTTGACAAGCTGGCTACTTGCTGTCTTCCACATACTTATCACTGTCAAGGAAGTGCCTGTAGTGGAAAATGCCATGAATACATCAACAAGCCTGCACAAAGATACAGGAGGAGGAGATTTGCCATCCCCATTAAGAGCATCTGGATCAATGCAGGTGCGGTGAAAAACAAAAGTCGATTACCGGCCACCCAATCAAGGAGAGCATGTGGATGAAAGTTTTGAAAAACAAACTGCAAGGATTTCAAGGAGAAATGAAAGTAGTAGTAGTGATGGGAGACGTCAATTATCCTGATATCTGTTGGGAGGCAAATTCTTCCACAAAGGGCCTCTCCAAGAAATTCCTGGCTTGTGCAACTGATAATTTTCTTCTACAGAAAGTGGAGAAAGACATTCAAGTACCAGCCATCCTTGACTCAGCTCTAACCAATAGAGACAATTTGGTGGAGGGAGTGGCAGTAAGTGGAATTCTGGGCGAGAGTGCACATATTGTACTAGAATTCTTGATTTCAATGGAAACCTAAGAAGAATGCAGAAAACGTCAATGTATATACAGGATATGTATAGGAAGTGAAAAGAAGTACAGACAGGTAGCAAGGAATTGAAGGGGTGGCAATAAGAAGGAAAAAGTGGAGTACTACCTGAGGTTAGCTAGAGATACTATAATTCCTTGTGACCTGTTTGTACTTGTGGCCTTTTTTCCACTTCCTATACACTGACTTTTTGTTCCCCTACGTTCGGCACTGGTTAGGCCTCATCTGGAGTACTATCTCCAGTTCTGGACAATGCACTTCAAGAAAAATGCTGACAAATTGGAACAAGTTAAGAGGAGGGCAAGACAGAGCAGGGGACTGGAAACCAAGCCTTATGAGGAAAGACTGAAAGAACTGAGGAAGGGCAGGACACACAACAATGGGCTCAGCATACACAAATCCAGGTTTGGGTTGAATATCAGGAAAAACTTTCTAACTGTTAGAGGAGTACTGTAATGGAACCAGTTATCCCGAGAGGTAGTAAATGCTGTAATGCTGGAGGCATTCAAGAGACATTTAGACACCCACCTGGCAGATATCATTTGAGTTTTATTCCTGCCTTGAGCAAGGGGGTTGGAACTTGCTAGCCTTGTAGGCCCCTTCCAATGACGTGATTCTGTGATTCTATGATTCTAATTCACCGCTGGTTGACGCTAAGAAATTGATTGCAGTTAAGTATCATCCAACTTACCACCAGCAGCATTGTCCTGTTTGACTTCACAACACCAACAATCCCAAGGACGGAAAGACAAAAGAAGCAGAAGCCAGTGAAGATCCCAATCCAGGCTGCACCATAGATGTCATCATTGTCAGTAGCCTCCAACAGTGGATATAGTGTGTGCTGATCTGACACGAAATATATACACTCTGCCATGAGGGCAAGCCCGCAACACTGAGAACAAACCAAAGACATGATGGTTATCGCAAGACAATATCTATGTATTCTCCCTAGTCTTGGGTCTCTATATTGAATCAGAACTTGGACAAAATAACCTTTTTTGACTTCAACTCCCAGAATCCCATGTACCTTTTCAGGAGAGACATCTTGCTATTCTTTCCTGCCTTCTTGGAGACGGGGCAAAAAATTCATCCCCTTTCTCCAGTTGGTTACAAATGAGAATTGGGCTCATCAGGATTCACATCCAAGCTATGTCTTAAAAAGCCACTTCTCTGAAAACTGCTTCTCTTGGTGAAATTGTGAAAACACTTTTAAGAAAATGCAAGAAATCCAGTTCTCTACGGCAGCTCCTCTTCTGGAGTGTCTGACTAGGAGGCTCAGACTGTAGAAATGAACTCATTCAGAAGCACCAGAATACTCAATTCCATCCCCTTAGAACAGTGCTCCCCAACCTTTTTGTCCCCGCGGACCGGGAAATTTTTGAAAATTTTTCTGTGGCCCGAAGCTGGGGGTGGGGGTGGGGAGGGGGGGGAGAATGCGAAAGGGGGGTCCAGCGGGAAGGCAAAAGGGGGGGTGAAAGCAAAGGATGGGAGGGAAGGAGGAGGGGGAGGCACGAGAGCAGCGGTGGCGGCACTCACCAGCTTGGGGCGTCGGGCATGCCACTCCCCCCCCACACATGGGTGGGGTGGGGGGGAACCCGGGGCTCCTGGGCAGGCGGGCCCCCGCCTCCTCCTCCGGCGCCGGGAGCCGCGCGCGGGTCTCGCTGCTGGCGCCCCGCTTGCTCCTGCTGCCGCCGCCGCCGTAGGCCTCCTCCTCTGCCGGGGAAAGCGAGCGGGGTGCCAGCAGCGGGATCCCGGGGGGAGGAGGAGGAGGATGGGCGCCTCCTCCGCCTCCTCTTCCCCAGAGGAGAGCAACGGACCGAGGAGAGCCCGGTCTTCTGGGCCGCCGCCAACGCCGCCGCATCCCTCCTGGTGGAGCCCAAGCGGCCGCCGCCAATGCCCGGATCGCCCCTGGCCGGCCTGGGAGGAACAAAGGCAAAGGCAAAGGCGGCGGCTCCTCCTCCAGCCTTCCTCCTCCACCGGCCGCCCGCGGGAGAGAAGAGGAGGAGGAGGGCGGCGGAGGAAAAGGGGAGGAGCCTCCCCAGCCTCCCCAGGCGGCCCGGTGCCGACCGGTCCACGGACCGGCACCGGTCCGTGGACCGGGGGTTGGGGACCACCGCCTTAGAACAAACTGATATTAGAGACAAACCATTGTTTCAGGAAGGCTGAAAAAGCAGGGAGAGTTACAGACTATATTGCTATACTAACCAAGGCAAGAGGAATGCTGCATGAATGATGGGGCAAGTACTCATAATATCAGTATAGCATATACATGAAGGAGGATGAATGTTCTATCTGAAAGAGACCCCTATCACTCATTTGTTGTGGGGAATGAAATGGAGAATGAATTTTTAGACAACACACGTTTTCAAATTTTAATCATTCAATCATTTCCATCAATGAATTCTTTCTTTGCTCTGGGGGTGAGGATGGGGGTGGGGAAAGGAAATTAAAACACACCCCACCCCAACTGCATCTACTTTACTGATAAGAGGGAACATATAGGGGTACTAAAAATGAGCACCATGGAGGATTATGAAGATAAATTCATTCATCCATGTTACTGAGTTGGTCATAATGATTTCCAATTTTCCATTACACATGAGTCAATACATGATGGGATAGTTGTCATGTATGTCTCTCAAATCATTAAACCCCTGAAAAACGCTGCTCAACATTAGTTAATAAAAGTGAGAGTTACTAAAACAATTATCCCCAGATTGCACCATACAGTTTCACTTACCCCCAGAACGACATTCCCCATGATGAGCAACCCTTGGAAACATCGTACACCAGTATCACCTTTTGCCATCTTCACCTTCTAATGCAATCTAGGAGAGAGTTACAGATTTACTAGAGGTTCTCACAAGAATGTTGTGCCTGCCTGCCTCCTGCTCTGAATGTCAGGATCATGTGTACCCAAACATTCTCCATATATTACGCTTGTGACAGAAACTTCATAAATTGCATCAGAAAAAACTATGCACATAACTTTTATTGCTTGCTCCTCTAAGCAGAGCTGTACATTCTTCTGATTCCTGCCCATGGAAGATGGAAATGCCACACCCCAGATAGCATATTGGTGATGTTATCACTTTGAAAGTTAACCCAAAAGTAATATAAGTGGTGGCACAAAGTTAGAGATGGAAGGGGAAAGGATAAGACCTTTTTATTTATTTATTTATTTATTTATTTATTTATTTATTTATTTATTTATTTATTTATTTATTTATTTATTTATTTCTAGAAGGTCAGCATTATTTTCAGATAAACAAACACACACAGGCTTAACTATTTATAAATTCTCTAACAACAAAGCTGAAAGTGAAAAAGATTTGTGAATCCCCAAGACATTCTTGGTTATCTAGATGGCTTAATGCAGGAGAAGATAAGAAGACATTCAGCATCTGGCTATATCAGATGTTGCAATTACAGTACCAGGGTTCCCTAAAATATTACAAGGACCAGCATATAAAACACTTTTCACAACAAGGTTCATCCCATGGTATGCCCTTAACATTGACTTCCAAGATAGAGTGATCCCATGGGAAAGCCCACAATGTTGAATTATGCAGGAGAGGGCACAGTTGCAGTGGAAGAAGAAATAAGTTGAGAGATGTGCCAGCTAGTAGACTGATACCACGGAGGAGACAATGGAACTAAACAATGGTAGCAACTGTGAGAGCTCAGGTCCGAATCTTGGCCATTGCAATTTGGTGTGTCTAACAAGATGAGAGGATTGGTAATGCGTTCATCATGTGGCACTCTTCTCCTCCCTTCATTGCAAAGGTGGATGTATTTCGACTATTCTGCAACATCTTTGTAGCAAAGACAAAGATCAATTCCATCATTCTTACTCCCAGTTCTTAGAATGCTAGTTATCAAAAGCAGCTTTTCCCATTACTTATTCCTTCCTTATAAAGTAACATTTTAGGGTATTTTTGATTATTTATTTATTTATTTATTTATTTATTTATTTATTTATTTATTTATTTGATTTGATTTGATTTGATTTGATTTGATTTGATTTGATTTTTTACTGTCCATCTGGCTGTCAGTGCCATTACCATTGCATAATATTGTTCACTTCCATTACTCATAAATCATTTCAAACGTACTTGCCAACAAGCTCCGCATGCTCCCATCTTGTCATATAGTAACACTGTACCATACCTGTGTGGTGAATGCCCACTAAACCCCTCCTTTTGTTGTTGTGTTGTGCAGTTGTGACTGACTCTTCATGACCCCATGTCCATGGAGTTATTTAGGCAGGAATACTGGAGTGGTTTGCCAGTTCCTACTCCAGGCACCTACAGCGATTGGTATTCCCTGGTGGTTTCCCATCCAAATAATAACCAGGGTCGACCTTGCTTAGCTTCTGAGATCCAGCGAGATCGGATTTTCTCAGGGCATCTACACAGCTCTACCCCCCCCCCAGTGGGATATTTAAAATAGTATTCACCCATGACTTCAACAGTACCCTTCATCAGTTAAAAAGGATCCTTCCAAGATAACCAAAATTAGTGCTAATTCTCTTTAACACCTGGAATTCAATTTTAAACCTGGGGATACTTTCTGCACTAGCTGTCATTGAGTAGAAGAATGATTCAGAAATGTTTTAAATACACTGGCCAGAATCCTACTGGAGACTCACGCGAATGGAAATGTAATTGTGTAAACTGTAGTGGCAAATTGCCACCAGTCAATGAATTGCCATTCGTATTCCAGGTCAAGTAGCAGTCATGATCACTAAGTAAAT
Source organism: Phrynocephalus forsythii (assembly GCA_029282475.1). NCBI lineage: Eukaryota > Metazoa > Chordata > Lepidosauria > Squamata > Agamidae > Phrynocephalus > Phrynocephalus forsythii. The sequence goes on from JAPFRF010000010.1 coordinate 36,460,892, forward strand.
ACGGCTATAAAAATTTTGTAGGTGGAAATTGACAGCACATAATTGAACTGCCTTCCTTTCTACATGGGATCTCATTTCTTTACAGGTTCTCACTGTGTAGGTAAAGACCTACAAAAGTGGAAGAGCAGAATGAGAGCTTGCCTTTATCTCCTACCAGCCATTGTAATTTTAATATAGTATTAGAATATATTCTGTATCTCTGTTTCACTTCACAAAACTGATATTTTCACTTTCTCCAAGATCGCCATAATCACATATATTGGTAGACCGCATACACCTGCTGTGAGCTCTACAGCTGAAGCAGGCATGATGTCTTTTCCTGATTCTCTCACCCATCTCCTCCCTAAGAGTTTAATTCTACCTTGGGCTATGGGTTCTCCTGCATGATTGGAAATGTCACCTCCTGTTTTACAAAAAGTAGCCCGAAGCAAGCCTGACTCAACCTTTCTAGTGAGAACATCACACCCATGCCAAGAACGGAAACTATGCTGCAGAAACTGTGAAAAAACAGGCCCAAGAAGAGAATGTGAAGAGCCAGTTACAGCTAGGACACCGAAGACCAGGAGACCAACATTCCACGCGCTTCTTTTAACAACCCCTTGTCCTTCTAACCTGCATTCCAACACTGGGTATTCTCCATGAAAGTTACACTGTCTCCCCACAGGACTCGTGTTACAGCCCCACATAGGTGGACCTGTGAAGTGTAATAAGCTGAGTTCCAAGTAGGACCTACCATATTGTTCAACAAAATGTTCCAATTTGAAATGGGCTCATAAAAGGTCACCACTGACCTCATAAAAGGTCCACCTTCAACCCCATATGTTCTTGGACTACAATGTGCAGAAATCCTGACTAGCAGAGCTAGTGGTGATGGCTTCTGGAAGTTTTAGTCTAACACAACCAGGGAATCCAAGGCTTGGAGCCATTGGTCTAAGGTTTCCACTTGGTTTGGTGACCAAACTTCTGCACTTATGGCAACTGAACCACATACTGAAATCAATAGTGAAACTTTTCCAGCACAAATAATAATGGGGAAAATCTGTGCTTGTCAATCTCTGCATATCATACAATTTTAGTTTGAGAATTTCTTCCCATTAAACAAAAATAGCATTTAAAAATCATTCAGCTCACTGTATAGGCATCACTTTGCCTAATGAATAATTGGTATAATGTTGAAAAAATGTGCAGTACCTCACACCTGAGAGGCACAGAGGGTCTGTGAGTTTGCAGTGATGTAGACACGGCCTTTTGGAAGTCGGAAAGAAAGTGAAGTTTGACAGGTGTGTCCAATGCAATTTACCTTAACTTCAAAAGCAGTTTCTCACAAGGGGTAGAAGACATGCAGCAAAGACTGTTGAAATGGGTTTTATCGCTACTGGTTAATCTTTTAATGAAGAAAACTGTCAGTTCTATGACCAAGCTTTCCATACAATATTTAAATCTGCTCTTCTGGAGGTATTCCTGTGTATTACTGAAGACAGCGATTACCCCAATTTGTTTCTCATGGGAAGGACTACATCTGAGGCGGTTATTTCACGTCCTTTGTTATGCGACAAGTTTTGTACCGTGACAGCGTTGGTCACGATCACATGGTTTTGTCCCTTTTTCAGTGTTCCCATGGTCATGATAACTTGTTTCGTGACAAGTTTTACCTCATGGTCCTGTACCGTGACAAACACTGGATTTGTCTAGCTTCATTTTTCCTTTATTTGGGAGCTTAATTTTTTTTGATATTTCATTTCTGAAAACTCAAAATAAAAAAAACTGGACAAAGTTCTATGAGAGAAATGAATGTTTTGTTGTGTGACAGTCGTACTACACGGTGTTTTGTCTCAGAACAGAAAGTGGGAACAAAGAGTGAGAAGGGAAAACCCTACCCCAGCACCAGGCACAGTATTGTCACGCTTAGCACCCGTTCTGGGGGCGAGGTCAAGACAAATTTCAGTAGTTGCGCGACAGACATGAAGTAACATTTTTTGGTACTGCTCCTAAGTGCAACACTAACAGAGACAAAATGGACGTGAAGTAACTGCCTAACTTGCAAGGGGGTGCCATTAGAATGTATCAAGCACTCACATTACCTAGAGCTGTAGTTGAATTAAAACAGTATTAGTCTTAACTGAACACCTTCAGATATGCACACAATATGTGTGGACATCTACAAGAAAGGCTGACCTAGCAACAACAAAATATATAGGAGTGGATAGTTGTCTTGAGTCACTTGTGACTCTGAAAAGCCAATAGATTCATCCCACTTTTGACAGGGAATAGGGCACCTGTCAAAGTTTGTTCAATATGTCCCTGCAACAACTAGGTGAAGTCCAAGTACAATCCTTTTCCTGCAACATGCACATAATATAATTGAAAGACACATTTTCAAAAGGAAACCATTGTAAAATCAGATTATAATATGAAGACGTGTTACAACATCTGTGCCTATATAGCATAGAACAAAAGCAAGCAATGGAAGAAACAGCCATGTTTTGGTAGAACACACAAAGGTAGTTCTTCCATGTTTAAAGATTAGGTCAAAGTCTGATTCCAGGCCTGAGTGGCAATTTATATGATAAGAGAACATTTAGTCAAAAGACTAAATGATAGAAGCAAATTTGCTATGGTTGCTCAACCATTGGGCAACAAATAACCTGTTTATTTGTAATTAAAATTATTAGAATACAAATCTTGTAGATCATAATCTGAATGCGAGCCAAAAGTGTGATGTGGCCACAAAAAAGGCAAATGCTAGATTAGGCGGCATTAACAGAAATATAATTTCCAAATTCCATGAGGTGCTCATCACTGATTCAGCAATTCAGCACTGATTAGGCCTCCACTTGAGTATTGCATCCATTTATGGACACTACACTTCAAGAAAAGTGTAGGGACAAATTGGAATGAGTTCATAGGAAAACGACTAAGATGATCAAGGGGATGGAAAACAAGCCCAGTGTTTAGACTAGAGAAAAGAAGACCAAAGGGCAGTGTGTATTGCTGTCTGATAATTTGCTAATACAAGAAGTTGAGGCAGAAGCTAGACTTTTTCCTTGCCAAGCACTTAGCCTAGACTCCATTCTTGCCAAAGTGGCAGTAAAAGGATCTCTGATCAAAAGTGACCACGTTCCATTTGAGTTATAGGGAAACTAAAGCAGAGTGTAGATGCATAGGTATGTTGTATTTTAAGAAAGCTAGTTTTAATAAATTATCAACAATGATAAATAAGGTTCCATGCCAAGCGAGTCTAACAGGGAATGGTATCCATGATGGGCGAGAGTTTTCTAAAAAGGAAATTCTAAACATAGGACTGCAAACAGTTTCAACAAGAAAAAAAGACAGAAGACAGCAAAAAAGACACACGTGGCTTCACAAAAAATCTAAGAAATGACCTGAAAACAAAAAAGGACACATAAAGGAAATGGAAGGGAAGCCTGGCTACAAAGGAAAGGGTACAAGGAAGTATTAAGGAATTGCAAGGATGATTTTAGAAAGCCAAAAGCTGAAAATGTGTAGCAAGATATGCTAAAAGCAACAACAACAAAAATCATTCTTCAGGTATGTGTGTAGCAGAAGACAGAGAAAAGAAACAGTGGCTCAGCAACTCAATGGGGGTGGGGAAAAAAGAAAAGGCAGATGACTTCAACTCCTACTTCAGCTTTGACATCTCCCCCAAAAAAAAAAAAACAGTCTATGCTCCTTCAAGCAAATGTGAACAAAAAGGGAAGGAATAGGATTGCAGCTTGAGATTGTTAAATGGATAATCAACAAGTACTTTATCACTTTAAATGAGTTCAAATCTCCAAGGCTGGAAGAACTGCATCCAAGAGGCTGAAGAACTCTCAGAATCACAATCTCTTATTTTCCTGAAAACATGGTGGATGAGTAAAGTGCCGGATGATTGGAGAAGGGCTGGTTTTGTCCATATCTTCCTAAAGGGCAAAAAGGAGGAACTTGCGAACTACAGACCAGTCAGTTTGGTATCAATCCCAGGAAAAATTCTGGAGTAGATTATAAAGCAGCTGCCAGGCAACTACCTTGAAAACAGTGCAGTAATAATGAAAAACCAACACAGATTTGTCAACACAGATTTTTGTATTAGAAAAAACGAACCAGTTTATTCAGAAGGTAGCAAGTGCTCCAGTGCTGGAGACAATTGAACACTGGACAACCATCTGTCAGATCTTACTTAGATTTCGATTCCTGCAGTGAGCAAGGGGTGGACTTGACCCTACCAACTCCATCATTCTATGATTCTACCTGCTCCTGTAGAAGATTTGAACTTTAGAGCCATTCATGCCATTATGCTTGTCTAATATCTAGGCCAATGTTGGCAAATCTATGGCATGGGTGCCAAAGGTAGCATTTGGAGCCCTTACTGTGGGCACCTGACATTGCCCCTTCACAGCCACCTGTATTCAGGTTATATTGATGTATTGATACTTTGCGAAAAATAAGTGGGTTTTGAATCGCAGTTTGGGCACTCGGTCCCTAAAAGGTTTGCCATCACTGATCTAGGCTGTAATGAATTATGCTTTTGCTCATAACAAAGCAGGTTTAAGGGTTCTACACAGAAACCTTAAATCAGGAAAAGTGAGTTGAGTTCAAAATTGAAAGGATGTTTTTCTTGCCAAATACGTGCATTTTTAAAAATCTCCTCTGAATAGCTTTGCTGCTCTGAGATATTTGGGATCAGACAATATTGCCTTTCATACCACAAGGGTCAGAAAGGCCCTGCTTAGACCTGTTCGCCAGCAAGTCAAACCAGCTTCTTCTTTTCATTTCCTCCAGAGCAGTTGCTCAGATCTGAAGATCTTCTGTTACTACATGGTTTTTTATTGTTCTTACAGACAGCACCTGTTTGCTGTCAGCATGGTTGTTCTAATCTGCCCTTGGCTATTTGCCCATTCCCAACACAAGAGTGGAACACAGAGTCATACATGTGTAAAGCAAGTGGCTGCTGGGAATAAAAGGAAGAAGGAGGTTGCGAAGAAGCTATATGAGTAAAGTGTGGCTACATCTAGTTTTGCAAAATCCCAACTGTAGCACTTTTGTGTATTTGTTGTAGGGGAAAACAAGAACCAATAAAACGAAATGAAATGAATTTTTTAAACAAAAAGATCTAAAGCATTTTGATGGCTTGAATCTGTTCATTGTATTTCTTCATGATACAATGAGCCAAAGTATTAGGTTAATATGCCTCAATGTGAATGGGCTGGATGTATCTGGCATGTTCCTCCTTCATTTGAACACCAGAACAAGCTGTGATTGGTCTTTTAAATAGAGTTCCTGTGACGGACAAATTAGCACCCATGTGTAAGTGCTCACAAATAGGCTGAGAGGCAAAGATCCTGACTTATTTTCAAGTCCTGAACCAAAATTATCGGCTTATACAGGATAGGAGCCAGTGTTAGTGCAGAAATTTATGATATGCCCACTAGGTCAATGTGGTGCGGTCATTAATTGCAGACAGTATATCTATTAACCTTTTATTGTCCCAAAATAGGCAATGTTGCTGATTTTTGCAGACAGGCGTTATTTCCAGAGATATGACCACTTATTGGATAAATAGGAATGAAAACTAATTCAAACCGGATACCATCCCATTTTAGGGCACATTCATACAGTGCCATGTGATGCCAAGTAGACACAGCAGGGTTCTGTGGCATTATTATCTGCCTGTTTCACTCCCAATTAATATCGCCTTAGGTAATTTTTGCTGCTCTTACCTTCCAGCTCCTGCCAAATTAGCTGACCTGCTCACTTGGATAGGATAACGAGTCTCATGCAAGAAAGTCTGGAGGAGATCCTGGCATCTCTAACCACCTTGACAGCACCTTCATAACAAAATGAAGACCCATGAAATGGGGAACAAGTCTAGGGCCACAACTATGGTCTGTGTTATCCAGGGCAAACAGGGAATCCATGCTTCCACTCCTCTTGAGCAAACTTCATTTGTTCACATATTTTGGTAAAGGGGTAAGATACATACATCTACATAAATAAAATAATCTCTTATTAGTGCCTCTTTCTTTTCCGACTAAGCCGATGTCACCCCCTGTTATTGTCTAGAGATAGTGTGCCTTTATGGGAACATTGAGCACTTTTCATGCCACTTGGAGTGTCATCTACATTAATGACACTAGCAGATGTTCCAGACTTATCACACATTAGAGCGGGGTGGAGAAGATTTTGCCTTTCAGACATTCCTGCACTACAGTTCCCATCAGTTTTATTAGGCAGCACAGACAATGGTTGCACTACCAGGAAGGCTGATGGCAGTTCCACCCAACACCATTTGAGGACCACGTCACCATACCAAACTGGTGTTTTACAGCTGAGGGGAAGAGGTCTGTGCCTTATCCATCAATGTGTGCAGGGCGCAACCTAGTGCGTACTTAACTCCTTGAAGAGATGATGCTATAGCAACCAGTGGTAAGTAGTTTATATATAGAAACTGTAGCAATCCAAGATAGCTGATGTATTTTATAAAATGAAAAGTCTTATGAACTCAAATGTAGTTTTCTAAAAAGGTCTTTCTCTCTAGGATCTGAAAGTCTCAAACAATATTAAAACTGCAATCTTATACACGTTCACTTAGTGGGGTTGGGGAATCAGCCATTCTCAACAGGACCCATATGACCACCTCGGGTGCCCTGGCATATTTGAAGAGGGCAAAAGACTAGGAAAAAACTCTTTACACCCTACCTTAGAACGTTCATTATACAATGTATACAATCCTGATTTAGCCTGTTTCTTTCATGTTGTGTTCTTGGCTGTGGCCAAAGAAAGGCTAAGAATGACTAGTATACATACAGCTATCCAACATCCCATTTCATGATCTTATTGTCTAGCGTTGACACCACCACAACCACCACCACCCCATCCGCCGTAGCTAAATCTGTTCCATGCTGAACTCAGAGAAAGGGTTCAGGTCTTCAATCCATGAATGTCAAATTAAGAGCATCTTTGTTTTTCCTGGCCACACACTGATATTCGGGACAGTGTTATGTTAACACCAAATGCTTAATCATGTCTGTCGAGAGGCACCCAAGCTTAAACAAATAAATATAAAAACTTCTCAGGATTGGTAACCTACTCTCCCACCCTGCACTGACGCTATGCATCATGTAGTAACGTGTCGTTTCAAACTGCATTTGAACCACACCTCATCTTCTCCAAGGTCTGAGGCAGTTTCGAATTATGTATGAAGCAGAAGCGTGAAATATATGCATGAATCGGTTTTTAATTATGTTCTGTTGGGCTGCAGAAATGCCTTTCAGATACTTTGTGATATTCGAGTGACTGGGATGCAGTACCAATGTCTAGCAAAATGAGAAACGTCAAATCATTACTCCCATTCATTCGTCTACAAGCAATCAGGTACCTGCTTCAAAATGCATTTTAACATAGCATAGTTTCTGCAAAATTGTCACAGCGGACTGCTCACTGCATTAAGAAGGGAAATTAGGCACATATACTTTAAATGCCAAATAAAAGGAATGCCAGGGATAGAGATGGAAAAGTATGTTATTACTAACACTATAAGCAACAGAGTACTTAAGGCTCTGCTCTTGTCTACCACCAATTGTTTTGACAATTTTGCTGTCATTAATTGATTAGCTTTCTCCAGCAATAAAGGTATCCAGTTAACTCTTTTCCCCAGTTATTGCTTCATCTTTTGACTTCCACTCACCCAACAAGTGTTCTGAAACTATATTTTAAGATGCTTCATGGTCCACAAAACCTGCACTCGAGAAGATATTTGCAATTTAGTGAGTCAGAATGCACATCCGACCCAAAGTCTCCATGTTTGCACTGTAATTTCAGTCATCAGCCCCCTGTGTCGTAATTGCCTCCTTTTAACAGCTAGAGATTTCATGGTTTTGAAAACATATGCCACCTATAGACATAAAGCACAGCTACACACACCGACAAAAACACAGGCATACTATATTATTATAGGAATATGAGATAAAAGGAGTATATAGCAGGCATATCAACTTTTGAGTACATCTTAGGAAGCAGAAGTCAGCTACTAGGGACAATAAGCATGGCATAGGCAAAGTTGTGACATGAAACACTTTGCTCGCCTGTAATGGATTTCATGTTTAGTCATAATTTTGAGCTGTCAAGTCAATTCAGACTTATGGTTACCCTTTCCAGGGTTTTCTAGGATTGAATACATAAATATATAAGTGGTCCGTCATTCCCCTCTTCTGTGCAGCTTGGCCAAGTCCACGCAGGCTGGCTCTTCTGGGATGTACAATGGGGAACTGAACTCCTGCAGCCAGATATCTAATTCACTGAGCCATCCAGCCAGACATAAAAATAATAACTGTATGCCATCAGGTCAGTTCTGACTTGTGGCAACGTTTCCCCAGGGTTTTCTAGGTAGAGAATTCACAAAACTGGTTTACCTGAGAGCAAACTTTACTGAACCTTGTGGGACTTTCAAGTAAGATCAAGGTTTATGGGTATTTAAAATTTATCCTAACATAGTTCCACTTTTCTGAGAGTAAGTAATGACAGCAGAACAAGAAGTTCATCTGCAAACAGTTAGATAGACTACATGGGGGATAAAGAACAGACATGTAATCGGACTTTCTCAGGTTATTCTTTTTACCAGCATTTGGAAGTCATACTTTTTTTGGACTACAGTTCCCCCAGAGAGTTGTACTTTCTGGATGTTGCAGTCCAGAAAATAAAACTCCCAAGATCTGCTTTCCCCCAGAAAACAGTACCCCAGCTATTTTCTCATTAAAAGTAGTGCAACAAAGGAAAAGCTGTATGACAACATCACGAAGAATTAACAAGTCTAAACTCTCATTCTCTCACTGCATTTCTTTCTATTACTTTGCTGAACCAGGAAAACCCATTAGTTTTATCTTTTTTCTCAGAGGAATTAAGAAGAAATCAGTATCTTGTACCCTAAAACACTACTTTTCTTTTCTTTTATTGTGCATTCTTATCAACTGGCAACACTCAATGCCACTATGATCATTTATTTCCTGAGGGAAATGAATAAAGAACCTTCAACCTGCAATACTATACGCAGCTTACAATTGTATGTGACATCTAAGCGTTTTAGTAGTACAGTATAAAGCAATTGCAACTTATAGTGGATTCCTCTATGTCTTCTCAGAAATATGTATTTATTCAATGCAACAGGACTTGTTTCCAATAAGATCTGCATCAGACTAATGCTTCAATAAGCATGATCAGAAAGAAGCAGCAGTTCGTTTTATTTTAGTCTAATAATCACGAGTAGCTGCAGGCATCTATCTACTTTATGAATACCGGAATATAATACAGTAGTACTAAAAAGGACTTTAGAATTTAAAATACTATCAAAAAGTAACTCTGAAACCCAAGAGAGCTTTACTCACCGTCCACCGTTTGTATTCCACTGCTGCAACACAAACACAGAATTCGGCAAGTTCCCCTTTCAGACACCTTTTAAAAGAGCCCAAGAACAAAAGCGTATGATGGGAGGTGGGCATGTCACATGTGAGAGCCCCAGATCTGGTCCAACCTGTTCTTTAGTTGTGATGGGACCTGTGGGTGTCTCTGGTTATGTGATTCTTTGATTGTCCTGGAATGTTGTTCTGCGCATCCCCATTCACCCAATCTTGTGGTGTAGCTATTCATATATCCGGTCAAACATGGACAGGTGGCTCACATGTATGGAAGCGTTTAAAATCCCACTTGCATTTTTAAAAAAGCAATGTAAACAGCCATTACCATTGCTACTAAGATGTAAGCAGAACATATTTAAAAGAAGAACAACAGAGCTTAATGATGCAGTTCGCACATGAAGAAGCTAAAATAATTGTATTCATGATTTTCCTCCTTGGCTTGTCTAAACCTCTTTCCCTCTGAGGGGTTTTCTTTTCTTTTTCTGTTAAACATCCCATAAAGTCCACTAGCCATGTGGCTTGATAACATTAAGAAATGTTTTGGCTACAAACCCCTCTTCAACTTTGTATGGTTGCACTGAAACCAACGGAACCCAGACAAAATATTTACCACAGAGATCTGAAAACTCATTAAGCCAGGAGTCCTAAGAAAATGGAGTCTGTTAACATTCAACCAGGAGTCTGTAGCCCCCCTTTTTCCTACTGAGCACCCATGTAGCAATGTTCGGCAGTTGGTGTGGAAATTAGCTTGTACAGCTTCTGAAATGCTGGATGAGGGGAGTGGAAGACAAGAAGAAGAAGAAGAAGAAGAAGAAGAAGAAGAAGAAGAAGAAGAAGAAGAAGAAGAAGAAGAAGAAGAAGAAGAAGAAGAAGAAGAAGAAGAAGAAGAAGAAGAAGAAGAAGAAGAAGAAGAAGAAGAAGAAGAAGAAGAAGAAGAACTATGTGCCATGTTTGTTATCTTGACAGAGCGTGTGCAGAACTACATCTGCTGCAAGTGCAAGCTGGTAGCGCTATTGGAAGAGAAGGTCCAGCAGCTAGAGGCTCGCATAGTGGACCAGCAACATATTAAGGAGCTTGAGCAGTTCCTGGACAGAGCGGAAGAGACTATCCAGGTCCAAGAAGAGACAGGGCACACTTCAGAGGAGGAAGTCACTCCCCCAACTCAGGAGGTGGATGGGTGGAGGAATGTGACTCAAAGGAGTAGAAGGCCAAGGCATCGCTCAGAGAGTCTCATCTTGCACAATCAATTTGAAGCTCTTTCCCTCAGCACACCTCATGAGGCACACATAGAGGAAGAAGTGGTTCCGCCGGAGGATCTCTCCCTCATCACTATTGATGAGATACAAGATCAGGTACATGTTGATGAGCAGGCTGCAGGAGAGAAGCTCATTGTGCTAGGGGATTCTATCATTAGAAATACGGAGGGATGGATTTGTGAGGAGCATGATAACCGGATGGTCACTTGCCTGCCGGGTGCAAAGGTTGCAGACATCACCAGAAATATAGATAGCTTGTTAGAGAGAACTGGGAAGGAGCCAGTGGTCATGGTACACGCCGGTACCAATGATGTCGGGAAGGCCAAGCGGTCAGTCTTGGAAGCCAAATTCAGATTGCTAGGTAGAAGATTGAAGTCCCGGGCTTCCAAGGTAGCATTTTCAGAAGTGCTACCTGTTCCTCGTGCAGGTCCCGCCAGGCAGGCAGAACTCAGAAGCTTCAATGCGTGGATGAGGCGATGGTGTCGAGAGGAGGGCTTTAGATTTGTCAGGAACTGGAGAACATTTTGGGACAAGCCAAACCTCTTCAGGAGGGATGGGTTGCACTTGAATCATGATGGGACCAGATTGCTGGCACTCAACCTCAAAAAGGCAGCAGAGCAGCTTTTAAACTGATAACTGGGGAAAGCCGACAGGAGCTGGGTGGCATCCGGTTGGAACACCTCATCCTCGGGAATGAGGTTGGAGAGGGTAGAGAATCACATAGAGATGACATAGCAAGTATTAATACTGGCAGAATAGTGGAATGTGACAGTTCGTCTACTGAAAATAAAAGCTGTGGGGAGAAGAACAAGGCAGCAGCTGTTGCGGGACCCACTGTACAAGTGCTTCTACGCCAATGCTCGAAGCCTCCGAGCAAAGATGGGAGAACTTGAACATCTGGCAGCTAGGGATAACATTGATATAATAGCCATAACAGAAACCTGGTGGAATGTGGAGAACCAGTGGGACACAGCAATCCCAGGCTATAAACTCTATAGAAGGGATAGAGAGGGGCGGGTTGGAGGAGGAGTGGCCATCTATGTCAAAGAAGGCATAAAATCCAGCAGAATGGAGATTGACAGAGGGTCTGACTCCGCCATAGAATCACTGTGGGTTAAACTACCAGGTCCAAAGAGTGATGTGATAGTTGGAGTATTATATCGTCCACCAGATCAAAAACTTGAGGGGGACCTTGAAATGAGGAGATAAATCATGGAGGTGGCTAAGAGGGATAGGATAGTAATCATGGGGGACTTTAATTATCCCCACATTGACTGGGCCAATGCGAGCTCCGGGCAAGAAAGAGAAACTGGGTTTCTCGACTTGAATGACTGTGCCTTAGAGCAACTTGTCATGGAGCCCACCCGAGAACAGGCAACTCTGGATCTAATATTGTGTGATACTCAGGACCTCGTCAGGGATGTGAATGTCACTGAGCCTCTGGGGAACAGTGACCATGCTGCAATTACCTTTGCCATGCATGTCGGAGGAAGAGTGTCAACCAAATCAGACATAAAAACCCTTGATTTTCGAAGGGCAAACTTCCCTCAGATGAGGAAACTAGTTAGAGAGAAACTGAAGGGGAGGGTTAGAAGTATCCAATCTCTTCAGAGTGCATGGAGCCTGTTTAAAACAACAATAATAGAGGCCCAGCACAAGTGCATACCACAAAGAAAGAAGAGCTCATTTAAGTCCAAGAGGACACCGGCATGGTTAACGAGTGGAGTTAGAGAGGCTCTAAAGCGCAAGGAGAGGTCCTTCTGTAAATGGAAATCCTCCCCAAATGACGAAAATAAAAAGGAACACAAACTCTGGCAAAAGAAATGTAAGAAGATGATAAGGGAGGCAAAGAAAGATTTTGAGGAACAAATGGCTAGCAATATAAAGGGTAATTATAAAAGCTTCTTTAAATATGTTAGAAGTAGAAAACCTGCCAGAGAACCAGTTGGCCCTCTGGATGGTAAGGGAGGAAAAGGGGAGGTTAAGGAGGACTCGGACATTGCAGAGAAATTGAACGAGTTCTTTGCGTCTGTCTTCATGACAGAGGACCTTGAGCGGATTCCGCTGCCTGAGCCTCCCCTCTTGACTAAAGAATTAAATCAAATACAGGTTAAAAGAGAGGAGGTTTTAGGACTAATTGATAAATTGAGGATTAACAAGTCCCCGGGCCCAGATGGCATCCACCCAAGGGTTATTAGGGAACTGAGAAATGAAATTGCAGATCTCTTAACGGTAATATGCAACTTGTCTCTTCAAACGGCCACAGTGCCGGAGGACTGGAGGATAGCGGATGTCACACCAATTTTTAAAAAGGAAGGAGGGGGACCCAGGAAACTACAGGCCGGTTAGCCTTACATCTGTCCCAGGGAAGATGGTGGAAGGCCTCATCCAAGAGAAAATCTTAAAACACATAAAAGAACAAACCTTGCTGAGAGAAAATCAGCATGGCTTCTGTAAGGGTAAATCTTGTCTTACAAACCTTTTAGAATTTTTTGAAAAGGTCAACAGGCACGTGGATTTGGGTGAACCGGTGGATATAGTCTATCTGGATTTTCAAAAGGCTTTTGACACAGTCCCTCACCAAAGGCTGCTGAGAAAATTGCATAGTCAGGGGATAAGAGGGCAGGTCCTCTTATGGATTGAGAACTGGTTGAGATCCCGAAACAAAGAGTAGGTGTCAATGGGAAATTTTCACAATGGAGAGAAGTGAAAAGCGGTGTGCCCCAGGGCTCGGTCCTGGGACCGGTGCTTTTCAATCTGTTCATAAATGACCTGGAGACAGGGATAAACAGTGTGGTGGCCAAGTTTGCAGATGACACAAAACTTTTCCATGTGGTAAAAACCAGAGAAGATTGTGAAGAGCTCCACAAGGATCTCTCCAAACTGGGAGAGTGGGCTGAGAAATGGCAAATGCGTTTTAATGTAACCAAATGTAAAGTAATGCATATTGGGGCAAAAAAATCCAAACTTCATCTATCAACTCATGGGCTCTGAGTTATCCGTGACGGATCAGGAAAGAGATCTTGGTGTGTTGGTGGACAGCTCCATGAAGGTGTCTCCCAATGTGTGGCAGCAGTGAAGAAGGCCAATTCCATGCTAGGGATTATCAAAAGGGGATTGAAAATAAAACAGCCAACATTATAATGCCGTTATACAAAACAATAGTAAGGCCCCACCTGGAGTATTGTGTACAATTCTGGTCACCGCATCTCAAGAAAGACATAGTGGAACTGGAAAAGGTGCAGAAGAGAGCGACTAAAATGATTACTGGGCTGGGGCACCTCCCTTATGAAGAAAGGCTAAAACAATTGGGCCTCTTCAGTCTGGAAAAAGGCGCTTGAGGGGGATATGATTGAGACATACAAAATAATGCAGGGTATGAGTAAAGTGGATAGAGGGAAGCTCTTCTCCCTCTCAAAAAATACCAGAACTAGGGGACATACACTGAAATTGAGTGCTGGGAGAGTAAGAACTGACAAAAGAAAATATTTTTTCACCCAGCGCATTGTAAGTCTATGGAACTCCCTGCCACAGGATGTGGTGATGGCATCTGGCCTGGATGCCTTCAAAAGGGGATTGGACAGATTCCTAGAGGAAAAGTCCATCACGGGTTACAAACCATGATGGAGATGTGTAATCTCTAGGCTTTAAACCAGGGTACTTCAAGGGCCAGATGCAGGGGAGTGGTATCAGGAGACAGATATCTAGTCTCATGCGCTCCCAAACGCATCTGGTGGGGCCGCTGTGAGATACAGGAAGCTGGACTAGATGGGCCTTTGGCCTGATCCAGCATGGCTCTTCTTATGTTCTTATGTTCTTAAGAAGAAGAAGAAGAAGAAGAAGAAGATAAATACGGATAATCAAATCTGTGTTGTACCATAGTACAATTTTATGTATAGTATGTTTAGTCAACATGTGTTCAGTGGGGTTTACTTGTCAGCAAGTGGACTGAAACTATAATTTAGTCATGCTTGGATTAGACTCATTGATGTTGATAGTATTTAAGCTAGTCATCATGATTAATTCAAGCCCCATTGGCATCAATAGTTCTTCAAATATGGCTTAGGGTGTGGTTACACATTGTAACACTCCTATATTTACATCGGGTTTTGCACATTTGAAATCGATGTAATTATTTCTGCCTACACAGTGCATAGCTAAGGGTGCTTATTTGGGCTGGAAGGTGTGCTGTTTTAAAGAGCTGTAAGGAGGTTGTTTATTTTAACTCAATAGAGAATCTGATTTATTTTGAATTCTTTTGGCTTGTGTGAATGTCATTGTTGGAGTAAATTGTGTATTGGGAGTGTGTTAAAATGGGTGTCCAGTCTAATGGAGGCGGGAAATGCATTATTCTTTTATTGCTCTTTTATGCCACCGCCCCCTTTTCTTATACAGTGGACCCTCAGAATTGCCTATGGGGCGAATCCGTACAACATAAAAATGGTCACGATTAGGGATTGCTCTGTTTTCAATGCATTCCTATGGGAAATTGGTATAAAGGAAAATTTGCTTAACAGAATTTCATTCGGAACAAATTAATTCCTTTATACAAGGTACCACTGTATTTCTACAGGTTTTTTTTTTTTTACTAACCCTTTAGTGGATAACCTAATTCTATATCTTTCTCACTGCAGAGTCAAGGCCATCACCAGTATCCCTGCTAAGTTGTTGGGGGCTACTCAATTTTGCAAGATAAGACAGAACTGATCCTATTCTGCCATCACTTAATAGCAAACTCATGGGCTGGCTATGACACACACAGACTGAACAAAAACGGACCTTTTGATAAAAACAAAACCTAAAGATGGGCATATTTCAAGGCATCTCAAGGCTTGCAGAATTACAAAACAGACAGACAAATCAAACCTGAAGTGGCAAATCTCCCCTGAGGGTCTGCAAAGTCTTGAAGCCAGATAAACCTAAGCAACCATAAAAAACAGAGCAAACCTGTAGAGTAAACACTGGAAAGGAAAACTGGGCAAAGTGGAACCTCCTCTTGGGAAATCATACCTCTCAGGAAAAAAAAAAAAGAAGAAGAGTGCTGTTTGAGAGAAGACACACCAAGTTCATTTTCTCTAGGTCTCACATGCTCTAAAAATGAATCATGGGTGAGTGTATGCTTATCCAGTCAGCAATATATATATATATATTTGTATGTGAAAAGAAAGTGGAAAAATACAGTTAACTCACCTCATCCAACAGCCTCACAGAGACCTGCAAGCTTTTAAGAGAGTGCATATAGAACCTGGGGAGTAGCCATTACTAGGGAGGGAATGGGTGAGAGATTGATAATGGTCTGCTCACATCCTTAATAACATTATGGTAAGAATCCCAGACAGAGGGTTGCAGAGTGATAGCAGTGGTACCTGTCATGAATTATATACATAAATCTTCCAGCACAAAGGAAAACTTCTTCTCCCACTCTGAGAATAACCACCTATGCAGTTCCAGATTTATTTTAAATTGCCAGATTAGCAATATCCCATCCCCTGATATTTTAGGGCCAAAACCCGAGGACAGGAGGTGGGCCTTTGTGATTTTGGACAAACAGGACAGGGAAGGTTTGGTTGGGAAATGAGCACAACACACATATAAATACTTTTGCTCTGAGCCAGTGAATTCTGGTGCCAGCTGGGAATGAATGATAAAGGTACCTAAGACTGAGTGATAAACGAGCTTCCTACACAAAAATTTCCCCTTCCTTTAGCAACGGTTGCTTTGAGATTTTCCTTCCCCCCTGGAGAAGCATAGGTCAACTGTTGCCCAGAGTAGGTCCGCAGGGAGTCAGGACACCAAATAGTCAGAGATATCCTACCTCCTTTTCATTTTTTCAGGTGGGAAGAGAAATCTCAGAGCAAGCTGCATGGAAGAGAGGAAAATTAAAGCATGGACACCCACTATTTCTCAGCTAGGACCAAGGTGTTTTTTTTTTTGCCAGGAAACCATTCCAGTATTCCTGCCAGGAAAACTCCATGGACATGGGGTCATGAGAGTCGGTCGCGACTGTAACAACGCAACACTCTCTCTCTCCCTCTCCCCCCCCCTCTCTCTCTCTCACACACACACACACACCTGCCCCCCCAAAACAGCCCCCTGGCTCTGAGTTTGGCGTGTTAACTTGCCAGTCAGGTCTTACCCATGTCACCCCAATGCAACCCTTTTGCCCATTTTCAATGTCAACAAGCTCTGACATGGTTGCGACCCCTACTCCCACCTCTTGCTTGAGCTCCCTGTGAGACACCCCAAGTACCCACATGCACCTGCTGGCCCTGAAGTCTTAGGGAATGAGAATAATGTTTATTGACCTGTGGACCCTAGCTGTGAGACTTCATAAGCTTTTAGGTTCATCTGTGTCTCTTCCCTCCCCACCCCAAGCCCAGGAGAATGAAAAGCTTCACCTGCTGACTCCTCAGTAACTCAGGTGCTGTTAAAAGCACCACAGCCATAGCACCAAAGCTTTGGACAACTCCATCAGCAGGCCAGTAACAGTTCTCTCAGTAAATAATACTCCAGTTATTTGCAATTAAGATCGACTCAATGTTGGAGAAGCTGAAATGAAGAGATGGGAAGATGTAAAAAGCGTTTATCGGGAGTTTGACAAATCTGTTTGCCACGTAAAATGAATTTGGCTAGGATAATGTTGCTTGCAGAGTAATGTTGCTGCCTTAAATTAGAGGGCAGAATTTTCACAATTAGCTGGGCATGCGATTAAAATGCAAGTTCCTCCCAAGGACAATTGAGTGCTATATGATGCCACAGGCATCCTTCATTCCTGCCCAAGATCCTCCTGTAAAGTTTAGGAACAATCAATCCTGTTTAGAAAAGGTTCCCAGCAATGTTAACAGCAATAGTCTTGTTTGGTCCATTGTCTTTCACTGAGTGCAAAGTGGGAGATCAATGATGAATTGTACACCCTATTAATCATTCCTTCTGCCTTTGGGACTGGCTAACGGGTGTCACCACAATGGAAAGCCAAATCAGAGCAATTCAAGAATAGGGGAATTTGATTCAGAACCTGGATTTCATTAGACACTGCAGTCAGTGCTCACACAGGAGCTGCTCATTGATTCAGATGTTCAATAATGTTCATATTGGATGCAGCGTGATGCGGATTCCAGTCTACAGCACCCCTGTTGTCCACTGATCTGACAGGAAACTAAAGAAGGGGGTAATGTGGAAAATAATAAAGATCCAGCAATAAGGGTGATCCAGTACTGATCTCATATATGTAAGACATTTAAAAAAAAACCCAGAATATATTCAGGAAAAAAGGAAGGTGTGTGGAGGTTTGTCCCACCGGCTCTGAAACTCATACCCCAACTGCCTACATCACCAAAGCACCACCTACAGGCACCCACATCTGTGCAAGGAAGTATCAGAACTAACTACAAAGAGAAAAGCCTGTTCAAATTTTTCAAACTTGGAAAAAGTAGAAGTCCCCCAGCAGCATAGAGGGGTGTGGTGTGGTGCCACTTTGAGAATAGGCTGGACTAATTCAAACAAGCCTGTTTGACTGGCCAGTAAAAAGAAATACTTCAAACTCACCCATTCTATAAGTGGAACAAATCCTGAAATATTGGACCATGTAGCCGCAGCGCAAACCATTTTGCTACCCACAGGGAAGTATAAAATGGGTCTTCTTCTCTTCCATATGCAGAAGCCAATCAGATTAGCAATTGAATCTTGCTTAAACAGTAGCTGGGAACTGGTCAACCTGCTGCACCTGAGAGGAGCAGGCAAGCTTGGGAATACTCAGCAGGCTTTGCCGCACACAGAGCTCTTGAGTTGCAAATTCACAGGCTGCCTGTAGTTTGTGTGACTTGTTGGGAATTTTCTGGGATAGGGTAAATATATATCCAGCATTAACCAATTGTGTATTCCACCCTCTGAATTCAAAGATAACCCACCTCTCTGCTGAACTTTCTTATCCCTCTTGTCTGTTGGAAGTAGTGTCGTTTAGTATGCTACTGATCTGTTCAGTTGTTTATTATGTATGTGTAGTGTACAGTAAAGAAAGCAACATACACAGGTCTGCAATTTCAAGCAACTGTAAGTAAAGATTTTTTTAAAAAAATCTTTCTCCTACATATGTCTGAGTAACATTTTAAAGAGAGAAAGAGTAGACTCTGGGGAACTTGTAGCTATTCTGTAGGCCTCTGTGCTTTTATTCCATAGCAAAAGAATTTTATCAGAATTTCAAAACTCTGCAATAGATCAGACTTTCGGTATCTCATCACTACCCCAACTCCAGGATCTGCTGTCTCACTGTGGCTAATGGCAGGGCTAGTCCAGCTTATTTGAGCTGCTACAGTGCAGACTTCTTTCTCCTGTAGTGCCTTGAGATTTGAGTTCCTGGTTTCCTTTCATTTATTTTCCCCTTTCCTGTTCATATTGCTAAGAGCACAATCCTACTGTTCAGATTCAATACCTAGGAGTCTTTACTCAACAGAATGGGTTCAACAGGCAGTCTGTCTACCAGCATATATGGCTCTTTGTTGAGACCACCATCGCCAGTGAGAAAAGCTCTAGGGTTTTTATAACAAGATCATTTTAAAAAATCATTGGTTTAGTTTCCAAATACAGGTGAAGGGTTAGGTGGAGAAGTGACTATTCTAACAATTAAGGGCTGGAAAGGCTCAAATAACAGCCCCCTCTCCTCTGAATTTAAAGGAATAAGTCACAACTTGGAGGGTAGCAACCCCTGAAAAAGAGGAAGCTTAGCTGGTAGAGCTTTTGCTGCTAGTATAACAATATACAGATCTTCCAGACATGTTTCAGAACTTAATCCTCTTATCCTATCACAAGCAGGGTGTGGAGAATGGAATGGAATTTGCTCTTTTGCTGCCACTTGTTTGGCAAGACATAGCTTTTTGCCAAACTAGCTTAACAAGTGGACAGCGCAATGTCCTGACCAGATTGGACAGAAGACATTAGGGTCTGAAAAGGAAGCAATCAGTGTTAGCTTTATTACTTATGTTTTGGAGCAAGCAGAACATATACATGTACACACATAAAACTTGCCCTATATTGTTGCAGGATGCGTGCCCATGGAAACATAGATACATGGATTTCAATAGGACTTTTTCCTATCTAAGTGTGCCTATTATTGTAGCTTTAGTCTATTTTGTGATTGGCTGGCACAGTTTATTGTAAGCAAACACACACACAAAGACCTGTCTTCTTCTAAAGCAGAGGTGGACAATGCAGACCTCAATGACATTTTACAGGTCCTGCCCCCCCCCTCTCTCTGAAAATAAAAAAAAATATCTAGAGGTCATGGGGGCAATTCTGCCATATTTTGAGGCTTCTCCAGCACCACTGTAGGCAACGATAATCCAATTTATTATTTTGTTTGGACAATAGAGTATGCAGGGAAATGCTCATTAAAAACTTAAGTAAAAAAAAAAAAAACACCTTTCTTTCAAAACCACAAAAGAGAGAGCCATGTGGTCCTTTACACAATAGAAAATGTAGGAAAGGTGATACCTTTATTAGAACATTAAATATCAAACAAGCTTTTGTGATTAAAAATTACTTCTTCGGGCATGTGCCAATATCTTGTGAAGTGTGTGTGTGTGTGTGGGGGGACCATTTATTCCCATGAGTGTCCAAATAAAGAGCAAAATAACCTAATCAAATCTTACACTGTCTTAATTTTCAATTATTATTTTTTTCGCTGACAAAGCCCTGTAATTTTCCCATGAAAATCTTTCCATTATCCAAACCAGTTTTCAATGATATTTTAAAATAGCAGAGCTGGCCCTTTCACTGGGCAGATAGGGGTGATTAACTCAGGTGGCAGATGCCTAGGAGTTATTCTTCCTTGTTTTTGTTCTCTCATGGATAACAAAACTGTGTATGCCACATGACCTGTCCTCTTAATATCTGAGGTGAGATTCGAGATGGCATAATCACCATGTGGCCTAAAAATGACCCACCATCTCTCCTCTCCTCCCTAGGAGACCATCTTACCTTGGTCTCTCCCTGACTATTTGAGTTGTGGGAAATGCCCAGCAGAGCCTCCCACCTGGGATGACTAGAGCTCATAAGGCAAACTTCCCCAGGTGTAGACATGTTAGATGCTGGTTGGGGCATTTTTTTGTAGTTATAGAGTAAAAAGTAAGTTTTCTAACCTGTGGTACTTACCTATGAGTACCTATGTCCTTTCTTCCTCCAGAGCAAAAAGTAGTTCAGATGGTGGTTTTGATAAGAAAAATATAATATGTGAGAAGCAGTAAGTTATAATTATGTGCCCTCAAGTTGCTTCTCAGTCATAATGACTATGAATTAATAACCTTCAAAACCTCCTGTCACTGGCAGCTCTACTCAAATAAAGGCTATGGGTTCTGTTACTGATTCAATCCATTTCACGTTTATGTCTTGTTCTTTTCCAGATGATTTCAACTCCCCCTAGTATTTTTTGTCTTTTCTAGTTAGTCTTCTCTTTCCATGATAGGCCCAGAGTGGTGTCTAAGAAAACTTCTGCTTTTAACAAACAAAGCCTTCAGGGCAGAAGGTTTATACAACTGATCATCGCATGTCATTTGTATGAGACATTTGTATGAGACACACACCTTGGCTGAATATTTTGCATCTGTCAGTGCATTTTATGAAAAGTGAGCTCCACCCATAAGAGAAAGCGTACTTGATCAGGATAACTCAGGGGCTTGGTCAAAGGCCCTTAGTTTTGACAAGGTTCATTGCCATTCATTCTTTCAAATCCCGGCTACCAACCTTTTGGTAGAAGTGTTCAGATATACCCTACTTAAGAGGTCCAAAATGATGAAGACTAACAGTAATTCTGTTGCAGAGATACATTATAGAAATGAATTACATTGCCCAATTATACTGAATGTTTATTCTGAGCTTTATTCTTTGTGGCTTCTCAAAGGCTAGCATGTGTCATTGATCCTAAGCTTTTGTGGGCTGCAACGTTTTAAAGGTACTGTAGCATAACATTCTGGTTTTTTAAATAAGGCAGAAGAATGTATGGAGAAATGGTAAAAGCAGATTTCATAAGGTAGTTGTATTTCCCCAACTGGGCAACATGATTTTGTAATTCTATCCTTTCTTCTTTTCTTCTCTCCTTCATGTACCATGAGAGCACACAAATAGCCAGTGAGATGCATGGAGGAAAAATCATGGTTTTTTTGTTTTTGTTTTTTTGGCTCACGGCGCATTGATTTAATAATTCAGACCTCACATTTTAGATAATTCTTCAATCAGTGAAGCCTTGATATTTCCTTTCTGCAGACATTTAGTCATACTACCCATTATCCCTTTCTTTATTCATACAAGCCATGTAACTAGTAAAGCAACCCCAACTCAGAAAATGCAGCACAGATGAACTCCTTGGCAAAAGAGAGACAATACAGCCCCACAGGTTTCACTAGGTTGGTTGGTCACAAAGGAGTGCAGAGTTTATCGGAATTCATGACCGAAAATAATTTTTAAAAGGGTGCATCTCTGGAAACCAGTTCTCTTCAGGAAATCATTGACATTCTTGTTATCTTTGACATCACTCCCCTGCTGAAGTTTGGCTGTTTTCACATAATGATATACCAGAGGGCTAATTAAAACTGCCAGCCAGGAGGCTCTGATGTGCAAATGAAATTTATAGGAAATGCTCTAGTATTAAACACTGCCCCTGGCACAAATGTCAAAAGAAAATAAAGCATGCTTTTAGGAAGGACAAAAAAATTGGAAACACAGGGGGGCAATGAATATATCAAGACCAAGAGTGCATTGTATGGATGTAAAATAAAAACAAAAAAATCAATGCAGAACTTGATTTCTTTCTAAGAAGAAATGTTCTTTGTGGTTAAGCCCTTTCACCAGGACTTGGAACTTCCAATCCCCAGTGAGCTATGAAATGCACAGGGCAACCACTTGCCACTGTATCACTGCCGTACCTCCCAGAGGTATATTCAGAGATAGAGGGTGCAGTCCTAATTAGCTGGGCTAACTGTAGCCAGATGAGGCCACATTGTATCCAAACCCCTCCCAGCCCAGGAGGAGAGACCCTTCAGATGGCCTAACAGGAAAATAGAGGTGGTGCTGTTAAAAACCATAAGGCAGACACAGTCACCATGGAAACTGTGCTGACAAGCTCCTCATCAGCAGGTGGCAGCCAGCACAAACCTAGACTCCACCTAGCAGCACAACTAGCCATTCCTCCACTACATGCCACAAGCACAGCTTCACAATTAAAGGGGGGAAAGAAAGTTAAAGATACAGTATAATTTAACCAAATGTAAGCCCCTTCTTAATTCACCCTTCTTGGCTGTGGTGCCTATCCTGTGGAACTGACTCCCTATTGATCTATACCTGGCCGTCTCCCTGTCTACATTAAAGTGGCTGCAACAAAGAGGCTCTCTTATTTTTTTAAAAAATTGTTTGATTTATTGTCTGTCCGGCTTCTAGCTTATTCGTCACCCAAAACAGGGCATTTCCACTAATGGGGTGGCACAGACATTGAATGAATGAACGAATTCTGCAGCTGGCAGAAATCCACTGTAGCACCAGTTTTGCCTTCATTCTCCAGAACACCAAGCTTCTCCTGGTGCACTTGGTATATTCAGACAATCCTCAAACTATTTATCTTTTTCTGACTCTCTCATGCATACACACTACACACCCTGCAGTTTGAGAGAACCATCGGAGACAGCCTGGAAGTTGAGTCATGGCAACTGGACTTCTTTTCTTGAAAGACTGAAATGTTTCGCTGCTCATCCAAACACCGTCGTCAGTCTGAGGAAAGCTAGTTGCAAGCCCTTCATTTTATAGTGACCTTTGACCTCCTGTCACCATGGCCTTTAATAGGCTGATGAGATGAACAATGGCCTGAACAGGCTTGTTAGGTGGACAATAGCCTCAATATGTCTGTGAAGATTCCCAGTCATCTAGGTGAGTTTATCTGGAAGTTGAGTCATGGCTACTGGACTTCTTTTTTGAGATGAGGCCATGTTTCCAAACCCCTCATCCAAGGAGAGCCCTTCAGATGGTCTGAATACAGCTAGTGCAAATTAAAATCTTATAAGGCAGCTTTGACCTCTTGTCACCCTGGCCAGAATTAGGCTCATAAGATGAACAGTGGCCCAAATAGGCTCGTTAGGGAGACAATAGTATCCTTAGCCTTAAGGTGAGCAATGGCCTAAGGTGATGAAACCTATCAAGAATGGGTTGTTAGCTATGGCCTTGATGGTGAAGGCTTTTTAATTTGCCTGTGGACTTTAGCAGATAGACCAGTGTTTTTCAACCTTTTTTGGGCAAAGGCACACTTGTTTCATGAAAAAAATCATGAAAGGCGCACCACCATTAGAAAATGTTAAAATGCCAAATTCCCCCTATACAAACACGCGCGTCACCCAAAACAGGGCATTTCCAGCTCGTTAAAAAGGCCTCACAACCTGACAGCTGCTGGCTGGTGGGGGAGAAGCAAGAGCTGGCACCAGTCTCTCCCCCCATTCCCCTCACACCAAGTCTCCCTGCCTGCCTTGCAACCCGAGACTCTTCCTGCTTTTATCAAACCTGCTCCTCCTCTGGTTGCTCACTCCACCACCCATCCCCAAGCATGATGTCCCAGGCAGCCAGCCTGGAAGTTGAGTCACCCCAACACCCCGGTGTCTTGGAAGGGAAAATGTTAATGCCAATTAAAACACCCTGCCCCTCCCACTCCAGAGAGAGAGAGAGAGAGAGATACAGCACACTTCATTTTATGCTGACCTCAGCCCTCCTCCTCCTCCTTTGCCTTTAATAGGCTGATGGATGAACAATCCTGAACCGGTGCTTGTCACGTGGGGCAAGCCCCAAACTCTGTGGCGATTCCCACTCATCCAGGCGCCACATCTGGAAGTTGATCTGGCCCCTGCCCGGCCAAGATAGCCATGTTTCCTGCTGCCAAACAGCTGCTGCTGCTGCAACCACCACCACCACCACCACCATCTTATAGGCAGCTTTGACCTCTTCTGTCCTTAGGAAGGAGGAAGCTCATAAGATTTTAAAAATAAAAAGGATAGGATTTTAAAAAGGAGGGTGTCCCCTTGAGCCTTAAGGTGACCTGCTGGCCGAGGGTGATGTCAAACATTTTTAGCTACGGCCTTGATGGCAACATCCGCTTTTAATTTGCCTGTGGACTTTGGAACAGTGCCTGAAAAACACTGAGATAGACTATGCCGGAGCCCACCACCTCTGTTGAGGGAGGGGTTTTCAATGCTCACATGGCCTCCCTTACTCCTCTTTCAAACCACCTCTCTTCTTTGTCTTATATGTGTACATCCTCATCTTTGAAAGAGTGCCCTTTGTCCTTCAAATGGAGGTGTACTGCTGATTTTGGTCCTGACCTGTTGCCCCTCCTATGTTGGGCCATCCTTCTGTTTAATGGCTGTTTATTTTCTCCAATGTAGAGGTCTGAAGACTCCTCACTGCATTGGACCGCATATACTATATTGCTCCTTTTATGGTTTGGTATCGGATCCTTTGGGTGGACAAGTCTCTGCCTTAGTGTGTTTGTGGGTTTGAAATAAACAGGGATGTGGTGTTTGCCAAAAATCATTTTAAGCTTCTCTGACACTCCAGCCATGTAAGGAATGACCAGGTTCTTCCGTCAGGCCTGGGTCTCAGACTGATTCCCTTGTTCTTCTGGGATGGCCCACTGCTTTGTTGAAGGCCCACTTTGGATATCCACAGGACTTAAGTGCTGTCTTCAGGTGCCTGTCTTCCTTCTTCTTGGCTTCTGTGGAGGTGGGGATGCTCTCTGCTCTGTGGCTTAGGGTCCTGTGACTCCTAGTTTGTGCTGTAGTGGATGGTGGGAGTCAAACAGTAAGTATTGATCTGTGTGGGTGGGTTTCCTGTAAACTTCTACTCCCAGGCCACGGTCAGGTCTGATGATGACTTCACAATCCAGGAAAGCCAGCCTGTTGTCTTGGGTGCCTTCCCTAGTGAACCTAATATTAGGGTCCACCGCATTGATGTGGTCTGTAAAGGCCTGTACTTCCTGAGTCTCGATTTTCACCCAGGTATCATCTACATACCTGAACCAGTGGAATGGTGTTGTCCCTGGGAAGGTGTTGAGTGCCTTCTTCTCCACTTCTTCCATGTATAGGTTTGCAACAATTGGTGACACTGGGGAACCCATGGCACAGCCATGCTTCTGTCTGTAGAAGTCCCCTCTGTACATGAAATATGTGGTGTTCAGACACAGGTCCAGGAGCAGGCATATCTGGTCTGGGTTGAGGCGGCTTCTGGAGGTGAGGGTGCTGTCTTCTCTTAGTCTTCTCTTTATCATTCTTAGGGCATCAGTGGTGGGGATGCTTGTAAAGAGCAATGTAACATCAAAGGATACCATGGTTTCATCTGTATCCAGTTTCAGCTCCCTGATTTTAGAAACAAACTCCTCTGAATTGTGTACATGGTGGTCCGTGAGTCCAACCAGTGGGGCTAGGATAGTCGCCAGGTAATTTTGGGTCAAAGCTGCCTATAAGATGGAGGATTTGCACTAGCTGTATTCAGACCAATGAAGCTGTTTGGATGAACAGCGAAATGTTTCTATCTCTCAAAAAAGAAGTCCAGTAGCCATGACTCAACTTCCAGAATAGCGTCAATAGGCTTATTAGGTGGATAATGGCCCTCCTTTACAACCTTCCCAACACCCATAAAGTATGAGTCCTTAGCCATGGCCTTGTTTTTGGAGGTGGGAAGTGGGAAGTGTAGGATCAGGTAGCTAGTTAGGATTGTACCCATAGCCAATTGGACAGGGATCTCCAGGGCACCTATGGCAGCTAGCCAGTTTAGGAGGTGCACGAGAGATGAGGAGCCCTTAGCCTTGTTGGCAAGGGACTGGAACAGCCAAGAGGTTCAAGAGGACTGCTACTGCTGCTCCCAGCAATTCCTGCCTAAGGCAGTTGCCTTGTTTTAGACTCTGAGTAATGGCAGGGCTGGCCCTGCCCTGCCCTGTGAACACTCATGAATAATCTGGGTGGTTTCCTCTTGTTTCTGTGGGGTTTCTTTTAAAGCTTTACGCTCAACAGGCAAACTAGAAAATGAAAAGCTTAACTTGGACAGCAGGTCTTTGATAAGTTGTAGTTTTCGCATAAGCAAAAACTAGTGCAATAAAATGTTATAGCTTCTTCATTAGCAGTTGCTTGTCATCATCCAAGCCATGTGGATTTCAAGGGAAGATCTCTGCATTTTCAAAAGCTAGTTTTGTTTTGAGTACTTGAAGCTCGCTTTGTTCAGAATAGTTTGGTTTACTTGGTAAACTAAATTTATTCTGATTTACTGGCTCCCTTTACACGTTACTTACCACAGGGAGCAATCTGCATAGAATAAAGCTGCCCTGTGGATGAGGCAAGGAAGCCAATATACAGAGAGCTCTAGAAACAGGCTTCTCCCCAACAATCCATGTTTGGATGTAGTCTAGCTATTTAGGTTCCCTCATGTCAGACAACCCTGGTGACAGATGGACCTCAGAATCCACATAGAAGGCTGGGTAAAGTGATTATTGTCAGGCATACAGTTAGTGGCACAACCTTCTTTCATTCACTTTAGCATGTTAACATGAGTAATGTGTGTGGAATGATGCACTACCATTACGTGTCTTTTATACGAATCCATGGGTTCACATAGGGTGCTTTTACATGACCCCTAAGATCCGCTAACAACTTAAATTCGGGCCAGAGATCTTGGGGGTTTGTCGCTCTTCCTGTGTTCCAACCCCTCCGCACTCCCTTGCTCCTGTCTGCGTGAGGAGAGGGAGAAAAAGAGAGAGAAAAGAATGCAGGCTCACCTCCGCTCTGCCATCGCGAGCTTCCCCGGGAAGCATTGCAGTCTCTTAAAGGGGCGGGGGGGCAAAAAACACAAACAGAAGGTGAGGACAGCCCGGCACTCACTGCTTTACATCTGCATCAGAAATTTTTCACCTTCCGAAGCCAGGTACTTGGAAAATGCACTGGGACGCTCTTAGGTGGGCGTGGTCATACTTAATATTTTTAAAACTCTGGAGCTGGTGGGAAAACAATTTTAAGCTCTGCATGTGGGAGCCCTTTGCCTTGGATTTTAGGGGTCGCGTAAAAGCTCCCATAGACTTTGTGTTTATAAATACTTGTAACCTTGTAGCTTTAATGTAATGTTGTCTATCAATGTAATAAGATGTCCCACAATTCCTTGTTCTCAATACTTGCACATGTCTTAATTGTACTGGACTGTATATTATCATGTCTTAATTGTGTTGGACTGTATGTTATTCCTCGTTACTGTAAGCTGCCTTGGGTCCTTTTCCAAGGAGAAAGGTGGGGTAAAAATACTCTAAAGTAAATAAATAATACATAAATTCATCTATTCTATGCTCTTACATTCCTGAACAGATTTTGAGATTCCTTCCTGTAATAGGCCACAATGATCCACAGCAGTAGATCATGGTGGGTGGGTGGAATTCTTTAATGCGTCCAATTTCTCTTCTGCGCCTATAAAATCCATTTCTGCTGTCTTCAGTAGTGTTGACTCGAGGTACTGAAGAAATTTGTACAGAATGTGCATAGGGACTTTATGTCTCCCTTGGCAAGAGTACTGCAGAGGACCGAATTGTGTTAGCTGTCTGCTGGCCTGCTGCTGTGATATATGCCATCATTTGCCAGCAATGCCCTCCTTTTAGTCTACATAGGGCAAACAGGCCACTCTTTAGACAAAAGAATTAATGGACATTAACACCGACATGGGAGGCAGTATAGCCTAAGCAGCACTGTAGTTGAACACTGAGGAGACAAAAATAATGACTACAGAAGAACTACACTGCTGTATCATCAACAATGAAGACACTGAAGTGGAGATTTTGTTTACCTTGGCTAAATCATCAGTGGCGAGGGAAAAGCACCAACGAAGGAAGTTGGGAAAAGATAATCAAGGATGTGTCAGTGGAGAGGAAGACCACTTTTGGACTCCCTACCACCATGTGTGGGTGTAGGAAATATAAGACATTAAAGAAAACAGAATAATAGGACAGTAAAGAAAGCTGATGGAGGGATATTTATTTGAAATGTTTTATTGGAATAAAGTTTTGTGGACACCTTAGGCTGCCAGAAAGATTAATAACTAGATCCTAGATGAAATCAGGCTTGAACTATCTCTGGAGACAAATATGTTGAAACAGAAGCTGTCCTATTAAGGGCACATTATGAGAAAGCAAGATTCTCTGGAAAAAGACAACCATGGTGGGAAAGATGGGATGCAGCAAGGAAAGACCAAATACAAGATAGATTGACTCCCTAAGGGAAGCCATGGGCTTGAATTTGCAAGAACTGAGCAGGGCTGCTGAGGGAAGGACATTTTGATGATTGCTCATTTATAGGGTTGCTATGAGTTGGAGGCAGCAACAACAACAATCTGGGCATCATGAATGCTGTTATGCAGAGATACTTTCAGACTCCCGGGTCACTCTGCAGCTGATTTTAAAAGCCATCCTTGAAAGAAAATGCTGGAAAGGAAAAATTCACTATGAGATGCAGTTTAGGCTGTGGGTTTGATCCAGCATGGCCTTTTATGTTCTTATACGAAGTACTACCACTGTCTGCCTGCAGTCATATTGGTGTCTGCATAAGGTAACTTGATGCTTGTAATTGCAACTCATTGACAAGGAACTGACTGTGCAGCTGGTTCATGTGACCAAGATGCTCCAGCACCTGAATGTTTATCTGTGATAAGCCCCAGTGAGTCGTGAAAACTTGAATGGGTTTTATAGGAGCATAATGGATCCATTAAATAGGATTCTAGTCTCTGCATTGTATCGATTCCCCTCTATCCTTTTTACAATGATTTAACTATGTATAATAGCACATATTTTAAGATCAAACCACACTTCATGAATCTGATGAAAGAGATTTTAGTTAATATGACACATATACATACATACACACATAAGTAAGGTGTCAGACGCCACTGG
Source organism: Phrynocephalus forsythii (assembly GCA_029282475.1). Classification (NCBI taxonomy): domain Eukaryota; kingdom Metazoa; phylum Chordata; class Lepidosauria; order Squamata; family Agamidae; genus Phrynocephalus; species Phrynocephalus forsythii. The sequence goes on from JAPFRF010000010.1 coordinate 36,490,492, forward strand.
TCTGTGTATCTGTGGGAAAATTCATCAATTACATTAGTATTTCATTCTTTCTCCTTGTATAGCATAGAAGGCCTCAGTGTGCATTACTTTCCCAGAAAATATTTCAAGGAAGCCATTGTTACGTATGTTATTCTCTCTCTCTCACACACACACACACCATACCATCCTCATAACAAACCACAGAGGCAGGTTAGAATCTATTTGATAGATCTAGATCACATCTAGAACACAGAGCTTTCAGTTTTCTCATGTGGTAACCTACCAGAACTGCCACTGGGCACCTCTTCCTGGCAATGCAGGAATCTCAGTATGTGGGTTGTTGCCATGAGAGTGATACAGAGAAGACAAGAAATTTATCCGATGAGCAGTTCGAGTACTATTCTTCTCCACAGTGGATGAGTGAATTCATCACTGTTCTTTTACTTCTGTAAATTTGAGATGATATGTGATGGAGTGAGTGCTCTATTCTAAGGGGAATGGGAGGTGGTATAGCTGTTTTTCTTGGGGACTTGCTCCACAGTAAGACTCCTTAGCATTCAGCAGCCTTTTTAATGCCTACAAAACATACTGCTGAACATGAAACATATTTCATTGGTACCTAGAGGGCCACTGACTGAATCTTGCCACATAATTCCTCTGTCATGAGGAATAATTCACAAGACTCCTAGGGAAAGAAACACTCACAAAGACTGGGAAGGTTTATTGTGGAGTTAGCTTTTTTGGATGAGAGCCTACTGAGCTGTAGTCATGACTTGGAAGTTTTCCTGGATCTGAGCATCATCATCCGTAGACAGATAAAAACTATAGCTATGCATGCTTCTTGTCTGCACTGCCTAATTCATCAGCTTCCTGGATCTAAACATTATGTTGCTAGTCAACTAGAATACAATTTATGTTGGCAGTAACCACAGGGAAGATATAAAGCCAGTTCTGTATGAGTGTTGTAGACTGCAAGTTTGTTTTGGGATTAAATGCATTATGCCTTCTGGCCAAAATCCTATTGTATTTTCCCAGGGGTATGACACAATTGGCATAATTTGGATCAGTCAATTGCCATGCATTAAGAAATTAGTATAGGGTGCTTGCTTCGGCAGCACATATACTAAAATTGGAATGATACAGAGAAGATTAGCATGGCCCCTGCGCAAGGATTACACGCAAATTTGTGAAATGTGTATAGGCATTTGTAGGTGCATGCCAAGTTGCATGACTTGACAGACCACAGCAACACATGTACTAACCTTGTTGTTGTTATGTCCTGTCAAGTTGCTTCTGCCTTAGTGACCTTATGAATAAGTGACACGAAAATGGCCTGTTCTCAACAACCCCCACCCAGTGTAGACTTAAGCCTGTGACTTCCTTAGGGAGTCAGTCACTTTCATATGTAGTTTCCTTTTTTTTTTTATTCCTGATTTCCAACTTTCCCAGCAGTATCATTTCCAGAGAATCCTGCCTTCCCTTGATGTACCCAAAACAAGATAGACTCGGTTTCAACGTTTTTGCCTACAAAGATAGTTCAGGATTGATTTTATCTATGACCCACCTGTTTCTCTTTCTGGCAGCCATGAATATCTGCAAATTTGTCAGCCCTCACATTTCAAATGAACTGATGTTATTCCTGTCAGTTTTCTTACCTATCTAGCTTTCACATTAATACATGATGATCAGAAATACAAGAATGTTGATGATCTTGGTCTTAGTCTCCAATGACACATCCTTACACTTGATGATCTCTTCCTAGTCTAAGGAAACCACAATGGTTTACTTTTGAATCAGCTAAATACATTAAAAAGCCACATACTGGAAATGGAAAAATGGCAAATGCACCAAAGAGGAATATAAGTAAATAGCTATTATATGAAGGCGTATGGTAAGAAAAGCAAAAGCACAGAATGAACTTAGACTTGCCAGAGAGATCAAAGATAGTCCAAAACAAAATGGTTTTTTTGGGTAGTTATGTCTATCTGGACAAAAGGCTTTTGACACAGTCCCTCACCAAATGAAAAATTGAAGGATAATGATAGGTCCTCTGTGTTGAGTGATGATAAACAAAGTTAGTTTTCACAGGAGACAGGGACAAGGCAGAAAATGACCTGGAGACTAAACAGTGTTGTGGCCAAGTTTGCAGATGACACAAAACTTTTCCATGTGGTAAAAACCAGAGAAGATTGTGAAGAGCTCCAGAAGGATCTCTCCAAACTGGGGGAATGGGCTGAGAAATGGCAAATGCGTTTTAATGTAACCAAATGTAAAGTTGCATATTGGGCAAAAAATCCAAACTTCATTATCAACTCTCCAGAAAGGAAAGGATCTTGGTGTGTTGGTGGACAAAAAGAGAATCCATGCTAGGAATTATCAAAAAGGGGATTGAAAATAAAACAGCCAACATTATAATGTAGATGAGGTACCTGGGTGGAAATTGCAGCACAGAATAGGTAAAAGTAGAAGGTAAAATGATTACAGGAATACAATTGGGCCTCTTCAAACCCTAAATGAATTTAAGTCAAATACTAGGGACATACACTCAAATTGAGTGCAGATGAATTAAAAATATTTTTCACCCAGCAAAGTCTATGGATATTAAAAAAAGAACTGCCATCACGAAAACCATAATTTCAGAAGCATTGCAGGGAGTGGTATCAGGAGCAATAATCTTTCAGAATTCCTGGAGAACAGGAAGTGGACTAGATGGGCCCCTGATCCAGCAAAGACTGGTTCTTAGAAGGGCAAATTAGCTGTCCACCTCTTTTTCAAAAAAAGGAGAGTAGATGAGGTAAAGAATAGAGGACCCAAAGGATATTAAAAGAACTGCCATCTATTCCTGGAAAGATTCCTGGAAAGATTCTAGAACATCTATTCCTGGAAAGATTCTAGAACAGATTATTAAGCAGTCAATGCTGTCATTACGAGAAGTCAACATGGGTTTATCAAAAACAAGTGAGGCCAGACTAATTTGATCTCTTTCTTTGATAGAGTTACAGGCCTGGTGGATGAGGGGAATGCTGTGGATGTTGTTTATCTTGATTTAAGTAAGGCCTTCAATAAAGTTCCTCCTGACATACTTGCAAAGAATTTAGTAGAATGTGGGATAGATGATGCTACTGTTAGGTGGATTTGTATTTGATTGATCATATGCAAAGGATGATCATAAATGGCTTCTCTTCAGCATGGAGAGGGGTGACCAATGGGGTGCCCCAGGGTTCTGTTCTGGGTCCAGTGCTATTCAACAATTTTATTAATGACTTGGATGAAAGATTGGAGTAGACTAATTAAATTTGCAGATAATACCAAATTGGGAGGGGTGGCTAATTCCCTAAAGGACAGGATAAAAATCCAAAATGACCTTGACAGATTAGAGTGCAGGGCCAAAGCAAATAGAATGATTTTCAACAGAGAGAAATGTAGGGCCCTGCATCTAGGAAGAAAAAATAAATTGTATAGATATAGGATGGGAGATTCCTGGATGGAGAATAGTACCTGTGAAAGGGATCTGGGAGTCTTGGTGGATCACAAATTGAAAATGAGTGAGCAGTGTGACACAGCAGCCAAGAAAGCCAATGTGATTCTTGGTTGCATCAACAGAAACATTACGAGTTTCTAGAGCAAGGGAGATGATAGTACCACTCTATTCTGCTCTGGTCAGACCCCACCTGGAGTACTGTGTCCAGTTCTGTGCTCTTCATTTTAAAAAGGATGTTTCTGGAGCAGGTCCAGAATGATTAAAGGTCTGGAGCATATGTCTTATGAGGAGCGGTTTAGGGAGCTGGCAATGTTTAGTCTTATAAAAAAGGTTGAGAGGGGATATGATACCCATGTTTAAATATCTGAAAGTATGTCATATTGAAGAGGGGCCTGGCTTATGTTCCATGACTTCAGAGGCTAGGACTCGGAGCAACGGTTTCAAACGACAGGAAAAGAGATTCCAATTGAACATTAGGAAGAACTTCATGAAAGTTAGAGCTGTTCAAGCAGTGGAATATGCTGCCATGGAAGGTGGTGGAGTCTCCTTCTTTGGAGGTTTTTAAGCAGTGGCTGGATAGCTATCTGCTGGGAGTACTTTGATGGGGGTTCCTGCATGGACTGGATGGCCCTTCAGGTCTCTTCCAACTCTATGATTCTATAATTCCCAACTGCTTCATGCTGCCCTTCCTATTCTCAGTCTTATGTTTTCTTGATGACTGAACCAAGGTATACTGACCTTGTGGGCCCTTCTTCAATAGCTCTTCACCTCAGCCTGAGGCATCATCATTTTCTCCCACCCTGATGGTTCTGTATTCTGCATACATACCCACTCCCAGCCAGGTGGTAAGATGCACACCTTCCCCTTTATACTTCCGTACTCCACCTCCACTACTGTGGGCGTCTCCTTTTCTCCTGCCTTTTCCGCCCCTCCAATTTGGAGCGACTCCTCAAACTTCCTCCATGTCTTTTCTCTTTCCCCTGCTTCCCTCAAATCAGGGGTCCTCAACCTACGGCCCGCGGGCCGGATCCGGCCCCCAGAGACCCTGAATCCGCCCCCCGGGAGCAACAGCAGACCCCCCCACCCCGCCCCCTGCCTGTGGGGGCCGCTCGAGCCCTTTAGAACAGTTGCATCACAGCTGCCGGCGGGCTCCGAAGACAAGCGCTCTAAGCGGGGCACTCCTGCCCTGCCACCGCCTTCAAAGCGTGCACGCTAACCATCCCTTGGGGTTGTCCTTTTCCTTTCCCACCCCCACCCTCCCTGCCCCCGCTGCTTTATTTTTGATTCTCTCTGTCCCTCGCCGGACCCGTTCACGAGTTTCCAGCGGAGAAGCCAACTCGGGGACCGGGCGCACGAGCGAGCGAGCGTTCCTGCGTGCGTCTTTGGCGCATGTGCTCCCCTCACCCCGAACTGGTGGGAAGCGGGCCGGGGAGAAGGAGGAGGTGGAGGCCGCGCACGCGAGAGAGAGGAGGAGGAGGAGGCCTGGCATTGCCCGCGGGGGAGGGTTTGGAGGAGTAAGTAACGGGGCGGCGGCGCAAACGGCTATCCACTGGTTTTTTTTCTTTCCGGGCTCCCTTTGGGTCCTTTCGTGCTTTCCTTCTTCGTGGCCGGGCGGGGGGGGGCGCCGTCACCAGTGCCACGGAGCTTGGTGGGTGGGCGGGGGTGCAAGGGGGCACTCCTCCTCTTCTGGTGCCGCCCTTTTCCCTAATATCTTCCAGTCTAGGTTTTTTTAAAAAAGGAAAATTAAAAAGTCCCATCTTGCTCCGCACCTGTTTTCCCCTTTCCTCCTGATTGGTCCTCAAAGTGGTGGAGTTGCTGAGCTTTTTTGGGCGCGCGCTGCCCCAGCGCTCCCCCTGTTGGGGGGTCGTGCCTTTGGCCACTCCCCCCCACACCGTTGCCTACCGCTTGTGTGGGGCAGGCGAGGCTGAGGCGTCCAGCGCCCCCAAACACACACCGAAGCGGGTGGGGAGAAGGACATGCCCGCCCACCCACCCTCCCGCTGGCCGGACTCCCTGCCTGCTTGCTTGCTTGCAGGAGGAGATGGACGCTGCACCTTCCCTCTGAGCGACGTCCTTGGAGTGGCCGCGGTACCAGCATGTGGCGGAGGTACGGGGTGGGGTGGGGGATCACCCGCCTTGGATCCGGGGTGCCGGGGGGGTGATGGGGATCCCGCTCGGACGGGGTGCTGCTGCTGCTGCGTCGGCGGGGCCGGTGGTGGTGGTTGGGAGGACCAGGAGAGAGGCTGGAAGGCTGGACAGACCCGCGCCCCATCGCGCCCCGGAAAGGCGCCCGGTTTTCTCTCCAGGCGCCGCAGAGTCTGCCGCCTGAGACCGAGGACGGCGGCAGGCGATCGGGCCAGTGGTGCCGCTGACCGAGAAGCAGGCTGGCTGTTTTGGTTTGCTCTCCTCCCTCCCTCTCTCCCGCCCCCTGGGCAAGCCGGCTTGTTTTCCCCGCTTCAGTCACAAACTTTCTCCCGGCCCTCGTGATGCCGCTGGCCAGGGATCACAGGACCAGAAGTTACTGGTGATGGAAGTGGTGGCGGTGGGGTGTTGTGTGGTTGGATTTTTTCACGTTGCGAACTGGCATCACTTTATGGTGGATGACTCTGTGCCCAGGGGTTTGACGATTCCCCCTTTTCTCCTCCTGTTTCCATGTATGTATGTATGTATGTATGTATGTATGTATGTATGTATGTATGTATGTATGTATGTATGTATGCATTTATTTATTTATTTATTTATTTATTTATTTATTTATTTATTTATTTATTTATTGATATAGCTTGTATGCCGCCCACTACCCAAAGGTATTATTATTATTATTATTATTATTATTATTATTATTATTATTATTATTATTATTATTATTATTATTATTATTATTATTTGTAATTTATTGTTATGTTCAGTGTGCATAGGTATTTTTTCATATTTTTTTCAAAATCTAGTCTGGCCCCCAACAGTGTCTGAGGGACGGTGAACCGGCCCCCTGTTTAAAAAGGTTGAGGACCCCTGCCTCAAATGGTCGTTCCTGGCCTCTTCCTTTTTCCTCTGTCTTTCCCTCCATTCTGCTCAGTCTTCCCTGCTACGTGCAGGCGGCACTCCTGTCGGATGGGCCTTCTGGCCATCCTTGTCTCCACAGTCTGTTATTATTAATCAGAAACTTTAACCCGATTTTAGTTTCTGAGCATCTTGGAAAATACGAAAAACAGAACACTAGTTCAGTAATTCTACATTTAGCCCTGGATTGAGCGTGTATTTAACCTTAGTTGAACTGACAAAAGTTCCAGGTGGGGAGTTATATGAAAGGTGTTCTTGTTGCCAACACGTTTTAAACATGTGTGATCCTTTTAAGTGTTACAGTAGTCTGTATTTACCCTACCATCGCACCTCAACTGAAGTTCCTTTGAGTAAGATCTGTGACCTCTTGCTGCCACCTACTGGTTTCCGAGAAGGACTCTTACTGTACCTATTTCGATTTTGGAAGAAAGATTAAAGTACTAACAGAATCTATAACAAAACGTTGCAGTGTGGGATGTTCACATTCCAGCCAACCAACCATGCTTTCTTCCAGAATAATTCATTGGCTGTGTTCCCAGATAACATGACATCCAATGCCTACTGAACAGGAGAAGTCTTCTTTGGATTTCCTGGCCTTGCTATTGATGATGTTGTGTTTTTGTTTGTTTGTTTGCTTGTTTGTTTATACAATTTATATGCCACCCACTAACAGAAAGTCTCTGGGCAGTTTACAATTCAAAATTAAAATGAACAATTAAAACATTAAAATACAATACCATACGATTAAAATACATTAAAATACTGTACAATACACTAAAATTGCCACCAGGACCCACAATCTAAGTCATGGGTCCTCAACCTAAGGCCCAGGAGCCAGATGCGGCCCCCCAGGGACTTGAATCCGGCCCCCGGGACCAACTGCAGACCCCCCCTACCCCCTGCTTTGCGAGCAAGCCAGCCTCTGCAGCTGCTTCTAATGCTGAGGCAGTTCAAAGCGGTGGGCTATGTCGCTTCCCCAACTCCCTCCACCCACTGCTCAGATGACTGGCACAGGGGCTGGTGGGGCAGTTCAAAGTGGGACGGCCACGGCAAGCTCCCCTGCTCCCCCACCTGCTGCCCAGATGGTTGGGGCACCAGCTGCGGCCGAGCGGGGCAATTTAAAATGGGAGGGCCATGGCAAGGTCTCCCACTCCCTCCATGGCCCCGAGGCCCCACCCCTGCCCCTCCACCTCACCCACCTGCCTTCCTTGTGTGACCACCGCCTGTGTTATTGTGGTTGTGAGGAAGGAAGGGGGCAGGAGGAGGCAGTGCCAGCCAGCCTTCCAAGCCAGAGCAGCCACATCAGTGGACTGATGGAGGGATGGACAGCAGGCGATCATGGGGAAATGGAGCTACTTCCTGCCCACCCAGCCCCCTCCAAGCTGCTGCCTTGCTCTGTGGAGTGAGGGAGGGGAGGAGGGAGCCCAGCCATGGCCAGAGGCTGAGGCTGCTGCCACCACCACTGGGTTAGAAAGCAGCAAGAGGAGGTGGCAGAGAAAGAAAGCTGGCAGGGCTGCATTTATCCCCGGTTGGTGATGGGCAGGCTGGCAAGACAGCAGAGCACTGCAGCCTGGCTGGACTCAGTGGTTTTGGGCAGTTCTTCCTGCCTCCTCATCCTCCTTCCCAGCCCTTGCTCCCTCCCTCCCTCACTTGCAGCACACCAAGTCGAGCCGGGTCGGGCCAGGCCAAGAGAGGAGGCAGCTTTCCCTCCAGGACGCAGCGAGGCCATGATGGCCAGGGTCATCACTTGCCGTGGCTGCTGCTTGTCATTCTGAGTGGCCGCCTAGAAGGCGATGAGGGTCCTGAGTTTGCCTGGGCTGCCGCCTCCTTCCTGACACAATGAAGGAAGGAAGGAGAGCTGCTCCAGCCGCTGCCACTGGAGGAGGAGGAAGAGGCACAGCGGAGGGATCCCAGCGGCCGCACCTCAGGGCAGCAATCCAGAGCAGGAGGAATTGCTGGGGCCCCGGAGACGCACTGATCACGGGCTGACCAGGGGGCTCCACCACCCACTTGCCCCTCCCCCCTTTCCCCCCATGTCGACTTTTTTTTTTTACTGTGCTTCGGCCCCCAGTGGTGTGTGTGTGTGGGGGGGTGGACCAGCCCGCTGTTTGAAAACTTTGAGGACCCCTGATCTACGTTGTATCAGTTAAAGAGCTTCTGGAACAGGAATGTTTTTACCTGACGCCAAAATGTCAACAATGTCAGCGCCAGGCGGATCTCACTTGGGAGGGCCTTGCATAGCCTGGGGGCAGCTGCCAAAAAAAGGCCCTATATCTACAGGCCATCCCTCTCACCTCCTTGAGGGATGGCTCTTTCAAAAGCCCCCGCCCACTAGATCTTAACTGCCGGGTAGGTTCATATGGAAGGAGGCTGTCCTTCAGGTTTAGTTGCTTGGGTTTTTTTTTTAAATAATTGAGGGTTTTCCCTCACTGAAGTATTTTTGTATTTCAGTGCACCCCAGCTTCCCCTGTGCGTGCCAGCACCTCCCTCTGGTACCTGCCAGGTACTATCGTTTTGATTACATGATAGGAACTTGAAGTACAGTATCACCATGTGCACAAAGAGAGACTCTGCCTGCAGCAGCATGTCAAGATGTAGCAACAGTAGCGGCTGAAGAACCAATAAACCAACTACATCTCCTAGCTGCCATACAGGCATAATTCCAATTACAGCTGCATATGCATTACAACAACTGTTGCAATCCAGAGAATACTGACATACTTTTATATCCTCCTAATGCAGCATCAAACTACTTAGTGGCATTCATCCCCAGTTCTTCCTCTTTCACTCAAACAAACCTGCTGTGCTAAACAGAAATCTTTTTTGAGTTTGAGACAACAGGACCACGGATATGATGGGTAACTGAATCCACGGTTGCCTTGTCTCTTACCGCACTGCAGGCTTGAAGATATATGTATGTTTTCCAAGTTCCAACTTGGAACTGTAAGTGGAGTCTGCAAATGGAAAGGCTACTAAAAAAAGTCACAGTGTCTAATGCTGCAAAGTAGAAAGAAAACTCTATACACCACAACAAATATTCATCCTGAGGTATTATAACAGAGTAACAGAGGTATTAAAGCAAAATAAATTTATTGAGTAGAATCAGAGGCATTATATGCACATGATCAGTAGCTGGACAAGGTCTATAGATGATTATTCAACATCACTAAAGAAACTAGCACAATTTTTTTAAGTTTCATTAAAGTACAGCAAGAAATGGCCCACCTTTTTTCAGTTTAAGAACAAAAGACACAGAAGCGACAAAGAAAAATTTAAAAACCCAAACAAATCCTGCACCCTCAATACACTTCTTAACCTCTCTTTATACCATGAATCCAATCAATTGATAAATAAATGAATGTTTCTTAGATAAAACTGAATTACAATAGACCTTGATTGCTAGTAACCTGGGGATTCAAATTAGGAAAGTACATGAGTTAGAGTGTAATTTCCAGCCACTTAAAAACACTGATATTCCCTATAGATGCTCCATAGCTGTCACAAAGGACAGTGAGGATCGCAGGAAGGCCCTTTCTCTATGCAAAGTAGGGTGTGGTACCTGATGCCTGGAGAAACTGGGAATGGATATCAGGGAGGGAGTGGACCTGGAGGTGTGTGGTCCCATTCCTTTGACACCAGCTTTTTTTTTTAAGTTCCAAAGGCAATCCACCCACTGGGACTAAAGTAGTTTCCCATCCCTGGATTTAACCCATGTATTTCATGTCACATAAACCTTAGTTCTAGTTTTTGGTTAATCAATCTCATGAATTATTGTCCTGAGGTACAACTCAGAAGGCTCTTAAAGAAAACTGGGATCTGGAAAAAATGTAGAAAATTTCTTCCTATTCAAGATCAAACTATGGCAAAGAAGGACCAGTAATAAGTACCGTCTTCCCCTATCTTTTGTCCCAGAATATTACAAACTAGGGTGGTCCATTCCATAGTCACCATGGAAGTAATCATCTACTACGAGTTACAGCTCAAAGAAAATTTGATAGCAGTGAATCTGTGACAGATTTTTATTTTTGAGTGCTGAATTTTGAGACATTTGGATATATGGGTTCTCATTTAAAATACCCCCCCAAATTTACATTCAATCAGAAATTGGAAATAATTTTTCAAAGATGCAGAGGTTTTGACTCTAACACTAAATTTTAACTTAGGAAAAACCAGATCTACATTATTAAGGCTTCACTTAGTACTGATGCTAAGCAAGGACACCCAATTCATAACCCAATTCAATTACACAATCCCATTGTGTAAAATCCAATATTAGTCCTACCTGGAGTAGAGCTACTGAAATCAGTAAGTTAGTTGCACTTGACCAGTCGTGTTCATTTCAACATATTAGTTTAGGGTAGCAGTAACGATGAATCAATTCAAACCATTAAGAGTTTTAAACTGAATCTTGAATCAAGTTAATTTTGTGGAAGCTCTATTGCTTGCATGCTAGAGGCTTCTATGTTGGTCTTCAGGTCATTTATATGCAAGTGTTCCAGCTGATCCACATATGCAAGTGAAATTAACCAGCAATACAGCTTCTACTGGAGTATGCTACTTCAGTCCACAAGTGGTGGATCACATTGACTTCACCTCCATGGTAAAACAGAAACAAAATGTCCACATGTCCAATTGTTACCAGAGACAGAAGGCTGCACTTGGAACATTTTTCACTGAAATTCTAGCCTTCTTTATGCAGGGGTGGTCCATTTTCTTTAGGGAAACATTCACCTTGTAATATGAATGGCAGTGATCCACCAATAATGGCACTACCCAGTGTTGCCATATTTGATGTACTCTCGCTGATAGAGGCAGCAGTGGTGATAGTTTTAGGGTCGCTACCATACTATTAGATCAACTGTATTTACAGAATCCACTGCCACAGAGGCCGAGGGTTTATTAAAAGGCACAAGGCTACCTGTGTTCCTATGCAACTATGTATCTCCTAGATAACTCAATGCAGTGCCCGCAGTGGAAGTAATCCATTACCATTAAAGCTATTCATGAAACTGTTCGTATCTGTATAGTCTGCATAGACAGAGCATAAAAGTGGACACGTTGCACCCTTGAGGGTATCAAAGATTTCCCTTTAACTCTCCTTCCTTATCTTCCTATCTGTTGTTCATCTTATTCCTGATGCTGTTTCCTAGTCTCGATCATCGCCTGAACCTAGGAGGAAAAGAAATGATATAAAAATGAATGTGGGAGACTGGAAAAGCTCCTGCCCCTTCAACAACTAGTTTAAGGAGGTGGTTAAGCTTTTAAAATGCATTGTGCACATATAACATCTTATGGAACTTGAGTACAGTGGACCCTTGTATAACAAACAGTTTGTATAACATAAAATCTGTAGAACATAAAAAATTCTGGAGATGGGGGAAATCTGTTTAACATAATCGCCTATGGGAATTTGTATAAAAGAAAATTTGCTTAACATAATTTCATTTGGAACAAATTAATTCCTTTATACAAGGTACCACTGTGTATCTTTCATACGGGCAACTAATAGTATAGGTTTTTGTTTTTGTATAAGCAGTGACTCCTGACAATGTCTAAGCATCCTTGGGTCTTAGAAGCAAGAAAGTAGTTTTGGACAAAAAAAATACTTCAAAGGCTTGCATTCTGGGCAGAGCTGCAGATGCAAAATTAGCATAATTTGTTGCTGTTCATTTGTACCCAAGTTTCAACAACCCTAACAGGTTGTTCAAGGTACATGAAAACTTGAAGGAGAAGTTACAACTACAACCTCCGGCTTACCTCAGTAAGTTTCTATGGGCAAGTGGGAATTTGAACCCAATCTCCCAACCCTTCACTCTAAGTCACTGGTCCCCAACCTTGGGAGTTATAGACCAAGAACATCTGGAGCACCAACTCTGGGGATCACAACTTTAAGTACACAATCACATTAGTCCTCACTATTCTCTCTCTCTCTCTCTCTCTCTCTCTCTCTCTGTGTGTGTGTGTGTGTGTGTGTGTGTGTGTGTGTGTGTGTGAGAGAGAGAGAGAGAGAGAGAGAGAGAGAGAGAGAGATTTTCACTCTCTGTGTGTGTTCCATGTACTAGCAAGACCACATACCTGTTTCAACATAAACTCTAATGGATTTTCAGGCTTCTCATACACCAGGTTCTCAGTGATTTCCTGAGAAAGACAGATATTATATTTGTCTCTTGAAAACAAAATAACAAAAAGATACACAAGTGTATTGCCACAGGCAAGGACAGCTTCAACTTCTGTGAAGGCAAGGCAGCATGTATAAAGATGTATATTTACAAATATTGGTATGATGTTTCTTTTTACCTGTCTCAGAGCACTTCTGTCATCTAGCTAAACCCACTTCAACTCTTTGTTGCAAACACCTCCCATCATTTGGCATGCTAATGCAATTCAGCCTGATCCTGATTTGAATAACTGGAAGTTGTAGATAAAAATGTGTCTCATAAAACATTCAGGGCTTAGCTACAATACAGAAGCAAATCAAGTTTATTTATATTCCTCTCAGCCACAAAGGTCCCTAGAGTGAATGATAGCCTTATAAAAATAAGAAAAGAATTAAACAATTGACAACTAAAACACTTTAGAAATAAACACAAGAGTATCTTTCCCTCTTACCCATCAAAAATGTATTTATTTATGGATGATGATGATGATGATGATGAAATAATAATAATAATAATAATAATAATAATAATAATAATAATAATAATAATAATAATAATAATAATAATAATAATAATACAGTGATCCCCCGCCTATTGCGGGGGTTAGGGACCTGACCTGACCCGCAATAATTGAAAATCCGCGATATGCAGATGCAAGTCGAATCAGGCCGGGGGGGGGGGGCTAGGTGGGGGCCTCTTGTACTTACCCCCAGCCTGGCCCTACCCCGAATGGGTCTGTGAGAGCCTTCCTGGGCCTTCTGGAGGCCCCAAAAGGGCCTACCTGTGAACTGGAAGTGACTTCCAGTAAACCGGAAATCATTTCTGAGGCCTCTGACAGACCTAGAAAGGCTCTTTCTACAAGCAAAGATGGAGAAAGAAAACCAGAATTGCTGGGGGTGGGGGATAGAGGAGCAGAAACCTGCACATGAACGAGCTGCTTAAGGATTATTTCCAGAATGAGTGTCAGTTTGTCCGAACACTGGGCTTCTGTGGGGAAGGAAGGAAACGAAAGCCACAGCAAGTATTCCTGAGGGGGTGCACATGATATTTGAAATTCATTGGGGGGGGGGAATCCAATATTCCCTTGAAAACACTCATGTGGATGTGGAGGGACAAGACTCCTGCAAATTGAGGAAATCTCAACCTTGACAAAGACCTTTTGTGACCACAGTGGATAAGAATTCTTTGCCCCGAAATTAGAAGCAAGGCACCCCAGGACACACAAACCTACAAGCTGTTTGCAATGCTCTCAAAACAGGATCTGGCACAAACTCTTGAGAGATCCACTAAATAAGTATGCATATAAGAAAACAGTGGGGCTTCTTCAGCCCTTCCACTAACCAAGTGAAAGAACCCACAAAGGGCAGAGGAAAGGGGGATAGTTCACCTGAAATATCTGCAGAATGTTATGCTTCTCCATGTACTTCAGTGAAACCTCAAAGGGATCTTGATACACCATAGGGATGGGCTCATCTAGAATTTCTTCAGAAGCAGCAGCTGCTGGGAGGGCAACTGGCTGCTCGCTTGCTTGAGCTGTCACTTCTTCAGTCTTAGGAGATCCTTCTTGCGGCTGCGCAAGGGTTTCCAGTGATCGAACCAAACCACGCGGAAACTCAATTTTACTTTGTGTGATTAAACTCCCAAGAGTTTCAAAAGGTGGAGCAGGAGAAGGGGCTTCTGGTTCCTCCTCATCCATTGACAATACTGTTTTGAGGAATTGGGAATTCGTTCCAGAGGAATCAGTTGTGGAAACTGGCAGTTCAGAATGCCCCTGCACCCCTGTAACCGAAACATCTCCGGGCTGTAGCTACAATACAAATGAAGAAAACAATAGTTAGGAGAAGAAATGTGTACTCATGTTTCTTTGTTCAATACACTATAGCTGTTTGTTCAATACACTTTGTTCAATACAGTATAGCTGTTCCCAACACCAGCTTCCTCTTACTTGCCCTGGACTATCCTGCCTGCCTGCCTGTCCACCCAGAAGTGTACCTACTAAACAATGGCAGATGCTGTGGTGAAAGAGGAGGGGACCAGAATGCATGCATTTGCTTTCCCCCCGAATCTATTCTTAACTGCTGATAAAGGTAACACTGGCATGCAGACTTTAATTTTCTGTATATGCTAGCTGAAGAATAGTTTTACTCTGCTATATTGGACTGCGTATTAGATCAGGAGGTGACTACATTGATAAATAATGAGGAAACGCTCCAGGGGCCATACAGTTTGATTCATATAAATTTCTGTTGGGTGCATGACATACAAGCCCATGTGAATCAGCTGGGTCCAAACTTTTTGTAAGGAGGGCCAGATTTGGTGGCTGAGAATGTGTCAGGGGCTGGTTGCTCCCCGACCCTGCCACCCCACTGCAAGCCCCACCCACTGACCCCTTGCAACCCCACCTGCAGGAAGGAAGGCAGGGCCCAAGGGAGGGAGGGAGGAAGGTGGAAACCAAGAGAGGAATGAAGGAAGGTGGGGAACAAGGAAGGGAGGGAGGGAGGTGTGGAACAAGGAAGGGAGGGAGCGAGGGAGGTGGGGACCAAAGGAAGCACAGGGAGCCGTGGCCACAGGTTGCCCCTTGGAAGAGGCGATCTGTGCAACCTTGCACCCCCCCCAAGCTCCCCAGCGGTGGCGACGGCTCGTCCGCCAGCCCACCCCAAAGCTCCTTGGCAGTGACAGAGGCCTGCTGGCCTGCACACCCCCACACTTTCCCCTGCGGTGCCGGTGGTGGCAGACCACCCGTCCACCCAGCCGCCCAAGCTTCCCAGCGGTGTCAGTGTTGGCAGATTTTGTTTTAAATGGGGCGAAGGAGGGGGAGGGAGGGGCGGGCCAGCCAGCCACAGGCCACTCAGAATGGCCTGACCGGCTGGATTTGGCCCCCGGGCCGGACTTTGGGCAGGCCTGATCTAGTATCCTTGCCACTACTCTGGGCTGTTTTCAGCAATAAAATAAACATCTAGAAAATCAATCCCCAAAACATAAATAAAGAAATATTACATAAAAAGATAATAAATATAAAAATCAAAATGGTGGGCAAAATTAAAATATATAATGTTGGTTACATAATAAGTAACCAATAATTATGAGAGGAAGATATTCTGGAATGCCTCCCTGAATAATGATCCTGTAGGGTAATTCCAGGTCACCATCATAGATGGCTGTGCCATACAGACAAAGAATACTTGCTTTTCTCTTCAGTATTGCTGTATATATTCTGCATGCTAATATGTGTAGACTTATGAATCAACTATGCCATTTTTTTAACCAGGTGACAATCTTGCTAATATACCCTGTCTCGAGGAAGAGCCTCTAGCGCTTATGCAATATGTGTGGAATGCTGGTTCAGGCAATAAGTATTCCGAGAATAGATCTGCTCCTGTTTTCATCTGTGAGAAGTCAGAAGCCATCTGTGCATAAACTTGTTCTTTGTGTACTAGGGACTGCTCCTATTGTTCATTATCTGATCTGGACTTTACAAAATTCTATTTAGCTGTTCTGTGGAAATCACAAAGATGCACTGGGGGAAAAATCTGCATTGTGCATACTACTTTTTAAAGGTATCACATCTCTTTCGCTTAGATCTCTTAGAAAATAAGGCTACACTTTCTAGGAAGTATATCTTAGTAAATGAACACAGGTCTGTGGTGTGTGTCTTGGGGAACACATGTAATATGACTGCGGAAACACATATACCTGGGTTTAATTAGATCAATTATTTCATTTGTTAGATCTATCTGCACATTTTTCAGTTCGGTTTTTTGATGCTGCAATCTTAACACACATTTCCTTGTGTATGATTTGTTCTAGTTATTTGAAGGTGCAATCAGACAACAAACAAAAAAGTTGTCTTCTGCTTTGCTGGAAGTGATTATCTTTTAAGTAACCCTTCTGTCAATGTAGGAATTGCTCCAGCAACAACAACCCCCCCCCCATCCTGCTACTGGAAGAAAAAAGTTCCAGCTTGGACATAGATCACAGTCAGGCTAGTTCGCAATCTTATGCACATCATGTGACTGCCATGAATTGTGACTGCTTGGAGTGTTCTACAAGCAGTCCAAAATCTGAACTATTTATCCATTAAATTGCATGCTGAACAACTGTTCCTCCTTTTTAGTCCCATCAATTTGTGATTATGTGGAGAGGCCCTTCTAGTAGTGCCACAAGCTGTTGGAACTCATTCACAGTTCAGAGCAAGGTAACGTTTGGACATGCCTGGTGTAAGGTATCACAGTGATACTTATACTGACTCTCTCAGATATTAGGCATACTTAAACATTTTTTCCTTATGCCTGTTAAAGACTTACCTATTTTTGCAAGCCTTAATGGGAAGTTTTAATTGTACCTTTGTACATTTAATGCAAATGCCATGTTTCCTTTTTCTGATAATCCTGTTGCACACTATTTTGAAAAACTCGGATGTAAGCTGTTTGTAGAGATTTACCAACACTGGGTTGGATTCAGTCTGAGAGTAAAAGGACACCCATTGAAATCAATGAAACTTAAGTAAGCATTGATTCTCTCAGCACATTTTTTCTAGGTGGAAGGAGAAATCTGGTACTGGGGGAGATCTTTGCAGATATCCTGGACTGCAGAAAGAGGAGCAAGTGAGCCCTAGATAAAAATCAAGCCTAAACAACCTCTGGAGGCAAAAATGATGAAACCGAGGTCGTCCTATTTGGGGCTGGAGTCTCTGCAAAAGGACAACAATGCTAGGAAAGGTGGAAGGCAGCAGAAAAAAAGAGGAAGACCAAATAGGAGATGCGTGTTGACTCCTGATAAAAAGCCACAGGCTTGCTTCTTTTTAAAGGAGCTGAACTGTTGAGGACGGGGCATTTTTTTGGACATCACTCATTCAGAGGGTCCCCATATAAAGCCGGGACGGACTTGATGGCACATCATCATCAGTTTAAGCGAGGCTGGATCCAAGCCAGTCCAGGGCTGCTGGAAACAGTGGTTGGAGAAATTATTACAGCCCCCTTCCCCACCTCCTCGGAGAGGGATGGGGGAATGGGCAGACAGCGTTTCTGAGCATCCCAGAGCAGATCTAGAGGCTAAATCCAGCATATTGTACAGTATAAGCATTGGAGCGGCGGGGAGAGGCAGGAGTACTGATCACGAAGGACTCCTAAGCATTAGCGGTCCTTCTATAGCGCTGGGCTCTCCCACCCGTGTTCCTTCGCGTGCGTTACGGGCGGGCTCCCCTTCTCCCCTCACCTGCTCCTCCAGGGAGCCCCGCTCCTGTTCCGGCCCTTGCTCGGCCATCTTGGAGCCAAGGGGCGTTTCATCTCCCCCGCGTCCGGCAAGGTCTTTTGTGGCTCTGCTCGCTCCGTACCGCTGGCTTGTTACGTGCGGGGACTGCGTACGGAAGGTCCGGAAAGGAGCGCCGCTGTTGCCATGGGAACGGCTCCTCGCCTCCCTCCCACCCTTTTAAACCTCGTTAAAGAGAGAGAGGGGGAGCGTCGGGTCTTTGGTCAGCTGATTGAGCGACCGGGCGTTAGGGGACGCGAGGAGACATTTTCCTTGCGGGCGGAAGTGTTGTATTACGACTCTATGGGTTAATTTGGAGCTCTGGTATCTCTCCTTCCACTCCATCCTCCTCTCTGTCCAAGGGGTGAACCTTCATTTCCTATTGCCCGGCCCATTTCCCCATTTCCTCGATCGAGTTATAGGGGAAATTATTATTTATTATTGATTATTATTTATTATTGATTTACAGTATTTGACTCTTATACCGCCCATCTAGCCCAACGCTAGGGCTACTCTGGGCGGTTTACAACATAAAATCTCAACAATAACAACAGTTAAGTAACGAAAATGCAAGCAACATAATAAAACAAATTATAATTATAACCCAATATATCAACAACAATGAACTAAAATTAAAAGTAGGAAAAACCAAGGGATTACTTGGTTTTGATTAGCAACAAAATCAATAAATAGCAACAAAAATGAATAAAAATACAGTATGTTACGTTTTCTTTATAATATTATGGACTCCGCCCTAGGACGCCTAATTGATTTAGCTTTAAAAATCAACATTATTTTTAGTCACGTTTACGTAGCTGTTAACGTGAAATGCTAATCGCACATACGGTATTTGAATGCTTAGAAAGTTCAATGGGACCTAAGATACTAGAGTTGCAGTACAGCTCTATGGCTATCTGCACATTTTTATTTAAAATATTTTCATCCCGCCTTTCTCCTTAAAAGGACCCAACACAGAGGAGAGGTCCTATTAAATTTAACGGGATTTTCTCCCGTGGAAATATACTGCAGGCTTAGCCTTCTAAAAACAGTGCATGGGAAAGGGAGAAAAAGTAAAGGTTACCTTTTAAAGTAAAAGCTAGCACACCTCCAAATCATTCAAACACTGGCTATGGTTTTCGGAAACAAATTTGTAAAATACACTTCTCTAAGACTCTTCTTCGAGTATTTTTTTTTTAGATTTATCCTGTATAGATTACTATGAACTGAGACACTAAATAGATGCTTTTGAAATGAGACATAAAATAGAAGACAAGCATAGACACTGAAAATACCCTGAGATAATATTGAAGGTTTGATTTTTCAAGTCATGGGCAATCCAGCACAAAATAAATGAGAGGAAGATATACCTGAAATGGTATCCTGTTTAAGTATGGAGATGGGGTAGGAAACTGATTTGTGAAAACAGACTATAGAATGAAATTTTTGCTTCTAAACGGTCAAATCTTCCATGTGTCTTAATAGTGACAAAGCACCCCCAAAAAAAAAACAGGGAGGGAAGCTGAGTTACTACTTTTTCTTCAGATGCAATATTTATGTACAGTATTTTTTTACAATGGCTAGGGTTTTATCAACACCAAAAGACAAGGATTGTGTTGCATCCTTTCATGTATATTCCGTTTATTTGACAAACCTTGTGATTTGATCCAATACATGTTTACTCAGAAGTACATCTCTTTGAGTTCAACTAATTTAAGAACACAATAATCTGGATTATGAATGCATATCAGATTAAATCCTAGAGTCAACTGTTTTCATTATTCTGGAACAGGATAATCTGGATTATGGTACTGTAATTTGTATGGGACAAAGGCTACAAACATCTTGGCTGTGGAGAATCTTCCCTAACTGCTAAGGATTCAGTGATATTTTCTTCATGCAGTTTTATGAATGTCTGCATAAATAAATTAAACAAGGCAATGTACATAGAAAAATGATTTGTTAGAACAAAGCAAAACAGTAAGTTTTTTTTAAAAAGAATGGCCAATTATTTTAATGGAGACCTAAATAATTATAAGTAGAAGAAGCAAAGGAGAAAGATAGAGGAAAATAGAGACAAAGTAGTTTGTCTAGTTATGTGAAGGGACTACTGTCCCTTCCCTGTAACTTAAATCCTCCATTTTCTGGAGTTGTAGGTACAATTTATATAGCTGTGAAAAATTGTTAAAATATCTCAATCCAACCCACTATCTAAAGTGGGTGGACAACCACCAGAAATCTGGGAGCCATACATGTTCAACTCTGGACCTTGGAGAGCCACTCCATTGTACTGAAATGGCCTCTTTGTGCCCTCTAGTGGCCAAATAATTTTGTTTAAAAATCACCTCCCCTCATTTACCTCCCAAAACAGTTTGCATGTGGGCCTCAAACATGATTCTGTACCAAGGATGGCGAACCTGTGTCCATCGAGATATTATTGGTCCACAATGCTCATCAGCCAGCCAGTATGGTCAATAGTAAGTGCTTGATGAGATCTGCAATTGAAGATCTGGAGTGCCATGCTATCCCCATTTCCAGTTCTAAGATAGGTGTAGAAGAGAAGAGAATGTTTATTTATTTATTTATTAAATTTATATACTGCTCCATCTAGCTACACGGCTACTCTGGGTGGTTTACAAAACTGAACAGAAATCAGACCCACAAACAATACAATACAATGCAATACAGTAGATAAGCAACAAATAAGTAAAAACATAATAATTTAATAATATACAAACATTGAACAGCAGCAAGATGGGCTGCAGAAAATAAAAATAAAATATGTAATAGTAAATCATTAGTAGAATATATTAATTTCTAGGGAAAGCCTTTTTAAATAGCCACGTCTTTAGATGTTTCTTAAAGACTGGGAGGGAAGATGCCAAACAGATCTTAGGAGGAAGTTTGTTCCAGAGCTGAGGGACCGCCACTGAGAAAGCCCGGTTTCTCATCAAAGATTTATGGGCCTCATTCAGCGACGGCACCCTCAAATGTCCTGCCTGAGATGATCGGGTGTTATGCGCAATATTTTGCGGCAGAAGCCATTCTGACAGATAGCAAGGTCCTAAACTGTTTAGGGCTTTGTATGTCATAATTAAGACCTTGAAATCAGTGCAGAAGTTAATTGGCAGCCAATGCAGCACAGCCAGCGTGGGGGTGATATGTTGGTGTTTCCTTAACCCTGTAACTAATCTAGTTGCAGAATTCTGCACTAGCTGCAGCCTCCGCATTAATCTACAAAGCAGCCCCACGTAGAGAGCATTGCAGTAGTCTTAATCTCGAGACTACGAGTGCCTGGACCAGAGTAGTGAGAGCACCAGGGTCCAGGAAGGTGCGCAGCTGAGTGATCCATCTAAGATGAAAATGAGCGGCATGGACCACTGATGCTACCTGGGCTTCCACGGAAAGCATAGGGTCCGATATTACGCTCAGACTATGTACCTCATCCTGCGCAGAGAGATTCACACACACCCCCAAAAACTGAAGGAGGTTCCCAAACTGCCAACCACTGGCGCCCCCACCCAAAGGAGCGCCATCTTGTCCGGGTTCAACCTCAGTCTGTTCACCCTCATCAATCTCAGTACGATGTCAAACAGGTGTAAGGGGATGAAACGGCATCCACTGCAGGTAGGAAAAGGAGATATAGAGCAGCGTGTAAGGAGTAAACTATTTTATTTGTTCATGACTATATTTCTTACTGGAGTAGGAACTGGCAAGCCACTCCAGTATTCCTTGCCAAGAAAACTCCATGGACATGGGGTCACAAAGAGTCGGTCACGACTGTAACGACACAACACACACACATATTTCTTACAAGAAAGAACAGAAAACATAAGGTCAGTGTTGATTCCTTATTTACTTCAAAAGGGTAAAGATAAATAGTTTTGTTGAGAGGAGGATGAAAGAATCATGAGTTAAAAGCACAGCTTTGCACAGTAAAAACCGATTGTCTGAAATAGCATTGTTCATAGTTATACACAGTGGGAGATCAAGGGCAAAACAGAAAAGACTGGAGTAGCTCTTTTTATGAAAAACTATTCAAAATGTAAAGGCAAGGGAAAGTAGATTTATGCCCTGTAAACTGCAAAGAAACGTCTGATGTGAAGCAGTACTTCCCAGTCACTTTTTTCGAGGTCCATTATCCCACTGCTTTTTATTGACTCCCTTGATGATACTCTGCCTGTGTCCATAAAGCTGTCTCTGAAGATGAAGGGCTAAATCAAGAGGATCAAGAAAGAGCGTGGCAGCCTGTGCTGGAGGGGGTTATGTTCCCTCTTAAAACTCAGGTGCACCGCCTGGGATTGTTCATGAACTCATCTCGGAGCCTGGATGCCCAGGTTTCAGAAGTGGCCAGGAGTGCCTTTGCACAGCTACCACTGCTGTGCCAGCTGCAGTCATTTACTGAGAGGTCTGATCTGAAACATGCCCTTGGCTGGATAATTGTAATACAATCTATGGGTGTTTATACACGACCCCTAAACTCCGCCGCAAATGGCTGCAAGCTCCGGAGCTTTAAAATGTTTCCCCACCAGCTCCGGAGTTTGCAGACAATTAAGTGCGACCCCGCCCACTTTAGCGCGACCCAGCACACTTTTCTTGTACCTTCTCTCTGGAGGTGAAAAATATTTGATGCGGATGTGCCGGGCTCTCCTCGCTTCTTTTTGTTTTTGTTTTTTGCCTCCCACCCCTTTAAGAGGAACCAGGAAGTAACCGGGGCTCCCCCGGCAGCATCCACCAACACCAGGAGGTAAGGTTTTATTCTTTTGTCCCTTTTTTCCCTCCCTTCCCTCACGCAGCCAGCAGCCAGGAAGTAGGGAGGGGTGGAGACACAGAAGAGCGACAAACCCCTAAGATCTCTGGTCCGAATTTAAGGGGCCAGTGGATCTTAGGGGTCGTGTAAAAAGGCCCTATGTGGGGCTGCCTTTGGGACATTTTCAGAAACTCAAGTGGATACAAAATGCTGCAGCCAGATTGCTAACTGGGGCTGGTTATAGGAAGCCTATACTGTAACTTCCCTGTTACAGCAGTTCCATTGACTTCTGATCCATTTCCAGACACGATTCAAAGTGCTGGCTTTAATCTATAACACCCTAAATGGCTCATCCAAGATATCGAAAAGACCACATCTCCTTCTATGAGCCTGCATTAAGATAACCAGGATAGGCCATTCAGTCTCAGCACCTTCAGAAGTGTCCTTGGTGGGGACATAGGAGAGGGCCTTCTCTGTCTCTGCTTCCAGATTTTGGAACCTCTCTGGGAAACCAGACTGGCCCAGTTTTTCTGTCCTTCCACAAGCAGGTAAAGACTTTCCACTTCTAGCAGTCTTCTGGCAGTCTCAAAGAGTTTTTAAAACAGATCATTGTGTTCTCTTTTTTAAAAAGTGTTTTTAGTATTGATTTTATTTACCATTTCAATACACTTGTTTAATTTTTTTAAAATATTTAAATGTTTACTGCTTTTATTTATTTATTTATTTATTTATTTATTTATTTATTTATTTATTTATTTATTTATTTAATTTGTTTGTTTGTGTGTTAACCACCCAATTTTCCCACAGGAACTCTGGGCGGTGTACAACAGATTGCCAATCTAAACAATTTGTCAAAACAACAACAACCCAACAAAAAACAAATGGAAATACAAATCAAAATAAAAACACAACATTTTAGCTTTTAGATACAGTATTGTATTTTAACAATGTATGCTGCCATGGGTCATTTTAAGGAGAACAGTGGGGTAAAATATTTTAAATGAAGTAAATTAGCTAACTTGACTAAACCTAAATGGTAATCACAACTAGACCTATTTAATCCACATGACTGAGTAAGTCAACACTTACTGTAAATTCCATTGGTTCCATTGATTCTCCTCTAACTGGAACAATCAATAGGCCACTGTATTTCACTCAAGCATGCCACTCATGGTTTTGTATTTTTGTGTGGCTAGTTAGCAGGGGTGGGGACTCGCAAGTTACATCTTACTGTCGAGTCCCACTTAAGTCTCAAGGCAACTTTATTTGGACTCAACTGGCAACCTGGCCCCATTTTTCTGTGTTTCATGGTTGAGTCCCTATTGGGAATGGGCCTCTGGATCTGCTCCTGTGGCCACCACTGCTGCCACCACCATCCTCAGTGGCTGACCTTCCAGGATTTGGCTGCTGCCTCTGCACATGCATCCCTCCATTCAGCTGATAGGCCAGGCATATGTAGAAGCAGGGGCTGGACCGGGAAAGAGAAGTTGGTCTGTTGTCTCTGCACATGTTCATGTGCTGGCCTGGCTTCCCTTCTAGACCTTCTGTTTGCACATAAGTCCTGACTCCTGACTCAGCATTTGAGGCATGGGACTTGGGACTTGGACCACCAAGACATGAACCCCAAGACTTTGGACTTGGACCAGGAGACTTCCAACATCCCTGCTAGTTAAGAAATCCATATCTTACAGTATGCCACACACCTATGTGTGAGCAGGAAGTCAAAAAGATTCACGACTTAGAACACAGGTTATATAGCAGCAATGTTTTGCCATCCATCCATAAATGAACAAAGGATCCAGTTTTCATAGATGGCAGTGGATTCAAACTCATGAACATGCCTCATGTACTTCCTTACCTATCCCTTACATATATATCCCTACAAAATACAGATTTGTTTTCAGGTTGGAATGATTGCTAGCAGCTTAGCTAACAATACAGTAGTGAAATGGTGCATATACGGAAAGAAACAGCAAGAGAGCATCAACTTTGCAACACATGGAAGTCAAATATGTTCAGACCTTCCTCCCAGAGGTTACTGATGGTTGTAGGTAGATAGAAGAAGAGCAGGATGAGAGCAAAGCTTGGAAAATATCCTTTTAAAAATGTACAGTTCCATAATTTCCCCAGCCAGCATAGGCAAATGTTTGGGATATAGCATGTACTTCCCTGTGAATTCTCACAGAATTCTCTGGGTAGTACAGAACTGTTTTTATCAATTCCATGTTTTCCCCCCTATGCACTTGTAGTATATCATAGGTTGGTCTAAGTATGGTTGATACAACTGAGGTCAGTTTGTGTGTGAGAAACATGAGCAAAATTCAAAACTCTTTCAAACATTAGCCTTTTACATTCCTTTCTGGAACTACATAAAGGAAGAAGAAAAACTAAATATGGTCATTGTCGGGTCTGGAGGTGAAGACTAAAAGAGAGAAAACATCAACCTTGGGGACAGGTTAGGAAAAAAAAAGGAGGGCAGGAATTCAGGCATAACTGAACTTACAAAAATTCTCTATCAATAGAGTCTTATAAACTGTCATGTCCAAACACCTTCCAAGCGATACTGTATTGCTCAGTGTTTGTAAGGATATAACACAGTTCTGCAGCAAAGGTAAAAGCCAGCTCCAAAAAAGCAGTCTTGACTTCAAGTGAGGTGATGCTGAAGCATCACAAAGATTTGAGGATGCTCTTCACATTTCACGCCATCACCTACAGATGATTGTCTGCTCACGTGCTGTTTATCTTTTTGTTGGGGTGCATGCTGGCTGGGAAGGCGGTTATTTGTAGTCCAGGACAGCTGGCAGGCATTAGATTGGGAGAGGCTCTCCTACAGGACTACACGAGAATATCTGCTCTGTTGGAAGTGGACCTCTAGGTGGAATTTCCAAGAATTGCCCCAGCCAGTAATATGAATCTCCTCTCCTGGGATGTTGGCTGTAGGCCCAGTAGCACTAAGGCAGCACTGCTAGTGATGAAGACTTCTGGGAATTGCAGTCTAAGAACACCTGGGTGACCCAAGTTTGGGAACCACTGGAATATTGTCATTGCTCCATTTACAAATGCTGGCCAGTGACTTCTGCTGCATCTGAGTGTTGTTTGATGTGTATGTGCAGAGAACGATACAGGGTACAAATAGTTCTATCCATGTCATATCTTGTCAACATCTGCAGCCTTAGTAGGTGCCTTATTCTGCCCCAGGATGGAGCTGGCTCTGCTCACTACTTTGTACCTGCTTTAATTTGATAACAAAAGGATGAATAAAGACTCCCTGTATCTGTAAAAGTTCATCCAATGCTATACTGCAGAAATGGCCTAACATCAGATCTATATAGTATATCGCCCCACCCCAACATAAACCAGATGTTCTCCTTGCTTCACAAAAGAATGATTTGTTCAGGCAGATATGCTTAAAATTGAGAAACAAAACATGTTTGTTTATGCATTTGCTCAACTTAAGAATTTATCTTCAGTATCAGCTCACATGAAAACATCTGCAGCATCTTCATTAACATAGAACCCAACTGAAGTATAATTCAGTTCCTAAAAACCCCTCTGATTTATGAATGTGGAATATGAATGTGGAATGTGGAATGTGGACTCCATGATTCAGAATTCCAGGAAATGGATCTGCAAAATATTGTGGTCAGTTTTCCAGAAGGAAAAAGAGTGTCAAGTTTTATAAAGCAAAAGGCAGCCTAAATGCTGACAGCACCAATGGCAGCAGTCAAGACGGTCTCTATAGGGATGCCCTCTTGTGCTTGGTAGTATTCAAAAAATGATACCACACAAGGAATAGTTACTTCTCTCCCAAATACAAAGCATTTACCAGGGCTCTTTTTCAACAAGTCTCAATGGTGGTAAGCAGAAGAGACTATCTGGTAGACTATATATCGTAACCACTGCCACTGGTCTTGCCAAAATTTAGGCTGCTCTTTATAACAACAACACAAGCCAGGAATTTCTTGGAGGGACCATATTTGGCAGAATTTGCCTCTCAAGAGATATCAAGAGTTTCTTTCCAAGTGCTATCAAACTGTTGAATAATTAATTTTTACATTTCTTCTTCCTTTTTAAATAATAGGTTATATTGTAGTATTGTACTGTGTTTTATTGTTGACTATATGATTCTTATATTTCCTTTTATATAGAGAGAGCATTTTTACCAAAACAAATTCTGGGTGTGTCTAACCACACTTGGCCAATAAAAGTATTCTATTCTATTCTATTCTATTCTATTCTATTCTATTCTATTCTATCAAGAATAGATAACTGAAATGTCTCATTGTGTTCTTTGAGATTCTTGAATTCCCCCCTTACCACCTCCCCCCCCCCAGTTTCAATTACATCTTCACCTTCATTGAGCAGTCAGTAGTAGACTCTAATTACCACATTCCACTTCCATTATATTAATCCAGATGCTCTTGATGGATCCAACAAACTCATCCTCCTGTGTTTATGTGCAGAAATGTGTGTGTGTGTTTTAAAAAGACTCCACATGCCTTACTTTTTCTGTTCTTTTTCTGTTCTTCATATACTGTATTTCAATTGCTATATTCCAGTCGTGGGCCTCATCACACGAATTTTCAGTTATCCCTACCAAGTCATAGATTTCCAGTTTTTGTTTGTTTCCTGTACTCAGTTGGAATTTGTATACTGACAGTTTTATGAAGATTATTATCAAGACCCCTTAGAGCAGCTGGGTTTGCTCCTCTTATTGAGAATAGGCCTTTATCTAACTTTATCTCTGAGCATGCATGTCCCACTCCCTTGCAATTTAATTTAAAGCCCTCCTGATGAAATTCTTCATGCTGTGGCCAAATACATTTCTTTCTAGTCCTTGTGAAGTGCCACCAATCACTTGCCAGCAGTCCATTTCCAGGAACCATAGCCTGTGGTGCCAGAATCCAAAACCTTCATGTCAGTACCACCTTTGTAGCTAGTCATTCATCTGGAGTATTTTATTTTTATCTCTCTTCTGAGTACTCGTGAGTAGACTGCTGATTAAATGTTTCTAAACCTGATTTAATTACAAGGTAGTTGTAATAATAATAATAAAAACTTCTGTAGTTAATGTTTGCTCTGTGCTTCTTGAAAATGCCTAGTATTAAATTAATGTTTTAAAATAAACCAAAACGAGCATGCTTCAGCTCTTTGTTTGTTTGATCATTTCCCCCCCTATTCTCCAACCAAAAAGATTCCTAGACCAGCTCACAAAAGTCAGTTATAAGAGAGATCAGCATGTTATGCATTGCTTTTAAAAGAGCATAGATTGGGGCATATATGTTAATTAATTCTTCCATTAAAAGATACAGCATGTAAAAAGGACATATATTTGGCTTGATCATGACAATTTTTAAAACTGTGTTGTTTCTCATATAACACAATTTGATTTTACTAGCATTTCAGGGTACTAGCCAGAAATAACAATTCAGTACATTAGTTATAATTCTTGTGGATTTCCATTTGCGCAACATTTTAAAGGTTTTAGATAATTATCACAATACTACAGATTTTTTCTCCTTCTCCTCATCTTATGATTTGAGAAATAACATTAATCCCTCTTTTATGTAATTAGATTGATGCATCCAGAACTTGAGACCAATATTTGACCACTTAATTGACCAAGAATTTAAGAGACACATAAAACTAAAGTGTATGGTTTGAAAGGTCCTTTTCCTGTGGCAATTCCAATTTCTGTATTTATTTCTGCTCACCAGCAGAGAGCAGTAAATGCTCATAACCTTTCATTCAGGAAGCGCTACCTTTGAAATATACTAAAACTGACAAGATACATGTTCTTCCAGTTCCCTGTCTTGATTTTTAAAATATGTTTCTGCTGTTAAAGGTCTGCTTGATGCAGGACATCCAGCTTGTGATTTGAGTGGGTTAAAAGTCTTTCTTGAAGTACTAGCAGGAAGATTCCATCTTATTTTTTAATGCCTGTTTACCACTATTTGTCTTCATGGAGGTTGCACTCTTTCTGTGTGTAGGCATGTCCCTGCAAATATAGCAACACACAACCAGAAAAGCAAAAATCTAGAATAGAAATCCTGTACATTCATGGCTGAAGCTCCAAAAAATTATTAACATAGAACCCAACTGAAGTTTATTGTTAGATACCTCAAGACACTTCCAACTTATCAATGATTTCCAAAAGGCCCTGATATTAACAGTCATGTTCAGGTCATGCCAACTCTAGGATGTAGTTTCCAATATTGGGTCAATTCATTCATGCGAGTTCTTCCTCTTTTCCTAGCGCTGTCCACTTTTCAAAGCCTTATTGTCACTTCTAGTGAATCTTGCCTTTTCATTATCTGTTCAAGGCACAATAGTTTCAGTTTAATCATTTTATCTTCTAGGGAGTGTTGAGTCGTGATTCAATCTAGACCCTTATCATTTGTCTTTGTGGCAGGATATGGTGCATACAAAGCTTTCCCCCAACACCATATTTTTCCTGTCAGCTTTGTTCATTATTTGCACACATTGTACTAGTGAAAATTATAGCACAGATTATGTTAGGTATTAATTCTAGTGGTACACTATTATATATAAGGAATTGTTCTGTTTCCTTCATAACTGGCCTTCTATGTCTCAGTCTTCTAATTTCTTGACTATGGTCCCCATTTGATTGAAGAGTGAACAAGATATGGACAATCATTTCCCTTCTTGGCTATACATCTATTTGTGGGTAGGGAGATCTCAATTGTGTCAGGGAAGCTGACAACAATACCAGGCCTTTGGCTTGTGATTCACTCCAAACATGGCCTCTCTCTCTCTCACTCTCACTAGAACCCAGGGAGCATCAATAGGACAAGGTATCATCAAAGCAAGAACACATCCACAGGGACCGGCAGAGATGGCACAGCAGAAGCTCCCAGACATGCTGTTTTGTAAACAATTAGCTTGACTTCCACAAGTGCTCTGAAGAACTGACCCACCCCTGAACAGACACTATCCTCTGTAGGCTCTTGCTAAGATTGGCATATAAGCCCATCTTAGCCTCACCAGGCCAAACAAAAGAAGATCACAACATTCCCCCCAGTTAGAACCTGCCTCCAGTTTTGAAAAGGGAACCTCCTTTCAAATCCCTGCTTTCCTTTACATGGGGATGGTGCAATTAGCTTCCACCCATAGCTTCGGATCATCTGCTTTTGCCTCGTTTAACAGAGGCTTTAATTAACGACCCCCCATGGTAGAAAGCCATATTAATTATTAATCAGAAAACATTTACATCGTCCCCTGTTTCCCTTCTTCAATAAATTATCATCTTTGCATCTCCATAATTTATCAAAATGACTAAAAATACATTGTCTTGGCCTCCATCACCACCTTCTTTGCTCCAGCACTGTGTCTCCGAAATGCAAATGTGGTGGGTTTGTTTTCTTAATAGAAAGATTTCTTGCTCAAAAAAGAGAGAATAGAGGAAAAAAGAGGGAGGGAGATTATGCTGGATAGACTGTTGGGGAAGGCAAGTTCATCTTCAACAGTGGAATGGACTGCCTTAGAAGGTGGTGAACTTCATTAGAAGTTTATGAATAGATGCTAGATGGCCACCTATATGGGATTCTTTAGTTGTGGATTTCAAGATTCAGCAGGAAGGGGAGAGGGCTTTCCCCTTAGTAATTCTATTATAGTTCTTCTTCCTCTCCTATGTAACTGGCACAAAGCAAGACTCTAAGAAGTCCCATGATGATGTTTGATATTTTGACTAGATGAAATAAAATGAGAAAGAGCAAAATAGGAAGGAAACCAGTTTTTCAACACAAACACAAAACAAAACCACAAAAAACAAAAACAAACAAAAATTATGGAAAACAGCTGAGAGATATGTCTTATACTTGGGGACCGCAAATGTGCTGTATACTGTCCTCTTACATAGAACTCCTACTGAGGGCTATTAGCAGCTTCCTGACTCAATTAGAAATGATTTTTTTCCTAGGGGGACCCTATTTGGAGTTTAATAAGTCAACCCCCTGAACCCCAAACCTCTCCAAATTTGAGGGACTTACAAGGAAAAGTCCAAAGAAGCTACCCTGCAGTTCTGGTGCCTCTCGGACGCCAGGGAACCATTAACGAATCATTTCGTTTCAAAAATTCTTTTAAAGTTCTTTAGTAATGAAAAGAAATGAAACTACTAAAGAAACAAAATGAAACACTATATTTTGGTTTGGTGTCCATCTCTACCACACATCCCTGGTTCTTCATTCAGATCTACATTTGTTAGGCCTTGAATTACAATAGTTAACAATACCTTGTGCCTTAAATTATAATAATAGATAATTATAATCTTAGAATTTCAAGGGATCTTATGAATCATCTAGTGCAGTTCTTGTCAAGAAGGCCCAGTGGGGAATTGAACTCCCAATTTCTGCCTCAAACAACAGTGCTATCCAGCCATTCTACTCTATTTCTTCCCAGCCTTAAGAGGCTAATAGCATGTGTTTCAAAAATTTCAAATTTTCTTGTGCCAAAACATCCTGTGCTATAGATGTGTGTGTTGTGTCATTACAGTAGTGACCGACTCTTCGTAACCCCATGTCCATGGAGTTTTCTTGGCAGGAATACTGGACTGATTTGCCAGTTCCTACTCCAGGTACCTACAGCACCTGGTATTCCCTGGTGGTCTCCCATCCAAGTACTAACCAGGCCCGACCCTGCTTAGCTTCTGAAATCAAGCAAGATGGGATGTAATTAGGGCATCTAGGCAGTTCTTGTGCTATAGGTAATTCCATGCTATAGGTAATTCCATGCTATTTTAATAAATGACATTTCCCAATGAAGTGTGGATTCCAGAATCCCCTAGCAAATATGGTCATGGATAGATTCAGGGGGGCTGTGCTCCAAAATAAATGTTCTAATCTCTGGTACAATGGCATGGAAAAATTGACATGCAGATATGGGGCCATTGCCCTTTCACAGTCCTTTTATTATTGCACTGCAGTTATATTCTATCAGCTAAAATATAACATGATGATCCTGAAGTAGAGCTAGCCGTCATTAAGGGTCTTGGACTGCAATGGGAATTTAATCATAAGAAACCATCAAGGAAAATTGGATTGTGGAACTCATTGCCACTAGATGTAGATGAGGCCAAGAATTGACAGTGATTTAAGGATGAATCTGAGGCCTTTCTATGGATAATGACGACTAAAGCTTTAATGCTGCCAAATGCTGAAAGGGATATAAAAACAGATGCTTCTGGCCTAAACCTTAATCTTTAACTGCTAGAGATTAAGATCTGACTCCTTGTAAGAACAATTTATTCCCCGTCTGTAGGGAGCTGGTGGGGGCATCTTCTAAGGCATCTGGTCGCACTGGCCATCATCAGATAGAACTGTGGACCAAATAAACAAGTTTTCAGAAAAGGCTCAATATATCAATCAGTCTGTTCATAAAATATCCCAGGGATGAAAGGGTAGTTACTTCTTAGATATTAACAGTAGCCTTGTGGTGGTGGGGGGACACCGTATATGCCCATGTACAATTTTCACAGAGCATGGGATTTCTTTATAC
Source organism: Phrynocephalus forsythii (assembly GCA_029282475.1). Classification (NCBI taxonomy): domain Eukaryota; kingdom Metazoa; phylum Chordata; class Lepidosauria; order Squamata; family Agamidae; genus Phrynocephalus; species Phrynocephalus forsythii. Next base: position 36,522,676 of record JAPFRF010000010.1, read on the forward strand.
AGTATGCATATTTACCATTTAATTTGTCATAGGGTGCGAATGCTTGAGCAGAGCAGCATATTTTGTTCCCAGCCTCATAGAAACATGAAGACTGTGGGATGGCAAGGTGGTGTCTTCACGCCTCGCTCCCAAGGCCGCCCCAGCCATCAAGCAGTGAATCAGCTGCTTTGGGCAACGGATCCTGAGTTTCACTACAAGGCACTAAATAGTTATTTAATTATTGTTGTATTTTGATGGCTGGGGGGAAAGGGTGGGTAGGAGAGAAGGGTCTTCTAGGATTTTACAGCTGAACCATTTAGCTGGATTGAGGGACAATTTTGCCTTGATCTCTCTCTGTAAAGGAAATTCAATTTGGTATACCTGTTCAGGCAATAAAATGGCCTAGCCAGACATGCCTTCCTATGGACTTCCCAGAAATTCTTGATTGGCCACTGTAGGAAGCACAACTCTGGCTTAAACTAGAGGGAGTCTTACTCTAATCTTAGAAGGCTCTTCAATTGGTCTTGGACCACATTAGCAGCCTAGATAACCAATTCTGGAATATTTATTTATTTATTTGGTTGATAAAATCCGTAGATCTTCCTGGATAGCACAGCTACTAGCCACGCTGGCTAGGGCATTTTGGAAGCTGTATAATCCAAACAATATGATTACTCCACACTAACACACACACACATCTTCTCTGTGTTAACCTACATGTTACATTCCACACTATTTAGAAGAGTGACAGAAAATCCTCAGAACTGGAGAATTTGGCAGCTTGAATAGAGAAGTGTGATATTCACACTTCACAAAGAAGGCATCAGGAACTCCAACAGGATTTGTCTGGAGTGAGAAATATTTTCAAAAGCCAGCCTAAAAACACAGTGCAGCAATCTTGATTTAGAAAGTACTACTGGCCATTTTGAGTGTCCTTATGAAAAAACACTGCCAATGTTGCATGATTTACCAATAAATGTATCCCAGGTTCGAAACTTATTTCTTTCATCTTAAAAAGGCTGGGAAACACTTGTAAGGGTGAGCACTGGAGAGTTCATGAGATGTCTTTATTTCAGACAGGAAACACAATATACAGTACTCAACCAGGGTTTGCAGTGCCAGAGAAGCCTGGACTATTATTATTTGCTTTTTACTTTTCAAATTGTTGTAAGTCACTTTTATTATATCAGCTAACCAAATGCAACTTTTGCATAGCTTGATTTTGAATATTGATATTTGGATTCTTATTGCACAAGAAAAGTAAAACAGGACTTGTGGAATTCAATTCCAGTATAATACACAGAGCATGGTTCATTATGGCCTTCATCATGGTATGGTAGGACCCCAGTATCCACTGTGGATCAATTCCAGACCTTCCCATGGATAACAAAAACTGTGGATAAGAGAGAATGCCAAAAAGCCCCCCCCCAAAAAAAACAGCTGTTTTGTGACAGTAGCTTGCTTTAAGGCTGCTGCTTGTGACAGTAGTTTGCTTTACAGTTGCTGCTTTACAACAGTAGTTTGCGTTACAGCTGCTGCTTGTGACAGTAGCTTGCTTTGTGGTTGCTGATTTATTGATTGATTTTTTTTTCCTCTGCCAACCATGGAATACTGAATCAGTGGTTAATGAATCAGTAGATACAGGGTCCTACTGTATACAGATTGGCAGAAACAATATCTGGCACATTAATCTTGCTATACAGGGCCTGGATAAAGCCATTAGTTGGATGGGTTGCTGTGGGAACCTTTATTTGCAGAGTATGTTTTTTTGGAGGAAGCTTCAGTGATGTGCACACACCCCTGGCTTTGATAATGTGGCATATCTGAAAGGAAGTGACCTTCTATTTCCCCTGACCTTTTGCTTTGAGGCAGGGCCAAAGGGTCAAAGGGCACCTGCCCCCTATTAGAATTATTGTTTTCATACTTGCTCCAATGTCTGCTTATGAACATAGATATGAGGAAATAAAACAAGCCTTCTGGGGAAAACACAGGCAGTCTGTGTCTACAAGTCTGTGCAGCGCTTTCTTCTCAGCAGGCTGAAAAAAAGCATTTGTCTTTGTCTGTCTGTTTATTTCGGAAGCCAAGGTCAGTCTGGCCTCAGAACTTTTCCAGAGAACTCCAACAGGTTACCGTTATTGGACTATCTGTGGTTTCTATTATCTGGGGATCATAGAATCATAGAACAGTGAAGTTGGAAAGGGCCTTCAAACCCATCAAGTCCAACCCCCTGCTTTATGCAGGAATACAAATCAAAGGATCTCTGCCAGATGGTTGTCCACATTTATCTCGTATGCCTCTAGTGTTGAAGCACTCATCACCTCTTGCTGTACTGTTCCATTGCTGTACTGTTCTAACAATTAGGAATTACTTTCTGATATTCAGCTGAAAGCTGGGTTACCTTAACTTGAGCCCATTGTTGCACATCCTATACGCTCTGGGATGATCAAGAACAGATCCTGCCTTCCTCTATATGACAGCCCTTCAAATATTTGAAAAGTGCTGCCATATTACCCCTCAGTCTTATTTTCTCTAGTCTAAACATGTTCAGTTATTCAGACTTTCCTGATAGTGCTTGATTTCCAGCCTTGTCATCCTCCTCTAAACTTGTTCCAATTTGTCACATTTTTCTTGAAGTATGATGTCCAGAACTGAACGCAGTACTCAAGTTGAGGCCTAACCAGTGCCAAATACAGGGGAACAAGTACCTCACAATATTTGGAAATTATGCTTCTGTTAAGCAGCTTAAAATAGTATTTGCCTTTTTTGTGACCACATCATACTGTTATCTCATATTCAGGTTATGATTTACCAGACTTTCAAGATCCTTCTCGCTTGTAATATTGCTGAGTCAGGTTTTTCCCATCTTGTAACTCTGTGTTAGGTTTCTTCTTCGTAGGTGCAGTATTTTGCACTTATCCCTGTTAAATTTCATTCTGTTAGTTTTAGCCCAGTCCTTCAGCCTATCAAGATCATTTTGAATGTTGTTTCTGTCCTCCAGGGCAATAGGTATTCTACCAGGTTTTGTCAGCTGTTAATTTGGTAAGCATTGCCTGCACTCCCTTGTCCAAGTCATTAATAACCATCTTAAAGAGCACTGGACCTAGGACTGAACCTTGGGGCACTCCATTTGTTCACCCCCCCCCCCCACTTAGAGAAGGAGCCATAGATCACCACTCTCTGAGTATGATTCTTTAGCCAATTGTCTATCTACCTTACATTTGATTTATTCAGCCCATACCTAGTTAGCTGGCTAATCATGATATCATGGGACCTGACTACCTGGCGGAGCGGATCGCCCAGCGGTCAACATCGGCTTGACCGACTTGGTTGTCGCGGGCGCACACGCTGCGGGTGGCCACGCCCAGGGAGGCCCGGAAAACATCCACCTGTTCCCGGGCTTTCTCTGTGGCTGGCCCTACCACCTCCCCAGCGATGTGCGCCTTGCATAGTCCCTGCAAGCCTTTCAGAAAGCTTTAAAAACCTGGTTTTTCCAAGAGGCATTTGGTGGCTGATTCCCCCCCCCCGCCATCAGCTACTTGCTGACTGTTTGTTCTAATTGCGGCTTAATTTGTTTTTATATTGATTCACTTATTGTTCTATTGTTGTATCTTGTGTTGTGAACCGCCCGGAGTTCCTTCGGGAAGACAGGCGGTATACAAGCCTAATAAATAAATAAATAAATAAACTTTATCAAAAGTTTTCCTGAAGTTTAGATATATTACATCTACAGTATTCCCTCTGTCTACCATGAAGATTACCTGATCAAAAATGAGATTAGATTAGTCTGGCAGGATTTGTTCTTGACAAATCTGTGTTTCCTTCCATCCTTCCGAGGTCGGTAAAATGAGTACCCTGATGTTAGAAATTATTAGCACCCTATGATAAATCCATGTTTCAGATATTTTTTTTTATGATGGCCTCTCCATGGTGGAACTGGAGGTGTCTGACACAATGCAATGTGCCTTCTCAAAGCCAGCATTCAGCTGCTGTTATGCACTATTACCTTCTTTATCAGAAGAAGTTACTTTGGGTAATCTCTATTCTGACTTGTACTGTTTATTATTTATTTATTTATTTATTTATTTATTAAAAATTAGCCGTCCCACTACCAAGTGGCCTCTGGGCAGCATACAATACAGTACATTAAAATATAAAACAACATAATTATTAAAACCATAAAATACAAAGCAATTTAAAACAATCAATATACAATGCAAAGAATAAAATCATGCTGCTCACTATGTGGCTATGCTCTGACTGTTCATTCAGCCAAATTCCAAAGTAATCATATATGTCAGCACATTCAACATTTTAAGCATTCTTAAAATATTCATGCATGCAATCCTGTTGCAGTCATGGCAACTCTCCAAACAAAGTGACATTTCCTATGCATCTGTTTTCAGATGCATAGGAAATGTCACTTATTAATCAATTACCCCCATAACACATTTGAATCCATAAAACCAATTAGAACCTTCCCTAAAACACATACTCTCCTAACTGGTGATTTGCTGTATCCATGGAAGTAGAAACTCTTCCTAGGTCAAAACTGGAACAAAATATCTCCATGCCTTCATACTGTATCTCAATGAGGCTTGGGCTAAAGAGAAGTTTAATTTTAGAAACAAAAATGATAAGATTGTGAAGATGGCACTCGGAATCATGCAGTAGCACAGACAAACACACACCATACCACACCCCCAAATCCAGAATGATTTATGAATTCAGGGATGTCACGGACTTCTGTGACAAATGCATAGCCCTCATTGGACATTTTCTCTTCCCTCCCATCCTTTTACTCAGCAGTTTTCCCCCAAACAAGCAGGTGTACAATAGAAGAGGCTTGTATACATATCTGGGAAGAGGAAGCAGTGTCGGTGGTGGCATTATCAATGGAAGAGCATGTGGAAAAGTTGAGAAAAAAAGACAATGAATAAGCTGAGCCTGAGAACTGCAGTTTATTAACCCTTGCTGGGTAAATCTCAGGTGCATTAAGAAACCCCTATATCCAGACAGTATTCTTGAAGAGTTCTCTTAGTCTAGTTGGAAAGTTGTCCTTTGCCAATAGTTTCTGCAGCCCTAGGTGTACAATTCGGGGATGGTGGGGGTACACCAGGCTCAGTCTCAATCAATTCTGCAAGTAATAAAGCAAAAACATTTTAATAAAACTCCTATTAGAGACATGTCTGTGAAGATTCTCAGTCATCCAGGTGAGTTTGCAGCGATGAAGCTGTTTGGATGAACAGCGAAACGTTTCTATCTCTCAAAAAAGAAGTCCAGTAGCCATGACTCAACTTCCAGAGATCCTATTAGAGACATTTTACACATTGAGGAGGAAATACAGATAAGCCTTTACATGCCAAATCAAGGTGTCCAGTACCTAGACTAGCAAACCTGAGATAGAAAACTTTTATTGTAGTTCCCCAGTTATGATTTTGGAGGTATTATCTCCCTCTTTACCTCTCCCCTCTTCACAAATGATGGGATATACGTTCTCCAACCCAACAACCTCTGTTCTGGAATCTCAGTTAATTAATGTAGTACTGTTTTAGTATTACAGGTGGACAAATTTGTGGATGGCATTTTCAGAATACTGTGGTTTTTCTTCTCATTTTGCTATTTGTGATGTTTTTAATGGATAGCATGCCGGCACAGCGTACACTATCATTATAACAACTATGCTACTGGCAACAGTATGGGTCAGATGCTGCATAAATCCTATAGTATTAAATAAAGATAATTGGGCTTGGAGACTAGGAAGATCCAGATTCCAGTCTTTCATAGATTCTCATTTATGAGGCTTTAAAAGCCATCTTTGCCAAACCATTACTAAACAGGGTTGTTCTGATGTTGATACCACCCTGGCAATTTGAGTGATGTGAAATATGTCTACCATTCTACTCCTCTACTACCCTATATCAGGAATCTTCTCTAATGAAGTCAACTTGCACTTAAAATAGGAGCCCATTTTGTCAGCCCCCCATCTCTGCTTCTGTAGAGTAAAAGGAAATTAAAGGGACACAAAATTGATGTTTCAGAAATAGGTTTGAAGTCAGTTTCTTGACAACATTTATGGGAAGCTTCTCATACTCCCTATCACAAATTTGTAACACAGCAGCCTCTTCTCTGGCTGTTTTCTTAATAGAGCTATGCTCAGATGGATGGGGGGGCAGTTTAACTAAGGAGGACTCATCACTTTATCCCCAATCCACACAATAAGTCTCCTCAAGTAAAGAAATGTTCTGAAGGGATCTACAAATAGTTGCACGGAGCCTGCTGGCCTCAATGCCCTCCTTTTTCAAGTCTAAACGCAAGAGCTTGAAGGTGTAGGAAGGACACTGAGAAGTAAAGTTCAAAGAAAAGAGAACATTTCTAAGCAGAAAATGCAAGGGAAGTAGCTGAACTATGGAGGACATTATGATATCTATGCAGTTTGTAGAACAGGATGCGGTGACACTACGAAGCTCATAAAAACTGGTTTCAATTAATCAACTCAGGTGGTTACTTCACATCTGTTTTGTCTCTGTTGTGTTGCGCTTTGGACCAGTACAACAGTACAGATTTCACGCAACAGCTGAAATTTGTCTCGACCATGCCCCTGGAGCGGGATCAGAGCATGACAATACTGTACCTGGTGCTGGGTTGGGGTATTCTCTTGTCACAATTTGTTCCCAGTTCCTGTTCTGAGACAAGGGACCATGTGGTCACAACTGTCATGCAACAACCAGTGTCCACCTAGCGGTCAGTGGCTAAAGCCGCATTTGACACTAGTTTCCCTATGGGAAACACCATGCAGCGCAAATGTTTATTATCTGTAGCATTGACATGTAAATCCCGGAAGATCAGAAAATTGAAATATTGAAAAAGTTTATTTATGATATTTTAGAAAGGGTTAAGAAAGCAAGACAAATTCAGAATTTGTCATGGAACAAGACTGAAATATTGTCAAAACAAGTTTCATTTATGATAAAACAGAAACAGGGACTAAACAGGGACAAAACCACGTGATCACGACCAACGCTGTCACAGTACAAAACTAGATGCGGAACAAGGAAGGATGTGAAGTAACTGTCTCAATGGTTATTCTAATTTTTTTGAAAAATCTAGTTCAAGTATAAGTTAGCAGTAAACTGATTTGTGTGTGGCAGAGGCAGCAAACTGCTTGCATTCGGGTGTGGGGGAGACCTTGCTCTTCTTTGCAATACTTTGAAGTCATTTTGAATGCCACAGTATTGTGGTTAGTTTTAGGTCACAACCTGCAACTAGTTGATTGTGTAGTTAGATGCTTGTGTTCATGCTGTTATTTTGTTTTGGAATAAAAATATCTCAGTTTTAATAGGCAGATCCATAAATATTTCAGGTGTGCTCATTGGTTGATTTGGACTGGACCAGACCATCCAGTATATAGTGAACTTCCAATTCTTATAGATCCAAGGAAGACAGACACACTGGCACTTTGAGTTTACTATATAATGGTTGCAACAGACAAAGTAGGATGCAATGCAGTAGGACCCCGGTATCTGCTGGGGATGGGTTCCAGACCTTCCTGTGGATAATAGAGAATGCCAAAGAAATCCCCAAAACTGCTGTTTTGTGACAGTAGCTCGGCTGCTGTTTGTGACAGTAGCTTGCTTTATGGATGCTGTTTTACGACAATAGCTAGCTTTACGGCTGCTGAATTATTTATTGAATTTGTTTTCCTCTGCCAACCGTGAATAACTGAATCAGTGGATAATGAATCAGTGGATACGGCGGTCCTACTGTATAGCAAAGGGAAACACACAAATGCTATCTCATGCTGAGTCCAGCTATATATGACCCCTATTGATCAAGGCATGTGTGGGGCCACACAGAGGAGCAGTCCTCAGTTCTATGGCCATCCCAAGCCAATTGGGTACCCAGTCTGTGGTAGCTCTTGTGCCATAAGAGGAAAGACTGCTCATCTATGTGGTGCCATGCATGCCTTAATCCATAGGGACCGCATCGAGCTGGATTGGAAGGGGCCTCTGAATGTGATGTGCAGTTTCTTTCTATACTCACATATCTCAGGCTGGTCACATGGCATACAGAAAATAGCATGTAAATACATTTTAGATAGTATATTTCCAATCTAATACATGCAGAGACCAGATTAGTAAGTACAGCCACTTTCTGAAAGGTTGAATTGGTGCAGTTAGTTGATTGGGGAATTGTTGGGCCCATTGAAAATGGATGCTAGCTTGCTTACAAAAATATGACCCCACTTATGACTGAAAAGTTGGTTAATCTGTCAGGCTTCCAACATGCAAGTAAGGCAAAATATTTAGGTATCGCTGTGTCTAACCGTCGTAATACTCTACTCGAAGATAACTATATTAGTGGGATAAAAGCAATCAAAGCAGACCTGGAAATATGGCAAAGAGTATATGTGTGTTTATATGACAAAAGAAAAAAGCAAGGATTTGAAATGTTTATTTACAGGACAGAACTAAAGCTGGTGGTTTTGCTCTGCCCAATTTGGTGTTGTATTACAAGGCAGCTGCTATGACCTGAGTTAAAGACTGGATTTTGATGACAATAGAATCATAGAATCATAGAATCATAGAGTTGGAAGAGACCTCAAGGGCCATCTAGCCCAACCCCCTGCCATGCAGGAACCCCCATCACAATATTTCCGACATATGTCCATCCAGCCTCTGCTTAAAAACCTCCAAAGAAGGAGACTGAACCACCCTCCGTGGCAGCATATTCCACTGCCGAACAGCTCTGACTATCATGAAGTTCTTCCTAATGTTCAGATGGAATCTCTTTTCCTGTAGTTTGAAACCATTGCCCCGAGTCCTAGTCTCTGAAGCCATGGAAAACAAACCTGTTCCCTCTTCAATATGACATCCTTTCAAATATTTAAACATAGCTATCATATCCCCTCTCTGTCTTCTTTTTGAAAGGCTAAACATTCCCAGTTCCCTAAGCTGTTCCTCATAAGACATTTCCTCCAGACCCTTAACCATCCTGGTAGCCCTCCTCTGCATCCGCTCGAGGTTGTCAACATCCTTTGTAAATTGAGGCGCACAGAACTGGACACAGTATTCCAGGTGGGGTCTGACAAGAGCAGAATAGAGTGGTACTATCACCTCCCTTGATCTAGACACAATGGTTCTGTTGATGCAACCAAGAATCGCATTGGCTTTCCTGGCTGCCGCATCACACTGCTGACTCATGTTCAATTTGTAGTCCACCAAGACTCCCAGATCCCTTTCACAGGTACTATCCTCCAGCCAAGTATCCCCCATCCTATATTTGTGCAATTCATTTTTTTACCTAAATGTAGTACTCTACATTTCCCTCTGTTGAAATCCATTTTGTTAGCTTTGGCCCAGCACTCTAATCTGTCAAGGTCTTTTTGGATTTTCATCCTATCCTCTAGGGAATTAGCAACCCCTCCCAATTTGGTATCATCTGCAAATTTATTTAGCGTACTCTCTATTCCTTCCTCCAAGTCATTAATAAAGATATTGAACAGCACTGGACCCAGAACAGAACCCTGGGGCACCCCACTGGTCACGTGTCTCCAAGCTGAAGAGAGGCCATTTATGGTCACCCTTTGGGTGCGATTAGTCAACCAATATTGCAGCTTGAGGGTCACGATTTAGACAAGGGCTGGCATCATTATTTATGGTATAAGGGTAATATACCCACTCTTTTAAAAAAAAATTGGATAAGGAATGCCTTAATCAAAATATAGCTACCCATAAAAACCAATTCTATCCTAAAGCACCAACGTGGCTATCTCCATTAGGAGCGATAACTGGTCTCCATATAAGTGCAACCTTTAAATCTTTAACTTATAGACAATTTTTGAATGCTGATTGCTCCTTGAAGCCACTTGCACAATTAACATCTAAAGGTCGCAAGATAGACTGGTGGAATTACCAACAAATATATTCACATTTTAAAAAACTTATTAAAGAGGGGGGATTTATGACTAATGATACTCCACTTGACAAAATACTATCCTCTGGCGATTCAAAGCTTCTTAGTAAATTCTATACTATTTTGCTAAATTAGAAAATGATTGATGCACTGGTAAAAGACACTATGATAAGATGGGCAAAAAACTTTGGCTATCCTATCCACTTAAACAAATGGGACTCCTTGTGGATTACAGTAAAACTTTTTAAATCTATAGCCTTTAAGGAAAATTGTTATAAGATGTTTTATAGATGGCATTTCCCCCCTCACCATTTATCTAAGATGTATAATTGCTCACCCAGATGCTGGAAATGTAAATATGACAGTGGTACTTTTTATCACATGTGGTGGACATGTAAAGAGGCAAATGCATATTGGAGAATGGTAAAACTATTTATAGAAAGATTTTTGAAGATTAAGTTAGAACTTCGACCAGAATTTTTTCTATTAAATATAGTAGATATTAATATCTTGTATGACCAGAAATATGTACTTCATCATGTAATAGTTGCAGCAAGGATACTATATGCAAAATTTTGGAAACAACCAGAAGTGCCAACAGAGAGAAACCTTCATGAAAAGATAAGAGAATGTATTGAAATCAACAGGCTCTCCAGATTTCTGAAGGGAGACTACGAAGAGACTTCAAAAAAAAAAAAGATGGCAAGAAGTAACAAACTTACTAGCATTGTGATATTATTTGGTGATTCTTTAATATGTTTAACTGTTATTTTTGACTTGATATATTCAATGTAATTTTTATAGTGTATCCTTCCCCCTTCCTTCCCCCTTGTCCCTTCTTTCTCCTCAAAAACCAATAAAATTCTTTAATAAAAAAGAAAAGAAAATGGATGCTAGCTACTCTTTGGGATGAATGAAGAATGTAGACTTTTCTTTAGGCATACTGATGAAGTTGCCTCAGGCCAAGATTTAGGATGGAATGAAAAGGCAGCAAATGCTTGGTTCTGTAATGCATCATTACTAGGGAAGGAAGGCACTTGTGAGATTTTCTCCCATTTGTGGCAAACCTGGCTGGACTTGGAATGCTGTGCATCCTGACTTTCCGATTGTGCTGATAATACAGTTTGTCCCTGTGCCTCTACAAGCAAAATGTCCAGAGATGGCACTGGTACAAGTTACAAAATAAATATATGTGCGCATATGTATTTCATGTCTGCATAAGGACTATGGCTCATAATTTTCATGAACCAGAATCTGCAAGGACCATATTGTAAAGGAAGCAGACAGCATTTTAGCAAAATTGCAACACTGAGTATTCTTTTCAGAACACACACACTGAAATCTAGAATGGATTCAAAAGTTGTGCTTGTTGCATGAACATTTCAAGTATGAAAACATTGCTTAAATTAAATACCGTATATGAAAATGCTATCCCTGACTGTTCTTTTTTATTTTCACAATGACTACATAAAAACTGGAAAGTGGTCCATTTATTGTTATCTTTGATGTCATTTCTTAGGGTGACGGTGATACATTAGTTCTACTGCACCTGGTTAGGATCAGGTGTTCAAAAACCCAAATCATTGGTGAGTTCATTCACGTTTCTGGAGGAACCACTTTCAAGATAACCTATCTAGGTACTCAAACTGGGAAAATGAAAATATGCATGAACATTTATCTGTTTTAATTTGTTATAGTTTTGGGCATCTTTCAGCTAACAAACATTTGGAAATATCTGTAATTACTTCTTTGTAGACAGAGGGATCTAATAGATGAAGTTTATCTTAGCTGCTTTACAGAGGAGCTCAGCAAATATCTGTGAGCTTTAGTATTTTAGTTACTAAACGTGAGCTTCTAAAGCAAATTATTAGTAGAGCCAGTTAGGGTTCAAGAGGAACTGATTTTGAGATACCGTGTTTCTCCCCCAAATAAGACAGTGTCTTATATTAATTTTTGCTCCCAAAGCTGCGCTAGGTCTTATTTTCAGGGGATGTCTTATTTTTCCATGAAGAAAAATACGGTACACATTTATTGTTATCTTATTATGGGGAGATCTTATTTTTGGGGGATGCCTTATATTTCAGTGTGGGGCAAAAACTGTAAGTAGGTCTTATTTTCAGGGGATGTCTTATTTTCGGGGAAACAGGGTACATCATACATAACCTATTTTTTAATGTTGGTAGATCACTAGTACTCATGCAAAACTTCATATTTCTACCTCTTACCATTTTGTAGACCTTTCCAAAAAATATATGAACTTTTGAAAATATTTTGTTGTTGTTCAGTTGTTAAGTTGTGTCCAACTCTTCATGACCCCATGGACTAGAGCACACCAGGCCCTTCTGTCGTCCACTGCCTCCTGGAGTTTGGATAAATCTATGTTGGTTGCATTGACGACACTGTTCAACCATCTCATTCTCTGCCATTCCCTTTTCCTTTTACCTTCAATCTTTCCCAACATTAGGGACTTTTCCAATGAGTCCTCGCCCCTCATGAGGTCCTTCCAGTGAACATTCGGAGTTGATTTCTTTTAGGATGGATAGGTTTGATCTCCTTGCAGTCCAGGGGACAGCTCAAAAGCATTGGTTCTGCAGCAATCAGCCTTCTTTGTAGTTCAGCTCGCAGTACATCATTACTGGAAAAAAACAGCTTTGACTATCCTGACCTTTGTTGACAAAGTGATGTCTCTGCTCTTTAAGATGCTGCCTAGGTTCGCCATTGCTTTCCTCCTAAGAAGCAGGTGTCTTTTAATTTCATTGCTGCAGTCACCATCTGCAATGATCTAGCAGCCCAAGAAAATAAACTCTGTCATTGCCTCCATTTCTTCCCCTTCTATTTGCCAGGAGCTGATGGGACCAGTGGTCATGATCTTAGTTTTTTTGATGTTGAGCTTGAAAGTACAAGTTGTAACAAATCTCTTAAAGGATCTTTCTAGAGAAGACACACTTAAAGATTTTTTAAGAGAAAGATCTCTTAAAGCAGGGCTGTTCAACTTTGAACAGGCCAAGGTCTACTTTTTCTGGCCCAAAGTGCCTGAAGGCTACTACACTAAAACCTCTACTTACAAATTTTATTCGTTCTGAGCACATGCTCAGAAGTAAAAAAACAACAACTGTAAGTAGAGCAGCGATTTCCCATAGGAATGCATTGAAAACCAATTAATCCATTCTGGAGGGAACAGATTTCAATGCGCCATGTCCGTTGAACTGCCCTGCTCAGCTGAGACACTGGGCTGGCAGACCCAGAACTTTGCTGCGGCAGTGGTGGTCCGATGGGGGAGGGAGGGATGGAGAATTTATCCCCTTACTTTTTTTTATTGATGGCCAGTGGGCTACTTTTTAACCCTGTTTGGGTTACCGGTAGCTCGCGGTCCACCTCTTGTGCAGGCCTGTCTTAAAGGATCTTTCCAGAGAAGATACACTAGTTAAAAAAGCAATAATTACGTGTGTGTTTAAACATTTCGTAACAGTGTGTCCAAGTATAGGATTTTGCTTGTGTAAAGCAATTTCAATTTTTTTTAAAAGTGGCTTGAGTTTCAGCAGTCATATATAAAAGGCAGCTGTTCTTTTCACCTTGGATCTCTGAGCTGAGATGTTGACAGTATCAGCCACCATTGCAAGATAAGCAAATATAAACAGTTTAGTGAAAGTTGTGTGGACAACATTTTGAAAAATATTATTATAAGTACTTCTAAGTTTCTGGTTGGATATAACTGGGTTGATCATTTATTTATTTATTTATTTATTTATTTATTTATTTATTTATTTATTAGCAGGGTAACTACATAAAAGTGTTTAGGTAAGTTCCTTTGCCAGTATCATCACGACAACAAAAACACTGGAATGTTTGATAGGAATGAGATTTCATGATAAATAAACCTCAGTTGCTGTGGACTTCAGAAATTATGTAAAATTGATTCATTTACATAGAATTGGTGGAAAGGAGAAATAGGTACAATTCATGAATGTTATGCTGGATTGGGAAAGAGACTTTCTGTTTAGAAGTTTTGATGTGTGTCAACATAACAATTGCTTAAGAATATGGATTAGATTTTTATATATTGAAATATTTGTACAAAGATACCCAGATGAATTTTAGTATTTTAAAGTGTAAAGATATATCTGAGTTCTCTGTAGTCCACAAAAAACTCTTCCCTGTGGAAAGGAATGTCTGCTATGGAAGAACAGACTTTCTTCTTCTGCGTCCCCAGGCCAGCAGATTGTGTGGGAGACGTGGGGATAGAGTCAAGTGTTGACTCCAAACCTGCATGTTGAAGCTTTGTTGTTGTTGTTCAGTCGTGTCCGACTCTTCGTGACCTCATGGACCAGAGTTCACCAGGCCTTCCTATCTTCCACTGCCTCCTGGAGTTTTATCAAATCCCAAGCTTTGACATATGTACAAAGCATGGGTATTATCATCTTGGGATTTCAGCTCCCAGAACGGACAACTCTCTGATGGCTTGGGAATTCCAGAGTCGTGTAAGGCAAAGCCATTAGCTCTTTCTGCTCTTTCCCAAGATGCCAGATGAAAATACTATCCTGTGGGCAGCTGTAAGGTGGTAAGCTGGCAGCAAAAGTTAGGGGATAGGCACATGAAAGAAGCACTTTTGGGACCAAAGTACTCCAGTACAAGGAGAGTCAGAATAGTCCATGAAAGGCTGAAAGACATACTGTAGATGTTTCAACATTTAGGAATGAGGAGCACTGGGCCTTTTTAATGTTATATATAGGTAAAGGTAAAGGTTGCCTCCACACATGCGTGCTAGTCGTGTCCCACTCTAGGGGTGGTGCTCATCTCCGTATTCAAGCCAAAGAGCCAGTGTTGTGCAAGTCCATGGCCACATGGCCGGCATGGCTGCAAGGAAACACTGTTTTTAACTTCCCACTTTTTGACGGTGGTACCTATTTATCTACTTGCATTTCCATGCTTTTGAAGTGCTAGGTTGGCAGGAGCTGAGGTTATCAGCTGGAGCTCGCTCCGCTGTGTGGCACCCGGGATTCAAACTGCCGAGCTGCCGACTTTGCAGCTTACAATTTTCGGAAGCCTTAGTGCACCACCACGCTCCTCATGTTATATATAGTTCACTCTTATGTCCTGCCCTATTTTCCTAATCAATTTTTAATTAAATTTTTTGAACAAAATGTTTTTAAAAAGTCACAAATCCCAGGTCATTTAATGAGAATGAATAACATATCCTTCATGCACACTCAGCAGCCTGTTGCAAAAGTATATCTCGTCCAGCTACCAAGGGTCTCCCTTCTCACATACATGTTCTCAATGCATATTTGTGTGCACAGAATGGCCCATCACATGAATCCATCATTTGGAATCAGAGATCAACAGATTCTAAAATGATCATGGTAATTCATAACTTATAGACAACAGCAGCAGCAGCAGCAGCAGCAGCAAACACCAAGTCATCCTGTCTAGGCCAGTGAGACGTCTAAATGGCTGAGTGCTCAAAGGAACAGACATTTAAATTGTCTCGCACGAGTGTGCAGCATGGGCAGCTGCTTGTCAGCTTGGAGCACGAGCAAGATTATATTATGGGCCTTAAATGTTTGTGACATGGAGGTCAGATGCAAAACCTGTCTACTGAGGCACAGAGTCGTGCTGATGACTCACTCTGGAAATCGGATTAAATGGACACTATTACTTCTCATGCAGAAAAGTCAAAGCTCTTCAGCCTCAAAGCCAGCCTGCAGGTAGTGGTTCTCTTTGGCAAGCTGTTATTGTAGGGTCATAGGGGTGCAGTTGCCAGTGTGGAAGTTACTATGAAGAGGGCAACCTCAGACCTGAGCTCAGTCATGAGGTTCACTCAGTGTCTTTGATAAGACAGGAACTTTATTTATTTATTTATTTATTTATTTATTTATTTATTTATTTATTTATTTTATTTATTTATATACCACAACCATCTAGCAAAAAAGCTACATTTGTAGGTGGCACATTCCTCCTAATTAGGAAAGCTTCATGGTGCAACCATGGTTAAACTGCTGTACTGCAGCCATAACTGTGCTCACAACCTGAGGTTCAATCCCAGGTAGTAAACTCAAGGTTCACTCAGCCTTCCATCCTTCTGAAGTGAGTGAAATAAGTACCCAGCTTGCTGGTTGGGGCGGGAGTCAATGTGTGGCCTGCATAATAAATTACGCAAAGTGCTTTAAGCTCTGTGGGGCAGTATATTAGCAGAACACTTTGCTCTTCCTTTTTAATACTAGATGTGTTTTCCTTAGTATTTCATTTTCTTACTTATCTACCATATCCTAAAGTATCTGCATATCTTAAATTGTCTGTTTTTCTTCTCCCCATTTCCATTCTTTCTTCGTCTGAATCTAGACTGTTTTTCTGTACAGAAGTTAGGTCGGACTTCAGTTGCACCGGTGACTTGACTCAGAATTGATTTGGTTTTCTTTCACAGTGCCTCAGTCTCGCCTTGTGCTGGAGGAAAAACCTTGTTTGTTTGTTTTAAATCAAGACTTACACTTGGGGGTTGGGACTTGGGACATGGAACCAAAGACCCAGATTTGAAACTTGGACCCAAACACTTGGCAACATCCCTGGCCTTTAGTATGCATGGTGGTTTGTCACTGAAAGAGCAACATGGCCTCAATTTGCAGGTTTGGTTGCTGAGGCACTGATCTCTGGAGGTGTCCTGTAGAGAAAGTAGGTTAGATGTCGTGAATATGTGCCTCTCTCTCCACCACCCCCGAATCTAGGGTGACTCTGAGTCATTCCTCCTGCTGCTATGTTGTAAGACAGCAAATGTCTGTAAACCAGAGCACAACGGGAGTCAACAGTCTGTTCAGCTCAAACACAGAGTAGTCAGAACCAAGATCTAAGACGCAGATAGAAGCAGAGTCAAAGATGAGCACCTGAGAGTCAAGTTCTTAAACCTACATGCCTACTAATTGAGCCCATTTGCTCTAGCCCTGCTCTCCGAGGCAGGAAAGAAGTCTACTCTATTGTGGGTTCCAGTTTCTGCTTAAACTTAACAGCCTGAAAAGCATTTCTACTGTTAGAACCCCATCTCTGTTAATCAGAGTCAGGGCCTTGCAAATGAAGAAAGGTCCAGATGCTGGTATAAATGAGCCAAGAATGAGGTCATATTCATTGGGTGTTGGATGTGAGTTAGTGTGATGATGCCTTAAAAAGACTATTGATAATTTCAGTGTGGGAGAGAGCGAGCGAGCAGCAGGCATTGATACATTTAATCAGGAGGTCAGTCAATGAAAGCGTTCCTTGATTAATTGCTGGAGTCTGATGATAATTTCCATACATGCCAGCCAACAGAAATGGCCAGAACTGAGAGTTAAGGAATCATAGAATCATAGAGTTGGAAGATACCTCAAGGGCCACCCAGTCCAACCCCCTGCAATGCCAAAACCACCATCACAGTATTTCTGATAGATGGCCATCCAACCTCTGCTTAAAAACCTCCAAAGAAGGAGACTCTACCACCCTCCGTGGCAGCATATTCCACTGCCAAACAGCTCTAACCATCATAAAGTTCTTCCTAATCTTCAAATGGAATCTCTTTTCCTGCAGTTTGAAACCATTGCCCCGAGTCCTAGTCTCTGAAGCCATGGAAAACAAACTTGTTCCCATTAACATAATGGTTAATTTTTAATTAATAAATGTTTTTATTAAAAGACAAAAACAAGAGAAAAAACTATACATAAAAAGAAAGAAAAAAGAAAGAAAAAATCATAGATATAAACAGTTTTACAGTATGGCATACAGTGGACCCTCGTATAACAAATGGTTTGTATAACATAAAATCTGTACAACACAAAAAATCTGGAAATAGGGGAAATTTGCTTAACAGAATCGCCTATGGGGTGAATCTGTACAACATAAAAATGGTTGTGATTAGGGATTACTCCGTTTTCAATGCATTCCTATGGAAAATTTGTATAAAGGAAAATTTGCTTAACAGAATTTCATTTGGAATGAATTAATTCTTTTATACAAGGTACCAGTGTATCTTGTTTGGTAAATTTCTATCATTGACATTCTATTAACTACTCATCCTTTTTGTCCTTTTTGCTACAATGTTTTTATCTTCCACCAATTATAAAGCAAGTCCCAGCTCAGATAGAAAATTGATTCTTCTTGTCCCTTTAATCTCTTAGTTAATCTGTCCATTTCTGTCCATTCTAGTATTTTTAAATCATATCATCGCTTGGTGGATTTTTAGATTTCCAAAGCGAGGCCCATACCAATCTAGCTGCTGTCAAAATATGTATTATTAAATAAGCATTTTGTTTATTCATCATGTTTGGCAATAAAATAATGGTTAAATTTTGAGGTAGCCTTCATTCTGGTGGTTTTTTTTCAATCTTAGTTAAGAAAATAAAATGGAAAATTAAAGAGGACCAATCCTTCCAAGGCATGGTAACTTTAAAAGGCCCACAGATGATAAAGGGGTTTGTTTATGTAGCCCTTCAGGTTGTTTTGGGACTGCCATTTTCCTAATCCCTCCCCACTGGCTTCATTGATGGGGTAAAGGGTAAAGGTAAAGGTTCCCCCTTCAATGCGTGATTTCAAGTCTGACGCTAGGGGTGGCACTCATCTGCATTTCTAAGCCAAAGAGCCAGTGTTGTGCAAGTCCATGATCATGTGGCCAGCATGGCTGAACACATTTCTGTGCATGGAACATTGGACTCCGGGCCAAATGCACCTGAAGGTTGCCAATGTTGGCCTCTATGTTATCCCAAAGCACAGTCAGCCAAGAGGAGTTGTCTCCTGCAGTTGATGGTAGGAGATGGCTGCAAGAAGTTGGAGGAACAAGCTATGTGGTGCATGGCCTACACTGCAGGCCCTAGCCCAGCCTGCTGCCTTCTACTGTGATACCTGCAGCAGCCAGCCCAGTCATCAGCCCAGTGTGTCGAATGGGGATGGGATGCTCTCCATCCCCCCCCCAAACTTGGCTCTCAAGTTGTCTTGGGCTTGGCCTGCCAATAGTCACTAGAATATAATAAGGCATAAAACGTGTGTGTGAGGGAGTGTTAGTGTCTCCAGGTGCATTGATTTAATGATTCTGTTCCTACCACCATTTAGAACTGGACGTATACAGCCTGAGCTGCTTCTAAATTGAGACTTTCAGCCTCTGAGCTGTCTGGAACATCCCGTCCCCTACTGTCCATTCCCAATGTGACAGAGACAAGGGATGGCAGCAGAAAATTCCACACGCATTCCTCACAATGGTGGGGCCTTACGGACTAGGGACTCACTTCCTAGGGACACCATGGGTCATCAGAAGTGACTTTCCCATGGCACAAAGCATCCAAGGTCAGGGTGGAATCCTTTTACAGCATGGTTTAAGATTCCAGTTTGAGAAGCATCGTGGACAGAATATATTTCAACAGTGTTGGGGTGGGAGACTAAGGGGCCATAAATTAGGATGTAATTTTTTTCCTGTTTGGACATTTCTCTGCAAAACATAAAAAGGCTAGTTCATGTTAGCATGCCTCTTGAGAGCTAAGCTTCTTTGCAACACCTTTCATTCATACCAAGTGCCAAGTCTTTGAGTGCTATTTAAATACCTTCAAGTGACCGCCTGCCTCAGAATGATCCAAGAAAACCTCAGAGGTTTATGGACTCAATGAGGAATCTTGCAAATGGTGTAGAGTCGGGGGTTTGGAGTTTCCCCACCCTGTCTGAGGATCTAAATCAAAAAGGTCTCCTGTTTTCAGTGCCCAAAGCCTTCCCTTCCCAGAGAGGGTTCTTAAACCCCACCATACTTATGAATAAATACATTGGAAGGCATTGGCACCAGTATGGAGTTTAATTTTCCTTAGTTTGAATCTGAATTACTTTAGGACATTCAGAAGACACCATTAAAACTCATCTAATTTAAGCAGCACATTCCAAATACAATGCAGTGATTGCCCACTTATTCCATTAATACTGAAGAATGCGTAATATGTGCCTTCATTTACATTTATATTAATTAATTGATTAAAAGGTCATTAACCAATCATTCTTTTCTAAGCTGACAGCCCTAGATAAGTAATTCCAAATGTGATAAACTATATTACAGAGTAGGATGTCACGTGATGGTAGTTATACAGCCCTTGGTTACAGCAAACAATATTTGATGATGCATTATTCTGCATAATAGTTCCATTTATCATTAAGGTCAATTACCAGCTCGTTCACAATAGACAATTTACAAGTGTCACAATAGATTAAAAATATTCCAGTTATCAGATGAATAAACAATCTGAAAAGTAGATAAATGATTTATAACGATATCTTACAGATTAAAACAGATAGTGTCAAAATTTTGAAACCTTGCATAGAATATCATTATGAATCTTATGAGCAGGTGCAAAAATGCTTGCAGAAAGAAATATAGACTGCACATTGATACCTATAAGAAGCTTTCTAGCAATCTCAACATCAGAGCTGCCCAGAAATCTTCTAACCAGAAGAAAAATAAATTTATCATATATTTCTTGCCAAAACTGGCAAGAAAACAACACATTCAATTGTTTCAACGATGCCAGGATCACAAATATTGTGTATGAAACTTAATGATTCTTTAACTCTCCCCTCTTGAGGGCACTGGCAAAGTGATAAATTTGGATGTGTAGATCCTCATAGGGACATTTCCCTAAGCCATCCTGTCCCCACTATGAGAATAATTCAAATGTGCAGGATGCCATGGTAGTCCATATCAATGGATGAGGAGCAGGTCTTTTATAAGGGTTGGAAGCACCCTTAGATACTTTGTGTTTCAACAGGAATAGCTTACAACAATACTGTGTGCTATCACCAGCAGTGCTAAACCCACAGAAATTATAGTTCAAGATGTTTCTATGATAAAAATAAATAAATTGGTTGTTGTTTATAAACAGCCTTCTCAATTATTTGGGAGTCAAACTAAGGGATTACCAAAGGTTAAAAAGGAACATAAATCCACACAAAATGAGTTGATATGGTTTGCAATTCCAATCCCTCAGTTTGTATTCAGTTTGGATATAAGAACATATGGTTTGCCAAATATAGACTTTGGAAGTCAAGTATTAAAAATATCTTTGTTAGTGCTACCAAACACTTTTTCATGTAACAAGGGCCAAGGATGTTGCTTTTTAATTATAAAATAATGATAGCAGCACACACAAGCATACTTTTAAGAGAAGACATAATGCTTACTCAACATCACTCATTATTGCTTACCTTCCTTACAGAAAAAAAAAAAAAAAGAATTAAAACACTCTGAAGTGCTTCAGAGATATCATTAACAACAGGAAATGTGGGACATTATTGTCTAAATGACTTGTGGTGTCTAGGGTAGGGATTAGGTAGCTATAGACTTCCAGATGTTTATGGCCTGCAACTCCCAGAGTACTTTACTATCAGCAGTGCTGGTGTGAGCTCATTGTAAGCCAAAAGCATCTGGAGAACCATAGTTGCTCATGCCTGCCTTAGATCATCCAACTACAGTAATGCTGTGTCCACTAGTGTCTTATCATGCAGGAGGCGTGCCACTTGAAGTGTACAACTGGATGCTGTGTAACAGTTCCTTTGGTATATGGACCCAGGGCCAGTGCAAATAACTTTGCTTCTCAAGGAGATTAGACTCCCCCCCCCTTTCCATGTACGAAGAAGGGCCAGACTGGCAACCAAATTCTACTTCCTTGCTGCCAATAGGGAAATGTCTTCCACTGCACTTTAAGATGACAGGCTGGCTTCAGAACCATAAGGAAGGCCACCATGGGAAGGTATCTCACTGTTACTCCTTGTCTCTCAGCTGTTGATGCAGTTTCAAACTACAGGAAAAGAGATTCCATTTGAACATTAGGAAGAACTTCCTAATGGTTGGAGCTGTTCAGGAGTGGAATATGCTGCCACAGAGGGTGGTGGTGTCTCCTTCTTTGGAGGTTTTTAAGCACAGGCTGGATGGCCATCTGTCGGGGGTACTTTGATGGGGGTTCCTGCATGACAGGGGGCTTGGACTAGATGGTCCATGAGGTCTCTTCCAACTCTATGATTCTATGATTCTCACTTTTAGAGATGAAAAGTAATGAGTTACGGTGGCTCAGTGGACTAAAGCTCCAAAAACTGTCAGCTGCAAAGTTGGCAGCTTGGTGGTTTGAATCCCAGTTGCTACACAGCGCAGTGAGCTCCCGCTGATAACCCCAGCTCCTGCCAACCTAGCAGCTCGAAAGTATGTAAAAACAAGTACATAAATAGGTACCGCCATAAAAAGTGGGAAAGTAAAACAGTGTTTCCTTGCAGCCATGCCAGCCACGTGGCTATGGACTGGCTCAATACTGGCTCTTTGGCTTGAATATGGAGATGAGCACTGCCCCTAGAGTTGGACACAACTAGCATGCATGTGCGGGGCAATCCTTTACATTTACTTTTTATGCAGTGACCTTTAACTATTTCCTGTTAGGTCACAAGTTGCAGAGGTTGTAGTTACATTATGTTTGAGGTATAATCACTAACCCTTGCATTACATAGGTGTAATGAGTAAAAGTAGTATTCAAAAAATATTTTAAAGGACATTTTAAGAGGAATTTTGATAGGAATTATTCAGTTACAATATCAGAATTAGCCACTCAAAGGAACCATAGAATATTTCTTAGTATGTGTGTTTTTCTCTTTCTGCTAATGGCAAGAAAACACATTGGGCAAAATTCTATTTATATTGGCATAATGTAAGGTTACACCAGCATAAATGTGTTAGGCATTATGCCTGGCAGCAAGGAATTGCACTATACAATTGTGCAATGTGCTGTATGTCCTTGGCATGACCAAATGCACAAGAGGAGTGAACAGTAATACCACCAGGATGATGCACTCTTAGGAGGGTCACACAGGGTGGTCAAAATTGAGAAACCTGACTAAGATGATTCCACCCTTTACAGTTTAATGGTCACATCAGCAGAAAAGATCACTTAGCTCCAGTGGTGATGGGGGTGGAAAAGCTCTTAGAGGGCAGCTTCTAGGCAGCAACAGATCCTGTGAAAAAGATATTTCACAGATATGTACAGTGTCATAGTTATTATTGCTGTGCTGAAGAAGGCAATGGTAAACCATGACTGAATATTTTTTACCTTGCATCCTTATGATGACACAATCCAATCCAATAGCAGTCAATCATTCATAGGGTCACCATAAGCAGGAGGGAGCTTGACAGCACTTAACACCAACAGCCGATAAGAAGCAAGGAATAATGCAACCAGTTACTTTTAAATTTTAAGGTTATGAGCTCCGTTCAACCTGTCTAATAATAGAGCTGGCCCAATGTAGAAGGTTTAATAATTTGATCTGCATCATGAACTGGTGGTGCTTCAGTGCCTTCCTTTGTGATAGTTATCACCGACTGCCGTGGACATGTTATTTCAAGTTGGTTCTGCATTGGAGGCTGTAATCATAAGCACCAGACCTGATTAACAGTTCCAGGAACAATAAATTCATGCTTGTCATTTGTAGCGAGGCTTTCAAATCTCATTTCAAGTGCCGAGTGAAACTTGGCTGCAATCATTGCATTCGTACACCGTGTGTGTGTGTGTGTGTGTGTGTGTGTGTGTGTGTGTGTGTGTGTGTGTGTGTGTGTGTGTGTGTGTGTGTGTGTGTGTGTGTGTGTGATTAGTGTCCTGTTAAGAGACGGATAATGGAAATACAAAAGTCACAAAAGGACAGGCATATTATCAGGTACAGGGGAAGAGTGTTGTTTGTCTTCAGCAAGGCAATTTCCCACTAAGACTTTAGTTCAGAAGCCTCAGGTTTGCGGCATTTCACACTACCTGATTTATTTTAAAGGCATCCGTTATGGATCTAATAGGTGTTAATGTGGATGTAAGGATGTTGCTAGGAAACACGCGGGAGCCCAGTGGAGAAATGCTCCTAATAGAGGCAGTGACAGAACAGAACCAGGAAATAAATGTTTACAGCTCTTCTGGAAAGTTATTATATATGCAGCATTTAAACACTGATTCAGCTGGTTATTTAAGCACATCCTTTGAAGTGTTCGGCTGTACTGGAATGTTAGACAAGGAAAGCCGAGAACAACCTGTAGTGCCGCAGAGTTCTAGATGCTGTTTAATGGTACCAAATCTGCTCCACAGCAGCATAAGCTCTTTCCAGTGTACTATGTGCATAAACCCTCTTCCCTTCCCTGAGTGCTATTACACAGGGAAAAATGCTTCAAACTTTAAACAAACTGGTTTTTGCTAGTTTTGAGTGGTGAAATTGCTTTAGTTGCCCACACCTATACAATCACTTACCCCACTGCAAGAGTCCATACCATACCTAAGTCATTTGGTTTCCACCAAAAACACAGACCCATCCTCTCAACACTGACCTTTTCCCTACCCTTTTCTCCCTTTTTTGGAAAGTGACATAGCATTTATCTGATATAGCACTACATTTAACAAGCATGAAAATTTGTTCAGAGGAGGGGGAGACAGAAGACACTCAGTTGAGGGTAATTATCCTGCCGTAACGCTGTGCCCCACTGAACACATAAGCAGCAACATAACTGTAAGACATGCCCACACCTCTCCCTTTGGATTGGGGGAGTTGTGGGTACAGGGCTAGGCAATGGAGGAAAGCAACACCAGTTGAAACTGTGCAAAACAAACCCCTGCTGGCTGATCAAAAGGAAACAACCATCCATAGTATAGTGATATACTGTACTAACATATAGTGTACATATTGGATCGGTGGCTTTACTATTGTCTCTACATCAGCCAGACTGGCCCTTCTGCCCTTCTGTGAATGAGAGAGCAGTACTTTCTGCCTGGTGTTCATAAAGCTCCAGCTTCAGGCTTTTCAAGCTGAAATGCAGGCTTCCAGCTTCTGAACTTGAGTCGTCTTCTGGATTGTGAATCAGATACACCTGCCTACAGATCTGGCTTGCCACTGATCAGAGGTGGCTGGAGTATTCTAGGAACACTGTTCTTTTCCCAGCTCCAGCAGTTTCCACTTGTCAGGCATCAGTTCAGGACGTTGTGGGAAATGCAAAAGGTGGTGGATGCCTTTCTGGACTCAGTATGTCATCTAGTCGATAGCTGCTACCGTCAGCATATCTTAAAGAAATTATTGTTAGTTCTTCTCGGAGTAATTGATGTCAATTTCATTCTCCATTGCCTCAGCATCGCAGATGGATAAATATCTCACAAGAATATGGGATCTGGGGAAACTTAAAATGGCAGAAAACTCACCGCCATTTGCCATGGGTCAGTGATAGTGATGCTGGACTGGATAGGGGGCAGCGGAGGCCTGTGGCTCCAATTCTATGTGGTCGATGAATCCATTCCAGGTTAAAGCACTTTGAAATGCTGTAGTTTGGACTTCAAAATCGCTGTCCATGGTGCTGAACCTATTTGAGGGATAAAGTCCAACACCTTAGCTGCCTAGGTGCCTAAGCTCATCCAATCTTGCCTGGTTTTGGAAGCTAAGCAGGGTCGGCCCTGGTTAGTACTTGGATGGACGACCACCAGGGAATACCAGGTGCTGTAGGCGCCTGGAGCAGGAACTGGCAAACCACTCCAGTATTCCTGCCAAGAAAATTCCATGGACATGGGGTGACGGAGAGTCGGTCACGACTGTAATGACACAACACACACACAGTCCAACACCTTGGATAGTATTTGTAAAGCTCAGATAAAAATCTGGAGCAACTTCACTACTTGACTGCAGTTGGAATGACCAGCCTCAAAATGCAGAGCTGGATCTTTCTATCTGTGTGAGTATAGAATGCCACTACAATATGCATTTTTCTCCAACTGGACTGCCACTGCCCTTGTATGGAATCTCTTTGGGCCTTGGAGATTGGTTTAGTGAGTTGAGCTCTTCTGTCTTGCTCCTCGTATCTTTTTCTTTCTTACTTACTTATCTTCCCACTGATATTAATTGAGGTTATATGCAGTAACATTTTTATTCTTTCTTGCTTTCTTTTATTGCATCTTTATGTTCTGCCTCCTTAGTCATTCTTTGTCGTTAAATTTTATATGTTTAATATACTGTACAACAGCTCAAACACTGGTTAGTGGATGGTTTTTAAATGCAATAAATAAATAAATAAATAAATAAACAACTCGGTGCTGTGCAACAGGAGTTGACATCTTTTCAATGCAGCATAAATCAGGCCTTCTGATTTATAACACTCTCCCTCTCTTTGAAAGTATGGAGGTCTTAGTGCTGAGATTCTGGCTTAATTCCCACTTGAGTAATTATATTTTGCTTCTCCCTGCAGTTTCTGCTGGATAGAATATTTTTCATCGCTTGCTGTAACATCAGAAGTAGTCGAGGAGGGGGGGGGAATAAATGAGAGAAATTTAGAAATGGTAATAACAGAAAAATCACCAAAGAAGTCGAGAGAAATGGGGTGGCAGGGAAGGGAGGGAAAATGATATATTGAAATATTTATTCTTGAAGGCTTTCACGGCCAGGATCTGGTAGTTATTGTAAGTTTTTCAGGTTGTTTGGCCATGTTCTGGAAGTTTTTCTTCCTGATGTTTTGCCAGACTCTGTGGCTGGCATCTTCAGAGGGCAATGAGCTCAGAAAATTAGGAATTTCTCTCTGTGTTCTGGGGTCTCTGTGCTTTCCCTCTGAAGATGCCAGCCAAAGAGTCTGATGAAACATCAGGAAGAACTTCCAGAACACGGCCAAACAACCCAAAAAACTCACAACAACTAACATATTGAAATACTTTTTGTAACTTGTAGGAACGGCTGGATGTCTTCTGTCTTCCGTGTTGTTTTATTTTGGTATTGAATTTTGTTGAACGAGAAATAATCATACACTGTTGTCTTACTCAAAGATGGAGATAACACAGATGGGAAGAATGGAAAGGGGGCATGCTTTCCAGGGAATTCTGGGAGGTATAGAGCAGAAAAGTGACTTTTCCAATACCTGAATATGTAGTTAATTGGAAGTTAATATTCTTGTTTTCTGTAAGTCCAGAAGTATCCAGACACACTGGAAAGGTAGCCTCAACTCAAACTAGATGCTGTTTTGCATTGTTTCTTTCATTTACTCACCCCACTTTGCATTTTAATTTTTAAAAGCCTTCTTTCCAGGCTCCCAGTCTGAATAGAGGAAATAAAAACTTGATCTTTCATCTTGACAATGGGATTGGTAAACTGCTGGGAACAACCCAGGGTAAGAATTCAGTGCACACAAGTAGCTGGAAGGGGAAAGGGTATGAAATCTTTCATTTCTGCCATACTTGACACTCTATGTGTGTTCTTCCTTTGCTTGTTTGATTTTTAAGTCAGAAAAAAGAAAAAAGAAGCCATCTGTCACAGCCAGTTTGATCCTTCATTCTGGCCAGTTTAGATTTCTTCTATATTGTGACAAGCAATTATTTGCACAGGCAGATTTATCTTGTTTCTGGCATTATCAAAACATACCAACAACAATATTTTACATTAAAAAGAAAAAGAAGTGACAAGGATATATCAGGGTTTGGGGATTTTTTGTTTTTTTAATTTTATTTATTTATTTATTTTGGAAACCCTGGGTTCTTCTTTCCCAGTTTTCTAGCAGGGCTTACAAGTTCTGGCCATATTGGGTAAATACTCGGGGAAACACAGAGAATGCATAATAGAAAATTACCATATTTGATACATGAACACAGAGCTGCAATTTCTTGTTTGTAGCAGTCAAAAACCACACCCAAGAAAAACTCACAACTTGAAATTATATTTTACAGCACAAGCAGAATATTATGGGAGTTCTGTGCTCAGGGATTTGATTATTTGGGGTATATTTATAAATCTTCTGCCTTTAGAAATGGTCCCTAAGAGCTTCTTTTTTGTTTGTTTTTAAGTTTGGTGATAATGATACATGGGAAGGAACCAATAGAGGAACAGATTAAGACCCACCAAAAGCGAGGCAGTGTTGGATTATGAATAAAGCTTCCACTGAAAGCTCACAGTCTTTGCATCACTGAGGCCGCACATTTTTCTACATGGTGGTAGCTTTGCACAGGAGTACCATCTGTCCCTCCTTTCTTTCTGTGAAATTAAACTAGTGTCTATTCCAGTTAGAAAATAAGGACAAGGCAGCAAAGAAAAAGAAGCTTGAAAAAGTTGCCCCTAACAAATGGGAGGAAAATGAAAAACACCTTCAGGTTTGATCCACATTCCTGAAACCATCTAATAATGAATATAAATGTATGAGGGAATACGAAAGTTGTCCAGAAGTCATCTTTGCTATTGCCGTCACTTCCTATTCTGCTTTTTGCTCTTTTCCCCCTTTGTAGTACTCCCCCCCCCCAAATCTAACTATGTGGATGAATTCTGTGAGGTAAATGACTAATTGTGGATTTAAAAGCAGGGCTCTAGTTGAGGGCCATAAAGAAGAACTGTAGGATAGGATGGATGGTTGACACTGAATGGTGCTGTCAAATTTGCTGCTTATTTAAACAATGTCCCCTACCTTTTTCTTCCTGAGTGGGTCCATTTCCTCTTATTTTTGGTCCTGAAGGCAATTAACCCTTTCACTGTTCTCGGTGGCTTATTCTCTTTCCTCTTAAATATCCTTTGTTGCCTCCCCAACCCCCAGCTATTTCCCTCTAGAGATTTTGGTTTGGGCTGCCATGGCAGCAGGTGCCCTTCTCTGTGAAATGAGGGCTAAATCTGAGGCCAAGGGGTGGTCCCTCTGATGCCAATATTGTGGCACTTTAAAGTCTAGTGCACACATGTCCAAACTTCTGGAGGGCTGAAGTTTGGACATGCCTGGTCTAGTGTTTTGTTTGGCACAAGTTTTTATATACTGCAGCCCATTTCTTCAGGTGCATAGTGCACAACCAGAAGAGGCAAACATTGACACAACAAGAAGGAAAGGTGGGATGATGAAATATAATGGCTATTTGAAATATCCAGGATGGTGGGTGATCAACTAGTGGCTGTTAAGTGTTGCTGATAGTTTGTGGGGAAGACAAATAGAAACTGTGTTTTTTGCTGCAACAAAGGGCGCTTTTATACGACCCCTAAGATCTGCTGGCCACTTAAATTCGGACCAGAGATCTTAGGGGCTTGTCGCTCTTCCTGCTTCCCCACCCCTCTGCACTTCCTGGCTGCTGGCTGCATGAGGGGAGGGAGAAAAAAAGGAAGAAAAGATTGTGCCTCACATCCGTTCTGGCTCTCATTCTGGCTCTCGCTCTTGCCGGCAAGATTCCTGTGTCTGTAAAGTAGCTCTTAAAGGGGCGGGAGCCAAAACAACAACAAACAGAAGCGAGGAGAGCCCCGCACTCACTATCTTTACACCGCATCAAGGAATTTTCAGGACGGAACAGCAGGTACTTGAAAGGTGCGCTGGGACGCGCTAAAGTGGGCGTGTTCGCACTTAATTTCCTGTAAACTCCGGAGCTGGTGAGTAAACATTTTTAAGCTCCGGAGCTGGGAGCCATTTGCCCCCGAGTTTAGGGGTTGTGTATAAACGCCCAAAGTAATAGGACTACTCTCAGGGAAATTGCAAAATAATACATATGCAGGTATGTGAGTGAGTACGAGAGAAAATTTGTATTTCTGGCAATACTTTATAAAAGACTCTCTTGTGTCACATATTTTTGCACTGAGTGGGTGAGTTCTGACACCTACTGGGAAAAGGGAGGAGATGGGTGCCTAGGCATTAAAGCTTTGATTGTATGTTATGGGCCATCAATTTGGGAGTGACCTACAGTGATCCTAATAGGGCTTTGAAGGTAAGCAAAATATTTAAGGAATACTTTTACCAATCTAACCCCCTACAATGAATTTTCTTACCTGAGATGAGATCCTAGTCCAAGGACCATCCAGCACACCACAGGTTATCATTAAAACCAAATTGCATGTTGTCCACATCCAACACTAGTCAACCTGAGATTTGTTTCTCTGTTTGAAACCCAAGAAGCAAATGAATTCCTCAAGACTTCAGCCAGGACCCTGAGACCTTGAAATCTTATCCTCTTTTCAACTTGCCAGGCTCTTTATATCTTCTATTTTCATCATCTTGCTTGTAATAGCTAGCCTTTCTTGACCTCCTGTTGTTCTCATCCCTGCCTCACACACCTTTACCCCTATATTGATGGGAAGTCCATAACAACACTAGTCCACATTCTTGTTATCTCAAGAATAGACTAATTGTAATACTCTCTAAATTGGGCTGCCTTTGAAGACAGTTTGGAAGCTTTGGCGAATATAGAACACAGCAGCCAGGCTAGTTTCTGGAACATCCCAGTTCGATTATATGTCATATGTTTTACTAGATATTTTATCTCCTGTTATTATGTCTCATATTTATCAACTATGTGGGTGTTTTAGGGGTTGTTTGTGTTATTATGATTTGTTTAGTTTACTGCCCTAAGTAGTAGCTCTGCTACTAATTGAGTGGGATAAAATGTAAATAAAAATAAAAATAAAAATAAAAAAATAAAATCTTCTCTACATTTGCTTTGGTTCTCCCTTATTTCTTGATCAAAATATATTGGGTGAACTTCAGACATACTAAAGTCTTAATTTCAACCCCCAGTTTGAGACTTCCTTTGCCCTTCCTATCATCATGTGATTGTACTCAGCATGAGCCATCTCTTGGACCATTGTCCTGCAGGCACAGAAGACTGCTTGTGTTAAACAGAAGTAAGTTGTGTGATTGTTAAGAATGCATCTATCTTGTGTCATCATTCTCTTCCCACCCGCCCCACCCACCCATCCTTTTTTTGAGCTTAGACAAAGAACAACTTACTAGTAGCTACTGAAGGACAGCTTTGCACAAGTCTGACAAAAAGTCTTTTGCAAAACTATAAATCACAATAAACGGATGTTGTGGAAATCACAAATATTCACACCAATATTTTAATGAAAAACAGATGGATGTGCTATTTGCTAGGATTATTCAATATTTTTACTTGTAGGAAAAGGTAATCAGTATTTATCAATTGGGAAATCCCTTTGTGGACAATGCAAGAAGATATAAGAACTCTGAACTCAGAGAAGTCTCTGTTTCTTGCTTCTAGGTCCACTGGTACCTGTTTCCCTAAGGAGAAGGAGAAGAAAGTGGCCTTGGACAGAAGAAAGAAGGACACCTAAGAGTACCAATCTATATGTTGAACTAGAAAGGGAAGAAATACCAGAACTATGAGGGAGAAATACCAGAACTATTTTCTTTCTGGTGCTCCTTGCTCCTCTGGTGATCACTTGCAACAAACCTTGACCCTCTCTCTGAGTTGTAAAAAAAAACCCACAGCTTTTCCATATTCCCTCAGGATTATCCTTCTTTCCCTCTACTTGTTGTGATGCAAGACAAACAGTTTATATATCAGGGACAGAGCTTACCTGCATTTGTTTTCTTTTGGAAGCAGAGATCACTGAATATGTAACAGCATTTTTGCAATATCACAGTTTCTCTACATAAGTACACGTTTGCTATACATAGCGAGACTCAAGAAAGCATCTCTAAAGGATCTACTGCAGTCTCTCCAGCATTCTCTCTCTCTCTCCTTCTTCTTTCAGGGCAAAACAATATTTATATTGTTTTTAGTCAAAACAGACACCTGCAGTATGTTACATCTGACTTAGCCGGGGTCAGGGGCAGTATGCCACCTATCTCCCGCTCGAGGAAAAGCCAGCAGCTACCTGGATATTATATGTCATAAATAGAAAACATCTGCTGCCTATAGGACTGCAGACGATCTTACATATATTTCCAAACTGTAATGTACACAGATAGGAAATGAATTTTTCATGTATATGTATTATACAGATGTATATACTATGTATCAAGAATGATATGGCAGGAGGTGTTGGTGAAGACACCCTTGTTACTGTATAATAGGGAAAGGAGGCAGACAATGAAACTGGAAGACCAAGAAAAAGACCGAGCTGTACTCTCAGAATCCCTAAAAGGCATGGACACAACAGCTGGACAATTCTGGGAGATATATTTGCCCAAATCTAGCTTTTCCAGGCTGTGGAAGTAATCAATGTTCAGTGATACAGAATGCTAGTCTGTTTCTTTTTATGTGCCTGACTTGGTATTGTTTTCCAAAATAAATCTTATTTTGTATTAAATAGTTCCTAGGAAACTATAGGCTGGGGAACATGAAGCCTCCAGGGCTATTTTGTTTCCCCTCTGCCTCTGGGGTGGAAAAAACAGGCTGAGACACCACAACTCAGTGGTAACCAAGAAGAACCATCTTTAAAGCATGGATTTTGCTTGCTTTCAATGGCGGCTAATGCATTGCTACCAAAATGTGACAAAACTCAAAGAGAATCTACTTAAAGCAAAGCAAAAGAGATGTTTGTTTTGAACGTTGTTTGCCTGCCGTGTACAACCTGTGACTGGTAATGTGGGGCAACACTTGTCCCGGACTCAGCGAATCTTTTTGGCTGTGTGGTAAGCATTGTGAGGTTCAATAAAAGCCAGCACAACGTTATGAAATTTGGGGAGAGCAGATGATACACACACACACACACACACACACACACACACACACACACACACACACACACACACACACACACACACACACACAACAAATATCTCAGCTGGCAGCAAATATCAGAGAGAGATCTTAAGTTGTGATGTGGAGCTGTTGTAAAAAAAAAGGCAAATTCCATCCAAGTCAGGGCAATTTTATTTTCAATTTCATTAGAAATGAAATTGAAAATAAAACTGCCAATATTATGCTGGTTGTATATAAATCTATGATGCAGCCACACTTGGAATACTGTGTATGTTTTGCTTACCATACTTGGGGGAAAGAAAAGAATATTATAGAGCTACAGAAAGTCTAGGAAAGGAACTCAGAAGTGGTCGGAGCAACTTCCGGATGAGGGAAGGGGCCAAGTAACAATGTTCAGAACTGTTTAGCTTAGGGGAAAATGCTGAGAAAGGAGGGACATGGCTGATGTAAGTATTGTGCATGGCATGGAGAAAAGGCCTCTCTCAGATTGCTAGAACTGAGGTCATCTACTGAAGCTGAATGTTGGGAGATTTAGAGCAAGTGGTAGGAAAGTGCTCTGGGCTCAATAGGGCTTAACTGCAGGTTCATTACCAGAAGACAATGTGATGGCTGACACCATGAAGGGTTTTACGTGAGGAAGAGTGAGGAAATTCATGAAGAATGAGAGCTGTTGGTGACATAAGTCATTATGGATATACATGCCCTAATCATTGGCTAGAAAGCACCCTGGGGATGGTGTTGCTGAACTTGTGTTCTTCTTTGGGACTTACCATAGACAAATGATTGACCATGACATGAATACACAGCAGTAAATTAGATGGGCTTTATGGTTTGATGCAACATGGGCAATGGGGGTTAATTATATGTGCCATTGTACAAAAACTGTCTTCTACTCAGGACAATGTTCATCCCCAATTATTACACAGGATGGAAGATTAAGTTTTGGTTGTAGAGGAAAGGTACACAAAAATCTGTTGTAGTTTCCCCTAATGTTGTTTCAGGGCTTCTGTTCAGTTCGAGCCGTCCCTTGGTGCCTCCCCTCCTGCCAAACTTCCTGGCTCTTTGGACCAGACAGATCATTACCAGACTGTTTGAGATCACAAATAACCTGCATGTGCTTGGAATATAAATCTCCCTTCAGAGGTATTAGTTGCTCCTATACTGGGCATTGATCTGCAAATTAGCAAGCCTATTCTCATGTCCAAGTATTAAGTATTATTGCTCATTCAGCAACATGTTCAATACATTGGATTTTGTGTTCTTCTTACAAGATGGTAGAGAATAAAGGTGGAATGCAGTGAGCCATTGGGGCACCCCCCTGCTCAATGTTTCACTCTGTGTTGTCTGACCCTATGCTCCTGAATATTGGAGATTTCAGTCAGTGCTTTCTAAGGACAATATGAATGTTCCACTGTCCTGCCATTGTAACTTAGGTGAACGGAAACATTGTGGAGTGATATAACAGAAAATTTACAACAATGAACTTTAAATAAACAATGCTTAGCAGATACTAAGGGGCAGACTTATTTTTGTTTCTTCCACTAGTGGCTGGGCGCTTTCAGAGCTTGTTTAGGAGAGAATTCACAATTTCTTAATGCAAACAGATGGGCTGTTGCTTTGAAGAAGGTAGTCCCTGCTTGTGTAACCAAGGACTGCAATAGAACTCAACAGTCAGAATGCTACATGTTGCCTGCCTCTAAGTTATTGGCCAATGCATTTAACTGAATCTACATCTAACTACATAGGTAATGACTCCCATTATGCTCTTCTTTATAGCCCACCTTCTGCTGTACTTTGTTCTTAATCAATAGTCATTGTGCATTGTCAAGTCATTTCTTATTTATGGTAACCCTTTCCAGATTTTCTGGCTACTGAGCTACTGATTTTCTGGCTATTGAGCAGTTTACCATTCTCTTCTTCTGGGGATGCAGAATGTGCAGCTTGCCCAAGGCCACCTAGGCTGGCTCTTCTCTTGGGAGGCACAGTAAGGAGTCAAGCTTCCAATTTCTGGCTCCACAGTCAGATCTCTCACTTTATGCAACCATTACAAAACAAAACAAACAAGCAACAACAAAGAGCCATGTCCCTTTATTGTGTCTGCCCACCATACTGGCATCTATTCTGTCTGTCTAAAATGAGTTTTCTTCCCTGCTCTCTATCTCTGCAACAAATTACAGAGACACAGTAAGCAATCTCAAAGATAATCCTTGGGGCTGAATCTAGCCTTGGGCAGTTCATGAATTAAACTAGATAAACTACATTCAAATGAGCACTTGGACAGCTTCCAAATATTCTCAACCCTCTTCGCCTACAACATGCACCTCGGGAGATTTTTGCAAGGCAGCATTAAAAGGCTTGGGTGGTCAGGTGTTAAGTGAAGCCACGTGCAAGAGCCACACAGAAGGAGGGGGCAAAGTTTAATAGTTATTAAATGCATACCTTCCGCGCTTCAAGCCCGTGCACCGTAAGTCAAATTTAAAAAGAACCTTGATAAGGGGGAAAGTCGATGTGAGAAACAGTCAAAGAAGTGGTGGATTTGCCCATCAATGTCATTGTCCAATTAACTTGCAGAGGCTGCTGCGCTGACTAATAAACAAAATACATAATCTTAGTTCTTATTAGGGCAATACCTCTACTGGGATAACACAATTGTGTTTAAACATACGGGATCACAGCATCCCTTCAGTGGGCAAGCTATTGCAAATTATGGATAGAGAAGAGAGGAATGGGGAGGCAAAAGGGAAAATAAAAGGAAGAACAAGCTATTGACCAAAAAAAAAAAAAACATTTCACAGTCTTCCTGCCCCCATTCTGTCTCCGTGATGGTAAAGGGGAGGAATCAGCAGCTATCCAGACGTAGTTCCTCCAGAGGATGTGCTAGTGATATTAGGTTGCAACAGAATGCTGAGAACAAAAAGGCAAATAATGCTTTTGTTTTCTTTCCAGAAGAAAAACTTCCAGAACATGGCCAAACAGCCCGAAAAACTCACAACAACTATCAGATCCCGGCCGTGAAAAGTCTTCGAGAATACATCAAATAATGCTTTGGCTGTCCATACTTGTGATATAAAGATCCAGATGTGAATTCAAGAGTTGTGTCCTCTTTGAAACTGTTTAGCAGGTGGTTGATCAGGTATTCACTGGATGGAATCCATATTAATATGTCTGGAAATAATTTAAGGTGTTGCATTCGGTACAAAACAAATAGAGACCAAAATGGCTAATAAAATAGAACCACAGTATCTGTGAGGGATTTGTTCCAAGCACTCTGCCAATCCACCAAATGGGATAAACTCGAAGAAGAAGAAGAAGAAGAAGAAGAAGAAGAAGAAGAAGAAGAAGAAGAAGAAGAAGAAGAAGAAGAAGAAGAAGAAGACTCTGTCAGTGCTCCAACCCATGCATATAGCAAACCTCTCTCTCTCTCTCTCTCTCTCCCTCCCTCCCTCTCTCTCTCTCTCTCTCTCTCTCTCTCTCTCTCTCTCTCTCTCAACCCCTCAACGTATGCAAAAACCAATACATGAAAGCAGGTTTGAAAAAAAGCCCAGACTCTCACAGGGCTTCTGCCCGCAATCACTCGCACAGGTCACCATTGAGATTTTAAAGCACAGTAGGATATAATAACCATGCTCTTAAGACAACTGTAGTTACTGTGCTAGGCTAGCTGAGGCTACAGAGGAAACAGGCTAGTATCCTTAACTTCACCATGATGCCATTTTCAGATGCAAAATGAAAGACTTCAAACTCCCATCTCTCTCTTTCTCTCTCTCTCTCTCTCTCTGTGTGTGTGTGTGTGTGTGTGTGTGTGTGTGTCATAGTCTCTGGTTCCATTTAGTGACCAGTTCTAATAATACACCTTGAAATGTGGATTTCCAGAATTTGTGATCTAATATTTTTAGTCAGTGGATAACGGAAATTATGACTACAGCAGACCTCTTGTATTAAACATTGAGTAAAAGCATCAGCTCCTTTCTCTATTAAAGTTCTCATATGCTTTAATAACAAATAATCACTTAGGGCCTTTTTACACGACCCCTAAGATCCGCTGGCCACTTAAATTCGGACCAGAGATCTTAGGGGTTCTTCGCTCTTCCTCTGTCTTCCTCTGTCCCCACCCCCCTCGGCACTTCCTGGTTGCTGGCTGCCTGAGGGAGGGAGAAAAAAGAAAGAAAAGACTGCCGGTTTACCTCCGTTTTGTTCCCGGCACTATTCAGATCTCTTAAAGGGGCGGGGCGCAAAAAAAGAACAAACGGAAGCCAGGAGAGCCCCGCACTCACTATCCTTACACCGGATCAAATATTTGTCACCATCAAAGACCAGGTACAAGAAAACTGCTGTTTGGTCGCGCTAAAGTGGGCGGGGTCGCACTTTATTGTCTGCAAAGTCCGGAGCTGGTGGGTAAACATTTTTAAGGTCCGGACCTTGCAGCCATTTGCAGCGGAGCTTAGGGGTCATGTATAAACGCCCTTAGTGGTCACTCAGTTTCTCTTTCCTTGTGTTTATTATTGTAAGAAATCTATCAGATATCTTAGACTAATAATATCTGACATGAATAAAGAAACAAAGATCTATTCATATTAAAAGAGGATAAAGATGACCCTTCCAAATTCTCCATGCTATTTGTGAGAGCAGAAATGGGGATGTAGGATGCAATTTCTTCATAGGAAGGGGAAAAAAATCTGACAGTTTCTTTAGAAATAACACTAATATACTGGCTATAGCTATAGTAGTATGTTACTCTCTTTCCCCAAAGTTTTAATACTATTAATACTGCCACCTAAAGTGGTAACCTGGAATTTAGTTTTCTTCCTCCATGGTGCCTCTGACAATCATTCTAGAGCAGTGGTGGCAGACCTTTGGCACTCCAGATGTTGTGGACCACAACTCCCAGAATTCCAAGCCTGTATTGCCAATGACAAAGGACTTTGGGATTTGTGGTCCAAAACATCTGGAGTGCTGAAGGTTTGCCACCATTGTTCTAGACTAGAGCAATGGTTCCCAACCCTGGGTCCCAATATGTTTTTGGACCATAGCTCCCATAACTCCTGGCCAGCATAGCTAGTGCTGAAGGCTTCTGGGAATTTTTGGCCAAGAACACCGGGGGGGACCCAAGATTGGGACCCACTGTTCTAGAGAATTGTCATGGTGGCAGTGGAGATGAAGCTAGCAAGAAATAGAATAGAATAGGATAGGATAGGATAGGATAGGATAGGATAGGATAGGATAGAATAGAATAGAATAGAATAGAATAGAATAGAATAGAATAGAGAAGTATGAAGAAGGAATGTCTCAGAAAATATCTTGGAAAAATTCCCTGAGAAATACCTGTTGTAGTTTATTAACAAATGTCAAAGGGAAAAGACTGTAAATATTCCACAATGCATGAGAAAGGAGATTTTGATCCACAAAATCTTCCATTTTCTGCATCATGGTCAGAACCTCTTAGAATTATTTTTGGCTTTATTTTTGAACTTAGTTTAAGGTGTTCAAGACTGATGCATTTGCCAACCTTCTATTATACATCTCATTACTCTACAGCTTCCTGCTCTGAAAAAAAGCCC
Source organism: Phrynocephalus forsythii (assembly GCA_029282475.1). Lineage (NCBI taxonomy): Eukaryota > Metazoa > Chordata > Lepidosauria > Squamata > Agamidae > Phrynocephalus > Phrynocephalus forsythii. The sequence goes on from JAPFRF010000010.1 coordinate 36,560,540, forward strand.
TATGTAACATCTTCTCTGTGGCTTTGAATGGAACGGGAGCCTGTAGGAAGACTGCGGGTAGCCACAGATATTATTGTGTAGTAAAAAGATGTATCACATACCCTTGGACTATCTAAGCTCATCCATGATCATTTCTCTGCAGTTCCTCCACCATTCTTTTTAAAGGCCAAATTCTTTTTCCTTTTTCTATTTTTAAAAGCAAATTAAATGTGAATAGTTGAAATTTTCATGGGATAATTTTTTTGGCAGCGCAATATAACAATCTATAAGTCTGGGGAAAAGGTGCCTGAGGGGGGATATGATTGAGACATACAAAATAATGCAGGGCATGAGTAAAGCGGATAGAGGGAAGCTCTTCTCCCTCTCACAAAATACCAGAACTAGGGGACATACACTCAAATTGAGGGCTGGTAGAGTAAGAACAGACAAAAGAATATATTTTTTTCACCCAGCACGTTGTTAGTCTGTGGAACTCCCTGCCACAGGATGTGGTGATGGCATCTGGCCTGGATGGCTTCAAAAGGGGATTTGACAGATTCCTGGAGAAAAAGTCCGTCACAGGTTACAAACCATGATGGAGATGTGTAATCTCCAGGCTAAAAAACGGGGTACTTCAAGGGCCAGATGCAGGGGAGTGGTATCAAGAGACAGATATCTAGTCTCATGCGCTCCCAAACGCATCTGGTGGGACCACTGTGAGATACAGGAAGCTGGACTAGATGGGCCTTTGACCTGATCCAGCATGGCTCTTCTTATGTTCTTATGTTCTTATGTAAGTTTGTTCACTGTACCTGTTTTTCACCCTCTTGATGTTCCTGCACTATTTCTAATAGGCACAACATGGCAGGAAAACACCTGGAGCTATTGAATTGGGCCAAGTGCAAAAGGAGAATTTTGAATCCATTCATTTAAATTGAATAGCACATCTTAACATTTCACCTTTCCCTGTTCTTTTTCTTCTGCTTTGCTGGCATGTTGAGGTAGATTAACATGGTTTCTTCTCTGGAAATTCATAAAGTGAATTGTTTTCAACTCCTCCTGGAGTTATGAGTTAAAGGCTGTTTATCCGTGCACAGAATCATTGTCCTCCTTCCCATTTGGTTCACTGGAACAGAGCACAACTTTCCCCTGTGTAGTTGCCTCCATTACAATGCACCCTTATAACAAACCCTATAATATCCCCAAGTTAACATACAGTTGGAAATTACCTGTCAAAATCAACTAACCAGTCTACTCAACCCCCACCCCCCTTTTTACTGGGGTTGTGTCCAGCAGCTGAAATGACAGAAGGGTGGAAAAAATCTTCATGAGAATGTTTATCACCCTAGGTAGCCTCAATCAGGAAAGCTGATTAAAAAAAACTACTAGCTTAGTGGAGAACATCTATCTCAAATCCAACTATTTGAGAGCAAACGCTATAGCCAGCAGATCACAACCATAGACGGAAAAAGTAGATTTGCATGATGGAGCTGGATTCTGCAGAAATATATGTTGCTCTTATCTACAGAAACTCAGAAGCTGCCTTGTCCTTCTTGACAAACGAAACATTGGAAAAAATAACATTTCTGGGGCAGTTCATTCACGTAGACAGAGCTGGTTGTGATTTTTAATAGAATATATTTCCCCACCTGCCAAGTTGCAATTAATCAACTGGCAAATTTCCTCTTCCCTGCCCCACCTTCTGCTCCTTGGACCAGCTCTTATGGATGATTTAATCATCCTCTAAACATTAGAATTGGAATCATTAAAGCGGAACAAAATAATGGAACTGCATGTGTGCCATGTAGTTGAAAAGATATGTCTTTTTGGCATGGCAGAAAGGAATTGTTTGTTTGTTTGTTTATTTATTTATTTATTTATTTATTTATTTATTTATTTATTTATTTATTTATTTATTTATTTATTTTGTTGGATTTTTATACCGCCCATCTGGCAGCCAGGTCACTCTGGGCGGTTTACAACAATTAGCACTTTCAAACAATTTATACAATAAAACCATAAAATAGTAACACAATAAAATAAAAATAAAAATAAAAATAGTATTAAAGTGACATATATTATTGTTGGCAGGCTAATCAGTTAAAATCAAGATTTAATGGGTGAACACTGAATTGCAATTATATTTGGGGGAATGCCTGCTTAAATAACCAAGTTTTTGTTAGTTTTTAAAGGCAGCCAAAGAGGGGGCCATGCAGATGTCTGGTGGAAGGCCGGCTTCCTGTTTCCTTTTTGCTTCTGTGCCTGTTCTGTTTTATTTGGTTTTTATTGTAAGCCACCCAGAGTTCCCTCCTGGGAAGATGGGCGGGATATAAGCTTAACAAATAATAATAAATAAATATTCCACAGGTGAGGGGCAACAGCAGAAAAGGCCCTATTTCTTGTTTTTTCCTTTCCGGCCTCTCGTGGTGTTAGTTGCTCTGTTAGTAGTTATATGCATGATTTGGATTCTTTATCTTACTATCTTTTCACAGCCTATATTGTGGCAAGAAAGGGGGGGCCAGCAAGCCATTGCTGCTGGATAGCTCAGTGGCTTAAGTCTCTGGCTGCAGAGCCAGAGTCTGGGTGTTCATTTCCCCCCTTGAGAGGGGCTACACGTGATGTTCCATTGGGCCCCTTCTAGATCTCCAGCTCAATTCAAACCAGCTTGACTCCCTGCTTTGTTGTTCTCTGAGGTGTCCTCACTACTAACGTGAACATCTTTATTCTCTCTCCCCCCCACCCCTCAGATATCTTCGACTCTTCCTTATTAATCTGTGACTCTGTAACTCACCCAGAGAACTTTCTCTACCAGCAGCATGGCAAGGAAATAAGATATGAGATGAAGATCAAGGCTTTAGCCCAAGGATGAATGACCAGTAACATTTGATTTTGCTAAGTTGTTTTTAAAGATTTACTAAAGTTTATGGGTGAATGTTTCAGCTAGAGTTTTAATGCCATTGTACAAAATGATAGTAGGGCCACACCTAGAGTATTGTGTACAATTCTGGTCACCACAGCTCAAAAAAGGTATAGTGGAACTGGAAAAGGTGCAGAAGAGAGTGACTAAAATGATTCCTGGGCTGGGGAACCTCCCTTATGAAGAAAGGCTAAAACATTTGGGGCTCTTTAGTCTGGAAAAACAGGTGCCTGAGGGGGGATATGATTGAGACATACAAAATAATGCAGGGCATAAGTACGCTGGATAGAGAGACACTCTTCTCCCTCTCACGAAATACCAGAACTAGTGCACACCCACTCAAACTGAGGGTTGGGAGAGCGAGAACAGACAAAAGATATTTTTTCACCCAGCGTGTTGTTAGTCTGTGGAACTCCCTGCCACAGGATGTGGTGATGGCATCTGGCCTGGATGCCTTCAAAAGGGGATTAGACAGATTCCTGGAGGAAAAGTCCATCACAGGTTACAAACCATGATGGAGATGTGTAATCTCCAGGCTTAAAACCAGGGTACTTCAAGGTCCAGATGCAGGGGAGTGGTATCGGGACACAGATATCTAGACTCGTGCATTCCCAGACACATTTGGTGGGGCCACTGTAAGATACAGGAAGCTGGACTATATGGGCTTTGGCCTGATCCAGCATGGCTCTTCTTATGTTCTTATGTTCTTATGAATTCCTCTCTCACCTCCCAGAAGCTGCAAAACAAAGCCTGTCCACACTAGTAAATTTGGTGCTATCTGGCTGGTGCTTTGAAGGCATTTCAGTGCAATCTACTTTAACACTTGGTACTCACAAAGGTAGAATGAAGAGCTATTATGCATTTCAGTGATTTATCCCCAAAAGATTGTACATTCTAGTCCTGTGCCAGAAAGATAAGAGACCAAATCTCAAAGGGGAAGAATGGATCATTTTAAGTGGAAACACAAATGGGCAAGGCATTTTGTTTTGTACCAGACAGTGCTAGCAGGGAACCATATGCCATAACTATATGCCTGTGTGGGCAGACTCTTATCTTGCTTTGCTTTGTCAATGGCCCTCGGGACATAACTATGAGGATCCTTAGAAGATTCCTCAGACATAAAAGTTTGATTGAATCATGTTTCTCCATCATTAGTTTGTTTACAGCTTGAATGGCAGTGTATTTGTAATATCTGTTTCCACTAGACATGGGCACGACTTGGCGAAATTCTCGTTTCCGTTTCTCTTTTCCGTTACGTAACGGAACTAAGAACGACAATTACTCCACCAGAATTTGAACTCGAACCGACTAAAGAAAAATTGACTGATTTGTCCGCCAGAACTCGAACTCGAACCAACTAAAAAGTTTTAAAAATTGGGTCTGATTTGTTGTTGTCATTCCGGGGGGGTCATCGCCTCCCCTCCTCTCCTGTGATCGCGTGATGCCAAGCAACTCAGGAAAAAGTTTTAAAAATTAAAAAAAAAAACCCGATTCCCGGCCAAAAAAGCAGGCGAAAATATGCCTGCCTGAGTGAGGGCACCTACCAGAAGGGTGGTTTCTGGGGGTGGGTCCCCGGCCTCCCCCCTCCTCTCCTGGGCTGCGCAAAGTGCGCATCCTCGTCGAGTCGCCACGCCAACTCGCCAAGCGGCGCGGCACAGAAAATAAGTTTTTTTAAAAAAAAACCGATTCCCGGCCAAAAAAGCAGGCGAAAATATGCCTGCCTCAGTGAGGGCACCTACCAGAAGGGTGGTTTCTGGGGGGGGTGTCCCCGGCCTCCCCCCTCTCCTCTCCTGGGCTGCGCATCCTCGTCGTCTTGCCAACTCGCCATGCCATGCGGTGCGGGCGGGGGATCCAAATGGGGCGACCGCAATATTTATTTTGAAATCGCGTGGTCCAAAAACACACCAAAGCACCACAGAAACATGCAAAAATAGCTATTTTAAAACTGCCTGAATTTTTTCAGTAGCAGCAGCACCACTGATTTTATTTTTTCAGTAGCACCATTGATTTTATTTTATTTTATTTTTATTTTTATTTTTTTACACCTGAGCAATGATGGGCTGGCCATGGGAGTGTACCATGCAAATTTTTGGAGCCATTCCACCAATTGCATGGCCACTTGGCCAGGTTTTGACCGAGACTTCTGGGATGTGCCAGTCGGGCATAAAAAGTCCACTAACCCTAGCCTGAACCCGAACCCGAACCCTAACCCATACGCCAGTACACTGTCCTTCTTAGTGGGTCAGAGAGGCACCCAGAGGTGAACCCCAGTAACTCACCCTAACCTTACCCGTAACCCTAAGCCTAGCCCTTGCACTAACCCTTAACCAGTAAGCCAGATGTGTACTCGCATTGCACTACAGCAAGTACACTTCCCTCCTTAGTGAGTCACAGGGCGCCCATAGGGGTCCTCTCTCACTTCGTTCCCCAGCCCAAGTGCACCGCAGGCAGTGAGTCACAGAGGCACCCAAAAGAGAGGTGCCTCTGCCTGCTACTGCTACTGCAACTGCAACTTAATGGTATGCATATCCAATTGGCTATGCATGCCATTTTGTAGCGGGCCAGAGGAGGCACCCACCCCAGAGAGGTGCCTCCAGGAGCCCGCTTTCCCTTCATGGCGGGACAGAGGAGGCACCCACCCCAGAGAGGTGCCTCCAGGAGCCCGCCCCCCAAAACCAGTACTAACGACAGACGAAAAAACGACAAACAAAACGACAATTTTTTTGGAAAATTTCACAAAAACGGAAACGAGCTGAAACGGGCCGGCTCCGACACACGACAACTCGAAACATAATTTTTCCTGGTCGTGCCCATCTCTAGTTTCCACCTGTAGCTCCTTTTGCTTCTGGAGTCTGAATTTTCTCTCAATCCCTCTCTTTACTTCTCTTTTCTGGCTTCAATATCTCCCCCTCCTGCTTGCCAGCCTCTCTTATATATAAAATCCTAATGTTTCTTCAGAACCTCCTGGCCAAAGAAACAGGGCTCTGCTACATTTATGATGCTAATAAAACCAAGATTTCTTTTTCCTTCCTTTTAAAATAGGATGAGACAATGGAGCTGAGGAAACTTTTGGAGCCAATGGAATGATAAGATTGTTCCCTTCAAGTGTGAAACCTGTCACTCGACTATATAAGGGATTATTCTTGAGCCACTTTCTTTTTGGTCAGTAAACTGCTGACACAGGGCAAGTGGATTAAAAAGATGAAAAGTCTCTGCAGACTGCTGGAAAGTCTACGAAATATCCCTTTCCTTGTAAAGCTATCATCTGACATAATCTCAAATGAGTTGGATAAGAAAACACTGGTTATTCTTGGGCCATTGCCCTTTACTCACCTGGATGTCAAGGTGACAAAGCAAACTCTGAGAATAAGCAAATGATCTGGTGGGGGTGGGGACACTCATTCCAAATGGCTGTAAAATTTTATCCAGACTGATGGAGAAAAGGTACCTTAAATAAAAGGGCAACATCCCTCAGTATACTAGTTGCTATGGAACATGATGATGATGATGATGATGATGATGATGATGATGATGATGATGATGATGATGATGATGATGATGATGATGATGATTTAGAATATTTTTACACCACCTTTCTCCTTGGAAAAGGACCCAAGGTGGCTTACAATAATGAGGGACAATATACAGCCCAGAACATTTAAGACATATTCAAGTCAAGAACAGGGAATTAGAAGAGGCATCTTAGAACATTAAAAATGCAACATTAAAGATACAAAGAGCATGCAAAAAAAAAAATAAGAACACACTGGTGTTCTTATGAAATCAGTCAACGCAATCATGCATGGTAATCCATATAAAAGTCACATAGTAGGTAGTCCATCATTCAGGGAAAGCTTGCCTGAAGAGGATGTTCTTTGTCTGCTTCTGTTTGTAGGCTCCCTAAAGACATCTGGTTGGACACAGTGTGAACATAATGCCACACTCCATGAGCCTTGGTGTGATTTATCAGAATTTACCGTATGTGGGAAATCACTAGGAGGAATCTCCCAGACTTATGTTTCACTTTCAGAATACAAAGTCTTACAAAATTCCCACCAGTACAGTACTTTTTGGTCCCTCACATTCATTATCACTGCTCACCATGACTAACTGCTGACAGTAGGAATCAGCACAGAGATTGTAATTTGTGGTATGATGATAGAATCATTTGAAACACAAAATACTGTACTCACTTATTCTGGCCTTGGGTTCATCTAGCCCAGTATTATGAGTGGCAGCAGTTCTCTGGAGTTTCAGGCATGAATCTTTCCTGTTCCTCACTGGAAAACTCAAAAGTTTGAAGCTTGGATTTTCTCCAAATCAAGCAGATGGGCTAGCATTGAGTAATGGCCCATCTCCATAGAGAAGAGAGGTTGGCCTTTGTTAACTCAGCCCACATTTTGCTCTCGTAAAACTCTCCACTGGGAAACCCCTATAGCAGGCCCTCCTGATATCGAGGATTGATTACTGTAATGCACTCTATGTGGGGTTGCCCTTGACCCTTGTCCGGAGACTCCAACGGGTCCAGAATGCGGCGGCCAGACTGCTAGTGGGTGCTTGTCGTTATGAGCACATCACCCCAGTGCTGGCCTGCCTGCACTGGTTGCCCATGGCCCTCCAGATAAGGTTCAAGGTCTTGGTTTTGGTTTTCAAAACCCTCCACAGCTTGGTCCCTGAATACCTGTCGGAGCATATCTCCCAGGGTATCTCCCAGAGTTCATCTGAGGCCAGACCCACTCGAGTGTCGCAGGTGCGCTCACCCAGAGTGCCCACGCCTAGGGAGGCGTGGAGGTCGGCCATGCGCAACCGCGCCTTCTCTGTTGTGGGCCCCTCACTTTGGAACCACCTTCCGAGTGAGCTGCGCCTTGCACCGTCCCTGCCCGCCTTCCGAAAGGCATTGAAAACCTTGCTATTCAGGGAGGCATATGGCGACCTAATTTAATTTAATTTAATATAATTTCAATCTAATTTTATTTTATTATTTTATTTTATTTGTTGTTGTTGTTGCTGTTGTTTGCCTACCGCCCATTGATCCATCTTGTTGTATTGTTTTGACCTGCTCTTTTTATCATGTACACCGCTCAGAGTTCCATACTGGAAGATGGGCAGTATAAAAATGAAACAAACAAACAAATAAATAAATAACTGGAATGAAGTGGTTTTTCTTATACTGCAGTGGATTCACTTGCAGTCAAACTTCTTTGGAGGTAGATTTATTTCCTCATCATTTGAGACCAGTAGTTCTCAAGCTGTGGGTCCTCAGATGTTCCTGGACTGCATCTCCCAGAAGTCAACACCACTCGCTGTGCTAGAAGGGGTTTCTGGGAGTTGCAGTCCAGGAACATATGGGGATCAACAGACTGAGAACCACTGTTCTAGAGATCAATAATGCTACATGCCTCTTCAATGAAACCCCAAATGATACAGGATGAAGAGCAGGCATTTACACTGGTAGGTTCTTCTCTGTGGGCTCAATTGTCCAGTGATGATAGCTTCACGCTGAAACAGAGATTGTGATCCCATGGATATACAAAGGAGGGGCATATAAGAATTGGTAATATCCAAAACACAGACTTGACGTGGAGTTCTCTTTCATGATTTAATGAGAATTGCTGTGAGATAATGAAGCCTAAGGTCTAACATGGCTGGTGAAATTGTGATTCCTTTCTAAATTTAGCAAATACACAAGGTGAAAGATTCTGTAATTATCACTCACATTTGCCTTGGTAAGCATGATTGTTTTGGTGCACCAGGGAATTTGCTTTTTTGGATCAGCTGAAGAAGGACTCTTCCCAGGATCAGTGCCACCTGTTTCTGAAATCTTGTATTAAAATTAGGTAGGTAGAGATCCATCTCCTCCAGGAACTTCTACTTTATCATGTGCCAAGTCTAGAATTGCCTTTTCTTTTATCTCTTTAAACTAATACTGTGTTATCAGTGTCAGATCACAATTTATTAAAGGTGACAGTATTCATGGTTTGATCAACCTCAGTTTCATCCAAGTATCCTCTTGAGGCACGTAGTAATAGATGAAATTTACTGAACTGATCATTAATAACCTCAGTCTGGGGAAAACCAAGTTATCTCTCAGTGCTGTTGAAGAAATGAAGTTGGCAGCCTGCATTGCTCTAATTCTATTTACAGAGCATTATGGCAGAACATCAGAAATACATCCATTTAATTACCTCTGCATTCCACCCCCCACCTCTGAAGATAAAAAGTGTCTGAAGACTGTGAACTCAGTTAATCAGAGTAAACAGTTCAGATGCCACCAATGATCATATAAAGTTTCTTTGAAACACTTCTCTTCTCATGCTTTGCTCAAGAAATGGGATCTGCAGCTGTATCTAGTTGAGTATCTGGGCTGCCCTTACCACAAAACGGAGTTATTTTAGAGTATTTTTACCCCACCTTTCTCTTTGGAAAAAGGACCCAAGGCAGCTTACAGTAGTGAGGGATAATATACAGTCCAGTACAATTAAGACATGTTCAAGTATTTGAAAACAAGGAATTGAGGGACATCTTACAGCATTAATAGATCCCTACCTTGGATCCCTAGTCTTGCCCTCCCCCCTTTAAACAACCAATATGTGTGTATGTCCTTCACCCTATATTAGCCCATAGTTCTCAGGTATAACAAAACACCCTACCCTATTGTGAATGCTAAGTGGTAGTATGTGTGTGTGCCACCTTGTGTGTTGTCCCATTCAGTTCAATGGCTTGGGCCAGACTTGCAAGCAATTTCAAATAATGTGAGAAATGTTATCATTATCATTTGCTCCTATGTGAGATGTCCTTGGAATGCAAAGTATAGCTTCCAAGAGATTCTTCTTCTTCTTCTTCTTCTTCTTCTTCTTCTTCTTCTTCTTCTTCTTCTTCTTCTTCTTCTTCTTCTTCTTCTTCTTCTTCTTCTTCTTCTTCTTCTTCTTCTTCTTCTTCTTCTTCTTCTTGTTCAGTCATTCAGTCATGTCCAACTCACCAGCCCTCATCCTAAATCATTAAAAAATGTCATATTGTTGTTGTTGTTCAGTCGTTCAGTTGTGTCCGGCTCTTCGTGACCCCATGGACCAGAGCTCGCCAGGCCTTCCTATCTTCCACTGCCTCCCGGAGTTTGGTCAAATCCATATTGGTTGCATCGACGACACCGTCCAAACATCTCATTCTCTGCCGTCCTCCATTCCTTTTGCCTTCAATCTTGCCCAACATCAGGGACTTTTCCAAGGAGTCCTCTCTCCTCTTGACGTGGCCAAAATACTGGAGCCTCTGCTTCAAAATCTGTCCTTCCAGTGAACATTCGGGGTTGATTTCTTTCAGGATGGATAGGTTTGTTCTCCTTGCAGTCCAAGAGATAGGTTTGGTCAAAAGCAGGGCACAGAGAAAATGCCCACCCACACTCAGAAGTAGAGATGGGCACGGAACGAACATTTTTTTCGTTTCTGTTACTGTTTGTCGTTTCCGTTACATAACGAAACGACAAACGAAAATTGTGATGAAATGAAATGAAACGAACAGAACCACGAAAATTGTGGTCATAATGTTTCGTTTCTGTTAATGGCGACGCGCAATGAAATGAGCTGTTTTAAATGTTAAAAAAAGCCTTGGACATCCATAAAAACACAGCGATAATTATTTATATTGTCTGATAATACCTACCAGGGGGTTGGGGTCCTTAAAACGTTGTTTTTGTCTTCTCCTATCGCAATGTATTTTTCTTTTCCCTTTAAAATGGATGTCGCCACCAGCCACAAAATGGAGGCAAGCCATGTGATGTGGGATCATGTTCAACCAATAGCATGCCCAGGTTGCAGACTGATAACTGGGGGAAAGCCGACAGGAGCTGAGTGGCATCCGGTTCGGAACACCTCATCCTCAGGGAATGAGGATGGAGAGGGTAGAGAATCACATAGAGATGGCATAGCAGGTATTAGCACTGGGAGAATAACGGAATGTGATAGTTTGTCTACTGAAAATAAAAGCTGGGGGAGAACAAGGCAGCAGCTGTTGTTGCGGGACCCACTGTACAGGTGCTTCTATGCCAATGCTCAAAGCCTCCGAGCAAAGATGGGAGAACTTGAACATTTGGCAGCTAGGGATAACATTGATATAATAGCCATAACGGAAACCTGGTGGAATGTGGAGAACCAGTGGGATACAGCAATCCCAGGCTATAAACTCTATAGGAGGGATGGAGAGGGGCGGGTTGGAGGAGGAGTGACCATCTATGTCAAAGAAGGGGTAAAATCCAGCAGAATGGAGATTGACAGAGGGTCTGACTCCACCATAGAATCACTGTGGGTTGAACTACCAGGTCCAAGGAGTGATGTGATAGTTGGAGTATTCTATCGTCCACCAGATCAAAAACTTGAGGGGGACCTTGAAATGAGGAGACAAATCATGGAGGTGGCTAAGAGGGATAGGATAGTAATCATGGGGGACTTTAATTATCCCCACATTGACTGGGCCAATGCGAGCTCTGGGCAAGAAAGAGAAACTGGGTTTCTCGACTTGCTGAATGACTGTGCCTTAGAGCAACTTGTCATGGAGCCCACCTGAGAACAGGCAACTCTGGATCTAATACTGTGTGATACTCAGGACCTGGTCAGGGATGTGAATGTCACTGAGCCACTGGGGAACAGTGACCATGCTGCAATCTCCTTTGCCATGCATGTCGGAGGAAGAGTGTCAACCAAATCAGACATAAAAACCCTTGATTTTCAAAGGGCAAACTTCCCTCAGATGAGGAAACTAGTTAGAGAGAAATTGAAGGGGAAGGTTAAAAGAATACAATCTCTTCAGAGTGCATGGAGCCTGTTTAAAACAACAGTAATAGAGGCCCAGCACAAGTGCATACCACAAAGAAAGAAGAGCTCATATAAGTCCAAGAGGACACCAGCATGGTTAACGAGTGGAGTTAGAGAGCCTCTAAAGCACAAGGAGAGGTCTTTCTGTAAATGGAAAACCTCCCCAAATGAGGAAAATAAAAAGGAACACAAACTCTGGCAAAAGAAATGTAAGAAGATGATAAAGGAGGCAAAGAAAGATTTTGAGGAACACATGGCTGGCAATATAAAGGGTAATAATAAAAGCTTCTTGAAATATGTTAGAAGTAGAAAACCTGCCAGAGAACCAGTTGGTCCCCCTGGATGGTGAGGGAGGAAAAGGGGAGGTTAAGGAGGACTTGGATATTGCAGAAAAATTGAATGATTTCTTTGCGTCTGTCTTCACGACAGAGGACCTTGAGTGGATTCCGCTGCCTGAGCCGCCCCTCTTGACTAAAGAACTAAATCAAATACAGGTTAAAAGAGAGGGGGTTTTAGGACTAATTGACAAATTGAGGATTAACAAGTCACCGGGCCCAGACAGCATCCACCCAAGGGTTATCAGGGAACTGAGAAATGAAATTGCAGATCTCTTAACGGTTATATGCAACTTGTCTCTTAAAACGGCCACAGTGCCGGAGGACTGGAGGATAGCAGATGTCACACCAATTTTTAAAAAAGGAAGGAGGGGGGACCCGGGAAACTACAGGCCAGTTAGCCTTACATCTGTCCCAGGGAAGATGGTGGAAAGCCTCATCCAAGAGAAAATCTTAAAACACATAAAAGAACAAACCTTGCTGAGAGAAAATCAGCATGGCTTCTGTAAGGGTAAATCTTGTCTGACAAACCTTTTAGAATTTTTTGAAAAGGTCAACAGGCACATCGATTTGGGTGAAACGGTGGATATAGTCTATCTGGATTTTCAAAAGGCCTTTGACACAGTCCCTCACCAAAGGCTGCTGAGAAAATTGCACAGACAGGGGATAAGAGGGCAGGTCCTCTTATGGATCGAGAACTGGTTGAGATCCCGGAAACAAAGAGTAGGTATCAATGGGAAATTTTCACAATGGAGAGAAGTGAAAAGCGGTGTGCCCCAGGGCTCGATCCTGGGACCGGTGCTTTTCAATCTGTTCATAAATGACCTGGAGACAGGGATAAACAGTGAGGTGGCCAAGTTTGCAGGTGACACAAAACTTTTCCGGGTGGTAAAAACCAGAGAAGATTGTGAAGAGCTCCAGAAGGATCTCTCCAAACTGGGGGAATGGGCTGAGAAATGGCAAATGCATTTTAATGTAACCAAATGTAAAGTAATGCATATTGGGGCAAAAAATCCAAACTTCATCTATCAACTCATGGGCTCTGAGTTATCCGTGACGGATCAGGAAAGAGATCTTGGTGTGTTGGTGGACAGCTCCATGAAGGTGTCTCCCCAATGTGTGGCAGAGGTGAAGAAGGCCAATTCCATGCTTGGGATTATCAGAAATGGGATTGAAAATAAAACAGCCAACATTATAATGCCATTATACAAAGCAATAGTAAGGCCCCACCTGGAGTATTGTGTACAATTCTGGTCACCGCATCTCAAGAAAGACATAGTGGAACTGGAAAAGGTGCAGAAGAGAGCGACTAAAATGATTACTGGGCTGGGGTACCTCCCTTATGAAGAAAGGCTAAAACATTTGGGCCTCTTTAGTCTGGAAAAAAGGTTCTTGAGGGGGGATATGATTGAGACATACAAAATAATGCAGGGTATGAGTAAAGTCGATAGAGGGAACCTCTTCTCCCTCTCACAAAATACCAGAACTTCGGGACATACACTCAAATTGAGGACTGGGAGAGTAAGAACAGACAAAAGAATATATTTTTTTTCACCCAGCGCGTTGTAAGTCTATGGAACTCCCTGCCACAGGATGTGGTGATGGCATCTGGCCTGGATGCCTTCAAAAGGGGATTGCACAGATTCCTGGAGGAAAAGTCCATCACAGGTTACAAACCATGATGGAGATGTGTAGTCTCCAGGCTTTAAGCTGGGGTACTTCAAGGGCCAGATGCAGGGGAGTGGTATCAGGAGACAGATATCTAGTTTCATGCGCTCCCAAATGCATCTGGTGGGGCCGCTGTGAGATACAGGAGGCTGGACTAGATGGGACTTTGGCCTGATCCAGCATGGCTCTTCTTATGTTCTTATGTTCTTATGTTCTTACTGGGCGGGCAGGTCTGGCAGCCACAGAGGGCATAAAAAGCTCTGGCAGCCCCTGTCCTCCTTGCAGTCTCTGGTGGGAGTTAGGGTGGGATTGCTGTCTCTGTGACTCTAGCTTCAGTCCTGCAGCCTCCCTGTGTGTGTGCGTGCTGCGTACCTCTCGGTGAGTACCCTCCCCTGCCCCACAGTGCAGTCACTCTGCGGCTGCCTTGCACCCTGGGCAACGCCCGCCACTGCCTTTGCAGCCTCCCTGCATACCTAGTCTATACTGTGTCTCTGCCAGCATCCATTTTTTTAGTGTTTTCCCTCTGGTCTGGGGCGTTGGGGGATGCCTGCGCACGGAAATGCTTTAAAAATCACGCAAAAAGCGGGTAGAAACGACAAACGAAAAAACGAAAAATGGTAACGAAATTTTTCAAAAAATTCCCGACAAACGGAAACAAACCGAAACAGACCTCTCAACGACAAACGAAAAACCGAAACACCATTTTTTTGTTTCGTGCCCATCTCTACTCAGAAGTATGTTCCCAAGGTTGCTCAGCAGCTATTTATACAAGAAAGCCAACGTTTGGAAAATTACTTTTACAAAAGTGTATCATAAAAGTATGAATAATAGTGTGTTACCTTTGTTTTAATGGATAGCTACTTTCCAGATACCTCATTCATATAAGCTTCAGTGGGTTTGTGATGTGAAAAATAGGGTAAGATTAAATGTGGAGGAAAATGCTGCATCTTTCCACCTTCGGGCAAGTGTGTATGCATTAGGGCTGAATCACACATACTAAAAGGAATACAGTTTTAGCTATTTTGCCATTATTTCGATTGTTTCAAAATTTTCTCTCCACATGGCTTATCTCCTCCTAAGTTGTGAGGTCATTTTAAAATGAACCAATTGTGTATTATAGGATCATAGACTCATAGAATAGTGAAGTTGGAAGGGGTCTATAAGGTCATCAAGTCCAAACCTCCACTCCATGCTGGGATACAAATCAGAGGAGATCTACCAGGTGGTTGCCCACATTTCTCTTGAATGCCTCCAGTGTTGGAGCACTCACCTCCTCTTGAGGTAATTGGTTCTATTGATGTACTGCTCTAACTGTTAGGAAGTTTTTCTGATATTCAGCCGAAAGCTGGCTTCTCTTAATTTGAGCCCATTGTTGTGTGTCCAGCACTCTGAGAGGATTGAGAACAGATCCTGCCTCTCCTCTGTATGACAGCTCTTCAAATATTTGAAAAGAGCTATCATGTTGCCCCTCAGTCTTCTTTTCTCTAGAGTAAAACATGCCCATTTCTTTCAGTCTTTCCTCATAGGGCTTGCTTTACAGCGCCCTGATCATGCTTATCGCCCTCCTCTGAACTTGTTCCAATTTCTCAGCATCTTTCTTGAAATGTGGTGTCCAGAGCAGGACACATTACTCAAACTGAGGGCTAACCAATGCTGAATATCAATTCAAATCATTTCAATTCTGCATGTGTGAACACTGATGCTTTGCAATGGGGTCAGGTTTTGGGGCACTGTAACCACTTCATGCCCACTTCACTTGTATCTTTTAAAAACTTTTTTTTAAAAAAAAAGGCATATCAGTAAATTGCTTCTCATGGGAGCAGCAGCAGACACTGAAACAACAGGAATGCACTGCTCAGAAGGAGACAGATTTTTCCCCTCCTCCTTGCAGGTGGGCAAAGAGGGATTGAACAGAGAAGGGGCAATTTCCTGTTTTCAGGGGAAAAGAAAGAGGTTGGCATTTATCAATATATTGATAAGAATTTTAAACAAGATAAAAGGGGGATAGTAGAGCTGGTATTGCCCCAACCCATCATGATAATAATCAGTTTAAAATACTTGCCCAGTGTACAGTATTTTGCTAAAATGGTTCAAGTAACTGGAAATGAAACAATTCTTTTTGCAACAATGTGAAAATATTCACCAATATATAAACACATGACTGCATTTAAAAAGGCATGTTTTCAAAAGAGGTGAACATAAAACAATTATTCTTCTCCACTTCTTCCATGTATAAGGTGGAAACAATGGGTGTCACCCATTGTTGCCTACTTATTCATGAAAGAATTGGAGAAGAAGGCATGCAACACCTTCCCAAGGACAACACTGACCCACTGGTTCAGATATGTAGATGACACCTGGATAAAAATCAAGATTCAGGAAGTACAGGCTCTTACAGATCACATCAATGCAGTGCACCCAAATATCAAGTTCACAAGGGAAGACACCAAAGACAGAAGGCTGGCTTTCCTGGATCATATCATAAGAAATTCAAAGCCTCTCACCAACCTTCCTCAGCCTGATAAATTCTCCCAGGGACTGAAGAAGCTACTTGGTTGGATGAGTAGTGAAATATTTCAGTTTCACAAGAAAATTAGCCCAGCTGGCATGACTCAACTTCCTGATCTACCCTTCATCCTATCAGTACAAAACCCTCACTATTATTTTCCAGGTTAGAACAATCTGGTTCCATTCTTCCTTACATTAAATTTTATTTGCTTAATAAAAATCCAGATGCCTTGACTCAGTTTCCAGATAACCTCACCTAGATGACTGAGAATCTTCACAGATGAAAAAGAGAGAAATATGAGTCATAGTAAACACTTAACTACTAACAAGCTAACAAAAAGCTGTGATCAGAGTGCTAGTGAGGTTTGTGCCCAGTCTAGAGTGGAAGCTGGAGGGAGGGGGGATAGTGGATGAGACTCACATTTCACATGTAATGAACACATTCTTGATGTCTTCAGGTTGCCTCTGATGTATGGCGATCTTATGTGTGAGAGATCTCCAAAATGTCCAGTTCTTGTAAACGCCACCCTGTGGCTTCCTTTAGTGAGTCAATCCATCTCATAGGCTGCTTTTACATGACCCCTAAAATCCGCTGGCAACTTAAATGCATATCCCCCCAATGTGGTTTTTGTTCTGCTTCCTGTGTTCCCACCTCCCGCACTCCAATTCTATTGCTTCTGTCTGCGGTGAGGGGAGAGAGAAAAAAATGCAGGCTTAGCTCTGCCTGCCATCAGCTAATTGTTCCAGCCTGTTAGGATTCCTGACTGATAAGGGGGGGGGACCCAACAAAAAAAACAAAAAACAGAGGAGGGCCAGGCATGCAATGCTTTAAAACAGCAACAAGGAACAGCAACAAGGATTTTACCTCCTCCAGACCAGGTACTTGTAAAATGCGCTGGGGCGCGCTTAAGTGGGCGTGGTCGTACTTTATTTTTTTTAAAGTCCGCTGCTGGTGGGAAAACAATTTTATGCTCTGCATCTGCGAGCATTTTGGCCAAAACTGCCACATCAGGGGGTGGAGCAGAGAGCAGGGAGGCTCAGAATCCACTCAGGTCTGAAACTGCTTAGTTAGTTTTAGGCCAGGTGCCATTTCCAAGTCAAAATGATTTGAAATGCTATAAGAAGTGAGGAGAACAATGTATGCTGCCCTTTGATTTTTGGAGGAAAGCTGGGGATAAATGTGTATTAACTAATACATCTAAATTATCCAAACTAATCTGTAGAGAAAAAACTGAATCTTTGCAAGCAGCTTTACTTTAACAGGCCATGTGTTCTGCAAAACAAAGCACAAGCCTAATTAATTTTGATTAATTTGCAAAGAGACCAAGGTTTTGTAAGATGTTCTGTTTTGATCTCGCTGCTTAGAATTTAGCTGAGCTTGCTTATTTGTTAGCCTCTTCCCTGAATAAATGAACATATGGGCTCAGTCCAGGAAAATGTTACCCATGTCTCCAATCCAATTATATATTATACCTGAATTTGGAAAAGTGACTTTTTTGGATTTATAAATACTGGATTCCCCAACCAGGATAGCATATGGGCACTGAGGTAATAGTCCAAAAGAGTAACTTTCCCAAGCCTTACATAACATTGAACACATGATTTGAAGCATAATGCCAAATAAATAAACTACTGTATCACTGTTTTCAAACTAGCAGGAGGAGAAGGGGGGAACAGAAAAATATTCCAGGATTTTTGAAACTTTGCAGATTTATTTCAGTGTGAGCTTTCAGAGATCAAAATTTACTTCTTCAGATTCAAGGAGTGCAAATACTGTGCACCCTTATCAATATGCTGATATATGCATATGGCACTGTCTGGATAGCTAAGCTCTTAGCTATGGAGACAAAGATTGAGTGTTTGATTGCCACAGTGCCTCCTATGAATTGCACCAGTCTATGTGACCTCTGGCAAGCTGCACAGTCCCCCCCCGAAGGGAATGGTTACCACTTCAGAGTAGTCATGTAAGAAAGGAATCCTAGAGGAGACCCTCCCTATGGGTGTGCCGTCCTCCTCAAACCCTAGATTAAGACAAACAAACAAGGAAGACCCAAGTGATAAAGTCAATTGTGAGGACCTGAAGGGATCAACTTTTGGAGAAGGAAAAAGCCCAGGAAAAGAAGGACTTGGGGAAGGGAGGTTATGATTCACCTTGTTGGGGGGGGGCACAAAAACTGACTTTTGCCCCGGGCTCTGGAAGCCCTAGCTATGCCTCTGGGAATGGGTTCAGCTAAGCTACCAAGTGAAGAGGCTGAGAAAGAATGGAGGAGAGAGAGAGAGAGAGAGAGAGAGAGAGAGAGAGAGAGAGAGAGAGAGAGAAGGAGTGGAGGAAATGGAAAGTCCAGAATAGGGAAAAAAGAACATAGCCCATTTATAATCCTGGGATTAGAAGTGAGAGGAGACTGTTCCTTCCCAAGCGATGACCAGGACTATGATGGAATGTCTGGGAACCAGGTGTGGGACGGGTATTCCACTATTAAAGGCAAAAGAATATAAAAGAGGCCTGGGAAACCCATTTGTAGAAAGCGCATGCCCCCCCCCCAAGGGAATGGGTTCCCCTCTAGATGAGAAGATATCAGAAGTCCAAACTACAAAGATGCCACTGGGAAACACTATCTCGGACCTCAATCCTGTTGCTGTTGACTGACCATTGTTCCTGCCCTGCTCAATAAACCTGGCAGGTTTAAAAGGGAAATGTCGGCAGATGTTTCTAAGGGGAGATCATTGACAGAGTCCTGGAAAGCTGATGTGCCCTGAAACTGGTTTCTCTGTATTCCCATGCCAGGTGTCAGGTCTGTGGTCCATTCACTTTTTTTGCACAGAGTTCTGTATGTAAACTTGCATGCTGCCTGTAGTTAGTTTGACTTGGAGGCACGTTTTCTGGTCGGGGGTGACTGTCTAATTATCTGGCATCTTGTTTTGATTTATATATTGCCCCATTGTGCTTGAAGCACTCTTGGGGATATTTAAAACATAATTATGTAAACAACATTACAGTGGTACATCGGATAACAACTGCCCCGGATAATGAATAATTTGGATAACAACTGCAAATTTCCGGGTATAGAGCTGCCTCTGATAACGAATTTTCCCTATGGGCTGCCTCGGATAACGAATCGCAATTCCTAGGTATAGGTCTGCCTTGGAGAACGAATTTTCTCTATGGGCTGCCTTGGATAACAAATCTTCCTATGGGCTGCCTCGGATAACGAATTTTTCCTATGGACTGCCTCAGATAATGAATTTCCAGCATGCATCAGTAAAAAAGTTATCCCAGGTGGCATTGCATCTGTACCTTTAAAGTGCACTTTTTAAAGAGTTTTGAGCAAAAAACCAGGTGTCTGTGCCTTTTTCCTGGGCTCCAGAATGGGAAACTGTGTTTCAGATAACGACGTGTTTCGGATAACAACTAACCTCAGAGAACGAATTACCGTCATTATCCAAGGCACCACTGTAGCTGGTTACTCATTCTACCAACCTTGGAATAATGAAAGGCTGAGTCAACCCTGACCCAGTTACCTGAGTATAACAGGATCAAACTCAGACCACAAGCAGGGACTTTGATTATAGTACTGGAGTTCACCCACTGTGCCACATATGTGCAGTAAAGAAGGAAACATACACTACACAAGTCTGTAATTTCAAGCAACTGTGAAAAATGTTATTATTATTACTATTATTATTTCTACTAAAAATGTATCTAAGTGAATTATTGAGACTTTAAGTTCCAGTTAACGAGAAAGAGCTGGACTGTCTGGGGAACCTGTAGCTCCCCCCCCCCCCGTGGATTTCTGTACTTCTGCTGCATAGCAAATAGGAATTTCACCAGAAATTCAAAGCTCTGCAGCAGTAAGTATATGGATAGGCCTGCTGGGCTTAGTGTGTGACTGGACAGATTTACTGGATAGATTTACGGTGTTGTAATAGCTTTTTTGTTATGGGAGATGGTGAGCAGCAGTAATCTGGAGAGTATGGAGAGAGTTCTGCCTAGTGTCTTACAATTTGTACCGTATATAGATGGTAGCGGGTGGATTACTCACTATCATTCCCTAAGGAATGATGTACTTCTATTTGAATTTGCTTCAAAAGATTCTATCATATCTGTTTGCATCTTGGCAAGTTTGTTCATGAGACTAATAGATTTACACTCGGTTACTTTGACCGTTGCTTATTATTTATTTGTTAATCACATTTACTTGTACATTTTATGAGCTACATCCAATTAAAAAAACTGCAATGAATATTTCTGTGCTTTCCAGTGGAAGATAGTACACCAAGCAGACAAAATATTTGACTACAATAGACAGAATAGCCTTATTTGGCTGAGAGAAACTGCATTTTGGATTGCTCTGAATCTGATCTTCTTTGGTCTTCTTTCCAGTCTCACATTATTACAATCCATCAGGCAAATCAAAACAAACAAGGACCATTAATCCAGAGGTTATTTCTGACACTGCGTGGCCTGTATTTCTTTATTGACACCTCCAGACACATGGTTTCTGTCTGGAACAATCTCCTTCACTGTTCCTGTGCATTTGGATATTAAATGTGATGGAAAAATCTCCCTTTTTACATTTATATCATGTGGCCATGGGGCACAGCTTTCTACTGCTGCCATCCCTCATCGATATAAGGAAATATTTACATAAAGCAGACCTTTCAGAATGTGGCATTTCTGTCCCTTTTCCCAACCAAGATTAGCCTCCAAAGCAGCTAACATTTAAAATGCTTAGGGAAAAAAACAACACAATTGAACTCCTGTACAGATTTGATGTGTAGCTGGGCCCATGTCTGCTGACAATTGAGGTAGCATGGTCCTTCCCACCTGGGAGGGGATATGAACTAAGCATCTGATGGGATGATGGTGAATAAATTGAGTTTAACAGGAACAAGCAAGGCCTTTTAATGTACGTCCCCCACTAGATCCAGATATTTTTCTCATGCCAAACTGTCACCATCCTGTTCCTGTCCTCCCAGTTCATCCTGTTTTAGTCCATTTGACGTGCTGTCACAGCAATGCCTTGGTTTAAAAGTAACATGGTTTAAGAGCATTTTGCAAGACAAGCAAACATTGCTTATCAATTTTGCCTTGATCAACAAGCAATGTCTTGATATAAAAGCACTGGAGAAGATCACATGATCACAAGGGATGACATTTTAATAGAGAATTAGACATGCAAAATTCTGTCATGGACCCAGAAAACTATCAGGTTGGAGCATCATCAAAAAAGCACTGAATAGGTCTGTCTTGTTCGATGTGTCCTTTGCTCAGGCACAGAGCCTGTGCACATCTCTAGTTGTGATTAACTACTTCATTTCATTTCAGTGGATCCACTCTAAGTACAAGTAACACTGGATGTAGTCAGTAATGTGTTTTCATTTTTTTGTTACCTGAGTCCTACAACAAATAACTTCTATTATTAAACCCATAGCTTGTCTACTCATGTCTACTCGTGCCTCAAAGGATAGGCTATAACGCAGTGGTGACAAAACTTCGGTCCTCCGGATGTTTTGGACCACAACTCCCTCAGTCCTTTGTCACTGGCAGTGCAGGCTTGGAATTCTGGGAGTTGTGGTCCAGAACATCTGGAGGGCCAATGTTTGGACACGCCTGCTATAATGTAATGTTTACCCGTTAGTGCTTACCTAGGTTTGTTACAGAAAAAAGGCTGTCAGAAACCACTACTACTTTCCTGAGATGCTGCTTGTTTGCATACTGTAACAAAACAAAGTGCAGAGGAGGAAAAAGTTTGACGCTTTGTGTCATTGTGGCAAAATGAGATGTGTGCACCAATCCTTGAACCAGCCCAGACTTCCCCCACTCCCCCACCCTATTTCCTGTTTCAATTCATGCCCATCTCTAGTGAACAGAAGAGGAAGAATGACCCTGACCAAAACAGGCCAGAGCCCATATTAAATACCATCATCATAATACTGGTGCAACTGCTTTTCCAACCCTTGACACTACTGCCTGCAAAACTGACCTGCAGAACAGCAGCATTAGCAGGAGGTTTTACTTAACAAGTGTTATATTGAATTTCAGACATCACCCCAAAGACAGCACAGGTATGGTGATGTTAGAAGACTGACTTGCACTTTTACTCCCAACCTATCTCTTCCTGGGTCCTATACATACTTGAGGTCAGGTTCTGCCACTGAGTAGTATTTTATACCCATGCCGCCTTTTATACTGCATTACGGATTCTCTATCACATAGGAGGTCTTGAAAAAAACAGAAGCTTCCCCCCAATACAGAAGTTCATGTTAATCATGTGAAAAGCCAGAAGAAGCTTCTTGACTTTATGGAGAAGAGGGCTAATGGGCAAACCCATTTTAACAACAGCAACACCAACAACCAACAATACAAAAAGGCATTAATAGCAACAGCATGCATACTGCACCAATATTTAACTGTTAAATTTTAACATATACTCAAGTTTTTTATTAATACTTATGTCATATAATACCAGTCAGTGTTTGAATAATTTTGATTGACTGGGCCTGGTAGTTTTGAAGAGTCTTAGACTTGTAGGCTGGAAGGGACCTCTGAATAGATAATCAAGTTCAGCCCTTATCAAGAAGGCACAGTAGGAAATCAAACTCTCAAATTCTGTCCCCACATCTAGAGACCTCTGAGGTATGCAGCAATTTTAACAGTGAGCATTGACTGAACTGGGCTCTTGTCTAGTTATCACGTTCTTCTCATTCCCCTCCTCTTGGAAGTTGGATGCCACTGTGACTTTGCCATTGTGACCCTGAACAGTGACACTGCATTGCATCCATACAACTTCCTTAGGTTCTTTGGCCTGTATGTTATTCTACTTCTTGCAGTTCTTCTCTTGTTTTTTTGTAATCTTTAATCAGCTATTAAAATTTGCATTTTGATTTTCTTGCTGTATTTTGATTTTCTTGATTTTCTTAGTATTTATTTGTTCTTGTACTGCCTCTTAATACTTTACTGGTGACTCTCACAATCCAAGGTATTCTTAGCATATTCTAAATACTGATAATTAGAGATGGGCATGAAACAATTTTTGTTTTGTTTTCCATTTTTTTGTTTCATTTCAGAATGAAACAAAAAACAAACTGATTTTTAAAGAAAAATGAAATGAAATGAACTGGAAATTTTCCATTTGTTCCATTTCGTTTTTAATTAATGGCAAGGTTTCCCATAGGAATGCATTGAAAAGCAATGCATTCCTTTGGGAAACCACTTTAAACAACCCACGCCTCCCCCCCATTGAGAACGTTGGGGGGGAAGGTGTGGGTCATTTAAAATGTTTAAAATGACCCACACCTTTCCCCCCAACATGCCTGATGGGGGGGGGAAGGTGTGGGTCTTTTAAAATGTCATTGAGTCACCGAGGCTGTCTCAGTGGCTCAATGACATTTCAAAAAACCCATGCCTTTCCCCCTCAATCGGGTGCATTGGGGAGAAGTGCGGGTCTTTTAAAATGTCTTTAGCCATGGAGGCAAGCACTTGCCTCAGTGACTAAAGACATTTTAAAGGACCCGCGCTTCTTCCCCAATGTGCCTGATTTTTTTGGGGGGCGGAGCAGTGGGTAGCTTAAAAAGACTTTGGCCATCGAGGCTTCCTTGGTGGCTCAAAGACATTTTAAATGACCCGTGCCCCCCCAAATTGGGCACGTTAGAGGAGAAGCAGCAGGTTTTTTTTTTAAGTCTTCGCAGCAAGCAGCACTGGCCGAGGCATTAGGCCACCACTGCTTGCCGTGAAGAGTTAAAAAACTAAAAAAAAATGATTTTTATAAAAAAAATCCCTTCATTTCAAACAAAACAAAAAGAAACAGAAAAAAATGAAACAAAATGGCATTTGTCCGTTTCTTGCCCATCTCTACCGATAATCAGCACTTCTGTATTGTTTAGCATACATCTCTTTCAATCCAAACACTGAATTGGGATTTCCACAATTTCCTTAGTACTAAGTGAAAAAGACAAATGAAGGGATTTTCCAGATGGAACATTTTTATATCTGGTTTATCACTTATCAGTGCTCTCCCCCAACCCCCCTTGCTATCCTTACAACACATGGCTTTCTCTGTTGAAGCAGAAACACACTCTATGACTTCTGTAAGTCTCTTCTGGTGCATGGTTTAGTATTTCTTACTTCTTTTGGTTTGGTTTTTACTGGGAGCTGAGATTTGCTGATTTTTTTTTGCAGCCTTGCATGCTGTCTTTGGCTTGCTTGATAGGGAGGGACTTTTCTAGGCTGGCATGATTGTGTTTTTATCCAGCTCTAGAAAATGACATAACTCACGCTAGAGGATGAAAAGTAAATGAATCCCTCATTTTGCAGCTGGCATTCTTGCGATCCTTGATAGCACTCTCAGTGCAAATATGGGAGCACAACTGGCATGTACTGTACATTTATGACACCATCATGTTGCCTGTCCTGTGGCACTAGTTGTGTAAGGTTGGGGGCCAGCCTGAGCGAGTAGGAAAATATTGCTGCTCATCATGGATAATTGCTAGCTTATCTCAGTCTTTTCATTTGGGCGCTCTAGGTCTAATGACCTCTAGTTACTCTTTCAACTGGGTCTCTCTTGTGGGTTTTTCCTGGGTGTGGTTGTCTAACTACCGGTATCCAGCATTGACTAATCATTCCTTCTAGCCTTTTTCAAATCAAAGAGAGGCCTGCCTCCGTGTTGAGTGTTCTTTTCCCTTTCTTTCCTTTTTTGGGGGTGTCAGTTGTTTGTTTATTGTTGATCTTTTCAGTTAGTTGCTAAGTGTAGTAGATAGTTTGTAGAAGGCAACTTGGATCCCATTTTAGGGGCTGCAGAAAAACACAGGAGATGAGGCAATTTCTAAAGTGTGATCAGCCTTAGTGATACAGCTTTGTTGCCCCAAACCAGGGCTGTTACTGTTGTTGAGAGATAGACAGGAAGCCAGTGTGGAGGGCGGAACAATGATTTCATTTGGTCTCATGATGCTAGAAGTGTCTAAGAGCCACAAGAATGTTAGGTTTCTAAGTGGAAAAGGAAGGGCATCAAAGCAGGACAAAACACATAGGGAGAAAATTGCCCTTTACTAGACCTGAAATACCCTAGACCAGTGATGGAGAACCTTCAACAATGCAGATGTTTTGGACCACAACTCCCACAGTCCCTTGTCATTGGCAACACAGGCGTGGAATTCTGGGAGTTTTGGTCCAAAACATCTGGAGTGCTGAAAGTTTGCCACCACTGCCCTAGGCTCATCCGATCTCACCTGATTTCGGAAGCTAAGCAGGGTCGGCCCTGGTTAGTATTTGGATGGGAGACCACCAGGGACTACCAGGTGCTGTAGGCATCTGGAGTAGGAACTGGCAAGCCACTCCAGTATTCCTGCCAAGAAAACTCCATGGACATGTGGTCACGAAGAGTCAGTTGCAACTGTAATGATACAACAACAATAACAAGACCTGAAATATGGGATTTCAGGTGCAGTGATACAATCTGGAGTGCTCTTGAGCCATGTGCCTCTGTGAGAGAGGTGGGGGGAAATGGTACATTTCCAGATTCTGTCCTCTATCTGTTCTGTGTAGATGCATCTTCAAATTCCTTGCCCAAAGGCAAAGTGAAGTAATTGCCTCAGATGTCATATGCTGTGTGGGATTAGTGGCACCCCATCTCCTCGATTATCCTCCTGGCCATTTCCCTTTACTGAATGATAAAGCTGTGTGGCACTGGGAGAAGGAGTAGTCCTCAGACAGAAGGACTGGAGGTGTGCTGCCCACTCCCCCCCCCACTGAGGGATTTGAGATAACCTAGATGTTACTACTTTCCATGCTCCACCTGGGGCTGGAAGAACAAGAGAGCCGAAAAGAGTGTGAGGGGACAGACCAGAGGGGTACCTGATGACTGAGGTAGAGCAAGGAGAGGAGGATATAGAAGGGGAAGATTACTGGAAATAAGGGAGGTCTGAGGTAAAAGATGAGGAGTTTCTGATAGGGCTGGATGACTATGACAGTTTCTGATAGGGCTGGATGACTATGACAGATCTATGGACAGTTGAAAGAGTTAGAATGAAAAGAAATAGATAGTGGACAAGAGTACAGCATCAGTCCAGATAGACAAGGAGATAAGAGAGAGAGAGAGAGAAGAGAGAATCAGAAATGAGAAGGGCGGGATAAGAGTTCTGTTGGGAAGAGGAAGAACTGGTGGAGTGGACTGTATTTTTTTACATTAGGAAAGCAGAACTGGAGATTAAAAATAGGCAGATAAGGACCTTCAGTTACTGAGGGAGGCCAACAGAGTGGCACACCATCCTTGCTGTGGTCATGATTTGCCCCCAAATGGGACTACCAATGCAGAAGCCAAATAATCACAAGTGGTTTGGGAAGAGCCCACACAACTGAACTCTTATGTTTCTTCACTCAGAGGACTGTTAAGCCTTTGTTAAGTGATCCTGCCAGACTTTCAGAAGTTGTGATGAATGACACAGAGTTACTTATTAATATACTATTGTTACATCCTAGCATTTCCTCCCCTCTTAATGCTAACCAAACTGGGGAACTGTGGGACATCAAGTCTCAACCCACTGACAGGCAGCCTGTCCTGCAGCCTTTACACTAGTGTGATGCCCTTGGATGTATCAGAGGGAATTAGGCTGAAGCAAGTATTGAACTCAAGTTCCATTGACAGTCCATTCAGCTTTGGTGTATAGAATGGGGACAGTGTTTCTTTCAGACAACTTGCTCGGGAGGGGGTACTTCAGAGGTTTGTGGGTGGTGGGGTAAATATTTTTAATTTGCTTTAACGTTGCTCTGATTTTCCCAGGTGTGGTGGTGGATTTGCTCTTGCTGAGTATTTGTTTTCCTCTCTTTCCTCTGCTGGTGGCAGATGTTTGCTTACTGTTAATCTGTTGGTTGCAAAGTATGAGTGCAGTAATGAAAGCAACTTACCTATGTCTGTAATATAAAGCAATTGTAAGTTAAGAAATGCTTTCTGTTCTTTCTCCTACAAATGCAGGAGTTAATTATTGAGACTTCAAGTGCCAGTTAATGAGAAAGGAGTGGATCCTGGAGAACATGTAGCCATATTACTGCATAGCAAAGAAGGAATTTTACAAGAAATTCAAAATTCTGCATTTATTTCTTTATTTATTTGGATTCAAACTTACAGAATCACCAAAGTGACATGGCTATTGTTGCCTGCTGGGAAATTATAGGAATTCTGTTCCAAAAAATGTAACTTTTCAAAACATAGCAGAGAAAGCTTTGGCTGCAGTCAAGATATTTGCTAAGTATAAGGGAATATCACTGCCTCTTTCACCTGCCTTTCTAAAGGGGCAGGTGAAGTGGTGATTTCAGACAGTTCACCTGTGGTACCTT
The DNA here is from genome assembly GCA_029282475.1 of Phrynocephalus forsythii. Lineage (NCBI taxonomy): Eukaryota > Metazoa > Chordata > Lepidosauria > Squamata > Agamidae > Phrynocephalus > Phrynocephalus forsythii. Next base: position 36,588,077 of record JAPFRF010000010.1, read on the forward strand.
TGGTCTACATGGAGTCATTTTTCTGCTGCAGAAAATGCAAAAGTTGTTCTTTTGAATGTTGGAGGACCGAAGAGAGTCACCCAACCCTTCCCTCTTCCTCTCACATCTAAAGCCACCATCAAGATTATCAGCAGGTGTTTTCTCATGGGGAGGCACATGTAAGTCACCTGATTTTCTTCTGTAGTGCATACCACTGCAACCCATTTATTATTACATTTAGTATTTAAATTATTAAAGTTAACCTCCTCTCCCCTATTCGTCTTCTTGCAGACACCCATGACCCTCAGGTATCAGAAACCTTCATATGGGCGGGGGATGCTTGCGCGCGCCCGCGCCTATGGCCACCCCGGGAGAGGTTGCACCCCGAGGTTTGCCCCGAACGGGATCTGTGTGCAATGTCACAGAGGAGAATGCAGGTGCAACTCAGGCGGCTGCACGTGATCCAAGCGAGGCGCTCTCCCTTGCAAAGGATCTCGCCGGGTTGCAATCTTATTTTATTTTTTTGCGGAGCGTGGGGGGAAAGCAAGGTAGTTTTGCTCCCCCCCCACCCCGCCTCTTCCGCCGGCAGTAATAAATAAACCCAAGGCGAGCCTTGCCCCTACTTCAGCGACTTCGCTTCTGTCACGCGTCAAGAGGCAAGATTCCCACGAGGGAGGGAACCCGAGTCGTGTCGCTCGCGTGCTCGCCCTAAGTCCGCCGCGGCTGGTAAGTCCCCTCAGGAGAGCGCCAGCGACCGCGGAACTTTCCCCCTCAGAATTGTGCCAGGGCAACCCCTCCGCTTCCCTGGCTGGAAGAGGCCCGCGGGGTGCGTGGGTGGGTGTGAAGGGCCGCTCCGGGGAGCTCTCTGTGTGTCTTCTGCTCAATTCTCCCCTCCTGCCCCCCCACCCCGCCGCCGTCCAGCTGCCGGAGCAGCACGAGCCACGCTGGCGGCGGCGGCGGCGGCGAGTGCGTGCGCCCGTGTCGTGTGGCCGAAGGCAGGGCTATCGCCGCCGCCGCCGCCGCCGCCGCCAAGACTCCTGCCGCAGCAGCTGGGTCGAGCCGCCAGGCTGCGCTCTCGGGCCGGCTGGGCTCCTCCTGGCGGCGTCCCCGGGCTGCCGGGACTCCGGAGCGACATAGCCTCCCGGGGAGCGGGCGGTTGCAAGCGGGCGGTCCCGGGACAGCAGCGCTTGCTGCAGCGGGAGGAGCCGGAGCGGCTCGCTGCTGCAGCGGGAGCCGCCCCGGCTCGGTGCTCCGCTTGGCCGGGCTGCGGAGGCAGCACCTGGCGCCCCATCGAGGTGGAAGAGGGAGGAAGGGCGGGCGGGCGGGCGGGCGCGGGGTGGGGTGGGGTGGGGGGCGGCGGCGTTGGACTTTGGCGGCCAGAGGCCGGCTGCCGCGGAACCGCCACCGCCACCGCCGCCGCCCGAGGTGCCCGCGCAGTTCTCCTCCCGGTGCCCGGCATGACTTGCAAGGGCTCATCGAGCTGGGGGCTTTGGGTGGCCCCTTTAGCGGCGTTGCTGTCTCTACGAGGTAAGGAACGGCGCCTTCTGTGGAGCGCTGGGGAGGTGGGCAACCCGGGGGGCTGCAGGGGCGACCGAACAGCAGCCAGCAGTGCAGGATCACCATTCATCCTTGGCCAGGCGCGCGCAGCCCTCCTCCCTGCGCCGGATCCGAACTCCCAACTTTGGCACCCGGGAGCGCGCTAACGCTGGGCACGAGTCGGAGCCCTCGCTCAGGTGTTGCGTGCGCCTGGGCGGCTTGTGCTGACTCAAGCAAAGTTACAATCAAGTCCCAGAGCTGCCCCCCCCCCATGCACACCTCCCAATTTTCACTATATCGCCCCGAGCGGCCCGATTCTTTTCCGAGATCACCCGACCTCCCTTTTCGCAACCCTCTGCAGAGGAAAAGCCTAGTACTGTAGAACGATGGAAGAAGATATACAGGGTGTACGTGTGGGCATGTGTGCTGCTGCTTGTGCCTTGGGTTTGGTGTGTGTGTGTGTGTGGGGGAGAAGTCCCTTCTGATTTTGTGATCTTTGAAGATCAGCAGTGAGTCCTGATTTTATGATAGGCATGGCAACTGGGAGTGCCTTATTCTCCTTGTGCAGTCTTTTGAAGACAAATGTAAGGCTTGGCGGAGCTGACTCCTTGTTTTAGGAGTTAACGCTGCATGTTTCTTTGGGGGGGGGGTTCAGTAACACCTTTATGCAAGTCGTTTATGTACAAAATGGTTTACTCTTAAAAAACCAGGCAAGATGGAAACTGTATTTAAGTTTTTAAAATATTGCTTTGCTATGACCATGGATAATTTCCCCAACGTTATGCACCATGCAGGAGGGTTGCCTGGAGTAATGAAGGGATTCCTCCCAAATATCCCTTACTATTTTCATTAGTAATGGAGCTAATTACAGTACATAGATTTTGTTGCCTGCTTATTACTGTAATTCGTTTGCCTTGGATCTGTAATGGGTTGGAGTTCCTTTAACTTTCAGGTATTCTCTTGCACTCTGTTTTCTTCCTCTGAAAGTGTGCAGAAAAGTTTGATGTAGGAAAACTTTCATCAGTACCAAAGGACTGAAATGTATTCAGCATAATCCTGTACCTGTCGGAGAACCATGTCCCTTAGAGTTCACTGAGGGTTATTCTCAAATAAGATTTTGGCCTACAATACTTATATTTGAAGCCAGATTAGATCTAATTGTTATCTTAGCTTTCTGTAGTGCTTTTATGCTAATTGTTTCTGTTTTACTGTGGAAGAATCTTTTTGGCATACTCATTCAAAAATGGTTTTCATACAGTGGAGTAACTGTTTCTGCATAATCCTTGTTAAACCCTCTGTAATCGCAGGTTCCAACATTGGCATGCTTGTGGAATTAAGATGTGTTCTGTTTGATATGGGCGGCAGCTCCTATGCTGCTGAAAGGAGAGAAATGAATCCAGCATCTTTGGTCTTTTATTGTAGAAAAAAATCAATTGGGTTATGTTGGAGTATGATTTGTTTCTCAACATTTTGCACAGGAAATACAGGTGGATTTCAGTTTGTTTAGGAAGCATGGTTTCCTTGCAGTGAATGTGCCTGTAAACTACCCAAGAACAGAGCTATAATATTCATTTGGAAGCAAATTACTGAATCTGGGTGGTTTAGCTTTGGGTAAGAATGGTTAGATCAGCCTGTAATGTTTACATTGGCTCAATATATCAAGACTGGGAAGTTGTCTTTGCTGGAATTGCAGAGGTACCTTCATTGCAATACTGTTTTTAAAATTAAAAGTCTTGACAACTTTATGGACATCCATAATTTTTGTACATTTTACAGAAACTGTAGTATATCAATGCTGCTGTTATGTTGGTTTGTACCCTTGAAATATTAAGTTATAGTTACCGTGTTCTTAAGATCTATGAGAGATTAATTATTTTTGTCTTGCTAACTTTTAAAAGTCACACAGGGAGTTTTAGCAAGCAAAAAACTAACATGAGAGAGAAAAGGTTTTGGCCTCTTTTCTCTTCTTATTCTCTCTGTGTGTACTTTCATTATGTTACTTGTTTGGCTGGCTTTTTTGTTCTTGCAGGTAAGAACTGAACATTTCACAATTTTTTCACCAATTGAATGAGATTACAAGTCTTTTGTTCATTTCTTCAGTTAATGGAACTCTTTTTGCAAAAGGTTTGTGGAAGTGTGTGATGGTGGTGGTGGTTGATTTTCGGCAAGAACCTTATATTTACTCAAAATGGTGTTATTGCAGAAAGTGCAATGGCTTTCTCCCTGCTGCAAATTACAAAAAGACCTACCGGCAAAGATTACAATATGGTGGTGTTCCCTGTGCAACAAAGGTGAGGAGCATCACGCCAAGGAACACATTCAGTCAACCTGGAGTCCCAAGGCTGGTTCTGAGAGGTTTCTCAGAGGGCCATTCCTCATCTATATGATGCCATCATAGGGTGGCTGCTCAGTATTTGTGGAATTTCCCCATTTTGAAGTATTGAATCCTCTCTCCTAGTTGCTAGTAATAAGGGCTTTGTGGTAAACTATGCTGGTCTATTTGATCTCACTTGGCTTCTACCACTGTTGGAATGTAGCCTCCAAGGACTTACTTGGAATTCAGTCGGGCCCTCGAAGTTAAGGAGGGTTTCCTGCCCTTGCTGCATACACAGAAGAGGATGTTCCTGCTTCACATAAGAAGGTGGGGTACCCAAATATCCTGCCAGTAACTATTGTCATGGATCTGTTTAGGATCTTCAAAACAACAAGGGGGTGAATGAGAAAGGGAAATGCCTTTAAAACATGGCGGGGACCATGAGTTTTCAGTATGACATTGAAAGGCTCACCTAACATGCCATTGCTTTTAAAGCGGTTCAGGTCCTACTCCTACAGGTAAGATTTGGCATTACTTTGGGACTTGCAGTGTCCCTTACTATTTGGATCATCCATTTTAAAAGGAAGGAGTGTTTCCACTTCAATCAAAGCTTTCCAAGCCATTATTCATCACAGTGCAGCAGAACAGATTTATACTTCCTTTTGTCTCTGTAAGCTACTCTCTCAATGCCTGTATCAGTGGGAAAAATAATTACATGTTCTCAAGGTTTTTTTTTGGGTCTAAGATTTTCTAATTATAAACCATTGCATTCAGAATGACAGAGGGATCTGTGTGCCAGATCTAGGCTTCTGATGCATCTGTAGTGTCTAGATTTATTCTCCATTTCAGCAGTCATCATTTGGAAATCCAGACCCATGTTGTAAAGTAATACCACACTGACCCATATTTACATATTGGCAATTTCTTATCCTCTTTGGCCCTTCCCTTCCTTAAAAGTGTGCATGTCTGCATTGAGGGTAGAACAGACATAGGCATACAACCTTCCATGTAAATGAATTATGAAAATTTACCAGTATCTCATTTTAGAACAAATCAGAAAGAGTAAAAATATTCAGATACAGTAATATGAGTTGTTGGCAATTAAAAATGCTGTACAATATCATATTGCAGTGTGCTGCTTTGAAGATTTTTGCATTACATTCCTCTTATATTTCTCATGCTTCTTTTTTCAGCAAGGATGTTAGGTTCACAATGTAAACCTTATGTGGCCAGTCCCCCATATATATATATATATATATAAACAATTTGATAGTTCAGCATGATTACATTAAACAAAATTAACAAGAAGCAGGAAAATAGATTAAACAGGCAGATTTAAACTTGGTGCAGCAGTCGAGAACCCATTGCCCTTTAAAAGGAGGATACTCCATAACTGAGAAGTCAATGCAGAGAAGGCCCTTTTCGTTTGCCAGTACATTGATCTCACTTGCAGGACACAGAGTCAGGGTCTCCTCGGTAAACTTCAGGGTAAGATATGACAAAGGCACTACACCAAGGGCGTCCAAACTTCAGCCCTCCTGATTAGAGATGGGCACAAATAGAAAAAATGGAGTTTCATTTGTCGTTTAAATTTCAGTTCATTTCAGGAAAATTTTTTAAAAATTTGTTTTCAGATTTAAACTTGGTGTTACCATTTCATTACCATTTATTCCAATTTTAATGATTTTTTTAGCATTTAAAGCCGCTAACTTCTTTGCAGTAAGTCACATGCAGAAAAGGCCCGTTTCTGTTCGTTTGCCAGTTCATTTTAGGGACAAATTTCATTTGTCATTTCATTTCGTTGCATAATGAAACAAAGAGTCAGGTTCTCCTCAGTCCTGATGTTTTGGACCACAACTCCCAGAATTCCAAGCCTGTATTTCTAATGGCAAAGGACTGTGGGAGTTGTGGTCCAAAACATCTGGAGGGCCAAACTTTGGACACCACTGCACTACAGTTTCTGCAGGATTTCATCTGTGTGCTCAGGGATTGAAAATATAATAGTTTCATTTATTCTCCACCAATCCAGGTGGGCGGTTTCTGTCCTGAACTTCGTGCCTGGGCCAGATAATGGACTGGATGAAATTTTCAATCCAGACAAGACGGAAGTTGTTTGGCTGCTTTTGTTACTTCCCTTTTGGATTTGCATTTCAGGATCCGCATTTATTCTGGACCTGGTCTAACTTTAATGATTTTTTTTCAGCAAAATTAAAGCTCCGCCCCTACCTAGACTTCATGACAGTAATGCGCTGGTAACATCCCGAAACATTACTGCAATGACCTTTGAAAAATCCGGCGATTGCAAGTGGTTCAGAATCGTGCAGCGCGGCTGGTGAGTGGTGGGGCCGCCAGAGATCACATCACAATTTCACGTAACCTGCATTGGTTACAGTTGCTGCCCGATTTGCTTGTCTTGACATATAAAGCCCTAAACGGCTTGGGACCTAGATACCTGAAGGACCGCCTCCTTCCATAACGAACCTAAATTAAGATCTAGCCAGGGGGCCCTCTCTGAAAGAGCCATCCCTCAAGGAGGTGAGAGGGATGGCTGATGTTTCTCGGCAGCTGCCCACAATGCCCTCCCAAGTGAGATCCGCCTCGCAAGCCTGGTAAAAACCTTCCTTTCCAGAAGTTTTTAATGGCAAAGGACTGGGGTCCTTTGATGGCAATTTTAGTGATGATTTTAGTATAAGGTTTTGCTGTTGTTTTAATTATTTATTGATATTTTATGTCTTAACTGTTTTAATTCAGGATTTCATCTGTGTGACCTTTGGGTATTGGGCTAATATAAAAATAAAATAAATAAATAAATAAATATTAGAGGTTGGCATGAAGCAATTTGGCCTTCTCTGTCCAAATTTGTATGTGCAGCACCACAAGTACAGCCAGGATTCCCCAGTCCCAATCTACTCCTTTTCAGAGACTTCCTCCAGGGAGCCTCTCAACACCCCTTCCATTTTGAAGTCAGGATTCCCCTGCCATGACACAGGCTAAACATTTTTTTCTTGTTTTCCTCCTCTATATACTAGGTACATCTTATGGTTGGGTGTGTCATAGAGCGAAAAATACAATATTATTTATTTATTTATTTATTTATTTATTTATTTATTTATTTACCACCACCACCACCTTAGTGCTAACTAAAGCAAAGCAAAGTGTTCTGCTTATATACTACCACATAGTGCTTAAATCACTCTCTGGCAGGTTTAAAACTTAATTATAAGCCATTATAAATTGACACCCCTCACCAGCGAGCTGTGTACTCATTTTACCAACATCAGAAGGATAGAAAGCTGAGTCAACCATGAGCCATCTACCAGGGTTTGAACCCTAGCTTGTAAACACAGTTTGGGCTGCAGTACAGTAATTTAACCACTGCTCCGTGGTAGTTAGACTACATAGTTATAGTAATAATCATAGTTAATGATAGTTATACTATATAGTATAGTAAATGGAGCGAAAACCCCAGAAAAATATTTTAATATGCATGAGTATGCTATGTATAATATTTTCAGGCCATGGATAATTGAAACCACTGATACGGGGTTCTACTGTTGGAATGCTGTCAGTAAGGGCTCCTGGAGGAGAAATAATTATGTGGCTTCCTGTTATACAATAGGAAGCAGAGACACTTCACAGTCTGGTCTCTATTGGAATGAATAGATTTTTTTGGCTCCTTGGCCCTCATCTTAACCACTAGAGCAGTGGTTCTCAACCTGTGTGTCCCCAGATGTTCCTGGAGAGCAACTCCCAGAAGCCTCCACCACTCACTGTGCTGGATGGGATTTCTGGGAGTTGCAGTCCAGGAACATCTGGGGACCCACAGGTTGAGAACTACTGCACTAGAGAATATTTTACAATTTAGGGCAAAATAAGCAGTATTCCCCATGCTACCCCTTATGGGATATTTACTGTAGCTGTTCTTTTCTGTTTACTTACCTGTTTGACAAAATTCTACTATAATACATATTAAAAATAGTATGCAAGAGTGCTTGTAAAAACAGCTTCTCTCAAGGAGAATTGTGGCACAACATATTTGGAGTCCCTCGGAGCCATAAAGTAGCTTTCCTTGTTTTGAAAGACACATTTATGCTTCTGAATAGCAGTAAGTTGTGGTTTTGGTGCTTGCTGTTGATGCTGTTGCCTCAGGGTGCTTACATGGTCGTACATTTTTGTACCCTGAAAATGGCTTAAAAGCTTTGCATAGGACCAGATTTGCATGTTGGAGCTGTATTTCAGGAAGTGAATTTCTCTTGTTGGGAGTTAGAGTAGGTATTTCCCTTAGAAGCAGCTAAGACTCTACAGTATGACCCCTGCATCCGCTCATTCACCAACTGTGGATTCAGTTATCCATGGTTGGTGATCAGTGGGGAGCGGGGCAAGGAGGGGAAAATTAAAAATAAAACTTACTGCTGCAGATGCCTGCTCCCCTTCTCCTTGCTGCCACTGCTGTAGGCCAGCCAGGCACCCTCTGGAGGGGTGGGGTGGGGACTCACCCAGCTGGCCAAATGGCATTTGAAGTTCCTGGTTGGGTCCCAGGTGGTGGAAGTTGTGAACTTCCCACCCAAAACTTCTGATCTGCCGTCCAGGACCTACGGGGAAAATTCAAAGGCCAGTTGGCCAGTCAGGTCTTTAAAGTCCCCACTTCACCTCTCCGGTGGGTGCCTGCCTGGTGAGGAGGAGGGCTGTGGGCATTAGGGCGGTAAGTTTTATTTTTAATTCCCCCCCTCCTTACCGCTGCCAAGGGCTAGCCAGGCACTCTCTGGAGGGGCAGGGTGTCCACCACACCTCCGGACGGTGCTTGGCTGGCCTGTGGCGGCAATGGCAGCAAGGAGGGAAAAAGCAGAGCAAAGCAAAGTGGTCTGCTTATATACCGCCCTATATCATTTCAAGTAGTCTCTGGGCAGTTTACAGTTTTTTTAATTACAGTATGCAGGCTACACATTGCCCCCCCCCCAGCAAGCTGGGTACTCATTTTACCGACCTCGGAAGGATGGAAGGCTGAGTCAGCCATGAGCCTGCTACCTGGGATTGAACCCCAGGTCGTGAGCACAGTTTTACCTGCAGTACAGGCATTTAACCACTGTGCCATGAGGCTCTTAGTTTTTTTCTCATTTAAAATCCTTGTCGCAGTGGACAGTGGAGCCCAGTGGCGGGGAGAAAGGGGAAAAAAAACTTTCTTCTCTCCTTGCCATTTGTGAGGTGTCGGGGGCAAAAGCCTTTGCCTCCCCCCCCCATCACTGCTGTCAACCGATCTTGTTCTAGAACTGCAGATTTGGAAGGGACCCTATGGATCATTGAGAGCTGCCCTTGTCAAGAAGGCCCAGTGGATAAATAATCAAACTTCCAATCTCAGCGTCTGCAGCCAGAGATGCCTGAAACCATTGAGCAGTCCAGCTCTAGCCTATGCATTGTGTCGTTCCTTAGCTCCATGCTAAATTTTATGATTTTACCATGATACATCATGCTCTTAGTCAGTGCAAAATAGTTTACAACTTGCTTTCGAATATAGTTTCTATGTGTAAACTTGTCACTTTTGCTTTGGTGACTGATCATACCTATTTTGGTTTCACACACACCCCATACCCATCTGTTCAGTTTTTGGAGTTCTGAAAGCACAACAATGGCCTTCTGACCATGGTAATTAGAAATACAATAAATAAAACAATTCACTAGCTTTACTTCTTGTTCCCTGTTCTCCCTCTGTCTCTTTCGTGCACATGAGTACAGCCCGTGTTGTACAGTATTCCTGAGGTGAAGTAGGTTGCTACGTAGAAGATTGAGGTCCTGGGCTTCCAAGGTAGCATTTTCAGAAGTGCTACCTGTTCCTCGTGCAGGTCCCGCCAGGCAGGCAGAACTCAGAAGCCTCAATGCGTGGATGAGGTGATGGTGTCGAGAGGAGGGCTTTAGATTTGTCAGGAACTGGAGAACATTTTGGGACAAGCCAAACCTGTTCAGGAGGGATGGGTTGCACTTGAATCATGATGGGACCAGATTGCTGGCACTCAACCTCAAAAAGGCAGCAGAGCAGCTTTTAAACTGATAACTGGGGGAAAGCCGACAGGAGCTGTGTGGCATCCGGTTCGGAACACCTCATCCTCGGGGAATGAGGTTGGAGAGGGTAGAGAATCACATAGAGATGACATAGCAAGTATTAACACTGGCAGAATAGCGGAATGTGACAGTTCGTCTACTGAAAATAAAAGCTGTGGGGGGAGAAGAACAAGGCAGCAGCTGTTGCGGGACCCACTGTACAAGTGCTTCTACGCCAATGCTCGAAGCCTCCGAGCAAACATGGGAGAACTTGAACATCTGGCAGCTAGGGATAACATTGATATAATAGCCATAACAGAAACCTGGTGGAATGTGGAGTACCAGTGGGACACAGCAATCCCAGGCTATAAACTCTATAGAAGGGATAGAGAGGGGCGGGTTGGAGGAGGAGTGGCCATCTATGTCAAAGAAGGCATAAAATCCAGCAGAATGGAGATTGACAGAGGGTCTGACTCCACCATAGAATCACTCTGGGTTAAACTACCAGGTCCAAAGAGTGATGTGATAGTTGGAGTATTCTATCGTCCACCAGATCAAAAACTTGAGGGGGACCTTGAAATGAGGAGAGAAATCATGGAGGTGGCTAAGAGGGATAGGATAGTAATCATGGGGGACTTTAATTATCCCCACATTGACTGGGACAATGCGAGCTCTGGGCAAGAAAGAGAAACTGGGTTTCTCGACTTGCTGAATGACTATGCCTTAGAGCAACTTGTCATGGAGCCCACCCGAGAACAGGCAACTCTAGATCTAATATTGTGTGATACTCAGGACCTCGTCAGGGATGTGAATGTCACTGAGCCTCTGGGGAACAGTGACCATGCTGCAATTACCTTTGCCATGCATGTCGGAGGAAGAGTGTCAACCAAATCAGACATAAAAACCCTTGATTTTCGAAGGGCAAACTTCCCTCAGATGAGGAAACTAGTTAGAGAGAAACTGAAGGGGAGGGTTAGAAGAATCCAATCTCTTCAGAGTGCATGGAGCCTGTTTAAAACAACAATAATAGAGGCCCAGCACAAGTGCATACCACAAAGAAAGAAGAGCTCATTTAAGTCCAAGAGGACACCGGCATGGTTAACGAGTGGAGTTAGAGAGGCTTTAAAGCACAAGGAGAGGTCCTTCTGTAAATGGAAATCCTCCCCAAATGAGGAAAATAAAAAGGAACACAAACTCTGGCAAAAGAAATGTAAAAAGATGATAAGGGAGGCAAAGAAAGACTTTGAGGAACGCATGGCTAGCAATATAAAGGGTAATAATAAAAGCTTCTTTAAATATGTTAGAAGTAGAAAACCTGCCAGAGAATCAATTGGGCCTCTGGATGGTGAGGGAGGAAAAGGGGAGGTTAAGGAGGACTTGGACATTGCAGAGAAATTGAACGAGTTCTTTGCGTCTGTCTTCACGACAGAGGACCTTGAGCGGATTCCGCTGCCTGAGCCGCCCCTCTTGACTAAAGAATTAAATCAAATACAGGTTAAAAGAGAGGAGGTTTTAGGACTAATTGATAAATTGAGGATTAACAAGTCACCGGGCCCAGATGCCATCCACCCAAGGGTTATTAGGGAACTGAGAAATGAAATTGCAGATCTCTTAACGGTTATATGCAACTTGTCTCTTAAAACGGCCACAGTGCCGGAGGACTGGAGGATAGCAGATGTCACACCAATTTTTAAAAAAGGAAGGAGGGGGGACCCAGGAAACTACAGGCCTGTTAGCCTTACATCTGTCCCAGGGAAGATGGTGGAAGGCCTCATCCAAGAGAAAATCTTAAACACATAAAAGAACAAACCTTGCTGAGAGAAAATCAGCATGGCTTCTGTAAGGGTAAATCTTGTCTTACAAACCTTTTAGAATTTTTTGAAAAGGTCAACAGGCACGTGGATTTGGGTGAACCGGTGGATATAGTCTATCTGGATTTTCAAAAGGCTTTTGACACAGTCCCTCACCAAAGGCTACTGAGAAAATTGCATAGTCAGGGGATAAGAGGGAGGTCCTCTTATGGATTGAGAACTGGTTGAGATCCCGGAAACAAAGAGTAGGTGTCAATGGGAAATTTTCACAATGGAGAGAAGTGAAAAGCGGTGTGCCCCAGGGCTCTGTCCTGGGACCGGTGCTTTTCATTCTGTTCATAAATGACCTGGAGACAGGGATAAACAGTGAGGTGGCCAAGTTTGCAGATGACACAATAGTAAGGCCCCACCTGGAGTATTGTGTACAATTCTGGTCACCGCATCTCAAGAAAGACATAGTGGAACTGGAAAAGGTGCAGAAGAGAGCGACTAAAATGATTACTGGGCTGGGGCACCTCCCTTATGAAGAAAGGCTAAAACAATTGGGCCTCTTTAGTCTGGAAAAAAGGCGCTTGAGGGGGGATATGATTGAGACATACAAAATAATGCAGGGTATGAGTAAAGTGGATAGAGGGAAGCTCTTCTTCCTCTCTCAAAATACCAGAACTAGGGGACATACACTCAAATTGAGTGCTGGGAGAGTAAGAACTGACAAAAGAAAATATTTTTTCACCCAGCGCGTTGTAAGTCTATGGAACTCCCTGCCACAGGATGTGGTGATGGCATCTGGCCTGGATGCCTTCAAAAGGGGATTGGACAGATTCCTAGAGGAAAAGTCCATCACGGGTTACAAACCATGATGTAGATGTGTAATCTCTAGGCTTTAAACCAGGGTACTTCAAGGGCCAGATGCAGGGGAGTGGTATCAGGAGACAGATATCTAGTCTCATGCTCTTCCAGAGGCATTTGGTGGGGCCGCTGTGAGATACAGGAAGCTGGACTAAATGGGCCTTTGGCCTGATCCAGCATGGCTCTTCTTATGTTCTTATGTTCTTATGTAGGCAAAGTGAGGGCTAGGGCCCACGTGCAATCCCTGCTTCTGTTCCTCCCCCCATATATAAACTATGGTTTAAAGCACTTCCCCGCTTCCCAGAAGCTCTTGATCCACCAAAAATGGAACCAGAAGTGGACTTCTATCTTAATTTGGTTTTTATTTTTCATAATTATCAGTGATTTGCAGTTCGTGTAGCTCCTGGTGATAGAAAACTGGCCTACAAAACCATTGCCTGCCCTTCTTGTTGAAGGATATATTGATGGCCTTGGCTAGTGACTGCATGCCCCTGTGTTTCTGTTCCATATTTGTCTCTATAATTTTAAGATGTTTTTATGTAGAGATGTAAAATTTCCGGAAATTTTAAAGCTTGGAACCCCCCCTGGCTTTTTTTCCTGTCTCCCCCCCCCAGGGTGGGGTGGGGTGGGACAGAAATTTTCAGAAAATATGAAAAAATGCTACATTAAAACTTCCCCACCCCTTTTACAGCTTGAAAATCATTCTGTCACTTAAGGAACATAAAATATAACTATGGACAAATTGACTTGGCATAAAACTATCACAACTAGCATATTAAAATATAGTTTATACAAATAATCATTACAAACAGAATTGTAACAAATAGAGTAACAATCCTCCTCTTTGTTTACTAGTTTATGTGGAACAAAAAACCTCTACAAAACATTTTTTAAAAAAATCTAAAATTAACAATTATTCATATTTCGTCTCCATTCTCATTATCATAAAAAGAATTGAAGAGGTGGGAAGTGTATAGAAGGGAGTGCTAGTGAAGAGGACAGAAGAGAACCAAACATAAACACCCACATGCAAAAACAAAAGTGAACCTTTTTCTTTTTCTTGTGACAATAGCAGCACCTCCTAAGGGAAGAAATACATCTTGTTCTTGCACTGGAGAGTTCAGTTTATAATAGGGATGGGCACAAAACAAAAAATTGAATGCTGTTTTGTTGTTTCATTAGCTAATGAAATGAAACAAAATGAGGAAGCAGCATTTTGTTGCAGATGAAACAAAATGGTGGGGTTTTTTCATTTGAAACCAACTGTTTTGTTTCACTCTAAAACGGCTCCCTTACCTGCTGGGCTCACAATGAGCCACCACAGCTGCTGCCACTGGAGCCCATGAGGTGGAGGTGGAGGTGGAGGTGGAGGTGGTGGGCTTCCCGGCTGGGAAGGAGCCTCAGCTGCTGCCACCTAGGAGGGGAAGGAGGAACATGTGGGTCCCTGCACCACTTAGTGGCTAAGAGGCTGTTTCGTTGTGTTACATTTTGTTTTGTACGATTTTAAAAAAATCATAAAAAATGAAACGGGGGTGGGCACAAAATGGAAAAAATGTGTTTCATTTCATTTTGTGCGAAACACTATTTTTTTCCATTTTGTGCTCATCCCTAGTTTGTAACCTAGAACTTGCTTGCCCTCAGTGCACAAAAATTAGAATAATCTGATAGTATGCCTATTATTAAGAAATTATTTGGAAAATATTTGAACACCCTCTCTTAAACTATTTTATTCATCATGTTAAAATAAAACATTCCATAATAATTTCTTCTTTCTCTTTTTCAATTTTTCCAATTTTTCGGAAAAAAGCAAAAAAGGCTTCAGGGAAAAAAACCAGGAAAAAACTTTTTTCCTGATTTTTTTTTTTTGGGGGGGGGTTCCCCGGCCTTCTTCGCATCTCTATATCTATGTAACAAGTTGAAGGCCATAGAAGTTTGGAAATGTATCTGTTAATCCATATCTTGTTGAGGTGATTGGGCTGGGATTCCATGCATACCCACATGTTTTAAGATGCATGCCCATGTGTAATGTATGTGTCTAGAAAATTCTGGTTCATGCAGACTAAGAGTGCTCAGAAGAGACAGAGAAAGGAAGACACATAATATCCTTCAACATATAGCTATGCAATAATGCCGTCATTCCAATGTTCAAATCTCAGTATTAGGATTGAAAGGATTTTTATATTATAGGTTTTCACTCATATTATGAATACATAATACATAAATAAGGTGTAATTGGTTTAATAATCCAATTGGGACCATTGGATGATGCTTCTTTTTAGACAATGACTTACAGCTGAGGAATCTCCTAAGATCTAGAGCTTGTGTTGGATTTTGGAAAGTTCATTAATCACATTTGTTAGTACTTTTAGTAAATACCCAGCATCTCTGATAGAATAAAAGTAAGAATTACTTCATCATAAAGAAACCCACCTAAAGCTAACAGTACTATATGATACCTGTTAGTAGCATTATGACAAATACATCTTGCTGATTCTTACTTGCATTTGGAAAATACTACAGCTTTTCCCTGACTGGTTGCTGAAGAAATTTTGTTTAGCTTTCCAGCAACTGATCCAAGAAGCAGTTCTTTTAATAAATGATCATGGTTCTTACGTGGTGTGACCTTTGGTATACATATCTTAGACTGATGTCTCTCATTCTATTCAACCTCAGTAACATCTCCTGAGGACTAGAGTTGTTTTCTGATCGAGTACAGTTTTATGTGTGTATGTCTGGCCCAGATATTTTATTATGTGTGACAAAAAGATGATTCCTATTCCAATTACACATACTGGATAAACTGGCAGTTTAACAATGTGATGTGCATTCATCCAGAGGCATGTAGGTCAACACACTGGCGAATGAGGGTTATTTATTTATTTTATTATTTTATTATTTTAGAGTATTTCAGTTTCAGTTTCAGTTGTCCTGTGAAATGAAGACCTGCAAGTTTGTGTCAGCGTTGACTGGTTGGCAAGGGGAGTGGGGGAGAAAAGTATGTATTCATTGATAGACCAAACTACCTGTGTTATCGTTCTGGGAAAGACTATCCAAAGCCATAAAATACTCTCTCCTGATCATGGTTGCAATTAGGGGTGGGGGGCATTTACCCTGAATGCCATGCTGAGGGGTGCACCAAAATGACAAAATATTTACTATTCTGTACCCCCTGCTTGGCAGGATGCACAGAATTCATGTTTGCCCTGGATGACACAGACTGTAGTTGTGGCCCTGCCCCCGATATCAAGTGAATTGAGAACTGATTTCAGCTGGAAACTACAGAGGGAAAGAGTGATATTACTTTGAGTAAAGTTACTTCCTTCTGGAAGATTTCTGGTGATTTGGGACCTAATTGGTGCAATCCCCTTGAATGGTCTGGAAAGTGGATAATGTGTGTAAAAATTGTATGGGAGAAAAAATTAGTTTAGCCTAGTTTCTTTAAGGAGAATGTAGTCTCACCTGCTGTCTTGCTACTTGATTTACTTCCGGTACATGCCCTGGAACTATGCTTTCATGTAAATAATTTAGGGTAGTTAGCATTATTATTTTTAGTTTGATCTAGAGATGTGCACAAAACAAAAATATAGTGTTCCATTTCATTTCGTTTCATTTCTCCTTTTGTTTCATTTCATTTCATTTTATTAGTAACAATTTTAATGAATTTTTAGAATGAAATGAAATGATTTATTAATGGCTCCTTGGGTCTTAGAAGCACCAAAATCATAGGGTAGCTTCTTTGGATTCTTCCCTACAAGCCCCTCAGATTTGGAGAGGTTTTGGGTTCAGGGGGCTAAGTTATTAAACTCCAAAGGGATTTAATATCTCCAATCATTTCATTCCTAGAGGAAAAAAATTGAGTTTCATTTTGTTTCGTAATGAAATGTGCCCTACCATTTCATTTCATAACAAAATGATATGTTATGTAACAAAATGAAAAAAACAGCATTTCAATTTTTCATTTTGTGTCTATATCTAGTGGAAATTGTTCTGAAATTGCCATTGCCTCCAGACTTTTCAGTGTGCATTTGTTTTATAACTTTTTGACTGTTTCTCAACTGTTTGGAATTAAGTTTTTGAAACAACTTGAACTTTATTTCTTTTGACTTTTTGCAACATCTATATAAAATAATAAAAAATTCACAGCAGTTTGAAAATTTTGGGACTAGAGGGTTGTGTAGTATTGAAAACAAGGCCTTTCTCATCCACAAATCATCACTTGATGATTTGTGAGTACAGTGGACCCTTGTATAACAAACAGCTTGTATAACATAAAATTTGTACAACATAAAAAATTCCAGAGATAGGGGAAATTTGCTTAACATAATCGCCTATGGGGAGAATCTGTACAACATAAAAATGGGATCACTCCATTTTCAATGCATTCCTATGGGAATTTGTATAAAGGAAAATTTGCTTAACATAATTTCATTTGGAACGAATTAATTCCTTTATTCAAGGTACCACTGTATATTAACATTTCTGCTATGGAAGGTTTTTATGCAATTCAAAGTATAGTTTTGGTTAACTTCCTGGTGCACTGTGGAATCTAGGTGGCTCAGGTACTGGGAAGAGGCTGGGAAAAATCCGTATCCAGCCCATATTCTGATTTATCCAATTTTTTTTTTGTATAACATCTCAGGTTAGTAAAGGTTGCCATATATTCAGAAATTTATCGTGTTTTATCTCTCCCCTGTATAGTTTAAACCTACTAGTCAGTTTTTCCATAATTGCAACTTCCCATATTCGGTTTACGAATTTTGTGAGTGAATGGTCCTGGGTATATTTCTAATCGCAAGTAATTTCCATTCTAGCCATGCCCATGCAAATTCCTATTAATTCTTTATTAGCTAGTTCTTTCATTTCCACCAGTAAATAATAAGAATAACAACATTTCATTTGAATCTATTTTCTGTTTAGTTAGTTTCTCTATCTAGTTAATAACTTTATTCCAGAATGTTTCTATATTTGGTTATGCCAACCACATATGCTCTAAAGAACCCTTAAACTTGCAATTATGCCAACATGCATCTGAGATCCTTCTGTTAATTTTATGCAATTTTGTGGGATAGAAATACTGTCTTTGCACTATCTTTAAAACTGTTTCCCTAGCTTTTGCTGAAATTGATTTGTAAGGGCACTCAGTCCAAATCCATACTTCGTTTGGAACAGTATTGTTTAAGTTTGTTTCCCAGATAATTTTAGACCCTAAACCTCTGGTAGATTCTTTGTCTATAATACATTTATACATTATTGAACTTCACCCCTTGTTTATATTCTTATCTTTTTCTACACAACATTGTTGAAACTAATGGGGCCTTGAGTTTGGTATAATTTCACTGCAAAATTTCTTATCTGTTTCAATTGTAGCCAATTAGTTTTAATTCCTCTTGTTCTCTGTTCTAATTGACTGATCGTTATTGGCTTCCCTGATTCAAATAAATCTCTAATTCTATAGAATCCAATCTCAGTCCTGTACCTCAATTGTTCAAATTTCTCTTGAGATTTAAAGTTAGGGTGTTCTAAGATGGGAAAGAGGGGTGATATGGGAGGAGCTAAAATTCTATATGCTTCTTCTGGGTTTGGTCACTCTTAAGTTGCTTTGTTGTAAAAACATATTCATTCATTATACTTATTTCTCCCTCTCCTTCAATCTTAACCCAATCAGGTACATTCTTCATCTGTATAAATTTGGACATTTGAGTGATTTGAACAGCTTCATAATATTTTAATAATTGTGGTATAGCCACATTTCTACATATAATTTTCTTAACACTCTAACAAAAATTTCCCCATGTTCATTTCCTTCATTAATTCTAACATATAAACCCACTCTGCTTTGTCAAATGCTTTGAGTCCATCTAGTGAGAGTATTGCAGGCTTCCTTCTGCTTTTATTTAATACTCTGCGGATTGCGTCCTGTGTCTGTCTACCAGGCATGAACCCATACTGGTCCCCATGAACATATTTATTAATAAAATTATTAGCCTTTTATCCAGTATTGTTGAAAAAAATCTTTTGATCCTGATTTTTCAGAGTTATGGGTCTATATGAAGCTGGATCCTGAGGGTCCTTCTCTGGTTTTCAAATGGTTATTATCCTAGCTGTTTCCTATGAGTTAGGAATTTCTTCCCCCTCCCCCAATATTGAATTAAACAAGTTTACTAAATGTCTTGATATATATGTTTGATAAAAATCAGATCTAAATCCATCACACCATGGTGCTTTTCCCTTCTCAAGATTTTTAATTACTGCTTTCACCTCTGATACTGTAAAATTTGATTTATTGGAAGCTGGTTTATAAAACTCTTGATATTTATATCTGTTTCTACTTCTGTCTCATACAGTTCTTTATAATTGTCCTTAAATGTTTTTAGTATCTGTTGTTGTGATGTTACTATTGTTTCCTCTTAAGTTCTTACTGATGCAATTGCCCTTTTAGTAGCTTTTTTTCTTAACTGAATGTGATAATTTAGTATTTTTATTTCCATACTCATAATAATTTCTTTTTAAATAATTCATCATTGTTTGGTTGCTACCTACATATAAAGCCTCTAATTCGGATATAACACTTTTTAGCTCCATTAGAATCTCCTTTGATTGACTTTTCTTATGACATCATGATAATTCCTTTATTTTATTTTCTATCTGTTCTTGTAACTTATTTCTTTTCTTTTTAATCCTAGATCCTTCCATAATAAATTTTCCTCTAAGAAATGCTTTCAGAGTGTCCCATAATACTGATGGTCTCATTCCTTCTATGTCATTCAATTTGTAGAAGGTTTTTATTTCCTCTTTTATTTTCCCTATAATTTCTTTATTTAAACAAATATTTGAACTTAATCTCCATATCCTTGGTTTTATCTGTACATTATTAGTCCAAGAAGCCTTAATTGGTGCATGGTCAGTAGTTATTATCGAATCAAAATATATTCTCTCCAAAAGAGGTGCTAATATATTTGAAATAAAAATATGACCTATTCTATAATAGGACATATTTTTGAAAACAATGTAAAATCCTTCTCTTTTGAATTTCAGTGTCTCCAACCATCTACTAGCCCTGCTTTCCTAATCATTTTATTTATTTTAATTCCATCGCTTATTAACTTTCTGTTTCTAGACGTATCCAGCTTCTAGTTTAAAATGCAGTTTGTATCCTCTTCTAGAATAACTCCCCCCCCAGGCAAAATCTTTGACCTTTCTTAGAAGAGTTTGCATAAAATCTGCTTGATTAGAATTAGGGGCATGATAGGACCCAATTGTCAATATTCTGTTCTCTAATTTCCTTCTCACTATAATATATCTACCATCAGGGTCTTTTGATGAATCAGATACTTCGAATTTTGAATCTTTCTGAGGATTATGGCCATACCTTTAGCTTTATTTTTTCCATTGGCTACATATTGATCACCTAAAATTGGGTGTCTAATAATGGTTCCCACCTGCTTTCTCTGATGTGTTTCTTGTAACAGAATAATATCCCCTCCCAATTTCTGTCTAGTTCGTATAACTCTGTATCTTTTCAGAGGGAAACACAGCCCGTTGGTATTATGAGAAATTATGTTGCCTTTCCAGCATGTCCTTTTCAGAATAATCAGTGCTGCAAATATTCCTCTGACTATTTTATACACATTAAAGCAGTGAAATTAATCTTATCTAACTTATAATAAATCATTACCAAATTGGATTGTCTTGTGCATCCCCTCCCCTCCCCCTTTTCCCATCCAATCGTCCCCCCTCCCATTCACCCTAAACTTCTTCCTTGATGGCACCGAGAACAGATCTCCAGCCCATAAGTGAGCTTTGCCAATGGAGATGCTGTGGGGCTAGGTGTTGATTCCACCCCTATAGAAAGTTAACTCCAGCCCAAATGCCCACTCTACCCATAGAATTTAAATAAATATAACAAAATCTCAGTCACATACCTATAATAAACCATTATTCCCGCCTAAATCTATTGTTATTTATATTATATTCTATTAATTATATAATACAACCTTTTCACATGCATTTATAGAGTTATGCTAAACTTATATCTAATATCTTTTCATTAATTACTTATTGTCTAATATCATAAAGAGTTGCAAAGCTGATGACACTGAATTTTTACTACTAGTAAGTGTCTAGCCCACTGCAATTCATGGGCTGTCTTAAAGTCTGGAATACTGTGTGCAGCTGTTAGCAGAGACTGTAGAAGAGATATATTATCTGTGTCCTTGAGGTGCCAGGCAACAGTGATTAGAGTTTTTTTCTTGACAGCCGTGTCCTCCTTTTTTTCACCTGAGACCATTCTGCTTTCATCTCTAGGAATTGAAGCCCTTTAAAGTTTGGGTCCTGGATACCTGCCATAACATATCTTCTTAAGACTGGCCACCATTGTCGCCAGATCAGTTTGTGTATGGCCACCTCTAAAGAGGTCTAGAAAACTACATTCAGGAACTGGGTCTTCTCCGTGGTGGCTGGAATGGTATGGAATGTGCTTCTTGCAGATATAAACCAGGCGTCTTCCCTTCTGGCATTCACAAAATGGGATAAAAACTTTAATGGTAGGGAGGCTGGGCCTGTTGCCTCCTAGTGGTGGCAGTGTAGAACTTGTGAGCCATGGAAAAGTGGGCAGTTCTTTCGCCAAAGCAAACAAGGCAAATCAAAAGCAAAGTGTGCTGCTTATATACTGCCCCGTAATGCTTAACAAACTCTTTGGATAGTTTACAGTTTAATTATACAAATTGCTCTCCCATGTGAGCGGGGTACTCATTTAATGATCTTGGACGGACAGAAGGCTGAGCCAGGCTTGAGCCAGCTACCTGAGATTTGACCCCCTGGTTGTGAGCACAGTTTTGGCTGCAGTAGAGCAATTCATTGTGCCATGTGGCTCATAACAGCAAAGGGAAGAATGTTTGGGTGTTTTGTTTTGATTTGGCAAAGAAGGGACTACTGAACAGGGTCACAAACAGAATCACGAACCAGCCCAGTTTGTTGGTTCTTCTGCTTTGTGGTTTCGTTCATGTTTGTCCTTAATCTTTGTATTGGGGGTGGATTTGCAGAGGAAGAAATCTTTTCTGCTCACTTTTCTGACAACCTGATGTTCTATCTGCTCCCTTAGCCAGGCCACTCTACAGAAACTGTACATTTGGTTTTCAGTTCACAGTGAGGCATGGTTTTGTCTTGAGTGGCTACAAAGCAGAGAATTATATGTTTCAGTACAGATTTTTACATACTTGGACAAGCACCCCTGCAGTATTTCAACACAACTGCCTAGGAGAGGAAAAGTAAACATGTGCCAAAAGTGTTGCAGTATCAAATCTTCTCTCTGTGTTAAATTTCCCCAAATTGTCACTGCTGTACACACTTGATTTAATCTGCCTTCACGTTGCCTGGATCCCTGGCTTTGTTAGATCAACATTTCCATAAAGGGAGCCAACGTGGGATTGCTGTGTTTTTCCTTTATAGGAACTGACATTATGTTCATTGACACCTCTCCCTGCTGTGCTCTGAAATAATCTGCATTTGCCACTGCAAATTTGACATGTTGGTTAAGAGTGGAAGAATTTGCAAGACCCCCTCACTGCTCTTGAAGACAGAGGTGGGGGAAGTTACTTTTATCACTTTCTGGATGGTAGGCACTTGTCGTGCTGACTGTTGTGGGGTGGATTCAGAGACCTGTAATTTAAAACAAAAACAGCAACACTGCTTAAAGCAACATGAAAGTGTGACATCCTTATATATTTTTATATCAGGCCTGCAAATGTGTCGACTGTGGGTGATGGGTAGCCCACAGGGCCATTTGAAATAGCCTGCCAAGTCCCACCATCCTTCCCATCTGACGACAACAGAAAAGTGTCCCCTCCTCTCGCGTTGGAGGGGGTTGCACGACCAGCCTTGCGGGCAAGTGAGAGAAGCTGCCCGTCTGCCCAGCAAAGGGGCACATGGGCCCTTTCCCCCTCCCTTTGTCACAGGCATCCACGAGGACACTAGGATGCTGCACGCAGGGGATGGCCGCCGGGCAAGGGGGGGGCGAGTGGTGCATGCCCGTGTCTATTAAAGGGTGAGGGGTGGGCAATGATGCCCCCTGCCGTGGCAGCTGAAGGAAGGCAGGAAAGAAAGAAAGAAGGAAGGCGGGCGAATGAGTGGGCTAGCCGGCCGCCCAGCCAGACACTGTCAGGGTGCGAGAGGAGGAGGACGAGGAAGAGGTGGTGGCGAGACAGAGAGCATGGGCCAGGCCAAGGAGAGCAGTGCCACAAGAGGAGGAGAAGGAGGCAGTGGCAGCTTCTGCCACTGCCCTCCACAGCCGCCACCATCCCTGGTGGGGAGCGGATGGAAGGGAAGGGGAAGGCAGGGCCCGGCTCACGCAAAGGGGCATCTCCACTGAGTCACCAGCCGGTGGGTGGGGGAATGAGGAGGAGGTGTGCCTCCTTTCAATTGGGGTTAATTCAATGTAAAATAGCATTTGCCTTATTTGTAGCCACATTTCATGGTTGGCTCATATTCTGCTTGTGATCTACAATGATTCCAAGATCCCCTTGTAATATTTCTGAGCCAAACATCTCCCATCTTGTAATTGTGTGTTTGGTTTCTTTTTCCAGGGTGAAGCACTTGGCATTTATCCCTGTTGAATTCCATTATGCTGCTCAAGCCTATCTAGGATTTTGTTTGCATTCCTGAATATTAGCTATTTTACCCAATTTTGTGTCATCTGTACTGGATGGTACGACAGTTGAAGTTGATCTATGGAAGGCTTATGGAAATATTGCTTTAAAAATACACTGGGAAACTCAGTGGGCATTGTTCACTGATATAATAATTATTGCCATTTTATTTTATGATGCCATTGTTTCTGGTCTTTAGATCAGTAAAACAGAATTAACTTGCCCTAAGGTTTACTTGACATGTTTTTATTTTTACAGATTTAGCCCAAAAAGATAAAATTTAATGGATCTGATATCGAAAAAACAAATGCAAAACAAAAAAAAAACAAAAAATTGTAACTGCAGTAATGTTAGCACTCACTGTAAACCGCCACATTTACCTGGACATTTGGAATGCCTATATTAATTTATATGCATAATGTAAGATGTCTATAATGAGACTACTGTATACAGTGGTTCCTTTACTTACGAATTTAATACATTCCAAATGTATGCTCTTAAGTCGAACAACTCTTAAGTAGAGGTACTGTATCTAAAAAATAAAATATTGAAATATTGAAAAATTTAAAAAATTGTAAGTAGAGCAGACCGCATGTAAAATTTGTAAGGCAGCATATAAAACGGCAACGGTTTTTCGCTCTTAAGTCAAACAGCTCTTTAGTACAACCACTCTTAATTAGATGTACCACTGTATTGTAAATTTCTAACTTGCCCTAAGCTTGATCCAGAAAACATCAGGCACATACCTGAGTGCTCATTAATTTTCCTGTGTGCTGAATGTAATAATATGCAGACATATTATATAATATGCAGACAGTCCAGCATTCTGTCTCACACACTGGCTCAGCGGAGGGTTACAAGGCAAGTGGCGGCGGCAGATTGCCACCACCGCTTGCCTTCCAACCCTCCTGGGCTGGGAGAAAAGCCATTTTAAAATGTCCCGTCATGAGCGCTCTGGCCCCAGCCCAAGTGCTTCTGGCAGGGCATTTTAAAATGTATCTTCCCCAGCCCATGCTGCTTGGAAGGCAAGCAGCAGCAGCAGATGGCCGCCACTGCTTCGCTTCCAAGCAGCATGGGCTGGGTGAAGATCCATGGGTCCGTGCTCTGTTCGGGCAGAGCATGGGCCCATGGATCTTCTCCTAGCCCAGGAGGGTTGCAAGGCAAGTGGCAGTGGCAGATCGCCACCCCTGCTTCCCTTCCAAGCCACACGGGCTGGACAAAGATCAAGGGGACCCTGGTTTGCCCACCAATTCGGTGGGTAAAGCATTGGGACCTGTGTTCCTCACCTAGCCTGGGCTGTTCCCTTGCAAGCAGCCCAGGCTGGGTGAGGATCAATGGTACCTCATAAGATAAATGGAAACGGGAAGGAAAAATTTCGTCTTACGAGTTTTTCCTATCCCCGGAAATCACAGTTGTCTTATGAGCTTTTCATCTTAAGGGACATTAGTCTTACAAGGTATTACTGCAGTTTATAACTAGATTTACCATACCCTGAGAAGCCAAACCGCCTTGCTACAGGCTAGGTGGAGTAATGAATGTCATTTAGAGAGATGATGGCTCCACCGTGTCGTTTTGGATCTTCTACACTGTAAAAGTGGAATCTCATCTTCTTTTTTCTTATGTTCTATTTAGCCACTGTGGATTCTTTAAAGGAAAAGATTGGGTAAAATATTTTTTAGGTTCAACAAATAAACATTAGTGGTATTTTCTCCTGCACAGGGTACTTTGTCTCTATGCTGCTGCTGGTGGTGTAATGTGCTGTCAGGACAGAAGTGGAAAGATGAAGTGGGTGAGGACCTTGGTGCTGTCAATTCCAGATCACTGGATTATCAGCTCACTGAAGCTCATCAGTGTCTTGCTTCATTCCTTGTCTTGATTTAAAAAATAGTTCTCATATCTTCAGAAACCTAGTTCATTACTGCCGCAAGATACTGCAACTTAGCTGTTCAACACCAAAAGAGAACAAGCTGCACTTCTCTTTCACAGACGTTAATGCTGGGTTCTCTATGTAATTTATATTTGAATTAATTTTAAACCATACCTTCAACTACCAATTCAAGTGTTTTATGGCTTAACTGAATGGCTCTTAATAAGCTAAATCCCAGCAACCTTTACATTTGCAGTACAACCTTTGATAATATTTCAGTATTCCTGTCCACCATTGAGTATGGTAAGAAACTGGATATCGTGTCTTGTTAACATCAAATTCTTCCTTGTTTTGTTGCTCAAAATTTTTACAAGAATCAGTATCCTGCTCTTTTTCCCAAGACATCAAGGAACCTGGACGATTGCAAAAACATATGCTGGAGTTTAATTGCACTTTTGTATACCAATAACAATTTTCATAACGGTTTTATGAAGCAGTTGGGTCCCTTATGGTCAAAATTTGAGTAAATCTTTTCCAGTCATCCATTCACTCTGTCTCTTTTCTTTTGACAACTTAAGTCTTATGGCACTATTTTATTAACTGAAAGAGAAAATAGGTCCAGAGTGCAGCTTTTCCCCAAAAGCATGTCATACAGAAAAAGCTGGAAAGATCATTGCACTTCCCTGCATTGCTTCCTTTCATAATTTCATTTTTTATTCCCTCAGTTTTGTAGATGCCAAATACTGCTGGCTACATAAATTTAATTTAATTTTCACATTTCCTGTAATTGGCTTCATTATTGTTGAACCATTAATACTGAAATTGACCTTATCATCCTTTTTGGTCCTCCTCTGAACCTGCTTCAGTTTGTCTGCATCCTTCTTAAAGTGCCATGCCCACCAGTAACAAATACATTTATATACACTTCTCCCTCAAATGGCATGGATCTGAGCAGCAGAGCTTTGGTTATACTTGTTTTCCAATGAGTAAATAAATATACAAACAAGGAAACAAACATTCAATAAACAAACACTGTCCTCTGGGAATGTGGTTCTTTAGCTTATCTATGGCCGGCCCTATTATTGGAACTGTAGCCACCCTTGGTCTGATGCACAGTTCCATGCAGCCACTAGGGGGCATTTTGGGACATACTGGGAAGTTGCTGCAGATCATGGGTGGTGTGTGGGTATGAGTATCATCTGTTTATGCGTTGTAGTTCTGATTTTCAGGGCACAAGAGTTATAAACATATTTTGATGAGGATCTGGTGCCTCTTATCCCAGTGCTTTGAAGGTGGAAGTGAACTCTGAACCAACGTTGGTAGTGATGTATCATCACATTCATTTCATTTGGCTAAGAGACATTTATGAAATTCACTTATTGTGCCTTTAGGTTGTGTCTGTTTGTTCACTTATTTATGTATGGACGTTTCCTAGAGAACGGGCTACCATTTGGAATAAATGCAAAAACCCTGAAGTCTGATTATATTGAATTATTGTTGCTGTTTGGAATGTTTCAATTTGTATGGCTGTCTCAGCTGGGTAGCTGTTGCAGTAGGTATCTGGCTACAGAGCCAGAGGTTAGGACAGTGTTGGCGAACCAATGGCACGAGTGCCAAAAGTGAACACCCGACATCGCCCCCTTCACAGCCACCTGTATTCAGGTTAAATTGCTGTATTGGCACTTTGTGAAAAATTAGTGGGTTTTGAATCACAGTTTGGGCACTTGGTCTCTAAAAGGTTTGCTATCACTGGTTAGGAGTTGAATTCCTCACTATGCATACTAGAATAGACAGTTTGTGTAGCCTTGGACAAGTTGCACAGTCCCAGGATGCCCCTAGAAGAAGAGAATGGTAAACCACTTCTGGAAAAAAAAGTTAAAAACTCTTTTCCCTATCGCACAATACTAGAATTAAGGGGCACTCCATGAAACTTTTGGGTGGCAGATCTCAAACAAATAAAAGTACTTTTTCACCCAGAGGATCACTGGTCTGTGGAACTCCCTGCCAGAAGAAGTGGTGACAGCTGTCAGCCTTGACAGCTTTAAGAAAGGATTGGACAAGTTCATGGAGAACAAGAGTATTTTATTTATTTATTTATTTATTTATTTATTTATTTATTTATTTTTTTATACCACCTGTCTTCCTGAAGGAACTCCGGGTGGTGAACAAAAAGAGCAAAACAGACCCCAAAAGAACAATACATCAATGAAAAAAGAATAAGAAACAAAAAATAAAAAGTAAAATATGGTATGTAATAAAACAGCTCAACAAAGGAGTCGAGAAATCATCGGCAAGACGGCGGGAAGGAAAAGAAAAGAAAAAAACTAAATCAGGTCGCCAAATGCCTCCCTGAAAAGCAAGGTTTTTAATGCTTTTTTGAAGGCAGGCAGGGACTGTGCAAGGCGCAACTCACTCGGAAGATGGTTCCAAAGGGAGGGGCCAGCCACTGAGAAGGCATGGTTATGGGTGACAGATTTCCGCGCCTCCCTAGGTGTGGCCACTCAGAGTGAGAGCGCCTGTGACATTCTAGTGGGCTGGGCCTTGGTTGTTCTTTGGAAGATACGCTCCGACAGGTATTCAGGTATCAATGGCTATCATTATGGATACCTAAGGACAACCTCTGGGTTGGAGAGGTAGGCAGGATATCTCTCAATGCCATTTGCAGGGAATTGTAAGCAGGTGAAGACATCTGCTTGGGGATACCCTGAAGCAAATGGGGAGCCATTGTGTGAGACAGAATGCTGTACTGGATGGGCTGTGGCCTGTTCCAGCAAGTCTGTTCTTATGTTCTTATGAATACAATCTATCTACTGAGGAAACCTTGAAAAATCCTTTAATTGAATGCATGGGCATAAATATATAAGTGCTCTGTCTTTTTCATTCATTGAAAGAGCAGAAATAATCCTCTTGGGAAATTTTAATGAATAAAAGCCCCTTGCCAGGGAAGAGATCAAAGTAGCCACACTTTAGTGGGTTTTTTTTTCAGGTTAAGAAGAAAAAAAATGTGTAAGCCTTGTGGGAAAAAAGTCATTAGACCACAAAAATGGTGGGATGGAGATAGAAAAGATGTTATTTGAAAGAAAAGTCTCACAATGGAAACTGAGGATTTGTAGAATCAGCTTTTGAAGTACTGTATCAGATTTTAGCTCAGCAGATCCAAGATCAATTGTCCTACTTCATCTCCACAGACTATCTTTCACTCAGTGTCTTCTCAATTGCCTTGTTCTAAAGCATGCAGTTCCAAGCATGTTTTGCAGTTCTCCTTTAGATTGTAACCTGTGCCATCCCCCTGACACCCCCTGTCACACTTTTTCCCCTCTATGTCTGTCAGTGCTTGAAAGTCAGGTCAAAGCTATATGCAACTAAGCTGCCATTCTCAACAAAGTCATAAGGCTCCTTGGGGGTCACTGGAACATTTAGAGCGGACCACAGACTAAAAAAAAAAAAAAAAAAAGAGAGATGTTTCTGAAAGATTCTTTTGTGACAGGAGGCCTCAGAACCCGAGAATAGGTTCTTAAAGAGTGGTGACTAAATAAAAGATTCGCCTATGGGGCAAATCTGTACAACATAAAAATGGTTGTGATTAGGGATTAATCCGTTTTCAATGCATTCCTTGGACTGACAACTTCTCTGTCAGTAATAGCATAAGAAGTGCTGCATTGACTGGTCACCCAATGACAGAGGAGTGGGCCTGTAAGAATTATTCAATTATGTGCCAGGCTTTATATGTACATATGGAAGGCCTGGCGAGCTCTTGTCCATGAGGTCACGAAGAGTCGGACACGACTGAATGACTGAACAACAACAACATGGCTTTTGAAACATTTAAAGAATCTGCAGAGATGTAAATGCTTGGGTTGTATTTTTTTCCTTGGGTTTTGTTGATGGATAAGTAAACTGTACAGTATAAATATTTTAACTGAACTACTGCAATTGGTGTGTTTACGTAGCTTATGCTCATGGTGGAGGAAGTGATGTTTATCTATTTTATGCATTCCTTAGAGTTTTCTTTAATTCCATTTGTTTACACAGTGTTTACAGTTAAACTGGTCCTAGCACTTCAGTAGCTATAGAAACAATTAACATGGATAATGTGGAAACATACTGGGACTGCTCTGGCCAGAGGTCAGAAGAGGTAAGGTGAGATAAAACCTTTACTGACATCAGTAAAAGTTAAGCATGATCATGGTAGATGATTGGGTGGTACTTGAGATTTCCAGATTTCTTCCTCTCTTCTTCACCTGCTGAGGAACCCCTTTGTTTGAACACCAACCCTTCAAAGGGTGATGTTCTGCAATCTTTCTGGCTCCATGGGTCCTCTAGATCAGTGGTCCCCAACCCCGGTCCGCGGACTTTGTTGGGAGGCCGGGAGGCTCCTCCCCTTTTCCTCCGCCGCCTCCTCCTCCTCCTCTTCTCTCCCGCGGGCGGCCGGTGGAGGAGTCGCCATCATCGGGCACGGCGCACGGGCGGGTGGGGAGCCCGGGCTCCTGGGCGGGCGGGCCCCGCCTCCTCCTCCTGTCGGGCGGCCGCGGCGGCCACGGCAGCCGCCCGGGTTCAGCCGCGACTCCGCGGCCGGCGATGCCGCCACGGCTGGCTCGGGCGGTCCCGGTGGCGCCCTCGGGCCGGAGACGCCACCCCCACCGGCCTCCCTCCCCTCCCCCTCCCGCTTCCGCCCGAAGGCCGCAGCCGGAGGCAAGCGGCGGTGCAGAGGTGCCCCACCGAGGCGGGCGGCGGCGGCGGCGGCGGGGCGCCCCCCGCCGCCAGCCACGGAGCCACAGCCGAACCCGGGTGGCTGCTGTGGCCGCGGCCGCGCCGCCGCCGCGGCCCGCCTCGGTTGGGGCACCTCTGCGCCCCCGCTTGCCTCCGGCCGCCGACTGGAGGAGGAGGCGGGGCCCGCCCGCCCAGGAGCCCCGGGCTTCCCCGCCCGTGCGCGCAGGGGGAGCGCACGCCCGCCGCCCCCAGCCAGCAAGCGCCGCTGCCGCCACCGCCGCCGCTGCTCCGCCGCCACCGCCGCTCCCGTGGCCCCACCAAGGTACACACCCCAAGCCCCCCCCGCACCTCCCCCTCCCCCTCCCTCCCCCCTCCCCGCCCCCCCCACCCTCCCACGACTCCCCGCCATCACCACCGCCGCGACCTCGACCCCCAATGAGAACCCCCGCCGCGCGCCCGCCATCGCGCCCGCCATCGCCGCCCGCACCGCTGCCGCCGCCGCCGCCCGCCCGCCATCGCCGCGCCGCCGCGACTCCCCGCCATCACCACGCCGGTGCGACTCCCCAATCGCGCCGCCGCGCGCCACTGCAACCCCCGCCATCGCGCCCGCCCGCCATCGCCGCCGCCGCCGCGCGCGACCCCCGCCATCGCCCCCGCCATCACTGCCGCCACGCCGCGCGACTTCCCAATCGCGCGCGCGCCGCGCCGCGACCCCCCGCCATCGCCCCCGCCATCACCGCCGCCGCCGCGACTCCAATCGGTTCCCAAACATTTACCGGGCCCCGGTGATAAAAAGGTTGGGGAGCACTGCTCTAGATAGATGCTGCAACATGGCTAATGTTATGAGTCAAACCCCTGCTGATTCTGGATCACAGGGAGGTACAGTTGATTCGTAGGGTTCCTGTCAGAATATTGTGACCAGAATAGAACAAGGAGACCTTGCTTTACTGAAAGAGGAAAAAAATATCCCTAGCCGTTGTCTTTTGATTTGTCAAGGGCAGTTCCTTTCTCTGCCCTTGAAACAGCTGGCATGCCTCTGGCTTTTATTACAGGACTCATCCATAATCAGGGGTTTCCATTACCTGTACTCTTTGCTATATGATGCAAATGATTTGCCTCTTTTATTTAGCTGAACAGGGCTGACATACATCATGTGTTAGGTGCAGTCTTGCTTGTCTGCTTTTTGGGTACAGTCCTCAACAGTTTTATTCAATGCTCACCTGTCTTTCTCTATTTATTGCCTTAGATTTTCTCCCTGACCGGTAATGCTAGATATTTATGGTATCTGCCCTTCTTGATTGTTTGACATACAGAATGTCCTGTGTTTATTTATATGAAAGGCAAATAGGTGCCCTTCAGCTCACGGTAGGTGTGAACCGCTTCGGCTATGTCCTAGGGAACCTCATTTGAAATGCTGGCCTCTGTAGGCAAAAGAGAGGGGCTCAAGCTCTCTTTGTGCACCTTCCCTTGCTGCATCCTGACTTGAAATTGCCCTCCTAGCATCAGCAGTATCTTGATGTAATTGATGAGGTCCTGGATGCTTGCTGAGTCAGAGAAGTGTATGCTTGCCAAGTGACTGCAGCAGAAGGAAGGCTTTTGCTAGCCTTTGGTGGAGTAATGCCAGGATTCCGTGGAGTTGTCTAGTTGTTTATGGACTATCTTAACTTTGGACTCTTCTCTCCACCATGATATGAGGTTTGGCAGCCTTAGAACTGAGTTGAGGGAAGGGAAGGTGGAAGCAGGATATTATTGCTGTAGCACAAGGTAAATGATCGTGTCAAGGCTTTTGCTGTTGCCCTTGTAGTTTATCATGCCCTTTATTTTTTATCTGAGCCCAGGCTGAATTTTGTGGTGAGTCAGATTGCAAACCACAGCAGCGGGGAAATGCAGTGAACTTTTTATCAATGCTACATTCAGTTGGTGTATAAAACACAAAATCAGGATTTTTTAAAACATAATTCTGCAACTTTTCCCTTCAGTATATATTGCAACAGGGTGTTTGAATAGGCAATTTTAGATATAATTTTTCTCTTTTTTCCTCATTTTCCAACATCATGTTGCAAAATTTCTTTTTATTGTCATGCAAATAAAGGTAATAATCATGTGCCATCAAGTCAATTCCTCCTTATAGCAATCTTTTTAGGGTTTTCTAGCTAGTGAGTACTTGGAAGTATCACAGAGCTATTTAGCAATGTAGTAACTATTAATTGAGCAAACACTAGGTTTCATGTTGTGTTCAATCTAATTGGCTTCTGGTATGGAAAGTGTGTTGAAGTTTTGTATGATTTCCTTTCCCCCTTCCCCTGGTTGAAAATGGCAGAAATATTAAGGAGTCTCTCAGTTTCCTGATACACTTTTACTGTATACTTTTCTGTTGTAACTTTTCTGCTGTTTTTTCATCCAATGATTTTATTTTTGTTGAGTGGTTAGAGAAGAATGAATTTTGCAAACAGGACAAAATTTTGGCATTGATTTTTTTTAATAGCACTGAGTTAAAGTGATTGCAGGAACCATTTATTGTCTTTGTTCTGAATTTGACATCCTTTCCAGATACTACGGAATGGACCGCATCATGAGCACTTGCACCTCTGTTTTACCAAAATCACTGAAATCTACAAAGTATTTTGCACCTTTGTGTATGGGTTTATTTGAAGAAGAGGATGAGGAAGAGAAGACTGATTTTCACAAAGTGCACCTTTCCTTCTTAGCTCTGTCCTCATTCTGGGTAGCTCTAATTTTGAATTGCCCAGTGTATATAACCAGATTTTTGTGAATGGTTTTATAAATTATTCTCTAATGTATAACTAATAACTGCAGTTTATTTTCCGTATCACTGAAAAACACGGCTTGTAGTTTCCAACAGAAGGCAAGTCTTTTGTGCTAGGCTTGTTTGATTTCAGATCTAATTTTCTCACTCCAGACATGTCTCCCCATCTGTGACACAGAGTGAATGCACAACCATTAAGAAAATATAACTTGTGATACTTTTCTGTAAATGATGCTGCATCAGGAATCTTAAGCGCCTTTTAATTTTTATTTAAATTAAACTATTTTTCTTGCGAGCTGGCTGCATTTTTTTCATTACTTAGGTTATGTTGCTAATAAACTGCATGCTGTCAATACTCTTTCCAGTTTTCCTAAGCAGAGAATGCATAGAACTGGTTTACCATTCTCTTCTTCCCTTCTTTTTCACCCTTGGACTGTGCAGCTTGCCCAAGACCACACAGGATAGCTTTTCCCATAGGAGATGCAGTGGAGAATCACACGGCCGACCTCTTGCTCTGCACTCTAGCTTGTAGCTAAACCATTGAGCTATCCTGCCAGCTATATGTTACAAATAGCCCAGCATTTATTTGGCTGCTTGCCTTTTCAAATGTTCCTCTATCAAAAGGTGGACAGTAGGATGAAGCCCAAGGCTCTATGGGGCATTTAAATTCTGTCATTTTTTCCTTCCACCTTCTTTTCTTCTGAACAACAACAACAACCTTCTTTAATAACACTTGAAGATCTGCGTTTAACCTTTTAAAATCAATAAGTATACATTTTATTTCTCCAGTAAATTAGCTTATATACAAAATATTTAATGTAACCGGTCTGTAAATTATCACATTTTGAACTGGGACTTGAAGCAGGAGACAGCAATACAAAAGTTGAGCATGTATACTTTGGTAGCTGAATGTAATGGAGCAGTTCTCCATTAAGTACGTTAAGATTGGCTGTGACAATTTCAGATTTGGGGATACATTTACAAAGAAATAAGCTGTAAGTCATGTTGTTTACATTTTGACCAATAATGGGAACCTCATTTGAATTGTCTTTGTTAGGCTTTTCAAAAAGAACTGCTAGATAGCTTAGTGGTTTAGGTGTCTGGCTGAAGAACCAGAGCTTTGGAATTCAACTCCTCACCACATCTCTTTGACAAGGTCTTAATGATCCATAGGTTACCTTCAAGCTCCACAGGAGGAGGAGGAGGAGGAGGAGGAGGAGGAGGAGGAGGAGGAGGAGGAGGAGGAGGAGGAAGGAGGAGAAGAAGAAGAAGAAGAAGAAGAAGAAGAAGAAGAAGAAGAAGGTCTTAGCCTATTGATGGTGGCAAAATGTTTGTCATTAAACTGGGTTAGTTTTAGCACAATAACATTAAATTATATATTCTTAAATCCCTAGGTATTCCTAGTTACTGATAAGGCAATATTAGTAAATAGATAGAGGACTGAGTCTCATAGATGGTTTTTGACATTTAATAATTCCAATATTTTTCTCTTCTTGTAAGGAATAGTATCATGGCTGGAATAGGTTATATATACAGTGGACCCTTGTATAACAAACAGCTTGTATAACATAAAATTTGTACAACATAAAAAATTCCAGAGATAGGGGAAATCTGCTTAACATAATTGCCTATGGGGAAAATCTGTACAACATAAAAATGGGATCACTCCATTTTCAATGCATTCCTATGGGAATTTGTATAAAGGAAAATTTGCTTAACATAATTTCATTTGGAACGAATCAATTCCTTTATACAAGGAACCACTGTATATTTATCAATAACTATGGTTTCTTATCTCTCCCCTGCATTTTACTCTTTTTACAAAAGCGTACATTAAACAGAGGTGGTATTTTCTGCCTGCTGTGCTATGTACCATTTTCTAGCTGAGTAATTCCTGTAAATACAGGGCAGTTGGTGTGGTGTTAATGGCTATCTAATTGCACAGGCCGGTGAAGGCAGACATTTCACACATCATAGGAGAGTTGGTATCCTCCTGGCTTAAAAGTGAGTAGTGCTGCAACATTTGGTTTTGTCCATTTGGTCCCAGCAGGCGTCTGCATAGAGAGACACAGGTGTTCATTTTTTTAAAGCCAGAACTCAACTAGATGTGTTAATTATAAATGTTGCTACAAGGGACAAGGGTACTTACCGTACACTTTCAGAACCTAGGAGAGCCTTGTAAAATGAGAATAATATCAGGAGTCCCCTTGCTTTAAGTGTATCAGAATATTTAGATCAGCCCTCTCAACCTGATGCAACCCATATGTTTTGTACTATCATCCCTATCATCCCCTAGTGGCATAGTTACAACATGATCCATGAAATTCTTTACCTTTTTAGGCTCTGCTCTAATATTTTCCTGGGCTCTGAAGTATAAATAGTAGTGGCTGTCTTTGCTCAGTTGGTGATTTTTCTTCACGTCAAAATGAGTGGTTTTCTATTTTTAATCTTTCTGTAGAGAAATGATCAATATATATGTGTTTCAGTAGCATAGGTTGAAGCAACTCGTAGCACTTCTGGATTGAAATATGCTCTCAGTTGGTCTTGTGCAAAATTAAGCCATTTGTATTTTTGAGACTGTGATATTATATCCAAGTGCCTAGGAGTAGATTTCACAAAACAGAGTCAGACTTACCTTTCTGTACACAAGTGCAAGACACTCTGGTGCAAATTTCATAAACATGCTGAGCAGCAATTTTTGTGAGTTATGTGTTTTATGTTGTTGCATACGTAGATACTTATTCATTTTATGTTGTTATGGAGGTAAAGCAATTTCATGTTCAGTAAGACATAAATTTTGCTTATGTTTTAGTTTCTCCCTTAAATTATGCTTTTCCATGATTTCAACATTTCTAGACATTTTACATACCTAGAATACCTTCCAGTAATTGGATTTTTTGATCCTATTGAATAATCCAATTTTACTGTTAGACGTCATAACAGTATAAAAACAACCAAGTGCTACAGTAAAGTTGTCAAGGAGCTTCATCACATCTCGAAACAGTGAAGAAAGAGTTGGTTGAAATAAAAATCATATCATTTTCTTAAAAATCAACATGTTCTTCCTGTAAAAGTATACCTATATTATACAGTACTGAAAAATTTGATTTGTGAGTGACCTCTTGCACAGCTGTACCAACACAGTTGCACTGACATCACCAGCATCAACAAATGAACACTAATTAAAGAATTCCTGTTTTAAGTTCAGGTTGCAGGTAACTTTTTTGGAGTTAAACAAAGTTTTAACTTGAATTTGAAGCAGAATTTTTTTAGTGGCAGATGGTGGTGACATTGTTCCCCTTGTGCTGGCAGAGATACAAAACGATATATAAATCACTTTTTCAGAATGGTTTGGATCT
Organism: Phrynocephalus forsythii; assembly: GCA_029282475.1. Classification (NCBI taxonomy): domain Eukaryota; kingdom Metazoa; phylum Chordata; class Lepidosauria; order Squamata; family Agamidae; genus Phrynocephalus; species Phrynocephalus forsythii. Next base: position 36,623,945 of record JAPFRF010000010.1, read on the forward strand.
AAGCTCAGTTAAAATGGTACTCATTGTCTCTGTCTTTTTCTTTTTTTGACTGAGGATAAGAAAGTCTGCAGAATGGGATTAATAAAACAGGTACAATGCTATATCAGACAGTAGCTGCAGGACCTTGGACAGCTCCAAACCAACATCTAACTCCAACGATCCTTTTTTCACTCTTGAGAAAGAAACCTATTCCTCTTTCTTGAGGGGTAGAGAATGTGTAGGCCCATCCCCTGGAATTGACCACTTTGTCATATTGAACATCCCACAGGTGCTGATAAGCATGGAATGTTGAGTTTGTGACCCCTGCTGGAAAAGGGTGCCATGGGAATCTGGCTTATTGATACAAGTTATTTCGCTAGGTCCTAGTTTTGGGGGCTGTGGCTTATATGGGTCTTGATTATGATGACGGTGGTGGTGGTGGTGATAAGATGATGTTTAAAAACTGTATAGCTGGAAGAAACCCTATGGATCATCAAGTCCAGACCTTGTCAAGGAGGTACAGTGGGAATTGAATTCCCAATCTCTGGCTCCATAGCCATGAACTTAAACCATTGAGCTATTCAGGAGTTCTTGCTTGACAAGCTTTATTTTGGTGTCAGGTTCTAGGTTCAGTACCTCTGTGAATATAAATGTCATGAAGGTGTGATGGATTGAAGACCTGATGTAGTTGCTTAGCCCTTCCTTTCCTTATTTTTGTCTGATACTGACACACTGCCAGAGTGGCCCTGCTGCCAGATGGGTGGTATAAAATCCAACAAATAAGTAAAATACTTGGCTCTGTTTGTGTTGATTCTTCCATACTAATGTATGATGCTTTATTTTCATTTTCATTATGATCGTATAAGACAAAGTACAGTGGTACCTCTACTTATGAGCAGCTCTACTTATGAGCAATTCGACTTAAGAGCAGAAACCATTGGCATTTTAACTGCTGCTTTACAAATTTTAGAAGCGGTCTGCTCTACTTACATCCCCCCCCCCCCGGATTATATAATATTTTTAGATATGGTTGCTCTACTGACGAGTTGTTAAACTTATGAGCATGCTTTTGGAACAGATTAAACTCGTAAGTAGAGGTACCACTGTAAAACGAGTACTCGTAAAGGGGCCTTCTCGGTGGCGGGGCCGACTATTTGGAACAGCCTACCGAGCGACCTACGGCAGGCTCTGTCGCTGGCATCCTTTAAGAAAGGCTTAAAAACTCTGCTTTTTAGGGATGCCTTCAATAATGACTAGGGACAATTCTTTTTTTTTGACCCGGCCTACATATGTTGCCTGCTTGGATTGCTTCTGTGATTGTGTCTGTTTTTAGTCTCCTTTTTTAATTTTTATGTGAACCACCCTGAGTTCTCGCTTGGGAAGTAGGAGCAGTATATAAATCTGAAAATAAATAAATATAATAAATAAATTAACGTTTCAAATGTTTTATCAGTGTAGTAAAAAGTTAGTTTGTCATGATAGATATCTGAAACTGAAAGAATAAAAAACTTATTTTACATGGATTCTACTGATGTTGCAGTTTCAATAAGTGAAGATGTTATCTTGATGATAGACTCAAGGTGCTGTAGTCCAAAGGTGTTAGTTCAGAAATTATAGGAGTTGTATTTCAGAGAAAATTATTTTTATCCCATGAGTTCTGACCTGACTATTGAGGTGGATGCAACATGAACCAAAAACTGATCCAGCCAAGAAGTTGGGGAGAAGATTAGGAATAATGAGTTCTTAATCCTGGTGTCATGATGCAAGTTTAGTAAGGACTTGGAGAATCTGAGAGCGAGCGAGCGAGAGACAGAGAGAGAGGGGTGTGTTATGTGACAGAAGACATTTGGGGATAGTGTGAAGTAAGAAAGCACTGAGTGTTGGACTTAAAGTTTTTAATCCATGTGATGCAGGAACAAACAGATTATATCTGGGAATATAACTGTATGTAACATATAGAATCCTAGAATTTTCACCTGACAGTAGCCATTGTTTTTACTAATAAACAAGTGAGAAAACAACATGTGTTGAAACGTCTGGCCCTGATCTAGCTATGCAAACGTGGCTGTGACTAATTCTGAGGTCCTGGGTATACTTATTTCAGAGAAAGAGAACAGTGAACACACTAAGCTTTGTTTCTAAATATGTTTGAGCTGACTAAGATTGTATGTTTGAAAACAAGGAGACAGTTGTTTCAGAACTGCAAGACTCTAATGTGCAGAGGATGTGCATCATGCTTCCCTATGAGGTGCCCTTGATGTATGTCCCAAATTTGTACATTTTTAGATTGATGTTTGGCTGAGATAATGATACATTTTATTTGAGTAGTCTTTTCAGCTGGGTGAGGGGTATATTGTACCTTCTTGTATGTTTTGGCATACAACTCCCGAGACCCTTACCAGTGGCAATTCTAGTTAAAGCTGATGGGAACCAGAGACCAAATCATTTTCTGAGCTCTGATTTAGAGAGCATTTTAAGAGGATAAGAATAATTCCCAAAGGATGAGAAAGCCTATGACTGTTGCCATATGTTGAGTAGTGTTAATAATGCAACACGAATGTAAGATGTTCTTATTTATTTATTTATTTATTTATTTATTTATTTATTTATTTATTTATTTATTTACCACACCACCCATCTGGCAGTGGGGCCACTCTGGGTGGTTTACAACATATGCTTAAGACAAAACAATAATCAAAGCAGAGATACAGCATCCCTAGTTTTCCAAACTATGTCATATGTGCATCTTGTTCATTCTTTCCCTGCTTCCAAGTTTACTTGCCCTGACTGATTCAACCCCTAATAATTTTCAAGTCACTTGTACTTCTTCTGAAATAGAGGATTAATTGGAAGTGGAATCAGTGGGGGTAAGGATGCTATGAAAAGTGTATGTTGCCAAAAATATATGAGGGCAAGAAACGTTCTTGGAGAAGGAATCAAAGGATTAAGTCCAGACCCATTCTGTTCCTCCTGCAGTATTCACTTTCAGAGAAAGAATTTAATTAAAATTTAACAATTGTTAAAAATGACTAATAAAATCAAATTATTGATTTTTATTTAGTTTATTCTTTGTATAGCCTATCTTTTACATAACACACACACATTTTAATCCCCTGTTTCTCTTTATTATCTCTTTTCTCTTTTCTATTCCCCTTTTCTGTTTTCTACAGCATCTCTCTTCTTATCTTTGTCTTATAACTGGTCATTTCTTATGTTTCATGAAAATATTTGCTGTTTTAGTATAATTTATATAAGGTTAGTGGCTGCATTGGATTTTTGTGCAACAAAACCAGTCAGTACAGTGATAACAAAGTGAAGACATTTTTTTTTACCAAAAGTACCAGGATTTGGCAATTTCACTGACACTTATTTAGCTTTAGGATTAAGATTGCCAACCTTTGTAATAGGTACTTAGGTCACTTTGCTCTAGTTAATTTTGAGAAATAAAACAGTGGTGTCTTGTTTGTATCTGCCTGCTTAATTTGCAGCAGGCTGCTCTACTTTCACTTGTGGGGGTCGGTTTATGTGAAGTGTCTGACAGCTTGTCTTTTGTAGATTTTAGGTTTGTTCTGAGGCATGATCATAAAATTATTTTTGCCATTTTAAGGAAAGCAGAGATAGACCAATATCACATTATTAAGTAGATGCATATAATTTGATCATACACAGGCTACAACCTCATTTCTCTGTTTCATTTTCTATTTCCATTGATTATGTGACAGGTGTCCCATGGTCTGAATTGCTGGTGGACAGCTAAGCAGGATACATTAAGCCCTCTTTATGGTATTGAAGCCTGAAGTGTCTTTGAGCCTTTCATTTCCACCTAGAAAAATGGCATTTTCCCCTGCTACTATATACTGCTTCTTGATCACAGCTCAGTGTTGCCTCTACCTCCTCTTTTCCTCTTCTGGGCTACCCCCTACTCCCAGTTCCATGTCTGCTACATTTATTTACTGTTATTTAACCTTCTCTCACTTGGTGATAATTATATTATATTGGTTATATTTCTTTTACCTCATATTTGATTGTTCTGATTGTTCCATCTCTTTTCTTCTTGGAATGTGTTGGATTCGCTTCACTTTGGCATACTCAGAAATGACAGATGGCATGTTAAACAAATGGAAGCCAGTACTTGCAGTGGGTACCCTTAAAAAGATCCTCTTTTGCTTTTGGCTTTTTTTTGGTAGGGTGTGGTCATGTGACTACAGAATGTCCAGGTTCATTAATGCCATGTGTCAGTTCTGTGTGACAGTGGTGGCATATTTTAAAAACTAAAGAAAAATAAAATATAAAGAAAACAAAAACACAGGAGCAGCTTAAAAACTTTTATATTCTAATGTGAGCTTTCATGGATAAGTCCAATTCCTCAGAACCAGTAAAACTAAATACAATAATATAAGCCAGAAATGTTGTATATCAGTGATGGCGAAACTTTTAGAGACTGAGTGCACAAACAGCACTTATTTTTCAAAAGTCAATACGGCAATTTAACCTGAATCCAGTGGTACTCTGGGTTACAAATGCTTTGGGTGCTACCCTTCGGGAAAGCAAGGATCGAAGACTAGGCCTTTGAATTTCCTGCGGCCACAGCACCCTCACTTGTTTCAGCAGTCTTGAAATAGTTCCGTGCAGAGAGCCGGGTGAAGGGGGGCAGTGCTTTGTGGACTCCCTCATAGCCCCAGTTTAATCTCAAGCCATGCTGCTCTTGGCATCCCAAAAGTGGCATGGCTGGAGAGTAAAGTGGGGCTACGAATGAGCCCACAAACCACTGCCTCCCCTTTGCCTGGCTCTCTTCATAGAGTACAGTGGCATGCTCCGAACGGAGGGGGAAGTGCCATGGTTGTGAGGGGGCGATGTCACATGTCCACAGAAAGGGCTCCGCATGCCACCTTTGACACCTGTGCCATAGATTCACTAATACTGCTGTATATGAATATACCATTAACATGGGCAAAAGTCTTCAGTCATATTTTTCTCAACATTGCCATTTTACAAACTGAAGTTATGTTTGAGAAGGGAAGAGAGCAAGTTTTTAAAAGTCATCATTATAATGACTCCATTATAAAATGGAATCCATAAGGTATGAAGTTCTGCAAAGATTCCTCCATCTTCTTCCTCCTCCTCTTCCTCCTCCTCATTATCCTCATAATTGTCTATCTGATGAAGCCAAGAATGGGGTATTGGGAGGGGGGTACTACATGGAGGAAGACAATTTTGGGTGTGTGTCTTCAAATACACTCACAATTGAAAAGTGGTGCTGTTGGCTCAACATCCCCCCACCTGTCAGTGCTTCTGGAAATGCCATGACATTATACACCATCATTTCTACAACATTTTAAGTTTGTTTTTAAAGTATGTAAAAGAAGTCATTTTTAAAGAAATAGTTAAAGTTTTGATGCTGTGGAACTTTCGTTACTTCTGAATATCCTCTTGATAGTGTGCTCCCCACTAGATGCTCTCCACTATTCTCAATTTATGCTAATTTTATTTTTCCGGGAGTTTGAGCTGAGACTATGTCTACCATCCACTGACTGACTGAAATCCTGTTGTGTTGTTACACAGGTGGATGGCAAAAAGTGCAAAGTTCCTTGCTTCTAGTTGACAAACAAGCCCCTGCTAGGATTCTTGAGCACATGCCAAGCCCACATATGTGTTCAAACCTGGAGAACTGAAGTACAGTAGTGGTTTCATTAATTGCCAGCTAGAAGCAAATGAACATTATACCTTTTTCCTTTTTCCTGTATAACAGAACAAGATTTCAACCGGTGTTCATTGGACACAGCAAATGTCTACATCTTTTATCTTGTTTAGATCACTTCACAAATAGTTAGCTATGTCCATATGTTCTTACATTTGCATATATTTATTTAAGTGCACTCATATTATTACAGACAATAGATTGCTAAAAATAGAGGAGGAAAATATATTTGGGAGGATTTGACGCTCTTGCTGAAAGTAGCATTTTCACACCTGCCAGCAGTCACTGCAAGAATAAATGTGTCTTGTCTTAAGAACTCACACCTTTGTGAAGGTTCTAACCCATTTTCGTGAAGAAAAGCACAAAAATAACTATGCACACATTTTAAATTGCAAATACTATAGATAAAGTGCAGATGCTTGAAGAAATGGGTATGCTTTAGATATGTTTGTCAAATGGAAGAAAATGCCAGCATTAGGCAGAATGAGGAAATCTGCACATAGATTAGGTAAAATGTGCAACGTGATATGAGAGAGGCATGGAATAAGAATCAGGTGGGCTTGAGCGAAACACCACAAAACTTGAGATGGGAAGTTTCGCATTGTGCTAACAGGTAGGAATCATTGACAGCAAATTTGGTGTTTCATCTTTGTGGAATTGGTGGGACTGTTGACTTTTAGTTGTGTAAAGTGTTCTGCTCTCTACCTCTCTACCCCCCCCCACCATTTCAAGTAGTCTCTGGGCAGTTTACAGTTTAATTACAGTATACACACTACACATTGTCCCCCAGCAAGTTGTGTACTCATTTTACCAACCTCGGAAGGATGGAAGGCTGAGTGAACCTTGAGCGTGCTACCTGGGATTGAACCCCAGGTCATGAGCACAGTTTTACCTGCAGTACAGGCATTTAACCACTGTGCCACAGGGCTCAGTGTAGGTACAAGGAATGGACGTTTGTTAGCAAACGTCCGTTCCTTGTGTTCACTAAATGCATTGGTCACTAAAACCTTGCTTAGCTTAATGGGCTGCTCTGATATAGATGTCCGTCTTCTACTGAATGGATTAATTTGCTAGTGTTAGTTCTAGTGTGCTACATCTGTTGAGGATTAGATTAGATTATTTTACTGCCACTTCCAGCCCTGTAATTCTGTGTAATTAAATATACGTACATTTTACAGATGCACAGTGTAAGCTTAACAGAAAATTATTTGAGAGTTCTTCTGAATTTAATTGTTGAACTGCTTCTAGAAAAGGTTCTTTCTTAAGACCACCTGTGTGCTGGACAATGCCTGAGCACTTGTTTTGTGAATGAAATGAAGGTTGAGCAAGATTCTTTTATTGGAACTGGATTTTAGATAAGAGCATTCATCCTTTGCAGTATAAGGGTCCTGATGCTGTTTTGACTGGTAGTTGCTGAATCACATTGAAAAGTTGTTGCTTTTGAAATTGGCATTGCAAGGCAAATAGAAGCCCCCATTGCTCTGATTTTGTTTTATAATAGCCAGTAATGGCTACTGGTTCGGTATTATATTATTTGGGAAAGTTTCAGAAGCATTTTTTCATACACACAAAGATATGAACTCATTAAATAATGCTTTATGACACTTTAAAGGCTAGCAAGTTTTATTTGGTGTAAGCTGTTGTGGACTGAAGCTCAAGTTTCATAGTTTATGTCAAACAAACCTCCCTTGTGTGTGTTTGTTTGTTTGTGTTTGTCTTTGTGTGTGTATTCTGCAAGTTCTCAAGTGTTTCTATAGTGTACCTGAAGTAGCTTATTCCACATTTTATACCCTTGTCACTGTGGTGTAAGCAGATCCGATGCTAACCTTGTTTGAAGAGACCTCTTACTGTTTTGTTAGAAAGTTCATTAGCCTGGCCTAATTAGTAAAAAGCCTCATTTTGTTACCAAGCAGGATGCAAGAATTGCTATACAAAAGATGAGATGCTGCATTATTATGCAAAGAACATTTACAGTAAAATTGGGATATAACGTCACTGTACTATACAGTATGTTCATTGAATGGCTTATTAAAATTGACAGTCAAGCCTTTGCCATAGAATGTTTTATGTGTTTAAGTAGTTTAAACTGTTTTATGGTTTTGTGTTTATTTGTTTTATTAAATTTCTCATTTTCAGGCCACTGTAGAAGTGAGTCAGGTTCATTACCACTGTACAACTGGAAGGGAACCTGGGATTTTTCAGGGCCAGTCTCCTGATATGTGAAGAAAAACATAGACCTTGTTGGCTTGTCTCTCTTGGATCATTTTTTTTTTTGGGGGGGGGCTTCTGTAGTTAACAGGAAAAGGCAATGCACGTTCCCACTGTCCTTTAATACCAACCTAGTCCTAACATATCAGTTCTAACTTCAGTCTGTTCTTATCATTGCCTTAATAGTTCATGCACTATAATGTGTTCAATCAGCTCTACTGATATTGTAGAAGTTGCATAAAAGTTTTTATAGGATTTTCTGCTTCATGTCATGAAATCACTTTGCTGCTCTGGTATCTTAACTTTTATGGGTTTTCTGTTCTTCCTCATGCAGCTGATCATCTTAGGCAAGTTCTGTTGCAAGAGCGTGATGTGTTCAACACAGAAAATTCATTTTCAAATCTATTTTTATTTAGTCATTCTTATTAAAATATTTCTTCATATCCTGTCTATACAAGATTGAGAATTGTTTATATTGTTGAAGGTCACTCTTCTGTCTGTACAGGAGAGTTGTGCTTCTTCCTATTAAATGGTTTCTACCAGGGTAGATTTGATTTAAGTCAAATTGATATAAGCTGCAATTTAAATCTTAAAACATTAAATCAAATTATCATATTTTTGATCATTTGAATAAAAGAAATCAATTTTCAAAATTTAAATTGTGATTTAAATCATGTTTTAAATTGTTTTTTTGTTTTTTAAAAAAGCATTAATTTTTATACACCCTGTTTTTCACTGACAGGCACCAATATACTAGAACTGCCCCACAATCAGTTTTCTTTGTTCTTTTGCAGTCAATTTTCTGGATTTTCAGATGATTTTCTAGCTCTGTATTTAATTTTCTGACAGTACCTCTTCTTAGTGCTTTGATCTTTTTTCTTCCTTTCAATTTTGTAAAGATGTAAAGGTATCATTTGTGAGTGGAACTAATTCAAAAGTTTTAGCCTTCTGCCTACAGAGATTAATTTGACTATGCGCTAGTCCCATCATAAGACTACCACTTGACCCTGTTATGTCTTGGTGGTAGCCAAGTGGTGAGTTTTATTTGAATACATTTCAGTGTAGAATTCCTATTATAATAGCTGTAAGGATTGAAATGTTAAACACTGGTTTGGAAAGGTATTATATCATGTTCATAATTGCTAGTTACATAGTCTGTGGTTTTGAACAGAAAAGGTCAACAGGAATTTGACCACTACCTTTAGTATGTCTTTCATTGGCATTTTTTAATGGAGCAGTAAATACATTATCTGATTAGTGTAATAGACGTTATCTGCAGTGCACACTGTGCATAAACTTTATGCCTTCAAAGTCATTTTCCAACAGCTGGCTTCCTTTTGCAGGTCTGATCATGACATAAAGACAGTCTCTTCAGTATTTTGATGTGCCAAGTAGCTTGTGTATTCTTGTTTATTGTATTGACTGCATACTCAAAAGTATAGCAGTTTCTCAGGTCTCTTACTCAGTAGGTACTCAGCTCTCCGGCTTCAGCTTTTGACACCTTATATACAATATTTTGGAGGTAGATTGACATATAGAAATAGGCTGTGCTGATATTAAAATGTTGGCATGCATAAATCATTGATAACAGAGAAGATAGGTGGTTTGAGAGAGGAGTCAGGGAAGCCATTCATGTGAGCATTGAAACCCCCTCTCTCAACAGAGGGGCTGCCTCAGGCATAGTCTATCTGCTGCTTATCAGGGTGTGCTTTCAACAGTACCTAGACAAATCAAAAAGCCTTCATGACCAAGGCCATAGCTAACAACCCATACTTTATAGGTTTCAGCACCTTAGGCTATTTTCACCTTAAGGCTGTGGATACTATTGTCTACCTAACAAGCTTATTCAGGCCATTATTCATCTTATGAGCCTATCTCAGACCAGGGTGACAAGAGGTCAAAGCAGACTGTAAGATGGAGAACTTGCACTAGCTGTATTCAGACTGATGAAGCTGTTTGGATGAGCAGTGAAACGTTTCTGTCAAGAAAAAAAGAAGTCAGGTAGTCATGACTCTACTTCCATATAAGCTCACCGTAGGTGCTTTAGTGGCTCTTACAGTTGGTCTTACCCAAAAGGCTGAGAAGTGATATTTAAAGAGCTACTTTAGGAATTTTAGGATAGGCAAGATAGGGCATTGGTTAGCATAACTGTCATGTTTTCTTAATGCTGTTAGACTTGCTTGATAGATGCAATAGATGTGCAAGAAAGAACTAGCTCAAGCTTGGTGCTTATTTATGGCTTTTTATGAAGTTTGTTCCATAGGATTAAAATGGTAGTAATGTGTGAATTTCCTTCTGCGCCCTCTCTCAACTTGCTTAGTTTTTCCAAACTTTTTTTAATTTGAGAAAACTGTAGTTATTTTCAAGAGTTTCGTTTTCAGGAGCAAGAGAAAAGACCAAGTGACCGAGATTCCTTCTGTTTTCATACACATCAGTTCTTTCTGCAAGCAAGCTTATCCTTGTAAAAGGGTTGAGGATACAGGGAATGGATCGACACTGGCTAGAATCATCAGAGGACCAGCATATTTCATTTTAGAGCTCCAATGATACTGTGATGTATGGGAAGTGTAGTTACCAGTGCCACTTTAATAGCTTTGTTTGGAAACTGTTGGAAACAACCATTCCGATTTGTGCTTGTGGCAGAGACCCATGGAGCCTCTGCTCTTTTGAGAGTCACATGAGGACTGAACTATAAAATGACAGTGAAGGGTGGAAGAAGAGGGGCCTTTTCTCATAATTGAATCCACACTGTCAGTTACTAATGTAAGAAATCATGTCAGTTACTAATGTAAGAAATCATGGCTCAGTTCACAGGATGATTCCTCTAACAATATAGTAAACCTTGGATGCTTCGGAAGGCAGTGGTGGATAAGGACAAGGTGTGTGTGGGGGGATCTTTTCCTGATTCCAGATACTCCATCTGGAATTTAGTCTAAAAGATTAAGGGGAATTTTGGGTACAGTGGGGATGCAGAGAGTATATGGTGAGCAAACACTATTTGTGGTACAGCATAGTAATCATTCCTGATCATGCAGAAGAACATCTCTTGTGATGTAATCAATAGCTTGCAATCTCTTGGGTTTGTAGGCCATGGCGTTGTGATTTTATTTCAGACTTAACTTGCTGGGTGCCCTACAGATTCAGTCCCACAATAACTTCACTAGAAATATGCTCCAATGTTAAAAGTTCTTCATTTATATTTTGACCATCATCTTATTCAGTATTTACATTTATACTTGTGGAAGTTACCATTCCAGTCTTAGAAGGTGCCAGTCATACATTTCCAGATACACAACTAGCAACCTTGACTGATTGCTGTGACAGTCTCCAGTGTTGAAGTTGCATACATGTAGATGTTGAAGAAGCTGCTGACCTTTGTTTATCTATTGACACTGTGTTTTTTGCAGCCTAAAAGAGCAGCACATTTTCTCCGTATGTGCTGCTGGCCCTTATTCAACATAAGGCCAGAAAAGGAAAAAAAAGAACTTGTAGAGTTTTGTTATTTTTCTCCAGTTGCATAAATGGTATTGGATTCACTCTTTTTGGACGCTGGGCATGTAGTCACTTGAGTGACCAATGAAACAACTGGAATCTTCTGTTGGATTGTCTTTTGTATATAATCTGGAGTCGGATGTTACTGAGTGCAACAACATTTGTGCACATGGAATTGCACTTGGGATGCAACTTGGCGAAGTCAGGATGATGCGCCTTCACTGGAACTCCTCCAAGAAACATACCTCTTGAAGAAAGGTTCCTACAATTAGAATTTGTTTAATATCTATAATCAGAGATATCAGTGCTTAAATAATGAAGGAAGTCCATCAGCTTCTGTTGTCAAACTGTTGTTCTTCAGTGCATGTAATTTTTTGGAGTTATATAGGCAAAAGTGAGATTTTTCTTGCTATGAGTAAACAACCTAATTTTTAGCTGTAGTAAATATAAGAGAGGGAGGAAGGAAAAGATAAGAGATTGGGAGTAACAAAGTTAATCGGTAGGCTAAGCAGATGGTTATGTGCATCAAGGTGTAATAGGAATAAAAACAGTGCTACTATACAAGGTCTTGTCAGTAGTAGAGAGAGAATGAGAGAAAGGGAAGGATGGGTGGGAGAAGCCATGTTCATGCTCTGTGTCTCTCCTGTTCAGCATCAAGAAGCACTACAGACAAATAAGCAGACTTTGTCAAGGGAAAAATGAAAACTTTAGTTAGTTGAAAGTAATGAAATTACTGTGTGTACATGCAAACATGTGCACAGATGTTGTCAGTAATTGTGCCTACTGAATTTAGTAAGTAATTAAGGGGGGAAATGTTTCGTTCATTTTAGAATAATTTTCCAAAAGTCATGAAAACAATCTGTTTACATGTGTGTGTGTGTGTGTGTGTGTGTGTGTGTGTGTGTGTGTGTGTGTGTGTGTGTGTGTGTGTGAGAGAGAGAGAGAGAGAGAGAGAGAGAGAGAGAGAGAGAGAGGGGAGGATTAGAGATAGCAAAATCTGACAGGTTTATCATTTTATGCTAGTTTAATGTTAAAGATTTTCCCTACTCTACCTGAATCTAATATTGCGATAATTGATAATATTTCCCCTTTCCCAGTCTGCATATGAGAGAATTGTAGAATATGTTCATTTTGGGTAAATTCTTTTTTTACAAAAACTAATGAAACAAATTGTTACAGTACTTGCAAAATTCAGTAAGGAGATCTATCATCAGCATGGGGAAGACCTCATTGTGTCTGCTTACCATGCAGGTCTTTGCACTGTGGAGCACCTCAACAAAGAGACACTAGCCCTGTTTTAGCAGCAACAGAACTGAATACAAAGTGATTCAAACCAAGAGTTCTTAACTGTTAAGAACTCAAACTCTGGGCTTGGATGAACAAATACGTCTGTTTTGATTATTCTAAAAAGTCCTCGTCTCTTTCCATTCTGAATATCAACATGTAACAATATATTTTTAAAGGAATTCTCACTTATCTGTATAAAAATTGTTGTGACACAAGTAAAGGCTCTGTGGATTGCAATATAATGGCCCGAGTAATTGAAGAGGCAGCATTTTAAAATTAAATGGTGTAATCATTTTTGTAAAAAAGCAAAATTGTCCACTGAGGAAGACACGAGGGAAACAGTCATGTTAAGAGAAGGTAGTCAGCTGCTGAAGAAAATTTTTTTCATGATTGAGAGAGAGAGAGAGAGAGAGAGAGAGAGAGAGAGAGAGAGAGAGAGAGAGAGAGAGAGAGAGAGAGAGAGAGAGAGAGAGAGAGATGGGAGTGTGAAGGCTTTCATTTTGCATCTGAAAATGGCATCATGGTGAAGTTAAGGATACTAGCCTGTTTCCTCTGTAGCCTCAGCTAGCCTAGCACAGTAACTACAGTTGTCTTAAGAGCATGGTTATTATATGCTACTGTGCTTTAAAATCTCAATGGTGACCTGAGCGAGTGATTGCGGGCAGAAGCCCTGTGGGAGTCTGGGCTTTTTTCAAACCTGCTTTCATGTATTGGGTTTTGCATACGTTGAGGTTGCTGCACTTCTGTCGCAGTCAAATAGGACAAGACAAAACAAGCAAGGGGAAGGAATAATACACAATTTTCCGCATCCACAGCATCTGGAGCGAACATCAAACAGATGGGCTCTTCCACCCCGATTATCCTAACCTCCTAAATATAGAAATATGTGCCTTTTTAAAATAAATTTAAATTACCCGAGGGGGTGGCGTTAGCGGATGCTAGGACATTGCTAACGAGTGCAAATAGAAGTCAGCTGCTGACAGAAGTTGGATCAGTAGCTGCTGCTGATGTCTGTCTGTCTGTCTTTCATGCTTCTCCTTTTCCACTGTGTGGTCCCTCTTTGTCAGAAAGCTTGTGCCGAGCCACCAATGATGACGGCTGTTCTGTCTCCACATACACACACACACACACACACACGCACACACGCACACACACACACACACACACACACACACACACACACACACACACACACACACACACACACACACACACACACACAGAGTGGTACCTTGTATAAAGGAATTAATTTGTTCCAAATGAAATTATGTTAAGCAAATTTTCCTTTATACAAATTTCCCATAGGAATGCATTGAAAACACAGTAATCTCTAATCGCGAACATTTTTATGTTGTATGGATTCGTCCCATAGGTGATTCTGTTGTACATATTTTATGTTATACAAACATACACACACACACACACACACACAGAGAGAGAGAGTTTAAATCATGCTAATATTTCACGTAGATTCTTATACATGTAAGCAGTAAAGGTAATGCAAGCCAAAGCACTGAGGCATTTTACAGTAGTGACTCGCAGCAAAAGGAGGCGGAAGAGGGACTGTAGATGTATCCTCCAGTCAGAGCCCCTTCCAAAAGGAGGCACTCTAGGGACTGCTGTTACACTGACTAACAGTCCTAGCAGGAGCAACTCTAGAAATTAGTTAAAAGGACAGTTGACATCCCCACCCTACAGCTGCACAGCAGTCTTCTATGGCAGTTGTGTTAGTGGCTGGCTGGCTGTTGCAAGTGTTTCTATTTGTTTATCCTCCCTCCTCTGCACGGTAAGGCAGCGGAAGGCATTACAGAGCCTCTGTGTGTGCGTGCACGCGCATGCGCACATGCACACACACATGTGCACACACACTTGCACACACAAGTTTAGCAGTGTTGGGTGTGCGGCCTTAAGTGCAAATGTAGAATTCTTTGAGTGAAAGAATATATCAATTTATTTTCAGTCTTGTTGCTATTTTTCTTCTCATTTATTTGCTTCAGGTGTATGTTTATCCATGCAAGAAACTAAAAGGGTGGTGGTGGTGGTGGGGAAAGGATCCATTTATCGACTGAAAAATAAAAGCACAGTCTGGTAGATGGAACCCAGTCTGGGCAGTGTAAGTTACTGTCTGTTCCACCACTTAATTTCTTCTCCAGTGACACACTATTCAGCCCCCTTTGTTATTTTCCCATCTGTAAAACAGAGATAATTAGTTACTTGCCTTGGAAGAAGACAGGATGGATTAATTTTTTTGGAGTAGTGTACTTCCACTGCTGCATTGCTGATATCTATTTATTTATGTCCAGTTCTTAGCTTTTGGCACACCAGCAGATAATACATTTTGTGCAAAGCTGTATTTAGCCAAAGTTTTCTGCCTCAACAGGAGTCCATGACCCTTGGGATCTGTTGTAACTCTACAGTTCTATGATTCCTTGAAAACCTTTCAGTAGAAAGAAGAACTGAATTTTAGTTTACTGATAGGACATCAAAGATCCTAATGCATTATTTCTCTCTTTCTCTTAAATATGGTTCATACATACAGCAGCACTATGAATTATTTCAGTGGTTTTAAGTGTACTGTTCAGTCCCCATGAAACACTGAATACTGGGAGAAACCTCCTAACAGTTATGGCAGTAAAACCATGGAGCCATAAGTCTGTGAAGATTCTTAGCCATCTAGGCAAGGTTCTCTTGGAGTTGAGCCATGGCAACTGGACTTTTTTCCCTGTGGGGTTAAAATGTTTCACTACTCATCGAAGTAGCCTCTTCAGTCTGAGGAAGGTTGGTGAGTGGCTTTCAATTTATATTTTACCTCCCCCCCCACTGGTTTGAATAGGCTCATTAGAGGGACAGTGGTCTGGGGTGTGTGAAATTCACACCTTTGCAGCCCTTCACAACACCTAATAAGCATGAATTGTTAGCCATGCACTTTAGAGATGGGCATGAAATGAATTTTTTTCCCATTCCGTTATCCGTTATTTGTTCCGTTACGTAATGGAATGGAATGAATAACGAAGCCCAGAGTAATTTGGGCACAAACCGAACAGAACCAGAACAAATTAGTTTGATTATGTTTGGTTCGGTTCGTTCATCCAATCTCCTCTGCCTGGGGTGACGGCCGGGCAGCTGTCACCTGGGGTGGAGGAGATTGGCTGAGTCTCGGCTGCGGTCTCGCCTCCTTGCGCAGAGGCAAGACCGCGGCTCGATCTCCTCTGCCCCAGGTGGCGGCCAGGCAGCTGTCACCCAGAGCAGAGGAGATCGGCTGAGCCTGGGCCGCGGTCTCGCCTCCGCGCACAGAGGTGGAGTTATGGCCCGATCTCCTCCGTCCCGGGATGACAGCTGCACAGCTGTCATCGCGGTGCAGAGGAGATCGGCGGAACCTGGGCCACGGCCTTGCCTCTGCGTGTGGAGGCGGGGTCACGGCCCGTTCTCCTCCGCCCTGGGATGACAGCTGCACAGTGCCAGGACCCTGCCTGTCACAGAACCTGACTCTGAGGGGTTAAATGGTGAAGAGCTGCTGGAGGAGCCTTGCAGCTCAACTCAGCAGGCAGCTGGGTCTGATGACTCAGCTGAAAACATATCTCCTCCTCCTAGAAGGGCCATGAGCAGGATTCTGAAAAGACGTGCTACCAGGAGAGCTAGGGAAAGGGTCTTTGATGCTAGACAGGGAATCAGTTCGGGAAGCCCTGAGTACTAGCAGAAGCCTTTCCAGAAGTAAGGGTGTGTTCCCTGTTTTGGGATAAAGCTGGCAAGCTTACCTTGAGCTCTCTGTGGGAGCAACGCGTCATTTGAACTTGCAACCATGTTCCTGTCTGTGATGTTGGCTCTGTTTCCTGACTTCGGACTGGCTTCCTGGACCATGGCTTGATTTGTTCCCTTGGGTTTGGCATCTGGTTTCCGTGAGATATTCTGGTTTTGACTTGGACACCCAAACTTCTTCAAGCAGAATGGAAGAGGAGGGGGCTGTATCAGCCCTAGTCAGCTTAACTGGCTTCTTGCCCTTAGATACCCCATCACCCTTCATTTTCAATGACTGCCCTATATAATATCCCTGTTGGTCTGTCAAACCATGCTTAATAAATGAGATGGGGAGGGTAAACTATGGA
Organism: Phrynocephalus forsythii; assembly: GCA_029282475.1. Lineage (NCBI taxonomy): Eukaryota > Metazoa > Chordata > Lepidosauria > Squamata > Agamidae > Phrynocephalus > Phrynocephalus forsythii. The sequence goes on from JAPFRF010000010.1 coordinate 36,640,712, forward strand.
TGATACTTCACGTCCCTCTCGCTGCAGTTTGCGGCCCCGCTGGAGATTGGTTCGAAGGAACGGAACCTCATGTCCTTGTGGGGTCAATCCGAGTTCGAAGGAACGTAACCTCATGTCCTTGTGGGGTCAATCCAAGTTCACCCTGACCACGCCCCCCTGCGCACCAAGCGGGGTGAGAGATTCCCATCATGGAGCTCGGGAATCTTTTCAATCCACTTCTCAATCTGTGTTGAAAACCGATTTCAACACGGAGGCAAGTTCACCTCAGCTCGAGGAAGGACGTGAAGTAACAACCTAAGGCTGATACTTCACATCCCTCTCTCTGCAGTTCGCGGCCCCGCTGGAGATCAGTTCGAAGGAACGGAACCTCATGTCCTTGTGGGTTCAATCCGAGTTCGAAGGAACGTAACCTCATGTCCTTGTGGGGTCAATCAGAGTTCACCCTGACCACGCCCCTGAACTGCGATCCAAGCGGGGTGAGAGATTCCCATCATGGAGCTCAGGAATCTTTTCAATCCACTTCTCAATCTGTGTTGAAAACCGATTTCAACACGGAGGCGAGTTCACCTCAGCTTGAGGAAGGACGTGAAGTAACAACCTAAGTGGGGCCATAGAGGAGAGGGAGTGATGCAGTGATATTCTTTTAAAGGAGAAACAGGGGTGGTGGTGGAATTAAAGGTTTTTTTTTTAAGTTTCTATTTTTTAAAGAAAGAGTAATGTGGGTGGTTATTGAGCAGGAAACCTCAGTATTATAACCCCTAAAGAACAAATTGGACACACAGTTCTCAGCACACCTACCCTGCCTGAATGCAAGCCTCTCCAGGAACTGAAACACACCTGCCTAAAATAGGCCCTCTTCACAATTCTTCAAGTTGTGGAGAAAATAAGGAGTGATTGAAATCTAAAATCAGGTGTTTGCTTTGCTGCCACAGAAGTGAAACTGTGAAACAGCATGGCACAGCATCTCCCTGAACCAGGTTAAGTGAAAATCGGTGCAGGTGGAAATGCTTTTCTAAAGTCTATTAAGTGGGAACACCCCCCATGCCGTTTCAGCAGAACTGCTGGCTACCTGCCATGCCAGTCCAGATATCTCTGTTTCCCTTCCAGGGTTGCCCAAAACTTCTGAAATGGCTACAGCAAGCTGCAGATGGCACAGCAGGTCCTAAAAGGGGTTTAAAAAGTGGACTTAATATGACAAATTGATGAACTGAGGCTTCGTATTTATTGAGTTCTCTGTAAATGATGAATTTTTTTCCGATTGGTAATAATCATCAAAAATTTTGATTCTTTTTTTTTTAATTCATACCCATCCATAGTGGAGATCTCTCAGAAGCGTAATAGCTGTTCTCTCATGCAGAAATCCATGCTCAGTGATGTGTGAAAGAATATGCATGCCTAGAAAAATGCTTGGCCCCTCATTGGTATCTTCCCTTGCAGGAGAGTTTTTGAAATGCAGCTGTGCTAGGATTATTTTTTTCCAGGAGGTTCTTTTCTAGGTCAGTGATTCCCAACCTTTGGGTAACTCAGGTATTCTTGGACTGCAACTCCCAGGTGCCTTCACCCCTCGCTGTGCTGTCTGTGGTTTCTGGAAGTTGCAGTCCAAGAACACCTGAGTTACTCAAAGGTTGGGAACCTCTCTTCTAGGTTGCATTCTGTGGTACGCCTCAGGGCTTCCGTTGAGCACCTGCAGTGTATGACCTAGAACATCCCTCACAAAAATATCCTTTGCTATGTATTTCTCTGTGTACCACTTCAGTTTCAATAGTATGCAAAAAAAAAAAAAAAGGCAGGGAATGGGGAAAGGATCTCTGCGTGCACTCACTTGAGCCCATTGAACCATTATAAGAAAAGCTAGGAGTAGAACATCAGATATTGTTGGATTACGAGCTTTTTTGTTGTTGCAAGTGCCAGGATGGCTATGGTACAATTATGAGAAGACTGAAAACCTCTTCATGAGCTGTCTATGATCCTCCCAGAAGTCCCAGGGGAAGCCAAGGGCCTGGAAAAATTTGCCTGAAGTCATGCATGCTGTAGGTTAGGCTACATATATAGGATGGGCTCCTTAGCAGGAACTGTAAGCACTGTAACCAGTAGAGCTGCTTTATGCATTTTCACAATGTAAGTAACCACTGCAAAACTTTTTTTAACCTGGTTCCAGATTGCCACATCACTCAATTACTGTACTTCCTGATGTCCATTTTTACAACTATCTGGTCCAGACACAATTTTCCCATTTCCCAACACTGACTGCCTCACATCCATGATATCTCAGTGGCATGCCTGCCCCCCTGATCTTACCTTTTGCTCCTTAAATTCAGGGCTTGAGAGGCTGCTGGTCTGGCAACCTTACTGGGAGACTGAGATTGGGTAAACGTGCTGAGTCCCAAATTGAGCATGGCTGTTAACAGCACTACAGTGGTACCTCTGCTTGTGAGTTTAATCCGTTCCGAATGCATGCTCATAAGTTGAACAACTCGTAAGTAGAGCAGCTGCATCTAAAAATAAAAAAAAAAATAAATAAATAAATAAAGTAAAAAAATATGTAAATAGAGCAGAGTGCATCTAAAATTTGTAAGGCAGCAGTTAGAATGCCAATGGTTTTCCGCTCTTAAGTCGAATTGTTTGTAAGTAGAGCCGCTCATAAGTAGAGGTACCACTGTGCTTTGTGTCCCCTGGTTGATTGCAGAACTCCACTTTCTGTGTATTTCTGTCTTCCAGACAGTACATATACAGTACATATACAATCAGTACAATTATGTAGACTTGCATGCCCAGAAATGCAGCTGCGCGCACATGCACACAGATTTAAAGAAAGTAAGCAAAATAATATGAACACATTGTCATACTTATACTTTCTGTTCCTCTCTCTCAGTTCCTGGTCTTATCTTGCTACACATGCCTCCCTCCACTGCAGATTGGGTTTAAAGTGATGTCTCCCATTGATGCCAATAAAAGTTTTTAAAACACTTGGTTGCAGAGATTGATTTTTAAAGGGTGAGTTTTTTTAAAAAGCTTTAAAGAGTGGTGTATCTTTCTCCTTGCAGTGGCAGCATCTCCTGTGCTGCCAGTAGGCCTTAAAAACAAAAACAAATAACAAACCCTTCATAAAGCCTATCCTGGATGGACAGTTTGGCTTTGGTTGAAGATTTGCAGAGCTGGTAAGAGATAGGTTAATCCTTTGTAAAAGGTTTTAGCTGTCTTGTATTTATTGATTGAATTTATATTGTGTTATTTATAATGTTATAGTTTCCATTTTTTCTTGTTGTTATGCTGCATTATTGATTGTGCAGCTTTCATAGCTGCTTTGAGACCATGTGTGTTGAAGATGGGGTGGTGGTGGAATTAATTATAAATAAATTAAAACTAAAACTGCAGAGACAAATGACATTCAGAGGGAGAAACTGAAATCAGTCTTCATGTCTATGAATGCTGAAGAACATGGCTTGAGCACCAAGAGATTCTAAGTTCAAATACCATGACCTCTTCAGTAGATTATAGAAAGTTATTGCTCCTTCAAGTGCCACGGCATCTCTTCTAAAATATGCAAATAAACATGTTGAGCTTTTCTGACTGAACTTGTAAGGTTTATAGGAACCATTGAATGAAAATGCATTGTGTACATAGTGCTTTGAAGCAGAGATGCTTGAGTAACTCTGTCTTTCTGGTGTGAAACCAGAAGATGCTAGTTTGATTCTCTACAGTGTATCTCTGACAGGTGCTGGTCTTGATAATCCATAGGGTCCCTGCCAAATCTTCAGTTCTGAGAGTCAAAGAAAAGGGAAGTTTATATAGAATGATGTGACCCACATTGCCAGATTTCTGTGGATGGCAGGCTATCTAATAATCAGTTTTCAATTATCCATTTTATTTATTTCAACATTTATGAAATATATGTGGATGACAGATATAAAAACTTTTTAGTATATTGCAGGGAGCAGATTCTCAATAAGATTGGTCTTAGTCATATACCTTGCTAGTTTCAAGCAACCAGTAGCTCCATAAACATGCATGCACAGAACTTTGGGTTTTGTGTCCAGCAGGCATTTGTCCCATGTGTTATCCTGAACTTTGTCACCCGTAAAGCTGTGTGTGGCTTTTGTTGGGTTAGGTTAGCTGGGATTTTACACCACCACAGTCTGAGATACAGGGTACATGAGCAATTCTTGTCCTTGGTGCAGTTCTTGTCACTAGAAGTGGAGGCTGCTTTTAACAGCTGAGGAGGGGTTTTTATTTCTTTAAAATATTTCTGTCCTGCTTTTCTCTCCTAAAGGCCCCAAGACAGGATGATTAATGCTGGAGTGGATAGAGATAACCTTATGATTACCACTTAAAGAAGCCATGCCCTTTGCTCTCTCTCTCTCTCTCTCTCTCTCTCTCTCTCTCTCTCTCTCTCTCTCTCTGTGTGTGTGTGTGTGTGTGTGTGTGTGTGTGTGTGTGTGTGTGTCTGTGTACAGTTTAGGATTCCAGGTGTCCAAAGCCTACTACTTTGTAGGGATCAAGCCACCTGACTAAGCAGTCTTTTATTGGCTGAGTGTCTTCCCAGTTTAGGTCAGGTATCTTTATTGTGTCCTGCCAATGGTTTTGTGCGGCTGTTATTCTCCACCTGGCTATAAAGGCTCCTCTCCTCCTCAGGTCTTCTGGAGGGTGGCAGTGGCAGGAGAGTCAGTTTTGGTGGGTCTTTCTCCAATTGCCAAAACTGCAAATCCCAAGAGGCATTAGGGTCAGGGCCATCAGCCTCAGTGTTATAAACCAAAAGAGACCTTTCAGAAATTCCCCACTGGGCCTCCTTGACAGGAGCTAGTCTTGATGATCCATAGGGTCTTTGAAAGCACTGCAGTTCTAAAATTGTTATTCTAAAGGAAGACAAGATTATTTTCCAAAAGCTTGTCAAGAAAGCTGATGAGTGCTGAGGCAATTTTGAGCAGGGAGAAGCTTTATTCAACTCAGTCGCCTGCCTCTTCATTAAACAGCCCCTGAAGTCTTCACTTGTGTAGTGAAATCAATATAGGTTGTTGTTTTTCCAGCACATTCAGTGTGAATGCTGATTTTGAGAGGGCTTCGGTATACAGCTCAATTTTGATTCAACACATCTTGTCTTTGCACATTTTTAAAAAATTCATCTGTTCTTCAGATTTATGCCATGCCAAATTGGTTTCAGACACAAATTGATTTTACTTTATATCCTAGCATAGACCTAGTGTAGACTAGTACATATATTGTGCCTAAATCCAGAGAATATTTAAAAATAATACAGATTTTCTAATAAAAAGAATACTTTTTAAAAATCCTAATGGCATCATGAACAGCAATCCCAACTTAAAAGTTACCATTTTACTGAATGGGATAAAGAATATTTATTTATTTATTTGACTTTTATACCCGCCTGGGACTACTCTGGGTGGTTTAAAACATAAAATCGCAACATAACAGTAACAACAGTTAAATAACAAAAATACAAACAACATGTAACAAATTATAACCAAATAAATCAACAACTAAAAATAAAAATAGAAACAACCAAGTAATTGATCAGATAACAACAACAAAATTACAGATAAATGGTAAAAGAAGGATAGCGTCTTGCTGGGTGTTTAAGAAGTCAGGGAAGGCCATTCTGTAAAACTATGTTTTCAGTAGTTGTTTTAAAGGTTTGAAGTGAGGGTACCAGGTGATTTTCTAGTAGTAAGTGATTTCATAAATGGGGAACAACCACTGAGAAGGTCCTCCTCCTCCTCACAGCTTTCCAGGCCTCCCTCAGCATTCGAACTCCCAAATGTCCTGCTTGGCTAGCACAAGTGATCTGAGCAGTTCTTCTTGGGAGGAGCCGCTCTGTCAAATACTGAGGTCCCAAACTGTTTAGGGCACTGGTTCTCAATCTTCCTAATGCTGTGAATCTTTAATACAGTTCCTCATGTTGTAGTGACCCCTTGCCCTGCATGGAAGAGGCCACAAGCTCCCTTTGGCAGGCCACTGCTGCAGATGCCATAGAGAACTTCCCTGTACAGGCACCCTCAGCCAATCACAGCTTCTGGTGCCATTGACTGACATCCCCTCCAACCTATCAAGCTGTAACTCACTCTTTCCCTCCCCTCCTCTTCCAGACCCAAACCGTTTGTGCCTTTTTTTCATTGGCTCATGGCGACCCCTGTGAAATGGTTGTTCTACCCCCAAAGGGGTCCTGACCCATAGATTGGGAACCACTGCTTTAGGGCCTTGCATGTTAACATCAAAACCTTGAAGTCAATGTGGTAGCATATTGGCATCCAGTGCAGAGCTGCCAGCATGGGGGTAATATGATGATGCCTTCTTAGCCCCGTTAATAATCTGGAAGCTGTATTCTGCACTAGCTGAAATCTCCGCATTAACCTCAATGGCAGCCCCACATAAAGAGCACCACAGTAGTCTATTCTGAGATTACAAGTGTATGAACCAATGCAGTTAATGCCCTGATGTCAAGGAGGACCTGCAGCTGGGCAATCCTCCAGAGTTGATTATGAGCAGAATGGACCATGGATGCCACCTGTGTTTCCATGGTGAGCGCCGGGTCCAAGAGGACACCCAAACTGCAGACACAATCCTTCGCAGAGAGAGGCATCCCCCCCCCAAAAGTGAGGGGGTTTCCCAAACCACAGACACCAGGAGGCCCCATGCACAGGATCTCCATCTTGTCTGGGTTCAACATCAAGCTATTAGCCCCCATCCAGTCCAGGACATCCGACAAGCAGCACTCAAGGGATGGAACAGCATCCGCTGTAGAAGATGAAAAGAAGATTTAGAGCTGGGTGTCATCTGCATATTGATGACACAAAGCTCCATACCCCTTTATAATCCTTCCCAGCAGCCTCATATAAATGTTGAAAAGCATGGGAGAGATGACTGACCCCTGTGGCACCCCACAATTGAGGAACCAAGGGGCAGTAGTCATCTTCCCCAATTGCACTCGCTGCCCTCCAAGAAGGACCAGAACCACGCCAATGTGTGACCTCTGATTCCCAACTTGGAGAGCCTCCCCAGGAGGATACGATGGTCAATGGTATCAAAGGCCACTGAGAGACTGAAGAGGACCAACAGGGACGTTTTACCCCTATTGGCTTCCCTCAAATGGTCATCATGCAGGGTGACCAATGCCATTTCTGTACTATGGCACATCCTGAAGCCCAACTGAAAAGGATCAAAGGCATTTGTGTCATGCAGAAGACCCTGAAGCTGATCTGCCACCATCCTCTCCAGAACCTTGCTCATATAGGAAATATTGGTGACAGGCATATCATAATCAATTTGGTCTGCTGCTACATTAGTTTTTTTCTAAATGGTCCTAATGAGTGTCTCCTTGAGGGCGAGAGGAATCCTGCCCTCAAGGAGAGAGCCATTAATTATTGCTGTGGCCCATTCATTACTAATCAGCATGCTGCTTTTATTAACCAGGCTAGGCAACGATCCAAGGAGGAGGTGGTAGCCCAACAGTGATCAAGGGCCCTGTCCACTTCTATCAGCTTCACTGGTTGAAAGCTAGAAATCAGTGCCAGACAAGGTGATGCACTGGACATCTCGGCTTGATCTGTTCTTTGTAAATGGTGGTTCAGGTCTGGCAGATGGCCTCCACTTTAGCTTTAGAAAATGCCACAAATTGGGCACAGGAGATACTAGGGGGAGACCTTTTACTGTGACCAACTCTGGATAGGTGGTGCACTATACGAAACAATTTGGCCTGATTATTTTGGGCTTTGCTTATCTGAGTAGCGAAGTAAGCTCTTCTTGTGGCCTTGATCTTAGCTAGATAAATAGTTCATTACATGTATCTATAAAACAGCATGATTGTTTTAATTTTTTTTCCTCTGAATTATTTTTCAGAGAATTTGAGTCAGTGAGAACTGAGACCTGGTGTTTGACACACTGATGTCAGTGAAGTTACTGAGTGGCATTTGACACAGGTGGGGTTGTAGACTACAATACAAGCTCTATTGGGAGCTATCTAGTGTGACCTACCTGCATGTGACCTCCACTGCAAGGGTGATTGTCAATTTCCTCCTCCCTTAAACACATGTTTCTGCATTTCCTCAAGCCATCACACTGTCTGAAGTGATGTGAATACACTTGTTTGCAAATAAAGTAGAAGCTCCAGTGGCAGAGGGGAAAAGGACAGATTAGGAGCGAAAAACACCTGGTTGATTTGCATTGATTTGTAGACAATAGAATGTATCAGACCATCCTAATTCAGAAGCATTTCCTGGATTATTTGTCAGTAGACCCGCCCACTGATAAGTGCAGTGGCCGGAGTCTCTTGCGTAGTTATACCTGTGTAATGCAAACAGTGTAACTTCTGGGGGTAGGTTAAGAAACCATTGGAGACATTACCTGTTGTCTATTGAGGTGTGATACAGAGTGAAGCAGGTGATGTCTATGAGGATTTCCTAATTTGAGGCAATTCACTTCCAAAAGATAAATGGTTTGCTTAGCTACAAAAGAACTTGGGCCATTGTGCTATAGGGTTCCCGTTCAGCCAAAGAAGTCTTCAACATCTTTGTTGTCCTAAACTGGCTGTGTTAATCTCTGTGCCTTTTTCATAAAGCAGTTTTTTCCACCTATCATATTGTCCTCAGAAACTGCCTGTTTCTGATGAATGGCTCTCACAGTATACTGGTTGCTCTCTGATGTTACAGTGGTTTATGTTTTGTGGATGTATAGTTTAGGTACCCTGATTAGGATGGCAGGGACCCTATCCAAGGGTTTCAAAATGGGTTGATCTGAAAGTGTGGGCAAGGAAAGAGTTCTAGGTCTGTATCTTTCCTGTTATTATTTCCATGGTAAGAAGGACTGTCTGGAGAGGAAAGCATCAGCTATCTGTAGAATCTCTACAGCTCAGTTAGCAGTCCTGAGAAATGAGGGTACCCTCTATATGTAACATATGGCTTCCTTTCTTTCAAGTGGAGACAGTGGTAGGTGGTGATAGGGGTGGGCCTAGAACATTGGACAGATTCCTGGAGGAAAAGTCCATCACATGTTACAAACCATGATGGGGATGTGTAATCTCCAGTCTTAAAATCAGGGTGTTTCAAGGACCAGATGCAGGGGAGTGGTATCAGGAGACAGATATCTAGTCTCGTGCGCTCCCAGAGGCATTTGATGGGACCACTGTGAGATACAGGAAGGTGGACTAGATGGGCCTTTGGCCTGATCCAGCATGGCTCTTCTTATGTTCTTATGTTCTTATTCCCTGTTCATAAATTCAAATTAACCCTTTTTGGAATGCCAAAATAGATCTAAAATAATTATAGATCAATTCCTACCCACTCCACAATAGATGAACCTTTGGTAGCTGCTTTTTCTGATTCAGTGATTACATTTCAGTTTGTATTAGCAGCACTGTGCTAATCATTTCTCACAAGAGAAATTTCAATCATTTGCATGCAATCTGATTGAAAAAGAGTTATCCCTGAAGATAATTTCAAAGGAGAAATGTTGGAGAGATTATCGTGGTGACGTTTGGGATCCTTGTGTTTAATTTTCTTCCTTTCTGCAGTACAACAATATATGTGTTAGTTGATCTTTCCCAGTGGAAGAGGTTCTACCTGTAATTCCCTGTTTTCAGACCAAGATGTGTTTTTATAGCCAGGTGATGTGAGATTAATCATATATGGGTTAGACGGAGCTATCAACTTGAAGAAAGGGGCTGAAATGTAAATAATACCATTAACCTAAGAGGGGCAAGAGTAATGTGGCTTTTCCTTCCCAGACTTTTCCTTCAGAGGCTGTAGTCAGAATGCTTCTGGTTTCAAAATGAAGGGAGTGGGATGGGAGGAACCCTGCCAAGGAAGCTCAGCTGTGGGCAAGGACATTTTTTTAGCCGGAGCGTGGTGGGCTCCCAAACTTTGGAAAAATCTCTGTTGCACCTTTATATTTTTAGGTTTTAATGTGAGCTTTTGTGGATCAAGTCAACTTCCTCCAACCACTGAAGAAGCTGTCTCATATATATGCACAAACTAACATGGGAGTGGCTTGGAGCCTTTCCATAGGGCCTCTGCTTTGGGCAAGAAGATTTGCTAAGGAGCCTGTGTCATTGAAATCAGGGGGACCTCTGTGTCAACATGTTTCAGCTTGCATAGTTGCTAGTTCTAGAATAGCGTAAACAAATTAAATAAGGTATGCCTGATCTCCATTGTTATCCCTGCCCCAGCTATGAAAATATAAAGTTACTTTGGAAAATTTGTTTCAAATAAATGAATGCAATCTGTGACAGGTTTAAATAGTTGAGTGTATTTATCTTGGCTGAAACAAGGGGGTGGGAGCGAGATAAATAGTGAAACAAACAAAATGAGCTTGGCCCTCCTCCCCTTCTTTTGACCATTCTGTCTCCCTCTGTTTCATGCCCCATTTAAAATCAAGCAGTACATCTAAGAAAATGGTGTTGGCCCTTTTCTCTCTGCAAGACTTTGATTTCCATTTGAATAGCAGCCTTCTTGCTAACACTTCCACTGAAGTTCAGGCATTCAGACAAGGACCCCACTGTTCATGGACTGAATGTTCAGCCAACCCTGACGTAGCTGTCTTTATCAATGCATTTTATTCAGCTGTGCTCCTCCCCCATAGAAAGTGTGGGCTGGGGTGTGTTGTTTTTCAAGGGGAGGGGAGAGTTTTCCTCCTGTTAAACATACCCCACTTCACAGCAAAACACTTTAGGCATTGCAAACCCTACAGCAGTACCCACTTAAGGTTTGTCACTGGGCCTTTTAAAGACTTCCAGCTGTGTTTTTTCCCCTTGGGGTCTTCTTTTATTTTGCCATAGCCTAGTCTCTGCTTCTATCCGTGTTTGCATGTGCCAGTAGTGTGTATGATTCAATGTAGTTAGCTAGAATCATAGAATCATAGAGTTGGAAGAGGCCTCAAGGGCTATCTAGTCTAACCCCCTGCCATGCAGGATTCCCCATCACAGTAATCCTGACATATGGCCATCCAGCCTCTGCTTAAAAACCTCCAAAGAAGGAGACTCCATCACCCTCTGTGGCAGCATATTCCACTGCCGAACAGCTCTAACTGTCATGAAGTTCTTCCTAATGTTTAAATTGAATATCATTTCCTGTAGTTTGAGACCATTGCCTTGCATCCTAGTCTCTGAAGCCATGGAAAACAAACCAGTCCTTTCTTCAATGTGACATCCTTTCAAATATTTAAACATAGCTGTCATATCCCATCTCAGCCTTCTTTTGGTAAGGCTAAACATTCCCAGCTTCCCTTAATCATCTTGGCTGCTCTCCTCTGGCCCCTTTAACATCCTTTTAAAATTGAGGTGTACAGAACTGGACACAGTACTCCAGGTGGGGTCTGACCAGAGCAGAATAGAGTGATGCTATCACTTTTCTTGATCTAGACCCTATGCTTCTGTTGATGCAACCAAGAATCATGTTGGCTTTCTTGGCTGCCGCGTCACATTGTTGACTCATGTTCAATTTAAGAACATAAGAACATAAGTAGTCCACCAAGACTTCCAGATCCCTTTCACAGGTACTATTTTCCAGGCAGGTGTCTTCCATCCTATATCTGTGCAATTCATTCTTTTTACCTAGATGCAGCACCCTACATTTCCCTCTGTTGAACCCCATTCCATTATCTTTGGCCAAGTACTCTGATCTGTCAAGGACCTTTTGGATTTTCATCCTTTCGTCTAGGGAATTAGCAACCCCTCCCAATTTGGTATCATCTGCAAATTTGATTAGCCTACTCTCTATTCCTTCCCCCAAGTCATTAATAAAGATATTGAATAGCATCGGACCCAGAACTCAACCCTGGGGCACCCCACTGGTCACGTCTCTCCAAGCTGCAGAAAACACATTAATAATCATACGTTGGGTGCAATCAGTAAACCAATTACAAATCCATCTAACAGTGGCACAATCTATCCCACATTCTACTAACTTCTTTGCAAGTATACCATGGGGAACCTTACCAAAGGCCTTACTGAAATCCAGATAAGCAAAATCCACAGCATTCCTCTCATTCACCAGGCCTGTAATTTTATCAAAGAAAGAGATCAAATTGGTCTGGCATAACTTGTTTTTAAGAAATTCTTGTTGACTTCTCATAACAACAGCAGTGCTAGTTAAATAATTACAGACTGTCTGCTCAATAATTTGTTCTAGGATCTTTCCAGGAATTGAAGTCAAGCTGACTGGGCAGTAATTATTTGGGTCCTCTTTTTCCCCTTTTTGAAAATGGGGACAACATTAGCCCTCCTCCAGTCGATGGGGACATCCCCTGTTCTCCAGGACTTCTCAAATATTATTGTCAATGGTTCTGAAATTACTTCCACCAGTTCCTTTGATATCCTTGGGTGCAATTCATTTGGCCCAGGAGATTTAAATTCATTTAATGTTTCCAGGTGTTCCTGTACTACCTCTCTACCTATTCTATGTTGCAATTCCTGTCCTACCTCATCTACTTTTTTGCCAAGGGAACGGTTTTTTCCTTTTTGGAGAAAACTGAGGCAAAGAAGGTGTTGAGTAGCTCTGCCTTTCCCTTGTCTCCTGTTAGTAATTGGTTATCATCGCCACACAGGCAGCCTATCATTTCCTTATTTTTCCTTTTGCTGCAGACATAACTAAAGAAACCCTTTTTACTATCTTTAATCTCTCTGGCAAGTTGAAGTTCATTTTGCACTTTACCTTTTTTTACCACCCCCCTGTATATATTAGCTATTCCTCTCTGGTGCATTCCCATTTTTCATTTCCTGTACTTGTTTTTATTTATACTTAGCTGTGTTGAAAGTTCCTTAGCAAACCATTGCAGTTTCTTTAGACCTCTCCCATTTTTTCTTCTTGTTGGAACAGTTTTAAATTGTGCCTTTAATATCTCGCTTTTAAGGAACTCCCATCCATCTTGGACTCCCTTCTCTTTCAGTGTTTCGGTCCATGGAATCACAGCCAATAATTCCCTAAGTTTACAAAAATGGCTTTCTTAAAGTCCAGGATTCTTGTCTGACTATGCATAGCTTCACCTTCCAACTGTATAACAAATTCCAAGAGGAAATGGTCACTTTACCTAATGATCCCACCATTTTGATCCCATTTACAAGGTCCTCCTTATTGGTTAAGACCAGATCTAAAATGATTTTGCCTCTTGTTGCCTTCTCTACCTTCTGGACTATGAAATTGTCTGCAAGGGCAGTAAGGAATCTGTTAGACCTTGCATTCTTAGCTGAACTGGACTGCTAACATATATCAGGATAGTTAAAATCTCCCATTAGTACTATAGCTCTCCTTCCTTGCTTTATACTGTACTGTGCTTATTCTACTTTTTAATCTTTCTGTCTATTTATTCCTCTTCTCCACATCCTTCAAGTTACTGACCATTATATATTCTATAGCTTTATATACATTCACTCCAGAAGACTTAACCACCTCATGGTAGTCCCCTAACAATTTATCCTCATTGAACTGAAAAAACACACACACACACACAGAGAGAAGAGGGGATTCATATTGGGAAGGTGCATGAAGGTTCAATGAATGAAATCTTAAATGAAATGTGAGGCAGCTGTTTAAGTGTGTAATGAATAGAATGTTCAGTGCATCCAGGATTATCCTCTGGTATCACAGTGGGGGCCTCCCAGGTTATGTACAAAACTGTAGAGCATTCCTAATGTTTTCTCCTTTAACAAGAAGGAGAAAAATGGACAGTATTTGTGCTGACTGTCTGTCAGCATCTGGAGTAGATGCAGCCTAATTTATTAGCTTTTTGTTGTCAGGCACACAACTACATCTTTCTTTAAAAGTTCAGCAATGGATTGTCTACAGTGTCACCACCCTCAATGTGCTTTTACAGTTTGTTTGTGGAATTGAAAAGGAAAACTCCTCTCTCTCTCTCTCTCTCTGTGTGTGTGTGTGTGTGTGTGTGTGTGTGTGTGTGTGTGTGTGTGTGTGTGTGTGTGTGAGAGAGAGAGAGAGAGAGAGAGAGAGAGAGAGAGAGAGAGAGAGAGAGAGAGAGAGAGAGAGAGAGAGATGAGGGGGTGAGTTTGTGTGGGTGTCCTATTAAGGGGAAGATGTCAGGGGTGTAACCCGTGACTCTGTTGTGATTTGCTAGGCATTTCAGAAAGAATGACTGGGGCACTCCTTGGCTTGGATTGTACAAAAGGAGTTTCATTCCTTCAGCCTGTTGTGGATATCTGAAGCTTTTGCTAATTGAAACAGGTTGATTCAGATGTTGTGCTACTTCTGTTATCCTGTGCTATAAAGTTGTCTTAAGAAGAACCACACAGGGACACTTTTTTACTCATTAAAATGTAGCTAGAGTCTAGGACGTTTTAATTGAATTGAGGGTTGCAGTTGTAGGCACAGAGATGCAGCAGAGAAAGAGAACTTGAGAAATTTAAAATAAAGACATCATACTGTGACGTGCACTTACTAAATGAAGATGCAGCTGCATTATGTCTAAATATGATAATCCTTTTGCTCAACTTTGTCAGCTGCACTAGAGTAGGCTCGTTGAATCAGTGGAAATCATGGTCATTGATTCAAATGGGCTTCCTCAAGTTGTGATTTACTTACTATGCTAGAACACGTTTTAACTGTGGGTGGAGTTGAATTGGTATGTATGGAGGAACTGATTTACAGGACCTCCACTAATTCAGTGGGCCTACTGTGGTACAACTTACTGTACTAAGCAACATGATTGCAACCTAAGCTTTTTAATGCTACTTTGGTTATATTTTTGATCATCTGTTTTATTTACCAGATTAAATGCTTGTGTATGTTTATTGTGCAATCCTCTCTCCCCCTCTGTGTGTGTATCTGTTTGTGTGCGTGTGCTCATAAGTAAGCTATATTTTCAGTTCAGTGTGTGAAAGAGAAGGCTTAATATAATAATATTGTTAATGAGACTGTTTCTCTTTTCTGAAGAAAATAATGTGGAATATGCACACTGATATTATATAAAGTCTTTGTGAGTTAATCCTCTGTTTCAGGTGCTTCACTGTGTTCAGTCACTCTTTTTACAAATTCTGTCCCTTTCGGTGCTCCAATTTGCCAGGTGTAATCTAGTTCCTATGACCCAGAATATTTTTTCTCATATAGTTGCTGAACTGTTTCCAAAATCAGATAAAGCCTGTTTAGCATTGTGATCTGTTACTTAAAAAGCAATTCTAAATTAATGACCCTGCATTAGTGGTTTTAGAACATTGTCCTGAGTCATCAGAAGGTAATTCTAATCTTGTAACAACATCCTCTGTATATAGAAAATGTTTTCGGGGAGTTTTTTTTATCAGAAAAATGGTGCTCTCTGAACAGGTATATTTTATTGGCAACCATCCCCACCTAATGTTTAAGATGCTGATTGTGCCTTTTGCTTTGAAAAAATGAAACACATTCATTGGATTTAGTCTGATCATATCCCATTAGGATATCTTGTGTTTTGAACTGTTCTCTTGAACCTGGGCTGGCAGGAATAGTAACTATAGTAGTACTCCTATCATTTATAGCCATCTTCTTATTAGAGCTGCACACCCCAATTGGCAATCTCAGGAGCATTGGATCCCAGCCTTGGGTCCCCAGATGTTGCCAGACCAAAATACCCAGAAGCCTTCACTACTAGCTGTGATGGCCAGGATTTCTGGGAGTTGTAGTCCAAAAACATTTGGAGACCTAAGGTTGGGAACCACTCTTGCAGAGGTTTGTGGGCTGCATGTGCCCATCGCTAGCCAGGACAGGGTCCCATATGCTCCTAGAAACTTAATAACCCAATTTATTCTGACATAAGTGGTTTTAAACTGAGGAAGACCCCTTGCATGCTCTACTGTCCAAAATGTTTTAAATGATTTTTGAGCAATGTGTGTGTTTGTATGTGTGTGGGGGCACTAAATGTCCTGGAAAACCTAAAACTGTGACAAACGTGGTGTCCCACATCTACCAGAAGAGACCTTCTAGGTGGAAGTTGTAGACAGATAGCCAATAAAGCTGTTACAATCATGTAGGAGCCTTGTGGCACAGTGGTTAAACTGCTGTACTGTAGCTATAACTGTGCTCACAACCTGGGAACCAATCCCAGGTAGCAGGCTCATGGTTGACTCAGCCATCCATCTTTCCGAGGTCAATAGTACCCAGCTCAGAAGCAAGGGATTGTGGGGGGGGCATGTGTAGCCTCCATAGAATTGCAAACTGTCCAGAAAGTGCTGTAAGCATTATGGGGTTGTTGGGTTGTTTGCATAAAGATCGTGGATCCAAGATGCAGTAGTGTGAATACAGTTAAATAGAGCCAGTTGATACTGTTTATGCAAACAACCCAAAGGGAGGCAACCCTATCCCCAAGCTTGTTTAAATAAATACAGGTACATCCTTATAGCTTTCTTGAAGTGAGCAAATACTTTTAAAAGTATTCCTGATCTTGTATATTGTATCTAAGATGGCTTTACTGAACTTGCAATGTGAGTTTTCTGCTGTTTTAGCATTCTAGTGTCAACTACAGATGGGCACGAACAGATTCGTCCCAGTACATAAAGGTTGCATCATAGGTACTCCTGCTTCCCTCTCTTGCTTTCTCTGGCCCAATCAACCACTCACTGTACCCACTATGTTGGCTTCCTGCATCTCCGCAACTGATCTTCCAGTCCTGGCAACAGCTCAGGCTTCTCTTGGCTGATCTCGCATTCTCAAAAAAGGTTGGTGGGTTGAGAAGCCTGTATTCTTGCTTGTGACTGGGAGATTAGCCAAGAAGGTCGAAAAAGCAGGCACCTTAGGCCTGCTGACTGGGTGAGCAGCTGAGGAGATGGGGATTGGGACCAGCAGCAGCTGCGCTGCATTTTTTTTTTACAAACCAGCATTACCATCTCTACTGTCAACTTTCCTGGTGCTAATTCTTGCTTTTACAGACTTTTTTTTTAAAAGCACAATTTAATTTGACTACAAGCTGCTTTGAGAGTTAAGCTTAGAACATGGGCTCTATATTGGGAAAATTTGCTTTCAAAAAGGGCCTGTTTCTAGGATTTGTTTATTACTTTTTAGTTAGCAGATTGAAAGGCAATTAAAAGCAACATAGAAACGTAGAGATACCACCGAAGCCTTGTCAATAGTTTGTGAAATTTCTAGTTTTGTGAACAAACTAGCACTTTCTATTAAAAGAAATCACTCCAGAAGCATTTAAAGTAGAAAAGGGTATCTTTCCTTACAACTACCATCTGTAGTTACAGTCAGAAGGAAAAATGAGAGAAGAAGGGAATCTCCAGGGTGAAGGAGGTCCTACATGCTTGCTGCTTGAGGGTGGTCAGAGGAAGAAAAGGCTATCAACAAAACAATGAGAACAGGGTTCCCTAAACTGAGCAGCCCAACAACCCTGCACTCCTCTGTTGCACTCTGTGCAGGGATATTTTAACCCTACACATTTGTCATGACCATTTTTCTTTTGGTTGCAATGGAATTCATGGAGGCAGGGTTGCTCTTGTGCACACACCTTTTATGTATGCACACATGGAAGAGAGACCCACATGGCAGGGACAAAAATTAGAGGGCACATGGAATGAAAGCAAAAAACAAATAGGAAAATAACATGACTAGTCAAATTAGAGGCAAAGGATAACGGCATTGGAGTGTTAAGTTCCCTTCCTGGTAAACCTAGTGTTACTTCTTGCAAGACTCTAATCATATCCCAAAAATATACCGTATTTTTTTTCCTATACGATGCCCCATGTATAAGATGACCCTGCATGTTTAGTCTATTTTAGTCAAATATATAATCTTATACATGGAGAAATGCCATATGTTTTCTTCTCATAGTAATGGGAAATGATTTTTTGTTGTTGGAAATGATTTATACCCATCTGCACCTTCTCCCCCAACTCCCCTGTCTGATAGAGGCTATCACTGGAGGCAGAGATGGGACCTTGACTCCCACCCCACCCAGTATCCTTTACTGTGTCCCATCACATCAGGGTTGGGAAGACAATTTTCATTCATCTGGAGAGTTCAATGTGGTTCTGAAGACAGCTAATTGAATGTATACTTAACTTTTTCATAAATTGGATATCACTCAAGCCTGGCACGAAGAGACAAGCACTGCAAGATGTGCAGCAGAGAAAATGCCTGACGCCTTCTGGAATCCACAGCTGCAGAGTGCAGAAGAAAGGTTCAGCTCTGGGAGATGTGCGGCCAGTGAAAGACCGTCCTGGAAGCTTGCAAGGAAGATTTTGACAAGGAAAACAGGATAATTGATTGTCTTACATTGCAGTCTAACCATAGCAAACAGTATACTGGTCCAAACAATGCATCTTTTGCAAAGCCTCATAATATAATAAGGCTGTTGCTTTAGCAATATAAGGGCCAGCATTCTTCTGTGGTAGAATATATAACTTTAAATATAGTGATATGCCTTCTTCAAGGCATGCTGCTGATGTACCACCCCATACAGTTCTTAAAGAATTCTCTGGGTGGTTTATAATTTTATTATGCAGGCTGCAGTTTGCTCCTAGACCTCCTCCCCACAACAAGCTGGGTACTCAACTTACCAGTCTCAGAACAATGTAAGGCAGAGTGAACCTCGAACCATCTCCTTGAACCTGTCAGTGGGCGGTGGTTTGGCTGGGCATCTGTGCCATCACTGTGGAGGCTCAGGTTGGGTGGCAACCAGCCCTCCTCCACCGAATCCTTTGCCTCCAGAGAAGTGGACTCATTCACCCTTCCCAGTCCTCAACTCTGAATGCATCCAGAGGCCCCTCCTCTTCCTCATCCTCCTGTAAACCCAGCTCCCACTCTGCCACCTTAGCTTCTGCTCCACCCTCTGGAGCTTCCAACCAACGTCATAAATAGAAAATATTCTGTTTTCTTAATTTTTTCCCCTTTATATGCTGCCTTTCTCCCCATATAAGGGACTCTGTTTTAATAAGTTTTGGTTTGAGGGGAATATTTGGAGGTCCTGATTGGCCATCAGCAGATGCACTTCCTGGAGACCCTGGTGGCCCAAAGGATGCAGAATGGAGTGGAGACTCAGTGCATCTCAATTTAAACTAGGAGAATTACAAAATAAACATTAGGGCAGAGACCACAATCTTCGGAGTGACTGCAGGAAGAGAAGTGCATAATTATAATGATGAAGAACATTGATTTGGTTTTCATTTAGGGATAATACTAGTGAATCTCATATAGGTTCTGTGCAAATGTCTTACTTATTTGAAGAGATCAGAGGTGGGAATTATTATTTTTTCTGCCCTAACTCCCATGGTATTTCTGGCTGGGGTATTCTGAAAATTGTAGACCAAAAAAGAAAGGGGGGCATGATTTAAACAAACAAAAATCTGAGTTTTTTATTTTTAAAAACTAAAATAGATTTTTAAATGCAAATTATTATTTAAATCATGAGCTAAATCAATGTTTAAAAATCATTGACTTTTAGCCATCCTGCAAAAAGAAAGAAAAGAAAAGAAAAAGTCACACTTACTGTCCCAAAAAGAAAAGGGATTTTTTTGTCTTCCACTCTTGGTGTTTTTGTATTTTAGGAAGCCCAGCAATCACCTGCATCATCCACATAAAAATGTAAGAATAGGAAAAGTAGGAAATACTGCTGTGTGTGTTTTCCTGTTTCAAGAAGGTTTTTTGAAAAAAAAAGATGATGCATTTATTTATTAAAATGTGAGGAGTAGCAGAGGGCCGATGCTCATTATTTATAAGTGTTCTTACTGTTTTGACATGAGATCTGGAAGCACTTTGATAGATGTGATGGAAGCTTGCATAGCTTCATTGCTGCCTCTCTTGGTTCCTCTGTTGAGTTGGTGTTTCATAAAAATAAAATTCCCCTGTGACTTTCAGAAGGTACCTGCTGAGTGCACAGTGATGAAAACAGAGATGAGAACGAAGCAAGTACATGTGTGGCAGAGTAGAGCAAATGAGGCATAATCAGAGGAGAACAGTAATGAGAGGAGGAAAGACATTTGAGTCAGTGAGGCCACTAAAAAGATGGATGAACCGTTAGCCTATACCTGTTTCCTGTCGTTTTTGCATCAGAAAGTATATAAAGCTTGGGAATTGTATTACAAAGCTTGTATACTGGTGTGGATAAAAGAGTGGATTACATTAGAAAATCAAAGAATTTTGAAATTAGAAGGCCATGATCTAAGGTTGGGGTGGCACGCGTTTGTTTGGTATAAGAAGGCTAAGGAACAGAAATACTTTGGAAATCACATGGTGAGAAAAGCACTCTGTTGGATGTGGGAAAATATTCAGAGACAAATTTACAGGAAAATACCCGGATGGGTGTCACCAATAGAAGCATTTACACAACCAACACTGATGAGTGAAAACAAATTAGTGAGATACTGTGAGATACTGAAAAATGAAGAGGAACTAAAATCAGAGGAAGAATTTCAAAACCCAAAAGTGACGTTAGATTGGTGGGCAAAATCACAATTGACCTCGAGGTTTATTAAAGATAAGAAAGAGGGTTTTTATATAGAGAGAACTGAACTGGATAAACTGCTCTTGGGAACAGAGGGAAAGTTGATTCAGAAAATTTATAAATACATGTTAGATTTGAAAATGCAGGACGAAATTGTGAAAGACTGTATGATAACATGGGCACAAAACCTAGGACATAATATTGAATTAGCACAGTGGAGCCAGTTATGGGAGTGTAATGTAAAATTTACTAAGGCAATAAATTTAAAAGAAAACATATATAAGATGTTTTATAGATGGTATATGACACCACAAAAAATAGCAAAAATATATGGAAATACCTCAGATAAATGCTGGAAATGTAACAACAAAGAAGGGTCTTTTTATCATATGTGGTGGACTTGTGATGTAGCAAAGAGATATTGGAAAATGGTACATGAGATCTTACAAAAATGCTGTGTTATACAGTTCCATTTAAACCAGAAATATTTCTATTGAATATTATGACAGAAATTAAGAATGTTAAGATAAAGCATTTGTTATTGTATATTGTCACAATAGCAAGAATTTCATATGCCAAATATTGGAAAGTTGCAGAAACACCAACCAGACAAGAACTTTTGGAAAAATTCTTTGAAGCAGCTGAAATGGATATAACATCAGAACTGATAAAGGACAAAGAATTACAGAAGGCAAGAGACTGCTGGAAACCACTATATACCTTTTACGAAAAAGAACTAAATAGCTTAAAAAAGAGACTCCAACACTATTAAATTAAAATATAGTCTGTGTACTAATATATAGAAAAATATTGTAAATATACCACTTGAACTTTCCCTGTTTTATCCTTAGATTTCCCACCCCACCCGTACCCTATCCTATGTAGGGATCCCGATGATATGAAACAAATAAAAATATATTTAAAAAAAAAAGAAAGTATATAAAGCTGTGTTGAGTGTGGAATTCGAGGAGGGGAGGGTCCGTCCAGAAAAGTAGCTTCTCCAAATTACTGGAAAGGTTGGAATTCTAGATCAAAGGAATAGCTGCTGGTTATGGCAAACAGACAGGTGATATTGGGGGACAGTTGCAGCAATGCAAACATTTTCCCCTTCGTTCATGTGAATGTTTCAAACTTCTCATGCCATTTGGTGTTGCTGGACCAGACTTGAATTTAGTGCTGGCTGTTTTGTGTCTGGATATTAAGTTATTTGGGCAACATCACTCGAATGTTGGGATAGGCTTCTTCTGCCCAAGTGATTTCTCCATACCATATTTTTAGTTCTCCCATTGTAACTTGTAAATGAGTACAGCCGGAAAGTCAGGGACATAATGGTTCAGTGATCCTTCCTCTGTCCTCTGACTCTGGGTCTCCCTATTTGAGCTTAGTAGACTAGTGTCAGCATCCCTTGCTTGAGGTCAGAGTTTCAAAACCTTCCTGTGGGGGGGGGGGGGGCAGGAGAGGCTGGAGGGGCTCCACGGAGGAGAGTTCGGCCCATACCTGCTGAAAGGGAAATGGCAGAGTGGATGGTGAAGCAGAAACAGAGGGAGGAGGACAGGCTTGAATACCTAAGGGAGAAAGAGGAAAAGGAAATGTGGTGGCAGTGGTTTAGGGAGTTTAGATAAAGATAGTAGAAAAGGAGCAATACCCAAAAGCCCAAGAGTCCCAAGAGGCGGGAAAGAGAGACAAGGCGGGGAGAACCGAACAACCCCAGGGACTGGTGGAGAGGGAAAAGGCGGGAGAAGCCAGCCAACCCATGGCCGTGGAGGTGGGGTATGGGGAAGTTAATAAGGGGAAGCCTCAAGTCCTACCCTAACCCTAACCCTAACCCTAACCCTAACCCTACCCCCAGGTTGGGACTGGGTGTGTATGGAAAATCCCTACACCGGATGATGGGAGCAGATGATGATGCCCCATGCTGAAGCCGAGAGCTATCGCCATCGAACACACAAGAAGGGGTGCTCGTGTTGGGGAGGGAGAGAGAGGCTAGGGAGTACAACTGCAAATTGAAGAAGATAAGGCAGGATTTGGCCTTTGAGAAATGGGTGAAGAAAATAAAGGAGGAGGAGCAGTGAACCAGGATGTACTCCTGCGGGAGGGGGCTAGCTTTACGGGATGACTTCCCTATCAAGAACTGGCGTCGGGGGAGAACTGGACCCAAAGCTACCTCAGAGGTTGGGGTGCAGGCGGAGATGCAGACCCAGCACTCGGGACCTCCGAGAGCGTCTGATGGAACCCGCCTCCCTCCGGAGCAAAAGGGGGATTGAATCTTTCGGACTTTACCCCGTCTAAGGACTGTAAGAATAACCCTTTTACGGTTGATGTTAGTTGTGTTGGACCAGTTGTTAAAGAAAGCACCTCCAGAGGTCTGGAAGAAGACAATAAAACACCTGTTCATTCCAAAAGAGAAGCATCTTTATTGAATTCTGCAGGGCGGGTAGTTTGGCAAGATAGTGAACCCTCACACTGTGCTTAGTCATGGTGATGTGGGCCCAGTATTCTTTGACACGGATTGATGCCCTAAACCTCCATATCCCTCCTTGCTTTGAATTAAGTGAGAGGAAAATGATTTGCACCAGGTCTGGGGCTAGTGTCAAGTGTTGTTCTTGATAGGTCTGTGCTTGTAGACAGAATGGGAATAATACAGGAGGCAATAGATGCTTCCTTGCCTTCTATAAATCCCCCATTCTACTCACAGCTCTATTTTCTTCCCCCAGATACTTTGTTGTTTTTGCTAGTGTATGTTGTGTCTTGCATTCAATTGTTGGCGATACACTGTATTGGTATTATTTCTTGCATGGGAATTCTTCTGCTTTGAACTGCACCCTTAAATCCCCTTTAAATTGACACCCAGAAATCCAAGAGTAAGCAAACCCCTCTCTTAACAGAGGTGGAGAATCAGGGACAATCTGTCTGCCACTTAAGAAGCTGCCCTTTCATCAATCCCCAGAGAAATCAGAAGCACTTCACACCTCCACCAGGGAGGCCAGAACTAATGACCCATACTTAATGGGTGTTTGGAAGGGTTGCATAGGTGGGAACTTCATGCACCCCAGGCCATTGTACATCTAATGAGCCTGTTCAGGCCATTATCCATCTAACAAACCTATTCAGGCCACCATCCACCTAACAAGCTTATTCAAACCATGGTGATGTGAAATCAAGGTGAACTATAAATTGGAGGCCTCGCCACTAATTTTCCTTAGACTGATGAAGCTACTTGAATGAGTAGCGAAATGTTTCAGATCTCACAAGAAAAGAAGTCCAGTTGCCATGACTCAGCTTCCAGATAATCTCACCTGGGTGACGGAGAATCTTCATACGTAGACAAGAGTAAGCAAAGGGCTTAGCACTCAAAAGTGTCTCCTACAGGAACTGAAGGTTCTGTGTATTTAAGATTTTGCAAAGTCTTTCTGAGCATGTGGCAAGCTCGTGTTTGGCTTGCAGTTACTAAAAGACATTTACTAGCTAAGAAGGCAATAGGACAAAACTATTTTCAGCAACATGACCCTCCTGAGCCAATTGGATTGTGCTGATCAATCCAATTTGGCTCAGACAGGGCTGCTGTAACCTGAAGGAGTATGTGTTGCTGCCCTTCTGCCAAACTTGCAAAGATGTTCATAGAATTAGGCATGTCCTGAACAGATATTCGTTGCAATGCTTGATGGATGCTTTTTGTTTCTTTCCCTTTATATTTCATTTGTTTTTGCAGTTTACTTTGTACAGAACTGGCTCTTAAAATCCATTCTCTCATTAAGTTGCATGTGGCTACCGATCTGTGCTTTAATTGTGCCATTGAGTTGCAGAACACTGACTGGCACATGACAAGGACTGGTAGCTCATGGCGCTAGCTGGAAAGGGCAAAGAAAAGGAGCAGTTTCAAGTAGCTGCCTTTTTGGCTATGCTTCAATATCTTGTGTCATTATCCAGGGAAAAAGTCCTTATGGATTCTAGAAATGGGAGAAGTACAACATGAAACCTGCAATCATATTTCTAGGAAAGGCTTGATTTCTTAACTCTTTGTGGTTATAACCAAAGTGCTAAATGAATGGCCTTAGTCTGTTGCTTTGATGGCAGGAGTGGAATGATGCAATTAAATGTGGGATGGTGCCTGCATTCACAGCCCTCCCCTCTCCTTGAAGTGATAAAGGGCCCTGGCATCTTGTCTGCCTTGCATAGCCTTCTATCATTAGCGAGCAACTGTTCGTTAATCCCCAGGGTAGTCCCTGGGGGAGATGGAGATTAGCCATTCTTCTTTAAGGAGTAACATAAGACCCCATACTTTGGATAGAAGGAGAGGCCTCTCCAGATACTCCTGAAAATTGAGAAGGAACAATATTTTTGGTGACTTCTCTTTGGTTTAGCTACCGTTATACCTAATTTTAACATTGATCTGCATGTTTACTTTAAGTTAACATTTGCAATAGAGCCAGGTGCTTTTTAAAGAGAATTTCTTCCTTGATGGCTGAATTTGTTATTCAGAGGGATCTCTTGACACTGGGGGAGTGGGCAAAGCAGTGGCAAATGGGCTTCAACATTAGTAAATGCAGAGTGATGCACATTGGGGCAAAAAAAAAAAAACACCCAATTACACTTATAAACTGATGGGGCCTGAAGTCTCTGCAACAAACCAGGAAAGGGACCTTGGTGTCCTGGTGGACAGCTCAGTGAAGGTGTCCTTGGTGTCCTGGTGTCAACCCAGTGTGCCACAGCAGTGAAAAAAGCAAACTCAATGCTAGGGATCATTAGGAAGGGTATAGAAAATACGTCAGCAAGTGTCATTTCCCTCTTTATAAATCGATGGTGAGCCCCCATCTGTCGTACTGTGTCCAGTTCTGGTCACCATACCTCCAGAAGGATATTATGGAAATGGAAAATGTGCAGAGGAGGGCAACCAGAATGATTAGGGGACTGGAACAACTTCCTTACCATCTGAAGCTGCAATGGCTGGGCCTCTTCACTCTTGAATGACGGTGCCTAAGAGGTGACCTGGTGGAAGTTTAAAAAATCATACACGGAGTGGACAAAATAGATAAGGAAAAGCTGTTTTCCTTATTGCACAACACTAGAACTAGGGGGCATTCCATGAAACTTTGGGCACTAGATCTCAAACAAATAAGAGAAAGTACTTTTTCACCCAGAGAATTGCTGGTCTCTGGAAGTCCCTGCCAGAAGAAGTGCTGCCAGCTGCCAGCTTGACAGCTTTAAGAGAGGATTAGACAAGTTCATGGAGAACAAGGGTATCAATGGCTATCATTATGGATGCCTAAGGACAACCTCTGGGTTGGAGAGAGAGGCACGATATCACTCAGTGATTGGTTTGATACAGCTGCCCATACCATCGACCGGATCGCCCCTAAGCGTCTTCTCCGGTGCCGAGCTCGGTCCTCACCGTGGTTCACGTCTGAGCTCCGAGCAATGAAGCAGCTGAGGAGAAGACTAGAGCGCAGCTGGAGAAGAACCCGGACGGCTAATAACAAGGCTGCTGTTATTTCCCAGACTAGGCGCTATTCCAACGCGATCAGGGAGGCCCAAAGATCTTTTTTCTCCCTGAGAATTGGTGAGGCCTCAAGCCGCCAGGCGGAGCTCTTCCGGGTGGTTCGGGACCTCACCAATCCTAGTCTGGCAAGGCCTCCTCCTACTGATTTCAGTAGCGAGAACTTTGCAGCCTTCTTTCGAACAAAAATTGAGGCCATCCGGACCGGCTTCGACTCCGGTTGCAGTAGCACTGCCCCGGCATCCCCAGTTGCTGGTCCGCCTTCGTCGCCTCGGTTGGAGGAGCTTGGGCCTGTTTCTGCTGTCGAGGCCTCCAAGGCTATGGCTCACTGCCGGCCGGCGTCTACTCCTTTCGATCCCTGCCCTGCCTGGCTTATAAAAGCTGCCAGCGGGACTATGGCCGAGTGGGCTTCGGTCATCGCCACCACTCCTTCAGCGAGGGTTTTCCCTCCCGTCTGAAGGAGACGGTGGTAAAGCCCATTCTTAAAAACCTGGCCTGTGTCCGGACGATTTAGCGAACTATCGTCCTATCGCTAACGTCCGTTTCTGGGTAAGGTGATCGAGAGGGTGGCGGCGGTTCGGTTGCAGGTACCTGGAGGACCGGCAGTGCCTCGATCCTTGCCAGTCCGGGTTCAGGCCTCTCAGGGGACTGAAACAGCTTTGGTCGCGCTGCAAGATGACCTAATCCGACAGGGTTGCTCTACCCTGTTGGTTCTCCTGGATTTGTCGGCGGCCTTTGATACAGGCCTGTTGGATCGGCTCTCTGAGGTTGGGATCGGGGCTCTGCTTGCAGATGGCTCCGGTCCTTCCTGGAGGGCCGTCCTCAGTTGGGGGAGTTGTCGGCTCCTTGGATTCTCCCTTGTGGGGTTCCACAGGGGTCGTCGCTGTCCCCTATGCTGTTTAACATCTACGTAAGGCCGCTGGCTGGGGTCATTAGGAGATTTGGAGTCTGCTGTCATCAGTACGCTGATGACACGCAGCTCTATCTCTCCTTTTCCACCTCTGCAGTGGAAGCTGTGAGGATCCTCGATGAGTGCCTGGAGGCCGTGCTGGCTTGGACCGGGGCAAACAGGCTTAGGCTCAACCCCGAGAAGACGGAGGTTATGTTCTTTGGGAGCTCACCATCTGGGTACGGTGGCCCTCTTCCCCGTCTGGGGGGGGGGTTTCCCTCCGGCCGGCGGAGAGGGTGCGGAATCTGGGCGTGGTCCTGGACCCGGCGCTGACCATGGAGGCCCAGGTGGCGTCGGTGACCAGGGCCGCTTATTACCATCTTCAGGTCCCAGATCCGCCCGACCTGGATGTTGACTCTCTGAGAACAGTGGTCCAGGCACTGGTGATCTCGAGGCTGGACTACTGCAACGCCCTCTACATGGGGTTGCCCTTGACTCTTCTCCGGCGCCTGCAGCGGGTACAGAATGCGGCGGCCAGGCTGGTGGTGGGTGCGCGTCGATATGACTGCATCACCCCAGTCCTGGTCCGCCTGCACTGGTTGCCCGTTGCAGCCCGGATTAGATTCAAGGTCTTGGTTTTGGTTTATAAAACCCTCCATGGCTTGGGACCGGACTACCTGACAGAGCGCATCGTCCAGCGATCCACCTCGGCCCGTCCTGTTCGGCAGGTGCGATCGGAACCGGGCCTTCTCAGTGGCAGCCCCATCCTTATGGAATTCAATCCCCAGTGAAGTGCGCTCTGCAGAGTCCCTGCAGGCCTTCCGGAAAGCATTGAAGACCTATTTATTCCGGGAGGCCTTTGGCGATTTTTAGTTTAATGGTATCCTCCCCCCGCCATCGCTATTAACCGTCACTGATCGATTTATCTAATTTTTGATGGTTAATTTGGTAAGACTCGTTTCCCCTGCAGGCTGGGATGCAGGAGGATTTTATATTATTATTATTATTATGTCTGTTTTATTGGGCCATGTTGATTTGAATTATTATATTTGTTGTATTGATTGTTTGGTTGGCATTGATAGCCCTTGTTAGCCGCTTAGAGTTCTACCCGTAGAAGATAAGCGGGATATAAATATAACAATAAATAAATAAATAAATAAATATACAGGGACCCCTAAGCAGGTGAAGACTCTACATGGGAATACCCTGAAACAAATGTTGAGCCTCTGTGTGAGACAGAATTCTGGACTGGATGGGCTGTGGCCTGTACCAGGAAGGCTGTTCTTATGTTCTTCTATTTATGTTAAATGCCCCTTTCCCACTCATCAGATTAGAATTTAAGCAGTTAGTTCTAGGTATGTTCTCGTGCATATCTTGATATGTGAACATTGCTAGACAGGCCTAAATATATCTAATTTAGATTCAAATATGTAGTTTCCTGTTTTCAGCAGCTTCAGGATTAAAGTCTGGAAGGATACTTTAGCTTGCATTGGTCTTTGTTATTACATCTAGGAGGGACCAACATGGAAGAATTATCCTCCGGGTGATTTTGAATCTCAAGCCTGAACTCTTTCTATAAAGAAAAACAGTGAAAGTGACGTTATACTTTGAACAAATAAGAAGAAGAAAAGGCTTATTGGAAAATATGATAATGTTAGGAAAGGAAAGGATGAAGCATCAGGAAAAGATGAAGACCGAACATAAAGTGGATAGACTATAAAAAGCCTACAACCCTGAAAAATGAGCAAGGAATGTTAACAACAGGTTATTTTGGCAATCATTTTGAGCCAGTCTTTACCTCTTGTGAAGGTGGGATGAGAAAGAAAAGAACCATGCATGCTCTTTTGAAAGCACTGAAAAAAATGGACAACATCCGTGGAATAAAGAAATAAAACAAATGAAAGTACCTCTTTGTTTTAAAATTGCACCCTAAGTTGGTAGGCCTAAGTTTACTGCTGGAAGGAGCCATGCCCTAAACTATTCCAAGAACAGAGGAACCACTACTGCTAAGTGTCTTGGGTGGTGAGATATTATCAGTTTACTGGGCCATCACTCTACTTGCTCTGTTTTTTTTTTTTTTTTTTTGGATTTTTGGGTTGTTTTGTACACAGATTGCAGAAACTGTAGTGGTTGGGCAAGAATCTGTTTGGCAATTTAGGTTTGTGCTAGAGGTGGGATTTCTCAAGAAGTCTGGAGAACCCCCAAGGTGTTGTCTCACAGTCAGTCTTGCCTGGAGTCTTGCCACTTGGGAGATTTCTCCACATCATTAATTGTGAGGCATGTCCTCACGAGAGAGCCAGGGCTGAAGTTATCCTGAGTTACGAGGTCTTAAAGTGAGAATCTGCTGGTACAAAATTTGTGCTTCTGTAATGAGAAGCTCCTGTGCATAACATACTTCTCTGTTTTCCCTTTCCTCCCATTAAATCCTGTATTCACATATCAGCTCACTGAGCTGGGGGAGGCATTTGGCAAGGCACCAGCTCTTCTTCTCTGTTCTCCAGTTGCAATCAACAAAAGTACGGTAATACCATTTCTTTACCGGGGGCTCTCTCATAATTCTCAACCTGAAGCCAGTTGTGAGTAAGACAGTTTCTGCTAAAGAAAAATGGGACTTGTTTCACTGTGCATAAAAGTACAGTATCCATTGAGAACATGAGATTTCGGAGCTGTTCAGGCCTTCTTACCAACATTGTCACACATATGCTGCAGGGAACCATTTGTTAAAGATCTCGTGTTAAGCATTACATGGAGGTGGACATGAGGATAAGGAATCAAAGTGGCTAATACAAGAGCCTGGTTAGAGGGTGAGCTCTGGAGGAATTTCCCATTGTTGGGTAGTGAGATTGCCTGTGTATGTGAACTGTTCAAGATGTGAAAGAGTCTTGCATTTTAATTTTTTTAAAAAAATTTTTTTAAGAGCCCCTCCACATGTTGCAGTGCTCTTCATATACAGAGATGAATAGCTGTTCAAACAACACACATGCATGCATGCATGCACGCACGCACGCACGCACGCACACACACACACACACACACACACACACACACACACACACACACACGTCCTGCATGCTTCCTAGAATGCCTGTGTGGCTAGAATAATACCAGGCAGATACATAAGCTTTAGCTGAATATTTATGACTCATCCCATAACCCTCAGAAACAGGAAAAGACCTTTCTCTTCAGGTAAGCTTTCCCTAAATGATGGTCTACCTATTATGTGTCTTGTACTATGTTTTCAATGTTAGTTTCCATCACTCATAACTTTACATGAAACTTTACTTCCCTTCAACTGCTTGCGTTCTCTTGTACCTTTAATGTAATGTGGTCTATCAATGCTGTAAGATGTTCCTTAATTCCTTGTTCTCAATACTTGAACATGTCCTAATTGTACTGGACTATATATTATCCCTCATTCTGTAAGCTGCCTTGGGTTCTTTTTCCAAGGAGAAAGGCGGGGTAAAATACTTCAAATACTTCAAACAAACAAACAAACAAACAAACAAATAAATAAATAAATAAATAAATAAATAAATAATGTTTTAAGGCTAGACCCCAAAGTCTAATACTGTTAATGGCTGATATGTTATTACCAAAGTTTCACCCCCCTCAAATAATACTCCTCCCTCAAAAATAGGCATTTATAAGTACTGCTTTTTCCTATGATATGTTGTTGTGACATAAATCCCCACTTGTCTCATGGTTGCAGGCAATGATGAGGAATTGCAGCCCTCTCCCCATTAGTGAAGATGGCAAAGAATTAACTAAGGCTTTCAGTGGACTTTTCAGGAAGGCAAGAATGCCTCTATTGAGGAACCAGGTCCTCAGAGGAAGTGGTCTGTTAATATTCTTATTCTGTGAGGGCTGTGTCCCCATCCTAGCCACGCCTAACCTATCCCCATCTGTCTCCATTTGGTTTTCAATTCCATCCCTCACTTCCCACCTCCCTCTTTGTGTTGGTTACTCCTCACATGAACCACTTTTGTTGTTATAGCTGTTGTTGCTGATACTATCTTCTCGATGAGTGGTGTGACCTCTGTGAACATGGGATTAAAACTACTCCTCATATCTATGGTGACAAACACCTCTCTGGTGTTTCTCTTTCAAACGAGAGGCAATGTGATTGAGCTTCTCCAGAACTTCTAAACATGGACATAGAATCCATAGTTTTCAAGGACAGGAAACGAGTCAAGGCATTTTTATGGCAGGTCAGGTCAGATGGCTTAAATTATTGGCTCTAATTTACTCTTTCCAAAAGCTGAGACATTCCTTACCTGCCACTCTGGCCTTCAAAGGTGTGAGTATAATTTGCAGAATTCAGTGCAGAGCTTGCCGGTTGAGCAGCCAAGTAATTCCTGTGACAATTTGGCACTGAATGGGGATGGCGTCACCTAATTTTTCGATCTGTATCCTCTTGTAAGTGGTGGTTATGTAAATATCATCCTTAATGAGTGCAACCTTCAGAGCTGTGGGTAAGAACTACCATCGAGTGAAGAGGACGAAAAAATCTTGGTGTGAAATTTATTTGTAACACCAGAATATAAATGAGTTGATTAAAACAACACCACCACCACAAACCTTCTTTTCTTCTTGCTGCCAGGAATAAGTCTCAAATCTAGTAGGGTTAGAGCAAATAGTCTCCTCTCAATCAGATTTAACAACAGCCCATCTGCTGTCTGCATATTGCTTCACGGTTTGTCCAATTAGAGCAGCTTGCTTGGGGCTGAACAGAATACCCCCCAGTAAGATTCTTACAGGGATGCCAAGTCACGTGAGTGTATTGTTAATCTCATGATTTTAAAAGGCTCTTTAAAGAAATAAAATATTTAAACTGTAGTCATATTTATGCAGGGGTGGGGGAATCAAACAGCAGTAAGAAGTTGAGGAAAAAAAGACATTTCTAGCAAACTTTGTGGTGTAGATAGGTAAATTTAGACCCTGGATGTATGGTTGTAAAGCACCCCATTTCAAGACAGACACGCCTGTCTCTTAAGTTGTGGAATATACTGTACAACCAATGTTGTTCTTGAACTTCATTCCAACATTTCATGCTTTGTATCTATTTCTGCATCTCTGAAATATTAGAGCAAATATTGTCATTGTCAGGATACAGAATGTCAGGGCCTGGAATGCAGGGTGCTGACTAGGGCCTCAAAAGCCTTCCATCCTCCCTGTACATACTTAGAATCATAGAATCATAGAATCATAGAGATGGAAGAGACCTCAAGGGCCATCTAATCCAATCCCCTGTCATGCAGGAACCCCCATCACAGGACTCCCGACAGATGGCCATCCAGCCTTTGCTTAAAAACTTCCAAAGAAGGAGACTCCACCATCCTCTGTGGCAGCATTTCAGCCCCCCTTCAATGGATTTTGGCTCTAGAGCAGTGGTGGCAAACCTTGGGCACTCCAGATGTTTTGGACCACAACTCCCAGAATCCCGAGCCTGTATTGCCAATGACAAAGGACTGTGGGAGCTGTGGTCCAAAACACCCGGAGCGCCAAAGGTTTGTCACCACTGCTCTAGAGGTTCCCTTGTATCATGTAGTGGGCATGGGAAGCAATCTTCCAACACCCCTGCTTTCCCCATAGCTTTCCATTTTTTGTACTTTTTAAACATTGGCCACTAAAGGGTGGGAAGGGGCTTTTTCAGCTAACTATAATCTTTGTAAAAATAAAAAGAAGTACTTCTGGTATAGTTGGGATGTACAGGTGGATGTGTGTGTGTGCCTTTTGACCTGTGGACATTGGCCATCCTTGCCTATGAGTAAAATGTTCAACTCTGCTGACTAACTAGTAATTATTACTCTTTTTACTCCTGTTCCTACTGACTGTAACAGTTTTATGTGGGAGAGAAACCTTTTCTAAAGGGAGATGTATAGTTTATAGTTGTCGAAATGCTTTTGGGATGAATAAGATTTTAAAAAGTCTGCTACAATCCATTGAAAATTAAACATTTGTACATTATTTCAGTTTTGATGAAGGCTGTAGAAGTTTGTAAATCTGTTCTTTTTCTTTTTGGCAATAATGCAACAGGGAAACTTTTACCGAGTGGTCCCAGGCTAGTTGGGCAGTGTATACATTAAATAAATAAATACATAACTAAATAAAAAAGACCTTTTAAGGACAGTAAAGGAATTTGCAGGCACTGCTGATTCCTTCCTCAGCATTTCTTCTGCAGACTTGTGCCCTCACACTAAAACTGCCTGTGAAATTTGGCTTGGGTTAGGCAATGCACTGTTTTTGTGCCCTTAGCTCAATCTTTCTTTGCCCAGTTGGAAGCCTGGACAGAAGTGAGAAAGAAGTTTAAGAAAGCTGGTGCATAAGAAAAGTCATTCACTCCTGCAGTGTGCTGTATTGGCAAAGAATGGGGTGGGGAAGTCAGACTGCTGGGGACAGACTTCTTCCCAGTAGATGGAGGTTGAAAATGAAAGAACAGGAGTGGACTCATTAACATTTAATAATTGTATGCAGCAGATGAATGAATTGCTTGGGTCTTTCCTCCGTGCTTGTTCTCTCTCTCTCTCTCTCTCTCTCTCTCTCTCTCTCTCTCTCTCTCTCTCTCTCTGTGTGTGTGTGTGTGTGTGTGTGTGTGTGTGTGTGTGTGTGCCTGCTCCTTGGGAGAGAGGAGGACCAGCTTTCTACAACACACTCTATGAAAATTGTAGGGGCCTTGTCTTGTGCTTGGCTGGAAGTGGGGAAATTGCAAATCTTTAAAAAAAAAAAAACCCTTCTGAAGGTTTCTCATGCTGCAGTGACAGCCCAGGTGAGTCAGTAGTTTCACTCAAAAGCCCAGTAGTAGTGAATGCATTTAGAGACCCAGGTTGCAGTATCTCACACTTTGTATTGAAAATATGTATTTATTTCACTTTCGTATTCTTCCAAGAAGCCTGGGGCAGAACACATTTAAT
This sequence comes from Phrynocephalus forsythii, assembly GCA_029282475.1. Lineage (NCBI taxonomy): Eukaryota > Metazoa > Chordata > Lepidosauria > Squamata > Agamidae > Phrynocephalus > Phrynocephalus forsythii. Next base: position 36,674,370 of record JAPFRF010000010.1, read on the forward strand.
CCATCCATCAATCCTGCAAGGTGATTTAGGTTGAGAATGAGTCAATGAGTAGGCCAGGAACATCCTGTAAACATCTGAGTTGATCACAGAGGAACTGCTATCTGAAGAATCCTAATCTGATAGTCTACCCTCCACAACAGAAATTCTCTTGATTAAATCTTAACTATCGGCTGCAAGTTCGGCAGCTCAGCGGTTTGAATCCCGGGTGCCACGCAGCGGAGTGAGCTCCCGCTGTTAACCCCAGCTCCTGCCAACCTAACAGTTTGAAAGCATGTAAATGCAAATAGATAAATAGGTGCCGCCGTAAAAAGCAGGAAGGTAAAACAGTGTTTCCTTGCAGCCGTGCTGGCCACATGGACACGGACTTGCACAACAGTGGCTCTTCAGCTTGAATACGGAGATGAGCACCATCCTTAGAGTTGGACACGACTAGCACACATGTGCGGGGGGACCTTTACCTTCAGATTTTGGGTTTACTTTTGGGTGCTGATGCTACGCAAGTGTAAAACAAAATAAAGCGGGCTAACAAAGGAGACTGAATGGTGGAAAGCCAAGGATTTTTATTTTTATCCCAGCTGAGTTCCTTTTCAGAAGCCTTTCCTTAAAAATGAACTGGCATGACTAATGCCTTTGGCTGGTGTTCAGGTCTCAGTGGGTGATACAGAAAGATGCTTGCTGTTATGAAGTTGACAGGACTGTGGATTAGCATCTATCACTGAAACAGTAATCAGTCTTTTTTGCTGGTTCTCCTTGTCAGTGATGGTGGGTTTCCATGACCCCCGTTCTTCATATATCATTCTATTTGAAATGAAACTGACTGTGGTTTAAATGAACTGCTTATAACGCTACACAGAGATTCCACCATTTAGTTCCTTTGATTATTTTGATTTCCAGTTTGGTGAGAATTCTGTGGAAGAAAAGCCCCTTGAGAAACCCCAAAGTTTGTATTTATTTCCAGTTCAGACAAGAATGAGACAGCACGATACACTGAGGCCACCCATTGACCTTGCAAATACTATAACCAGAAATATTGTCTAGTTTTTCACCACAATTTTATGGAATTTTGGATTCAGTGAACAAGAAGGGCTGCTATTTGTGAACTACACATCTAGCATATGCTTAAGAAGCTTAAGCTTTTCTCTCTTTGCTAAAGGTTGGATTCACTTTGGTGGTCAGGGAGGATTCTACGTGGAGAGTACTGTTCCTTCAAAAGAAGGAAAAAAAGTTTCTGATGTTTCAAAGCACTTTTAAATTTGGCTGGCATTGTCTTCTCTTTGCAACAAGGTGGGCATAGCTGACAGATCTTTGGCTGTTGGTGCCTGGATACATCTTTCCTGAGTTTTTAAAAGATCTTTTTGAGTTCCTGTTTTAAATGTGCATGCCTTTGCCCCCGGTACATAATTTGTGTCATGTTTTGTTTTCCTTCATATTTGTCCAATGAACATATATGAACATAATTCTTGACTTTTGTTTTAGTGAATATAAATCAGTTTCCATATGCATATGCTTCAGTGATTTCAGTTCCTCATCTTAACATCATACTCTGTTTTTAATTTTACCTACATTTCATATGCATCTCTGATTTTAAATTATGCAATACTCGGTTATGACCGAAGGAGAAGGTTCCTTGTGGAATGTTTGCCCCTTGTGCAACTGACTGGTTAATTGACCAATTTAACCCCCCTGACCTTGTATTTGCATTTCCCTTTCTCTTGCGCTCTCCCTCCCTCACCTCTCTGTATATATGTATAATTGAGTATACTGTATGTTTATTGTAGAAGATTCATGCAAGCAGATCATTATCCTTGTATGGCAAGGTGGAATATAGTTTATCTCTGTTGTAAAGCCCATTCACATGACCTTAGGGCACGTGGCAACAACAGATTTTTTTTTTGGGGTGTATGACAAAATTGCTGTCTAACTCCAGGCAATGAATAGGAGCCTGCTTGTGCATTGAAGCAGAGAACTGTTTTTACTTCACACTGAGCATGAACATTTTGCCTGGAAGTCTCCGTTCACCATGTGATGAGAGGTTATGAGAAGTGGCCTTGACTCCATAATAGCCATCACTGCTTTTCTTCCTCTCCCATCCATCCCATGTGATCTGATTTTCCATCACAGAATCATTTGTGATTATGATTGACTAGCTGTCTTTCGTGATGTGGGAAGGGGTTAGGGGTGTTGTTTTACTCAGCCGTAATTTCCATCCAGTGTGGAGTGCTGTGTTTTGTTCTGGAAGAAGGAGTCTGATAGGTCTGGAATTTTTTTCCAGGGTCCATATGTTTTCCACTGGGGTGTGAACTGATTGCAGCTTTGGTGCCTGTCATTTAAGCTGGAGAAATAGGTAGATGCCAATGAAGTTTAGAGTCACCTGATTGCTTGTCGGTAATCAGGTGACATTAGGAAAATCTGCTCATAGATTTTAGGAAATCATTAGGAAAATCTGCTCATAGATCCATTCTGTATTGCCATGGTTCAGTTTTTCTAACCCATATATGACCTATGACAAAAAAAAACCCCTATGCAAAGCTGAGTACATAAAGAGACAGTTGTGTTGAACCATCTGTTTTCCATTGTCAGGGACATTGTCCTAGTCTAACTGGAGCCAGTAGATTTTTTTCTCAACTCAAAATACATAATCTTAACTTTTTTTAAAGTAAATATATTATTGCTTAGATATTATTAGACTGCAGTAGATGACCCTATTGGGCTCCTTCCATTGCCTCTTCTGCATATTGCGCATATGCTAAAGATGTCCCATGGAAACATTCTGTTTCCATTCCTTTCTGATCCTCTTCGTGAAATTCCCATCTGTCAAGTGTTTTCAGCACACCCTTTGTGGTTACTACTAATCTTTCTTCTCATTGAGATGTAGGAATTGCTTCAGCCTTTCTTCCACATCTTTGATGAGCAAGGGCTTAAAGTAGAAGAGCTTGAAATCCTGGCCATAACCTCAGGAAAGCTGGCATGAGCCAAGCAGCAAGACACCCTTGTCTTTGCACAGCCATCTGTCTCTTCTGGCTTCCATAATCCTTCATTTGATGGATTAGAATTATCACTGGAAGATGCTGGATTGAATCCAAGACAGGGTTGATTTGTTTGCCTCTTCTGAATTACTTTCTTTGGGGGAGGGGTATTTCCTCCACAGTGTCATACAGTCTTTCAATGTTAAATAGTACGGATAATGGGGATTTTCTGTAGTGGCGTGCGTGTATGTATATTCTATCTTCATTTTAAATTATATCCATTAATAAGCCAGTTATATGTTCCTTTTGATTGTTTCTGGGATGTGCCATGTTTTAAAGCATGGTCAAAATATTCTGTGTTGTTCCATCCACCCCCTCCCCAATATTACTGGTTCTCAGTGCCAAACAGCTTCTTACAAAAACAATTTCCCCCCCAAATTTAAGTGGTAATATGGTATAGCTATATTACTGAAATTATCATTCTTATTAGAAATGCTGAACTTTTGCACATATTCTCCTTTATGGAATATTAATTTGATGTTTCTTTTATACTGCTGTCATTTACAAAAAAGAATATATGCAGCCCTGGTTTGCTACATTACAGTTTTGTAAGGAACACGTAGTGGAACTTCATTTTAGCAGTTAAACTACTATGACTATGCCCTTTGCCTCTTTGGACACAAAACCTTCTTACTGTGCTTCTATTTAATCTGGTAGGGTACAATTTACAAACAGGAGTATATGTACTGAAATCATATGATTTTTATTATTATTATAGACTGTATATTGCAGAATAGAGTAGGACAACATTCTTTTTTACTAACTTTTGCCTTTTTGTTTGCACATAGACATGTATACAAGCATAATTAAAAAAACCCAAAACAAATCAGGTTTTCCCTTAGTTATAACTTCTGTCTTATTTTCCAAAAGACTTTGATTGATTGATTGATTGATTGATTGATTGATTGCTATACCACCAAGCTTAATTCAAATAACAACTCTAGCCAGAAATCACATCTGGATGAAGCATGCTAAGTAAACTCTACATAGGGAAGGTCAGTAGTGAGAAGAATGTTTGTTTTCTGCATTTTAGGAATACATCAAGGTACAGTGGACCCTTGTATAACAAACAGCTTGTATAACATAAAATATGTACAACATAAAAAATTCCGGAGATAGGGGAAATTTGCTTAACATAATCACCTATGGGGAAAATCCGTACAACATAAAAACGGGATCACTCCATTTTCAATTCATTCCTATGGGAATCTGTATAAAGGAAAATTTGCTTAACATAATTTCATTTGGAATGAATTAAATCCTTTATACAAGGTACCACTGTACTTCGTTTGAAATAATTGCATACACTTATTAATTTGCTCCATTTATTAATAATAATTATCTATAGCCATTTGTGTGTTAAAAATACTGACCATAACACTCTTTCTTCTTAGGCAGATCATCTGAGGGTGCCAACTGAAAGCCCATAAAACAGCCACCAGAAATCAGGTTTTCTTGGTGGTGGCACCTCAGAGATCTGCTTGGCTCCCATGCTGCAGGTCTTTAAAAAGCAACTGAAGACCTGGGTATTCAGATTGGCTTTCCCTGCCTATTGACCATCACTGCTGCTGATCTATTTTTGAAAACTTAATCCACCTCTGTTTTGATTTAGGGCATCTTGGATTTTTTGTTTATAATTTTGTGTTCAATTATGGCTTTATGTTTGTTTTATGTTTGATATTATGGATGATATTTATTTCAGAACTTTGTAAACTGTCCAGAGTTGCACTTGTGCTAGATGGTGCTGTATGTAAATCAGATAAATAAATAAATAAATACACTTATTTATTTGCTCCATTTATTAGTAGAAATCTTCTATAGCCATTTGCTTGTGTAAAAATGAGTTATAATTATGTAAAACACAAGAAGAATCAGAATAAAATAAACACTCTGTCTAAAACCACTTTTTTATTTAAAAACAGACCAAAAATTTTTGGCTGAGGAAAAGGTGCAATTCATACTTCATGTTTAAACTCAGGATTAGCAGACCAGACTTCCCACCAAAGACAATTTCTAAGTCAGGGTGTTGTTGTAAAAGAGAATTGTCACCTCTTTCTGTGGATTTCAGTTCAGAAGATACAACACAAAGAAAAATGAAATCATCGCCTGGAGTGGTATGAAATAGTATATTTAACTGGTATGAAAACTCTTCTGTCAGCCTGCTTTGATTGGCTTTCAGCCAGCCCCAAGTGAAAAGTCTTTGGTGGTGTACTTCTAAGGGCTTTTTGACATTTCCCTTGTTACTTTTAAAATTGGTGTAGAAAAACAATGCCTTTACAGTTACCTATTTTGATGGGTGTATTTCATTTTGGACAAAAATTGAGTAGTGATTTCTGCCCATGGAACAGGTATTCACACACATTCCATTTATTGGTAATTTACAACATCCACTAGCATCACTAATTGTTTTTACTAATTACAAAGTTTTTATTTCACTGTTCTGTCATGGCAACATATATATGACAGGTGCTGCCCCAGTTTCTTCTCACAACACTATTGTAAGGTAGGTTAGCTAGAGGGAGATAGACTGGCCCATAACCGCCATCAAATAATGGAACTGGCCCGCCATTTTGTTTTATTTCAACAACGGTTCGTTTATATACTGGAGTCTGTTCTTATGAGGTGATTCTCAAAAGTCAGTGATGGTGCAACAGATCAGCCCCGGGGTGGGGACAACCCCAAATGGACAGGGAGTAGCTGTGGGAACTCAAAAAATAACAAAGATCCCCCAATTGGTCACCAGGCTGACAAGTAAGAGTTGAAATTGGCTATCAGGCCAACAGTTCAATAACTAGAAATTAGAAGAAAGAAGCCAAAGGCAGGAAATGAGGAGAGGGGGGACACCAGAATTCAGGGACAAAAATGAAAACTTCAGGGAACTACACAACCAAATGATAGGATGAGTTGAAGCAATTGCTGTGATTCAGGTACTTGTTTTAAGTAGGGAAACAATTTGGCAAAAGTTTAGATTCAATTTTTCCTCCTGTTACTTTCATATCCAAATTGGCTATGATACCCTATTAATTATAGTCTATCTTTTAACTGAAAAATGTTGACAGACTAGACATAAATGAAAAACAAAACAAAAAGATGTGGTGTTATGAACAGAAGGCCATGCTTTTGGAGAAGGGCTTCATACCCCTTTCAGGCAAATCCCAAATTGCTAACTGAATCAGCCTTGAGCTATGTAGGAAGGCCAAACTGAAGTAGAATGTCTTTCTAATTTGAAAGTCATGCAAATTCAAATGGGGCACAAATCTGGTCAGCTTCTTCTTATTTTTTTAAAAAAGAAATCAAACTTTAAAATTTTCATAGTGTAAAATTCTTTGAATAATAGTTTCAGATTTCACAGGTTTCTCCTCTTCCTCAGGACCTTTTGATAAAAAGTAGTAGATGAAGTCATATAAGCATGATTACATCATCACCCACAGCATTTGTTCAGGAATAAAATATTTCCAGTCCCCTGCCAAAGGTTCCAGGGCCCCTTGGCATCCCTTTCCTCATGGAAAAAGCTACTGGAAACTGCAGAAGTGATGTTTGTGTGTGTGTGTGTGTGTGTGTGTGTGTGTGTGTGTGTGAGAGAGAGAGAGAGAGAGAGAGAGAGAGAGAGAGAGAGAGAGAGTCATGAGCAATCAGTCTTAAATGGGATATGTTCTGGTACTGGATTTCAACCAGTATATCTCCAGATTTTATATACATCAATGTACAACAAATGAACTAAAAACCCATCAAGTGTGTCTCTTTTTGTTTTCCAGTTCAAGTTATGGAATGAGGAGGTTACAAATTAAATTCGGGGTGCCATCAAATCAAATATGTTTTCCTGAGAGCTGCCAATGGCATGAGTAATATTTCTAAGTTTGATGCCATTCCTCCAATTTATTCCTCATAAATGATTAATGATGCAGCTTTTGTTCTGGTGCATAATGTTTGCTGTTTCACCATTTATTTTTATATGTTTATTTTAAACATTGTGAACAAGCTCTGGCAGCTTACATGGGCAGAAAAATCATTAAACAAACAAACAATACATACATATATCAGATTTCTGATTAGTTCCTCCAGAGTTCTGGGGTAGTATACCATCTGTGTAAGAATTATCCCATCTCATATGTAACTGCTAAAAGTAATCTCCAAAATATTTCCTTAACATTGCTGCAGCATTGCTGCAGTAGTGATTTAATTTTTGTTTTTCAAAAATTTTAATCAAAAACTCTTGGTGGTTAAGAACAATCTGATGTCTTTTTTTTACCCTACATCTTATTGCCTTCCCATTTCATTGTCAGTCACTACTTACTCCAGTGAGTTGGTGTGAGTGGGTTCTTTGTTCAAACTGATGTTAGCTGATGGATTGATGATAGAGTCAGGTCTTATATTCAACATCCTTTTATTATGTAATGAATTAACAACAGAACTCCTTACCCCATCCTCCTGTATGGATTCTTGAACGTTACAAAACATTAAATTGTCTTCAACAGCATGAACATTTTGTTCACATAACTTTAGTAACGGTACCTCCCAAAACTGGGGCATTTGTCTTTCACCCAACTGGGTATCTCTGCTCCCGGGCAGACGGTGCCACAACATGGATGTAGTGCCCAATGGGTGATTGGGGAGTTCTTCCCTCAGTGGGACTTTCCAAGTGCCATTGTCCCCACATGAGGTTTTCTCCCTCCATCCTTGCCCCTCAACCGTCTCCCAACTGTCAGTCTGAATCCCCATTTTGTACATTTATCTCACTAATCCCTCCTCCTACCAAATCACCTCATCTCATTTGTCCATTTCCCTGTCACAAACCCACATCCCTTCTACCATCGCATCTGGACTTGACCTTTTCCATTCTTCTTCCCATTCTTCCCTTTTCTCATTTGATTTACATTCCTTCTCCTTTCCTCTCCCCTTTTCCGTCCCAACACCAGTGAACGGCACACCTTCCTTATTTTCTTCTTCCCTGAACTCAGATATTTCAGAGTTGGTTGGGTAAACTAACTAAGTTTATAAGAGTTACAGAATTACACAGAATAAATGAATGCTTTAGGAGCGGTCAGGAAGAAAGAAAAAGGCTTATCTTGGGGGTAGAGCAGAGGAACACAGGAATGTTGCCACTATTTGCCATATGACTCACTGACTTTGGAAAGGGACCTATCACGAGGAAACTTGTTCAAGCTTTGCCAGAATGGCTTCCTTTATTAAGTCAGTTAATCTTATGATAATTTGTCCTGCTGTCGTCAACTTTCCCCAGTGTTATTTTCTTTCAGTGAGTCTTTGTCTTCTCATGATGTGCCCAGAATCCACTAACCAGCCAGAGTTTCATAATTTTTGCTTCTAGGGAAAAAATTTGTGTGATTTGACCAAGAATCCACTTTCTTCGCTTTCTGAAAGTCCAAAGTATCCATAACGAACATAGGAGAGAGATAGTAAATGCGGACTACATTAGTTGATACGCTTGTTTCTTCTCCCTCATGCGTAGACTTCAGTCTATGTCATCACAGTTCTTCAGGGAACCTTGTGGTTGAGCAGGGACTAGTACTGTATCTCTATTCCCCTGGCCCATGTGTAAGATTTTATTATAACTATCTGTGATGTATGCCACCCCCTTTTTATCTAGTTTTACAATCATGAGCGTCAGGAAATTAAATGCATTGTAATACTAGCAAGGCATGCCTAGACTTTCAAGCATAATATCATAGTGAAACTGGGAATCAATTAAAGGAGCTGGGATTAGAGGTGGGCACTAAACAGAAAGCCGATGGTTCTGTTTGTTCTGTTTGGGGCCCGTCTTCGGTTCAGTTCGGGTTCATATGAATTTTTTTTTTTAAATTGTACAAGCCGAACTGGTTCTACTTACCTTTTAGCAGCGGTAGACCATCCCACCAGAACCCCGGCTGCAGCCGGGCCGGGCGGTGGTAGACTGTCCCCCTGCCGCCTCCGGAGCCCAGGCCATGGCTTTTTTATTTTTTATTTTATTTTTTTCAGTGTTGACCACATGGCCCCAGGGGCCAGATCGGCTCTTAAAATTTTTTTCAAAGCCTCCGATGCTGGGGGCTTTCCCCCCTACAGCTGAGAGGCGCTAGCTGCTGCACCCATTTTTTTCCTGGCCCCTGTGAGGAGAAGAGAAGACAGCTACAAGGTGGGGGGGGAGGAACGAAAAACAAAACAAAATGGAAGTTTTGATTTCTTTTCATTTTCCTTTGATGTGTTGGATCATTATTCATTTTGTTAGTAACAAAACAAATAATGTAACAAAGTAAAAATTTCTTTTTATGTCCATCTCTAGCTGTGATTCTTCCTTTTTATGTACTTTATGGGACATGGCTCTTACCCAGCCCCTGTTCTTCCTCTTTGCCCATAGACTAGAAGATTGTAGACTATAATCTAGTAACATATACCAGGGGTGTTCAACTTTGAACAGGCCAAGGTCTACTTTTTCTGGCCCAAAGTGCCTGAGGGCTACTACACTAAAACCTCTACTTACAAATTTTATCCATTCCAATAAAGTAAGTAGCATAAGTAAAAACTTTTGTAAGTAGAGCAGCGGTTTCCCATAGGAATGGATTGAAAACCAATTAATGCATTCTGGAGGGAACAGATTTCAATGTGCCATGGCCCTTGAACTGCCCCACTTGGCTGAGACATGGGCTGGCAGACCCAGAACTTGCAGTGTTGGGCCTTGGGGTGGGGGAGGGTGAGGTGGAGAACTTATCCCCTCACTTTTTTATTGATGGCCGGCGGGCTACTTTTGAACCCTTCGTGGGCTACCAGTAGCCCACGGTCTACCTGTTGGGCAGGCCTGACATATACTATCTTGAAACTTCTTTTCGGTATTTGTGTAAAATGAGTGTGGCTAGCCCGTGATTATTCACTGAGTCATTTTTAAGACATATATTGCAACAGAGAGAATGTTGACACGTTTGCATATATTCTGCCCTCCCCAAAATTTCCCCTAATCTGTTAGTGCCCTTAGTGGCAAAGGAGACTTAACTAACTTTGGTCCTTTATCAAATCAAATAACATTCCACCAGATGAGTGGGCGAAAAAAAATGACATTCATGTAAAAAAGAAGCAAAGGATGGAGCAGCTCAGATTAATAAATCGGCTTTTTGTCAGACAAGCCTAGTATGGAAAATAAATGGATCACTTGAGTAATTCAGGTACATGCGGCTCTCGACAACACTGTATCCAAGCCATCTGACATGTTGGAAAAGATTAGACAAACAAAAGCAATTTATGAAAAGGCCCAAAACAGAGCAGTCTCTTGACATTTGGAAAGACTTAAGCAGGTGTACATGTTTGCTTATTTATTAAATGGAATACATAACTGTGTATGTGTGAGCTGGCAAGTATATATAATACAGAGGAAACAAGTATTTGTCCTTACATCGAAAGGGAGATAATGCGTAAGAATGAAAACAACTTTCCCAAAACTTTTGAAAAGCAGCTTAAGGTGAAAATGCATTTCAATGGAAAAAAATTCCCCATTGGAATGCATCGGGTCTGTCTTTGGGAAGGGAAAAAAAGGCTTTTAAAACCTCCCCCCCCTACACCCCAGGTTCCAGCTCATTGGGACTGCGGTGGGGAAATAAAGTTTTTTCTCCCCCATCCCAGTGCTGATTAGCTGGAGCCCCAGCATGTACTGCAGTCCACAATATTGCGGGACTGCAGTACATGAATCACAAAATGGCGGGGGGTTACTGTAACATGGTTCTCAGCTTCATGGACACACTCAGATCCCTTAAATGAGCACTGAAGCTGAAGCTGAGATAGTCCAAAATGCGCCAATATTGGAATAAAGCTGGAAAAGAATACTAAAAGAATGGTAGTGCCAAAACATAATTTAAGCAACATTCCTGTTGAATGTCAAGTCCACAGAAAGAACAGGTCTGCATTCCTTAACTGAATTGACCATGAATCAGAACAAGTATGGATTGAAATTAGAGATATCATTAGGGAAGAATACCTACAGATAAATGTCATAAAAAGAAAAAAATCTAGATGGATGATGGAACAAACACTTAAAACTGTCTGTCTGTCTGTCTGTCTGTCTGTCTGTCTGTCTGTCTGTCTGTCTGTCTGTCTGTCTGTCTGTGACTAGAGAACTATTACTACGACCAGCACAAATAAATATTGGAGAACAATAAAAGGGGAAAAAGAAGAGTTCTCTTCAGATGATCCAATAAATCAAAGGGAATAGCTGTTGTGAGGTTTTGGGCTGTTAGGCTGTGTTCTTGAAGTTTTTCTGTGCTTGGCATCTTCTGAGGGCAAGGAGCTCAGGGAACTAGGAGTTCTCTCTGTGCTTTGGGGTATAGAGTGAGTGCTCTAGGGTATAGATTGAGTGAGTCTTGCTCACTCAATGCCCCAGAGCACAGAGAGAACTCTTAGTTTCCTGAGCAATTTGCCCTCTGGAGATGCTGGCCATAAAGTCTGGCAAAACGTCAGGGGCAAAAAAGGGAAAAGCATCCAGAACATATCCAAACAGCCCGAAAAACTCACAACAGCTATCAGATCCCGGCCATGAACACTTTTGAGAATAAATCAAAGGGAAGTTTGAGCCTAGATCAGGGAATGCTGAAAGACCAACAGGGAAGCACACTATTGGACTGGGAGAAAATAAAGAGAAGGTGGAAACAGCATTCTGAAGTTCTATACAGAAGAGATAAATTCATAATACACCTTTTTGAATAGGGATTGGATGATGACCCTCGTGACACAGTGGTTTAACTGCAGTCAAGACTGCTGGTGACCTGAGTTTGATCTCTATGGGCAGGTAGCCTCCCGAAGGTTGACAGATCCTTCATTCTTTCATTGAGTTCTCAGCTCATTGTGCGAGGGGGAGGGGAGCAAAGTGTAGCCTGCATAATTAAATTGTAAACTACCCAGAGAGTAAGTGCTATATAAGCAACAAGGTTTGTTTGAGAACTATTTATTTATTTAAATCATTTCCATAACTGGATCAACCCCCAAAGGGAGTTGCAGGCTTGAATTTCCAAGTGAGATCATTCATTCATTAGTTGGAGGTGTCTTGACAGCATTTAGCAATCAAATACAGTAATACCTCGGATAAAGAATGCCTCTGGTTACAAATTTTTTGGATAACAAATGGAAATTTCCAGGTATAGGGCTGCCTCGGATAGTGAATGGCTCATAATGCCTTGCCAAAAAAAGTGTACCCAGGAAGCATTGCACTCCCTGTAGCTTTTATTAAGCTTTGCACTGTTTTCCTTTCCAGTTTTGGCTGGAAGAGGCTGGGGTAGTCTTGCTGGTTTCATTTCTCCATGTCTGCAGTCTTTTTTAAGCTTTACAAAGTGTTCTGTTTTCCTTTCCAGTTTTGGGTGGAAGAGGCTGTGCAGGCTACACTTGCTGGTTTCATTTCTCCATGTCTGCAAGGATGGAAGGCTTTTTTGAGCCTGCTCTCCAGGTACAAAATTTAACCACTGCGCCACGAGGCTGGATTTTTCTTCCTGCTTATGTTTGTCTGTTTGCATTTTCCCCCATTGCACTTTGGGTGGGAACAGTTTGGTTTCTCTTGTCCATGTTTGCATTGCACTGCAGGGGTGTGTGTTCGGTGTGTGTGTGTGCTCCAGCACTGCAAGCCTTTAAAGTGCACTTTATAAAAAGGTCTGGACCCCCCCCCCAAGTTTTTTGCCTTTTTTCATACCTCTGGAACGGATTAATCGGTTTCCCATTAATTTCAATGGGAAACCATGTTCTGGATAACAAATTTTTCAGATAACAAATTGCCTCTGAGAAAGAATTAAATTTGTTATCAGAGGCACCACTGTATTATCATCTTAACATCTAATTTCAGATGCTTGATTGTGTACTGAGCAAAACATGGTTTTGGAAGCATGACGTTTATCGTTGCAGTAGAGTGAGGAGGTATTTGATAAATGAAAATCTAGGTAAAAGAGAAATCAATGTGTTGTTATGTGTGCAGAGTCCGTTCTGAGTTATGACAACCCTATAAATTAATGACCTCCAGAAGGTGTTGCTATTATGCTTGGGTTTGCAAACCATGGATTCCTTTATTGAGTCAAACCAATAATAGATATCTATTTCTCTCTCTCCAGAGAGTGAAATAGATACCTGCATATAGATCTGCTATAGATTACAATGAGACAATGGTATTCATTTAGTGTGATTATTACACAGCATGAGTTTGGCATTTTTAATCACAACCTATTATTTGAAAAAGAGGATGCATCGTCCATATGGTTAGGTATGATGTCTCAAGCATTATTTATTGTGTCCTGGGTGTAGAATTGCTACTGGCAATAAAATAATAGCCAGAGAAAGCTCTAGAAACCGCTTCTAGTTTTAGCTGCCTGCACTGCAGCTTTTCTTTTGGAATATTTAATTTTCCTGCAATGTGCCATGCAAAAAGAGTGTGATACAGTGCTGCATGGGTCACGTCCCTCCATTTTAGACCACTTGTGACTTGTCTGTATTGCTACATCTTTAATTAGTTTTTGTTTGTTTCTATACAATGGCGGGGTGGTTATTTTGAACATTTAAATGATGCACATTTTTAAAAGAAAGGGGGGAGATTACTTGGTCATGTAGAAAATACTCCTTGGGCAGTTACATGGTATAAAAGGCAAACATGACAAAAGCTGTTAAATATCTGAAATATATCTGGCAGGAACTGATTAATATTATCTTCCATTTGTTGTTCCCCCATGTGTTTTAAAAGAAGTACCTATACCAGTGATGGTGAACCTTTTAGAGACCGAGTGCCCAAACTGAGATTCAAAACCCACTCCCCCCCCTCAAAGTGCCGATACAGCAATTGAACCTGAATACTGGTGGCTGTGAAGGGGTGATGTCGGGTGCCCACAGAAAGGGCTCCGAGGGCCACCTTTGGCAATCGTGCCATAGGTTCGCTAACACTGACCTATACTGTACAGACCAACGGAGGGTTGTTGGGAGACAGCACTGCATGGCTTTCTCATGGCTTGTCAATCAATGCAGCCATGCCATGAAAAATCTTTCTGCCCTTAGACTCTCAAAGCACTTTGTAGATCTAGGTCTGCTTCTGCCTTCAAAGAAACACACCAACATTAACTTTAACATGCTTTACTGAAAATATAGTAAATGAAACATGGAATCAAGAAGTTGGAAGGGGCCTATAAGAGTCCAACCCCCCCTATTCAAGGAATACAAATCATAGGATATCTGCCAGGTGGTTGTCTAAATTTCTCTCGATTGCCTCCAGTGTTGGAGCACTCACCCTCTCTTGAGGTAATGGTTTCTATTGACATACTGCTCTAATAGTTAGGATGTTTTTCCTGACATTCAACTGAAAACTGGCTTCTTGTAACTTGAGCCCATTGTTGTGCATACAGCATTCTGGGCTACTTGAGAACAGATCCTGCTATCAGTAAACGTCGCTTCAATTGGTTGAAGCACAATAATATTGGCAGAACATGAAGAAACAGGCCATAGTAATTTATCAATCAATGAATAATTGGATACCTTCATCTGGTAACCTACCTGCCAACTGATGCACTCCTTACTATCCTTATGGAGCGACGAATAGCTGGCAAAACAAATTGAGCACAAAACCACTAAGAGGAATCCATCCTAGTTCTTGGGGAGACAGGGGGGTGAGTCTGTGGCAACACTCATGGGCAGGACATCCTCTTTCCAGTCCCCTCTCCTACCCCATGATTTCATCCAGGAATCTCCAACCTGGAATAGGGCCACTCTCTCTCATCTCACACTCACTCCTAGGCACAGCAGCTGCCTCCTTTGCTTCAAACAGTGATCTGGCTTAGAATTCAAAAGAGTGTCTCTAATATTATTTTAAGAGGGAGCCCGTTTGGCTTGAATTGTGGAATGAATAGCACAGGCAGTACATTTGTGTTGTGGGAAATTTAGTGAAACATTAAATAATGTCTAAGTAATGGATTAACTCTCTGAACCTGGAATAGCTCCATTAATTTAATCTGCTTTTATGTTATATTGTAGCAATCTTGGCTGTAGTTTTACCACCTTGAGTGTTATGTGTGGGCACTGAGGTCTTGTCTGTTCCCTGGAGTTTCATTCAGGGATTGGACAGAAAATTCCAGGCACTTCCTTGATATTTTTGGAATCCTAGTAAGATGATCTACATAGCTCTAAAGACTGTTTTGAACTCCAGCAGGTGGTCTAGCTAGCTTGTGTTCTTTTAACACTCCACATATGATTCTCTCACTGTTATGTCTTAGTTCCAGTGCAGTGCACTTAATAGCTGAGATATTATGCCTAGATTTAAGCAGGCAGATTTGGTAATTTAGAAAGAGGTAAGAAATATATAAAAAGGCAGTTTATGGTGAAGTGGTGGAATTAAACAGGTAGATAAAAAGAACTGGGAAACATCTCATATGTTTCATCTAGACTTCAATCCCAAATTGAACATCTGAGGAATGGGTTTCCAAGTCATCTTTTCTAGTTGAACCATGCACGTTGTAGGACCAGTTAGCTAACAGTCAGGTATTTGTAAGACATGTGAGAGAAATGTCTTGGGAGGGAGACTTGATCTGGCATGATTTTGTTTTGTTTTGTTTTGTTTTGAGGTTTTTAGAGTCATTACTTGGACACAGTGTGTGAACACGTCAACCTCTATACAGGTGTAAGAAAAATGGATGTTTGTTATTGATAGCCTGTTACTTTCACTTTTTATTTTAACCTTATGCTGTCAAATAATAGCTATGAATTTTCTGCCGTATGCTTTTTTCTCATTACAATGAGACCCTGTTTGCAGGACATTTTGTGATGATCTCCAAAATGTGGCATTAGTGATTTAAGGATGAGAATTAATTAGTATGAGAATGATTCATTTACTGATAAATTACTGTGGCCTGTTTCTGGGACACTTTGGATAGCTGATGTTTTTGCGTAAGAGGTTTGCTGCTGCATTTCCTCTGCAGTTCAGTTCCTCCTCCATCTAGTCCCTTTCCAATTTTTCTTGCAGATATATCACTGTTGTTGGAGAGCTGATTGCCTTTGGCTGGTAGAAAACACAGTTCGTGGCTTTTAAGAATTTTACCTCATTAATATCCAAGACCTAGTGCATTTACTGTGTTTAAAGATGCCCTTAGGAATTTGTACCATGTGTGCAATTTGTATCTTTCAGTTCCTTAAAAAAATTCCCATACTTTACTATCTTCTCCTGTTTTCCCTTTCTTTCCTCTCTCATTCTCTCTCATGATGTTGTAATGGATTGCACTTCTTTTCATTGGCTGTCTTAAGGCTGTTGTGCATAGTGCCAGTTGTGACACAGTGACTATACTTTACTCATCCACTTACCTGAGGCAAAAATTGCTGCTCCTGTGAAGTGCTGCTGTTTCCTCAAAGCTAACCTAAAGTGACTTTGCTGCGACACCCTTGCAGTATTCTTACATTATTGTAAACTGAAGGTGTTTACAGCTATGTAAAAGATTCACATTTGACTGTTTTGTTCACCTATGATCTTTCCTTTCCTTTTTGTTGTGTGTTATGGAGTTTATTTTTGTAGGGATTTGTGAAGTTGGTGATATACTACAATTCAGGTTTTGAAAAAAGCATAAGATTTCATGAACTTGAAATGTCAGAGTACAAGAAGATTTCAACACCTGTTAAGAGGAACTTTCAACAACCTCTTATCCCAACATTTGCTGCTTTGCCTGGTATATCTGTAAAAGACATGTCCAGGTGTCAAATTTTGTATGTGAAGAGAAGTTTTAAAGGGGTGAATAGATGATGCAGTTGAAGCCCTCCTGGATTGCTAAGAAGATGGAGAAACTAGGTATAGCAGGGGGGTGGGTACTACCAGCCTCTTATGTACTTGGGATTTTTGCCCAGGGACCACGCATCACCACTGTCGTAGCTCCTGCAGCCTTCCTTGATCCTCTCCTGAATGTGAGCCTGAGGCAAGGTGAGCCTTGTTGGGTGAGCACTTGGAGTTGTTTTCTATGTGTGTATTTTTAATATGCTTGAAGATTAAGAAATGCTTTTTTTTGCTTTATATATTTATATTTTTAAGAACTTTGATATTTTCAGATATGTATTATCTGACTTTTGCTATCCTGTTTACAATATACTGGTAACTGATCTTTACTAGTAGGAAACAGCCATGTTACTAAAAGTACCATCACAGCTAGCCAAGATGGGTGAGTAGGGGGTTGATGGCACTGAAGCCAATCTTATAAACAGCCTGGGGTTGTTGGATGTTAACTAAGATTACCCCTATCTTGACCTGACTTTGTGGTGATGTGACTTTGTGGTGATGTGTCTAGGATGAAAGGGATTTGGATCCATCCCTCTTCTAGTCCTCTAACACAACCTCCTCTTTTTGTTCTTTTCTTGTTGGGGAAGGGGCTCTTCTGCTGACTGATCTTAGCCAACAGGGTGGTTGTGCTGACAGACTGAACTTGTGGTGGCAGATCTGAGATCAGCCAGCACAAGGGCAGTTGCACCATCACAGGAGGCTTCCATATATCCCCAAGAGCTGGGTTACCTTTGATTTTAGATTATGCTGTACTGCCTATTGCACAAAACACTGAAATTTGTATGTGTGAAAATTGCTGTTAGTTTTCTCTGCGCCTACTTGTTTTGTCAGCACCACATGCAATGTATGGCCACCGTGCTTGTTCTATTTTTTAAAAAAATTCCAAATGCTAAGTAATGTATCACTATTCTCTTCCCCAAGAGTTTACCACTGCACCGCTTCCTTGTAACATTCATCCTCATTTATCCCTTCCCTTGTCAGCATGGAAAAACATCCCACTTAGTGCCCTTTTGAGAAACAGTGCCCTACAACAGAAGAACTGCCAAGAGAAACAAGAGCATTATGAAAGATCTTACAGTATTGCCTTTTATAGTTTTCCACAAGACTTTTGATGCTTCTTTTACAATATATATCATTTAGGTATTCTTAACAACAAAATTAAGCAAATTTTAAGCAATGCACTTCGGAAATGTAACGAAAAATGAGTTGATTTTCTTGGAATGTTAGGTGTAGCCTACCAAACCTGTTCAAAGTCCAAGAAATATATTGAAAGAAAGAGCTATGTGAACAAGCGCAGTTTATATGAGACACATATGACAGTGTTGGCAAACCTTTGGCACGGGTGCCAAAGGTGGCACTCGGAGCCCTTTCTGTGGGTACCCGACATTGTCCCTTCCCAGCCACCTGTATTCAGGTTAAATTGCTGTATTGGCACTTTGCGAAAAATTTGTGGGTTTTGAATCACAATTTGGGCACTCAGTCTCTAAAAGGTTTGCCATCACTGCCATATGACTATACATAAATATAAATCAGTATAAATGAAGTATGAAATTGAAACGATTCAAATGGCCCATGTGATTAGACCCTTTGGCACAACGTCAGTGTGTACTAACATTAATGCTTCCATAGAATGGAGGAAGCATAAATCTGCATGCATGAAAGTATTCATTGGTGTATTTTGAATTTCCTTCCAACATCCACAAAATCACAAAGTAGTTTACATAGTAAAATCAAGCAACAATTATATTGTTTCCGGTAGAGAATTCTGGTTTCCCTTGAGTTCTGTAGGTAATCTTCTGTAAATGGGTAGGCTTTGTGAAGCAGGTGATGCTGTTCACACCTAGTTCTCAAGTGCACCGAGACAAGGCTGCAAGAAATGCTTAGCAAACAGTACTGTAAAATGTCTCTCTCTGCCCTTTTGCCGTTTGTAATTGCTTTCTGGATCTGCGGTAATCTCAAGAGAATATCTGCTCCACCCTGGACATTTTCCCAGGAGAACTGTAGATTTTCCACATGAATTTTCATGCTGAATGAGCATCACAAACTGCAGGATAGTTCAGTGCTTTAAATATCTGACTGAGGAGCCAGAGGGTGGGAGTTCAGTTCCCCACTGTGCCTACTTGACAAGGACTGGACACACATTGATCCTTAGCACCCCTTCCAGCTTGGCAGGTCAATGGTGATGATCATGATGATTACTCTTTGTGTACAAATTAATCTTACCGTGATACCAATAGAGGAGTGTATTGCATAGAGCGGGCTCTGTGTAGAGTGGAGTTTCAGCTGGAGCCTGTCCTTTTTGTCCCCAGGCAGCCTGTAAGGAAAACCTCTTAACTTTTGTTTGCCCGGGAAGACCTCTCTCTCCTATAACAGCCAGCCCAGTCTTCATTGGCAGGCTCCCCCTTTCCCTGTTTCAGTGATGGCAAACTTTTTAGAGACCGAGTGCCCAAACTGCGATTCAGAACCCATTAATTTTTCGTAACGTGCCAATACAGCAATTTAACCTGAATACAGGGGGCTGTGATGGGGCACTGTCGGGTGCCCACAGAAAGGCCTCCACGTGCCACATTTGACACCTGTGCCATAGGCTCACCAGCAGTGTCCTATTTCATGCCCACCCTGGCACAGGTAGCCTGATAAGGAGCTGGTGCATGTGTCTGGATAAACATGGCAGCCAGCTTTGTACTCCAGGCTGTGCCAGGCTGCAAATGGGGGCCCTAGATTAAGCGTACTGGGGTGACCCCATTCTTCCTTTTGTTCCTTCATTTGATAGTAAACCTTCATCATAAACTATGGAGGAATAGATGGTTGCATGCGTCAAGGGTCTAAGTAAATGTGTATATGTGAATAAGTGAATATGTGGATAAGTGAATAAGGTATGTTAATGTTTCCTGCATCTATGCCTTTCAGCTCCCTTCTAAAGTACAACGGATGCTGAAGTTCTGTGTTTTTTGTATTTGAACAAGACCTATTGATTTCAGTGGAACTTCTATCACAACTACCAGTGTATTCAGAAACCAATTATATCAGCAAGATGTGGGCTAGCATCTAGGACTGCTTCTATCCAGGTTTTGGCTTCATCTGTTCTCCCTAAAGATCAATGTATTTATTTTCCAGGAGACTTGTATCTATTGCACTTGCACTTCCAGTGACCTCACCCTCCCTCTTTTTATCTCTTTCTTGCTTTCTCCACCCTTCAAATTATTTTGTAATTTGCAAGCCCAGTGGAATGCAGTTTGCACTCTTACAGTTTTGTTTTTTTCTCATCCCTTTTTTTCCTGCCTAAACCCACAGATGAGAAAGAGAAAGACAGGGTAACTGTTGCAAATATTGGCACAGCCATTTCCAGCTCCTGTCATTTTTTATTTATCTGATTGTCAGCAATGCTACCAGCATACTCCAAACATGGCAAGAAGAAAGTGACAGCAATGAAATTGAAACGCTTGGAAATGTACCAGAGAGTGAAGACTCATCGCAAGATACCCTGAGGCCAGATCAGAAAGCCTGTGATGCAGTGATGCCTTTAAAAAAAAAAAGAAGGGAACACTGCAGAACTTGAAGTATTGCTGATCATGTAAAACACAGTGTTGCCCAGATGGAAAATGGTGTTGCGGGCCAAGGGAAACACCATAATGATGTGTGTGTTTCGTATTGAAGAAATGAGACTGTTTCAGTGCCTCTTGGAAAGCGAAACAGAGCCCTGCTTCTCACTTTCTGTGCATGTCTATTTCAAACATTTGCACATCTTCTTTTACAAATTTTGGAGGGATTGATCTTTGCCCTCCTATTTACGGCATTTGCATGCCTGTGCTAACAGGCGTACAGTGTTTGCTGTGTGTAATCATGCGATTTGTTTCTGGTTGACTGAGCCAAAGTACGATTTGCATAGCGAGAGGCAGGTCTCCAAGTCTGTATCTGTTTCAAATGACGATGAAAATAAATATGTCACTTTTTATAGAAAGGAGGAAGCCAAAACCTCCGTAGATTCTGTGTTAAAAGCTTGTTCAGATCTCGCAATTACAGTCTGACCTTGTGCATATTTGCTTGGCAAGAAGCACCACTGGAATTGTTGGGCTTGTTCCCAAGAGAGGAGGATAGAATTTTAGCCTCCTTTGCATTTCACAGGGATGCAGAGAACACACAAGATGTGACGCTCCTATCAAGGTGTGCTCAAGGTGTGCCAAAACACAATAAGGTGAAATGCAGTTGGGGGGGGGTTATAGCTCCATTTCTCCTTCTCATCTAAAAGAAAGGAAGGAAGAACAAACAGTTCTTATTCTGAACAAATGCCTGGTACAGTAATACCTTGATTTATGAGCATAATGCATTCCGGAAACATGCTTGTAAACCAGTACATTCTATATCAAAGCAAATTTTCCCATAAGAAATAATGGAAACTCTGCCGATTCATTCTGGGGGCCCATAGACCAAATATTGTTCACGTAAAATGCCAAAACTCACAAAAGAAGTTGGCTAGAGGTCCATGTCCACACCATGGTTTAGGTACCTGGCTGTGAAATCTGCTCTGCTTGGGACTAACAACTGGATTTTACTCTGTATTTTTAATGTGTCAATAATAAAGTTCAATTTGTAGCCCTATACACAGTTGACTAGCTGCCCCATGACTAGAAATGATTTGAAAAAATAAGAATGTTGAAAACAAATTAGACAAATATATACTGTATTTTTCACTCTAATAAGGTACACCTGACCATAAGCCACAACTAATTTTTAGAAGAGGAAAACAAGGAAAAATGTTTAGCCTAATGTTTCATGGCGGGGAAATCCTGGCTGCAAAAGGGGAGGGCAGAGGCTCCGTGGAGGAGATCTCCTTGCAAATGAGGTGATTTTTGACTGGGGGATTCTGGCTGCAGAAGGGAACGGGTGGGGAGAGGCTCCCTGGAGGAAGCCTTTTTGCAAAGCGAGTGATTGGAACTGGGGAACCGTGGCTGCAAGAGCTGAGACTTGCAAATGAGGTGATTGGAGCTGTGGAATCCAAGCTGCAAAAGAGGAGGCTTGCATACCAGATGATTGGGACTGGCAAATCCATGCTGCAAAAGGGAAGGCTTGCAAACGAAGTGAATGGGACTGGGCAATCCAGGCTACAAACAGGGAGGGTTGCAAATGAGGTGATTGGAACTATGGAATCCAAGCTGCAAAAAAGGAGGCTTGCAAATGAGATGATTGGGACTGGGGAATCCAGGCTGCAAAAGGGGAGGGTTGCAAACAAGGTGATTGGGACTGGAAAATCCTGGCTTTAGAAGGGGAGGGCAGAGGCTCTGCAAAGATCTTTTTGCAAATGAGGTGATTTTTGACTGGGGAATCTTGGCTGTCGAAGGGGAGGGGTGGGGACAGGTTCCCTGCAGGAAGCCTCTTTGCAAATGAGGTGATTGGAACTGCGGAATCCCAGCTGCAGCAGGGGACATAGACCCCTTTCACACCACCCCTAAAATCCGCTGCAAAACACTTGCATATCTGGAGCATAAAATTGTTTTCCCACCAGCAGCGGACTTAAAAAAAAGTATGACCACGCCCACTTAAGCGCGCTCCAGCGCACTTTACAAGTACCTGGTCTCCGGAGGTAAAAAAATTTCCCGATGCAAATTGTAAAGCTGTGAATGCCTGGCTCTCCTCCACCTTCTGTTTGTTTTTGTTGTCCCCTGCCCCTTTAACAGACTGGAATCCCTATCAGGGCTGCTGCCGACGGCAGGCGGAGATGAGAGTCCATTTTTTTCTCCCTCCCCCTCACCTCCCGGTCATGATTTGTCAGGGTGGAAGAGAACGCTGCAGTGTTAACATACCCGGGTGGCTGCAAGACAAGTCAGCAGGCATAAGCAAAGAGATGGTTAGGGAGTGGGGCCACACTTCCATTCAAAGGAGGGCCCTCCTTGCTTCCCTCCCACACCTGAGAAAACTGCTTCACTTCATGCCAGGGCCTTTGCAACACACACACACACCGGGGGTGGGGGAGAGACAGAGAGACTCAGAGTGCGGAAGGGTGGGAACACAGGAAGCAGAACAAAGCCCACATGATCTCTCGCTGGGGGGATCTGAATTTAAGTTGCGAGCAGATTTTAGGGGTTGTGTGAAAGCAGCCTAACCTCTCTAATTTAAAATCTGTGATATATATGCAGTGGGGACTGCTGCATTCACTCTATAAGACGCACAGACATTTCCCCTTACTTTTGGGTGTGTGTGTATCTTATAGAGCAAAAATATGGTAAATATAAAAAAAATAAAACCCTAATCTGCACGTTTCTGGCTGGTGCAAGGGAGACCTCTATTACTCTCTCCTCCCTCTGCTTTGGGGCTGCCTGAGGCTGAACTCAGTCTCAGGCAGTTTGCTCAAGGCTGCATGGGCTGGTTCTTCTCCTGGGAAGCAGAGTGAAGAATTGAATGTCCAGCATCCAAATGCGTACCCAACTGCCTAACTCACTGAGTTATCTGGCCATGGGAGGACAAACAAATTGAGACACAATCCAGACCTTGTCCTAGACAAGAGACAAATCAATAATTGGAACCAGGATTGAGCTGCATGGTGGCTGGGAATCACACTCTTTTTGAAGCTTCAGATTTGTACTCTGGATAGACACCTTGTATCAAGCCCTATATTTATTATTTATTTGATTATTTTGACTCTTGCCACTTGGTAGTGCCTAAGAATTCACTGGAGAGCTTAAGCTCTTGCCTCAATTGTGTGTCTGCCCTTACTAGCACTCTTTCTGCTTTATGTCGGGGCTGCTGTTGAAAGGCATTCAGGAGCTTCAGCTGGGCCAGAATACTGGGCTGGACTTGGAGGAGGGAATGTGCAGTTGCCTTGTTTCCATAGCTTCATTGCCATCCATTCTGTTTGGGGGCAGAACTCAGAGTGCTGTGAAGCTATATATAACTTGCCTTCAGGCCATCTGGAGAAAAATCTTATATCATATAAAGGCCCTATCACTCGGGCGAAAAGGGCAGTTAATAATAAAAGCTGTGTTTCTTTCTAAAGTTGTCCCATTACTGAAAATGCAATTCCCGTGTTCCGTAACCACAGTTTATATGTCCCCATGTCATTAACCTGCATCTAGAAGCTCCGAGGGGGACTTCCGGCAGCGTGGAGCTTAGAAGCTGTGGAGCTATGGGAGCTCAAGCCATGGTGGGGCGGCAACGAAATAAAGATTGGGGATGCAATGTCAACATGAGCTGGGGGAGCAAGGCTGCTGCTGTCGAGAAACAAGGTGGGCGGGCGGGCGAGAATGTGTGTGTGTGCAGGTGCGTGCGTGCAATGGGTGTGTGTGTGTGTGTGTGTGTGTGTGTGTGTGTGTGTGTGTGTGTGTGAGAGAGAGAGAGAGAGAGAGAGAGAGAGAGAGAGAGAGAGAGAGAGAGAGAGAGAGAGAGAGAGAGAGAGAGAGAGAATAAAGATATGCCAGTGCTAGCAGGAGCTGCTGCCAGTTGCTCTGCCCTTCGCTTCCATGCCAGCTCTTAACCTGGTGCCGCCGCCGCCAAGCCCTCCTCAGCCTTGCCTGAGGCAGCCACCAATGAGGGGCTTCCTCGTTGATGGCCCTTGAGGGAAAGCCTGCCAATGCCTGGCTTTTGCCACTTCAGGCTGCCTGTCAGTTGCTCACTCGAGGAATCCATTTTGCTCCTTCGTGGAGAAGGGAGTTCCCTTTTCTTTTGCTCACTCAGGCATTTTCAGAAAGAGGGGGCCCCACTGCAGGGACTAACCCATGCCCTTGTTGGCAGCCCCTGGCTGCTGCTGGTTGGCCTCAGAAGAGGTGACTTGTCCTTTTCATCCTTGTCCCACAAATGAGCCTCCTCCTCTTCCTCCTCCTCCTCCTTGCCCCGACTTGGCTGGCAGTCTCCTGAACAAAATATTGGAGAGACAGCAGTCAGGGGAAATAGCAAGATAAAATGTTGCCGACCTGTAAAACTGGTAAACGGAGAACAATAAAGTAAAAAAACACACTTTTAAAAACACATTTTTAACTGGATTAAAAATACCCACCTTCCACCTTGGTTCTTAAAAACCTTGCTGAAACCCAGTTAAGTCCGGTTTATCGGAAAATTAGATTTGGATTTTAAAGACCCTGGGATAGAAGCCCTAAGGCTACCTGGGATTTCAGGTCTTCTTGGTCTCATAACTCTTAGAAACATTTCTGGTCAGGATGCAAGGGAGGGATTTCTTGATGGCGGCGCTCACACTGTGGAACTTGTTCCTAAGGAAAGCTAGGCTGGCTTTCTCTGTATTGTCCTTCTACCTGCTGATGAAGATCTTTCTATTCTGGCACAGATTTGACAGTTAAGGGATTTTAATCAGGAAAGGTTCTATTTATTTTCCTTGCTTTTATTGATTTGCTCTAATTGTTTTTAAAGGTTGTTCAGTGCTCTAATTGCGATTTTTAGCTTGCATCACTTTAATTCACTCTATTGTGAATTGTCCCATTTTTGGTAGGGGCAGATGGATGGGGTGCAAAAATTGATTCAGTTATTGCCCTTAATATGCTTGACAAATTTCAATAGTATTTTGGCTTTTTCAAACTGCTTTGGCTTTTTCAAGCTTCTTATCCCCTGACTTGGGTAGAAATATAAAACGAGGCAGATTCTAGCTTTTTTCAAGACATTTGACAAATAATGAAGCTTATCGGTTGCTACGTTTAAAGCTCACAGAAATCAGAGTACCATGTCATCCTGGTAAGTGGTGTCCCCAAGTCCTTTGTATGTGCAGTTTTTTGTTAGGGAATGATAAAGCATTTCTGAGTACTCTAACTGTAGACACCTGGATAGAGTTCCTGTATGTCTCGACTTGACAGCATACAGTTCTTCTGTTAAAAACAAATGAAGCAAGCACAAGTGGGGAAAAGAAGTATTTATTTTTATACTTGGGTATTTGTAAAACTTTTTCCCTTGCTTCAAAGAATGGCATTTGAACTTTTAAAAGTCCACTTCATCATTATTGCCACCCTTCTGTGTGGCTTTTTCCTCCCATTTCACTTTTCTGCTTCCCTTTTCTTAGCTAATAATATACCCCTTGCTTTTCATCCTTTGCTATGACTTGTGTTCCTCTTTCTGTGTAAAGGGGCCACTAGCCTCCAAAATTTTAAATCACACAAAGAATCCCCAGAGTGAAGAGAAGGCCTTCCATTACAGAGAGGCACCTTCTGTGCATGGAGAATGATGAAGATGGCAATGAGGGTGCAGGAGAGCACTTGCTCCTTCCTCTTCCTTCTGTATCAAGGCTGTGAGCTTTCAAATGCTTGAGGAGAATTGTAGTTATGATATTCCTTAATGCTAGTAAAGCTGGATGGATAGTTCAGTGAAATGGATTACCTGGCTAGGTTTTGATCCTTCACTAGCCACTTCTGAGTGGCTAGTGAAGAATCAAAGTCTGTGTTGCCTTTGGCAAACCACGTGGCTCCATAAAACACTGGAAAGGATCAGCACAAGCAGTTGATGGTATGTAACTGATGATGTATAGTTATACAATAAATCACCACACCCATCTGTGTCATAGATACCAGTCTTCTAGACCGGTGGCTTCCAAACTTTGGCTTCCCAACTGTTCATGGACTACAACTCTCAGAAGCCTCCACCCCTAGCTCTGCTGTGCTGTGTGCTGGCCTGGGTTTCTGGGAGTTGTAATCCAAGAACACTTGGGTTGTCCAAGGTTGGGAGCCACTGACCAAGACAATGACTAAAACAGGAAAATTTTCTGCACATATCTGAATCTCTAAATGTTGAAGCAGGAGAGGCTAAGCCCAAACCTATGGCGTGGTGTCTGGAAGTTGAGTCATGGCTACTGGACTTCGTTTTTGAGAGATAGAAACGTTTCGCTGCTCATCCAAACAGCTTCATCAGCCATGACTCAACTTCCAGATAAACTCACCTGGATGACTGAGAATCTTCACAGACTATGGCATGGTGGCTTAGTGGGCTAGAATGCTGAAACTGTTGGCTGCAAAGTCAGCAGCTTGGCGGTTTAAATCCTAGGTGCCATGCAGTGGAGTGAGCTCCCCGTTAACCGCAGGTCCTGCCAACCTAGCAGTTTGAAAGCATGTAAATGCAAGTAGTTAAATAGGTCCTGGTGTAAAAAGCAGGAAGGTAAATAGTGTTTCCTTGCAGCCATGCTGGCCACATGGCCACAGACTTGCACAACACTGGCTCTTGGGCTTGAATACGGAGATGAGCACTGCCCCTAGAGTAGGACATGACTACCACGCATTTGCGGGGGAAACTTTAATGTTAGCTTTACCTTTAAACCTATGGAGGACAAAAGCTACACACCTGAATGGATGAATGCCAAGGAGTGTGTGTCTCCCAACAGGACAAGGCTGTAGCTTAGATCAGTGTTTTTCAACCACTGTTCCGCGGCACACCAGTGTGCCATGAGATGTGGCCTGGTGTGCTGTGGGAAAAATTGAAAAATTCGAAAGATTTTTTAAAAAATGTCAAATTTTCGCCCACTAGGCGGGCGCCGGATGTCTAAAACCTCAACCTGTTTGCCTCTTCTCAGGGCACGCGTTCTAAAGCCAACCCGAGCCTTTTCCCATCCCAGCTTCCCTTGTTCTCACAACGGACCCCCACCACTCCCTCTTCCTCCTCCTCCCCCCCGCCGCCGCTACTTCTTTCCACCCGCCCTCTGCCAGCTCCCCTGAAAGGAACAGATCGGCCAATCTCAGGCAAAAAGCAAAAGGGCACCGGCAGCGGCGGGATGGGCGGAGCATGAAGGATGGCAGTGGAGGAGCCTCAAGCCAAAAAGCCAAAGGCTGGGCGATGGAGGAAAACGAATACAGTAGGCATTTGGAGGCGCGAGGTGCTTTCAGGGATGTGTGTCCCTGGTCAGTGGCGGGGCCGGGGCGCTCCAAGGGCGGTGAAGTCCACTGAGTGGCCGCCAGTCGTCCCGAGGCGCCTGCTTGCCTGCCTGCCTACATCCTCCGCCCCCCAATCACCGGCTGCAGAGACATTCCAGGAGCCTTCGTGGGGCAAGCCAATGAATGTCGCACCCCCTTAAAGTGTATATGTGTGCGTGCCTGTGTGCCTCTGCCAAGGTCTCCCTGCTGCTTGCTTTGGGGGCGGCGGCGACAGTTGTGTTATCCTCAGAGATGCAGGGAGCCAAAAAGAGGGCCTGCCTGCCATCCATGTGGCTCAAGGGCCCCAAAAGTGCTAACCGGATGGACTTCCAGAAAACCGTTTTCAACCATTTTCTAATGGTGGTGTGCCTCGTGATTTTTTTCATGAAACAAGTGTGACTTTGCCCAAAAAAGGTCGAAAAACACTGGCTTAGATCATCTGGAAGTCACCTAATGGACTTTGAAGTGAAGTAGGAAGATCAAAGAATAACCACGTAAAACAGGGCTATTTGAATACAGTAGATTTTTTTTCTGGGACTGAATAAATTGAATCAATGCAGCACTAAAGCATGTATGCCCTAACAAAGCACTAAAGCATGTATGCCCTAACAAAGACCTAGTAAATGGCTTAGATCAGTGGTGGCAAACCTTCAGCGCTCCAGATGTTTTGGACCACAACTCCCAGAGTTCTGAGCCTAGATTGCCAGTGACAAAGGACTGTGGGATTGTGGCCCAAAACATCTGGTGTACCGAAGGTTCGCCACCACTGACTTAGATAATACTATTGAAGTATCCCATATGTAGTCAACAATTATTCAATTATCGTAATATTTTAGTTTGCTTTTGATTCTACCTATATTTCATACACATCCATAATTTTAAGTTGTGCAGTGCTCTGATATGTGCAAAAAAGATTATCAGTCCTCCATTAATCTTAATAAAAATGTTAATGTTTATACAGTGCTATGCAGTAGAATTTCAAGAAGTTACAAAACTTCTTGTAACAAAACTAAAAGCATCACTTAATGTGTTTTAAAGTGTTTAGTATGTAAATAATGCCTACAAGATAAGAATATCATGTCTTGGGGTGGAATTTAAATTTTAAATTTAAAAGAGGTTTTCAAAGGTAACAGGTTTGTTACCCAAAGGCTTTCTCTACATTCCATGTAGATTTCTAGTTGTCAACAATGCTACATCCTTGAAAGAAAAAGCATATGTGCAGATAAGTTTAAATTAGAACACATGTAACATCACTCATTTTTTCCTTTTGGTTGCTTGCTTGTTTTCCAGTTTGTGAACAATCCAGGTGAATCTGAAATATATTTTCATGCTGTAAAAAATGTTGACACAGAAACATTGATATTTTTTTAAAAATGGCAGATTTCCCTCCGCATCATCACCAACAAAAGAAATAAAAATAGTGGTGTGACATCAAGTCAATTCCAATTTCTGGCAACCCTTTCCAGGGTTTTTCTGGTCGAGAACACATCAAAGGGGTTTACTATTCCCTTCTTCTTCTTCTCGGCCTCTTAGGACTTTGCCGCTTGCCCATGGCTACACTTGGAAGAACAGCAGAGAATCTAACTGCCACCTTTGGTTTTGCCCCCAGGTACCCAAACCACTAAACTATCCAACCCTTTCTGAGAACTTTCTGTTTCCTTTGTTAAGTGCATCTTAGGGCATTTATACACGACCCCTAAACTCCGGGACAAATGGCTCCCAGCTCCGGAGCTTAAAAATGTTTACCCACCAGCTCCGGGGTTAACAGGAAATTAAGTGCGACCCCGCCCACTTTAGCGCATCCCAGCGCACTTTTCTTGTACCTGCTCTGGGACAGTGAAAATTATTTGATCCGGTGTAACGATAGTGAGTGCGGGGCTCTCCTTGCTTCTGTTTGTTGTTTTTTTGGCTCCCGCCCCTTTAAGAGCTACTTTTACAGAGACGAGAGGCAGAACGAGGTGAGCGGCATGCTTTTATTTCTCTTTTTCTCCCTCCCCTCACACAGCCAGCAACCAGGAAGTGTGGAGGAGGTGGGAACGCCCGAAGAGCGACGAACCCCTAAGATCTCTGGTCCGAATTTAAGTGGCCAGCAGATCTTAGGGGTTGTGTAAAAAGGCCCTTAGAAAAGACCCTAATCTAACCGTTAAAGAATGTTTGTCTTTCCTCTGTTTCAGGTTCCTTCATTTTATCATTTGTAAATTATTGCACATACTTAATTCCCTTCCTTGCTGAACCTTCATGATAGCCAGAGTCAGACTGTGACATAGAAATGAATTAAGTGCTGGTGAAAGAGCCTCTTGAACTGCCCAGATGACATGTTTCTTCTCTGTCTCAACAGAACAACCCCACATTTCCTAATAAACATGCTGTTTAGCGTCTTGCTATTCTCAAACTCTGGACTTCAAGATCCACCTGCTGGAAAGCAGGGTTGAGAAGGTTGTTAAAGACAGAGATATGATGTTTCAGACCACATTTTGGCTGTCCTGTACAGATTTGATCTGTAGATGTCTGGGTTAGAATATAGGATGAAATCTGGGCATTTTATTTATTTATTTATTTATTTATTTATTTATTTATTTACATACATACATACATACATACATACATACATACATACATACATACATACATACATGCTGCCCACTACCCAATGGTCTCTAGGAGGCTTACAATGAAAAGGAGCAGTTAAAACAGTTAAAACATTAAAATGACAATGGATAATTAAAACATTTTAATAATTTCAAAGTTACTATATTTTAAATAATAGGATAGCTGTCTTTATTTTAGACTATCAACTTGAAAATAAATCAGTTAACTGAATTGGTTTAATTAACTTAAATTTAATTGGTGTGATTAATTTATTAAAATCAGTTGAGTGAATTCTTTCTGCAGGTGCTATCTGAAACATTCACCTTGCTTTCCAACAAATATTTTACTGGGCCAATCCTTCTACAAGGCAAGGAATCAGAAGATCCATGTTCATTTCAGTTACCAACACATGTTTTCTTTCTTCTGTACTTTACTATTATTTTCTTCTGTACTTTACTATGGGAAAGGCTTGTATTCAAGATACTCTTCTGAATCAAAAGCATGGGTTAGCAGACACTTGGGAACTGAAATAGACCTAAGAGGTTTAAATAATAAAAAACAAGAGGAATTTTGGCTCTGACAATTGGGCTAGAGGTCCAAGAGAATAAAAAAGACAAATAAAACTAAATGCTGCATTTACCCTTTTTTGGTCTCCCTTAAGACACAAGAGTGTTTCTTAAAATGGAGGTCAAACATAGCTTCCTTTTGTACAGCAACAATGAGGACCTAAAAACAGATGCCTAGAGGTCAGAATAAAATAAAAAGCTTCTAAGCTCAGCACTGCAGAATCTGCCTTTAAAAAAAAAAGACTACCAGAAGGAGGCATTTGCCCTTATATGATGGTGATGAAAAAGGCAGTAATATAAAAAGATTTGGCAGATGGCCATCCAGTCTCTGCTTTAAAACCTCCAAAGAAGGAGACTCCACCAACCTCCATGACACCATATTCCACTGCTGAATCGCTCTACCCGTCAGAATGTTCTTCCTAATGTTCAAATGGAATTTCTTTTCCTGTAGTCTGAAATCATTGCTCTGAGTCCTGGCCTCTTTAGATAGTGTGTTTTAATGATATGAGCCACCATGGGTCTTTAAGGAAAACATCTGGATAAAATATTTTAAATAAATAAAATAAATGGTAGTACATCCGGTTTGTTTATCAGCACAGCTACATTTCTTGTTTAGAATAAGCAAAGATTTAAAAAAAAAGCTCTTTATTTATTTATTTATTTATTTCTTACACTTATATACCGCTACCTACTTCCCAACGAGAACTCAGGGCGGTTCACACAAAAGAAAACACAGAAGGCAAAGACAGCAACAGCGGCAGGGGCAGACTTACAGCATGTGGGCAGGGAGAAAAACAAACAAACAAACAAACAAAAAACCTCTAGTCATTTTTAAAGGCGTCCTTGAAAAGGAGAGTCTTCAAGCCCTTTCTAAAAGACGCCAGCGTTGGGGCCTGCCTCAGCTCGCTGGGTAGCTTGTTCCACATAGGCGGCACCGCCACCGAGAAGGCCCGCGCATGAGTGCTTGTTTTGCGGGCCACCCTCGGAGGGACCGTCTGCAGCGAGAGGGCCAGAGATGAACGGGTGGGTCGGGCCCGATCTAATTGTCGGTGAAGCCGCTCTGCCAAATAAACAGGGGCCAAAATGTGCTTTGTAAGCCAAAACCAACACCTTGAATCTTATTCGGGAGGCAGGGTAACCAGTGGAGGCGAGCCAGGATGGGAATGATGCGGTCAAAACGTACCAACCACCAGCCTGGCCGCCGCGTTCTGGACCCGCTGCAGTCTCGAACAAGGTTCAAGGGGAGCCCCATGTAGAGGGCGTTGCAATAATCCAGCCTCGACATGACCAATGCCTGTACCACTGTCCTCAGGGAGCTCTCGTCAAGGTACGGGGCGAATCTGAGCGATTAACCTTAGATGATAAAAGGCCGACCTGGTCACGGCTGACACCTGGAGCTCCAGGGTCAGACCAGGATCCAGGACGACGCCCAGATTCCTCACTCTTTGCGCCAGCTGGAGGGCGGACCCATCCAGACTGGGAAGAGGGCCACAGTACCCATCGGGCCGCCCCGAAGAACAAGACCTCCGTCTTTCCAGGGTTGAGCCGGAGTCTGTGGGTCCTGGTCCAGTCCAAAACTGCAGCCAGGCAGTGATCAAGGGTCTCGGCGGCCTCCACTGCACAGGTGGAAAAGGAGAGATAGAGCTGCGTGTCATCAGCGTACTGATGACAGCAGACTCCAAAACTCCGGATGATCTCGGCCAGCGGCTTCATATAGATGTTAAAGAGCATTGGGGAGAGCGAAGGCACCCCACAAGAGAGTGTCCAGGGAGCCGACAACTCACCCCCAAGCTCACTCGCTGGGCACGGCCCTCAAGGAAGGAACGGAGCCAGCCAAAGGCCGAACCCCAATCCCCACCTCCGAGAGCCGCCCCAGCAGGATACCGTGGTCGACGGTATCAAAAGCAGCTGACAGGTCGAGGAGGACCAGCAGGGTAGAGCAACCCCTGTCGGCCCCCCTCAACAGATCATCGTGCAGAGCGACCAGGGCCGTCTCTGTCCCATGACGCGGCCTGAACCCAGATTGGAAGGGATCCAGGACATGGTTCTCCTCCAGGAACGACTGGAGACGCAGGGCGGCGACTGCTCGACCACCTTGCCCAAAAGGGAACATTGGCTATGGGACGATAGTTGGACATGTCGTCCGCAGCCAAGCCAGATCTTTTAATAATGGGCTTCACCACCGTCTCCTTCAGCAGACTGGGAAAAATCCCGTCCCTGAAGGAGGCCGAGGCAATTAGCGAAGCCCATTTTGGCATGCTCCCCCCTGCGATCTTAATCAGCCAGGACGGGCAAGGGTCGAACGGAGAAGCCGCAGGCCTGCAGTGTCCCAGGGCCCTGGAGGCCTCCTCAGATGTTACAGACCCGAACTCAACAAACCGGGGCGACCGAGGCGGCCCAGTATCGGCCACACCGGGGGCTGGATCAGGGCAACCGAGGTCCAGCTCAGAACGGATGGCCTCTATCTTGGTTTTAAAATAGGCTGCGAATGACTCACTAGTGAAATCACTAGGAGGAGGCCCAGGCGGACCAGGATTGGTGAGGTCTCGAACCACCCGGAACAACTCCG
This sequence comes from Phrynocephalus forsythii, assembly GCA_029282475.1. NCBI lineage: Eukaryota > Metazoa > Chordata > Lepidosauria > Squamata > Agamidae > Phrynocephalus > Phrynocephalus forsythii. Next base: position 36,707,693 of record JAPFRF010000010.1, read on the forward strand.
CGTGGCTATTCGAGGCCTCACCAATTCTCAGGGCAACAAAGGATCTCCTAGCTGCCCTTATCGCTCGAGAGTAGCGACTGGTCGACGCCTTTACCGCAGCCCAATTCAAAGCCGTCCGAGCGTTCCGCCATCTGCTCTCTAGCCTTCTCCGTTCCTGCTTCATTGCCCGCAACTCCTCGGTAAACCAAGGAGAAGAGCGGGCTCGGCACCGGATCAGGCGCTTGGGGGCGATCCGATCGGCTGCCCCGGTCACTTCCTCAAACCACCTTTTGACCAGGGAGTCGACCGGAACGTCATCCAGACCGTCTGGTAGAACCCCCAGGGCCTCCGAAAACCGTGCAGGGTCCACATCACCTTAAACACTAACAGCCTTAAACACTCTTACATCACCTTAAACACTAACAGCCTTTAGTTGGTTTATGCTTACATGAAATGTAGCCCACCTCTGCAAGTACTTCAAGCTACAGTCCTCCAAAGCTTGTGCCAGATAAAATGTGCTAACCCTTAAGATGCCACAGGGTTCTTTGGTTGTATCTTTGCAACAGGCTACTGATGAATGTGGCTACTCATAAATATTTCTCCTTTGAACAGCCTTTTCCTGCTGCTGCCCAAATGCTTTAGCCAGGATATGTGATGACAGGCTTTAATAAACAAAAATTAGACATAGGCAATGGGAAGAGAAAGGATTTGGAGGAAGAAGAAAAGTGAGGAGGGATTAATCATCTGGATATTTCTTTTGCAGTGGAAAGCGTGAAGAAGAAAACATAAAATCCAGGGGATTGGATGACTTCTCGAGATGCCTATTAAAAGGGATTGTGTTCTTAATCTGAACTCTGTGCACGCCATCAAACAGGAAAGCAGGATTCCGAGACACAGCATGGGGTGGCCACAGGCAGGTTTTGTGCCTTTGATTGCATTGATTTCTTTTCAGGGTGGAAGGGGAGTTTTGTGAGTGTGAACTCTTTGCCTGAGCTCCAGAGTCATTGCAAGGAGCCGCTGCACTGCGCCTCGTAACTGTGTTTCCAGGGATTTGCTCTCTGCGTATTTGTGGCAGTACAAGGCTTGCCGAGGAAACCGTTTGCTTTGAGTTTCTCCATAGTGCCGGAGAGGCTGCCTATCACACAAAGGTCGCTCTCCCCGAGAAAGGTGGCAGAAATGACGCTGACCATGCACGGGAGGAGATGAAGGCCAGGAGCGAGAGGAACTAACAGCACTTACTTGCCAAGTCTTCCTTAATAGCTAGCACAGATCCATAGGCAGAGTTGCCTTAGGAAAGATGAAAAATTAATGGGAGAGATTTTTACCCAGACTGCCTCACATGCCATTTTTAATTATGTTGGCATCAACACAGGCTTTTTATTTTTTTTAAATTTTTGCCTGAGAAGAAGCCCTGAAGAGAAAGCAAGGCGCTGCAATGGTAGGAAGAAGTAAGTACAGTATCTTAAACTGAAGAGGAAGTTATACCTCTGCAGAACTCTCAATCTAGATGCAATATATGCAATGATTTAAAACCACAGCAGATCAGAATCTGTAGTTGTCATGAAGTAGCCAAAGGAGGAAAGAAAGCCATATGACTTTGGCAGTGAACCTATGTGGTCCCCAATCCTCTTGGTTCTTGATTTTCTAAGTTATTTGTGGGATCGTGAAGAGATATCCACTCATCAATGAAATTGTGTCAATGTGCCCATCATACAGGCATGTTTTTTTCCATTTGCTAACCCCTGTGTAGTTGCATCTCTATAAAGTGCTGCATAAATATATCTACAGCTGTAGTTCAGTTTTCTTCAGAGATGATCAGCCTGTTTGGATTTCTGTCATATGTATAGTTCTGAAATGATTATATAAAATGAACAATAAGGTTTTTCATCCCATTCATAGGGACATGTTTACTGAAAGGATGCCTCACTTTTTATATGGCTGCCCCACTAATTTGAAATGTCTGTTCCTGTACTTGTTTTAAGGGTGTTGGCATTCATTTTCCAGGAATAGCTCTTACAATGAAAGGACTCTATCAAACAACCAAAATGAGGGAGTCATATAAGTGAAATGTTATTAAGTAAATAAAAAGTATACTGGTATTAACTGTAGCCTTAGTTAGAGTAGCTCTCCCAGCTCCTCAGTTTTTGAATCCTGTGATGTTCTTGTGCCCCTCTATTCGGCATTGGTTAGGTCTCACCTTGAGTATTGTATAAAATTCTGGACATCACACTTCAATAAAGATGCTGACAAATCAGAACAAGTTCATAGAAGGGTGACAAGGACGAGTGGGGGGTGGGTGGGTGGAAACCAAGCCCTATAAGGAAAGATAGAAAGAACTGGAGATGTTTAGCCTAGAGCAGTGATGGTGAACCTTTTAGAGACTGAGTGCTCAAACTGTGATTCAAAACCCACTAATTTTTTGCAAAGTTTCGATACAGCCATTTAACCTGAGTACAAGTGGCTGTGAAAGGGGCGATGTCGGGTGCCCACAGAAAGGGCTCCGAGTGCCACCTTTGGCACCAGTGCCATTGGTTCGCCAACACTGGCTTGGAGAGAAGAAGGCTGTCATACAGAGGAGGGGCAGGATCTGTTTTCGATCATCCCAGAGTGCATGATGCGTAACAATGGACACAAGTTAAGAGAACTCATATTTTGGCTGAATACCAGGAAAAACCTCTAATTGTTAGAGCAGTACTGCAGTGGAACCAATTACCTTAAGAGGCACCCAAGAGAAATCTGGAGAACCACCCAGCAGATATCCTTTGATTTGTGTTTCTGCCTGGAGCAGGTAGTTGGACTTGATGGCCTTGTAGACCCCTTCCAACTTCACTGTTCTATGATTCTATGAAATTGTGCTTCCTCCATATTCTACAAATTGTTATAAAGGTATTCTGAGTACCATATCCAGTTTTGAGCCAAATGATTGTTTTCTAATCTTTTTCATATAGGACACATTTCTATTGTGCAAAGTGCTTCACATAGACTGTTTGCCAGTATCCTTGCTTTGTCTAATTGTGAACTCAGCTGGTGAATAGTAACAGGTCCCTGAGAAGCAATCTTGTGAAGGGCCCTGATGTTTACAAAAGTGTAACAAATCTTTTCAAATCAGCCATCCAAGAAATGTTGCCTGGAAACCTGAACAGTAACACTCTTGTTAGAAAATGAGAATACCTTTTTTTGTATTCTCTAATTCTGCATTTAAGTCCCATCCTCCATCTTGATCTTAGGTCTCGTCCAGCATGGCAAAGCTGAAAAACTGAATTCCATTCTGTGCATTAGGTCCTTGACTCTGTTTAGAACAATAACTTCATTCCAAAGTCCCATTTACATCTGCATAGGCTTTCTTCCTTTTAACAAATTATGAAATTTATGTAGCTTTTATTAGCTCATGCTCTTCACATGTCATGGTGCTTCTTTAAGTCTGACAAACTGGTTATTCTTTATGAGAGAACAATATGCCCTTTCACTTGAATTCTAGGCACTGTATATAGGGAGGAAAATGATCAGGGAGAGTTTGGAGGTTAGATTTTCTCTAACTCCATCTTTAGTTTACAAACATCTAAAAAGATTAACAGTGACAGAGAGGCCCATCTGCTACATACATTTATCTGTTACAGCAGGACAGAGCCCTGTTCCTGCCACAGAGAGTGAATCACCTGTAGAAATTATTTCCAATGCCATCTCTAATACAAGGATACACCCTGCTTCTTCTTGGGATGTTTCTTTCATGCTTTTGGTTGCATCCAGTCAGGAGATCATACAGTGTTTGTGTAGATGATATGCTCTTATGTAAGCACGAGTCAAATACCTAATTTACAGTGAGGATAATTTAGAAATTTAGCAGATGGTTAAAATAATCACAAAATGCATCAACTACTATGTAATCAGTCCTACTTCTAACCCATTCTCCCTAATGTTCTTCTAAGATGCTTACTTCATGTCCCTCTCATTGCGGTTCACTGTCCCGCTTGGAACCAGTACGAAAAAAGGTTACTCCATGTCCATTGCGTGATGGTGGGAGTTCGTCCTGAATACATCCCCTGAACCGAGAACAGAGCGTGATGAGACATACCTCTCCCTGGCCTCGGGGATTGTCTTGTCTCAGTTCTTCTTTCGAGACAAGTGCCTGTGAAGTAATACTTGTCACACAACACACACATTCTCCATCTAGTGACAGGAGTGCAAAGTTTTTCAACTTAGCAAAACTGATAAAAACCATTAAGTAAAGAAATATATAAATGTATTAATAAAATACACCAGGGAGAAGTCTTGAGGAGCAGGTTGAAAAGTAGAAAAGAGGACATGGTGAACTTTCCTCTTTCCTTATTTGTTTGGAAAGTGCCCTTGTGATTAGAATGTTGTGTCATTATTGAAATACCTTCTTTACAAAGACCTAATTCTATTCCTATTGTGTAAAATTTATGCACAGAGAGAGAGACACACACACACACACACACACACAGAGAGAGAGAGAGAGAGAGAGAGAGAGAGAGAGAGAGAGAGAGAGAGAGAGTTTATTTGCATTTACTATATGTGTTTGCAGGTAGTTCATAAAACCTGAATGGGTATTGCAGGAACAACATACTAAAAATCCGAAAGTGAAGTACATGATCGTTTAGATATGCATATATACTCAGCAAAAATTTTAAAAAGCTATTCTGCAAAAGCTTAAGATTTAGAAACCATACTCAACCTTATTTTAATTGGTGGTGCTAAAATTTTTGCAGACTCTACCATTATGCATTTGTCTCAGTCAGAAAGAAGAAAAGCTACATAAAATTCAGATAATTATGAACGGCTCATTTAACAAAGGGAAAAATAACTCTTCCCTCTCATCTCTATAAAAGGAGAAAAACAGTGATCCATGGTAAAGCATTTCAGTTCCACCACCATGTGGCATGTAACATGTCATAATGGAATTATTCTGAAACGACCCTCAAGTCTTACAGAAGGCATGGCATTTAAGTGGTGTGCATATAAAGACTCTTTCTGTATTTAGGAATTGTTAGTACTTTCTGATGCAGTGCCATTATGGGTCCTTTCACTGACAGATAAAGATATAAGAGGCATAAAACAAAGGAGCAAATAAATATTTTATCATATTTGGACACATTTTTTAAAAAGGTGGCATAATTTTTGATAATGGATAAATTATTTTCATGGTCAATGCCCCGTAAGTGCTGCTTCAACAAATTTCTCATGTTTGCAAAACTAGTAGCCAATGGGTAATGGAGTGAAAATCCAGAAGTGTATAGTTTTGACTTATTAACTTTGCTCCATATGCTGTCATTTGAATCCTATATAACAAAGGAAAGTCAGCCAGGAGAAACTAAATTTAGCTATTGCCAAAAGTTAAAGGTCCTAAGCCAAGCTTGCACAAAATTTGAAAGAAGACCATCTTCCAGATACAAAGAGGTGTAGTAATGGGACACTGGGGAAAAAAAAACATGTAGATAGTCCAAAACATCTGGGTACCATGGTAGAAAAAACTGGCAGAACGGGATAAATATTAGCTCTTGCTGGATTGGAATTGCAAGTTCTTTAAAAGAGTTAGTGCGGCATCTTATATGTTCAGTGCAAACGTGTTCTCTTTGTACCTTTTGTAAGGTAATAAAAATGGCACCATCCACAAACAAGCAGGAAGATACGGGTTTGTTTTCTGGCTTGGGTGTGTGTGAGTTGAAGGTTTGGAGAATTTTTAAAAAAGAAGAGGAATACTGTGTGTGGGGGGGTTGAATACCCCAATAAGGACTGTGAATTCTCAGTATCCTAATTCTCAACCATGGAGCTAGTGAGAAAGAGGTGTAGTGGAACATGAATGGGAGACTGGACCCCTTAGCGCAGTGTTGCTCAATCTATGGCACGGGTGACAATGGTGGCACACAGAGCCCTTTATGTGGGCACGCAGCATCACCTCCTCATAGCGACAGCACTTTCTCCTCCACTCAGAGCATGCCCACTGTGCTCCATGCAGAGAGCCAGGCAAAGGGAAGGCAGTGGCTTGTGGGCTGGTTCGTAGTCCCAGTTTATTCTTCAGCCACACCGATCTGGGCATCCCAAAAGTGGCATGGCTGGAGAGTAAACTGGGACTACAAAACAGCCCACAAGCCACTGCCACTCCCCCCTGGCATTCCCAACAGTGTAGCACCCCATCTGCCTCTCTGCAAGGTGCTATAGAAGAGCTTTGTGGCACAGTGGTTATATGCCTGTACTGCAGCAAAAACTGTGCTCACAACCTGGGGTTCAATCCCAGGTAGCCGATTCATGGTTGACTCAGCCTCCTATCCTTCCGAGGTCGATAAATTAGCACCCAGCCTGCTGCCTGGGTGGAATGTGGATCCTACATAATTAAATTGTAAAATGCTCAGAGAGTGCTTGAAGCACTATGGAGTAGTATATAAGCAGAACACTAACTTTTTGGGAAAGCAAGGATTGAAGAGCAGGTATTTGAATTTCCCATGGCCACAGCGAGAATACTTTGGTCACAGGAAATTTAAAAGCCTGCTCTTCAGTCCTTGTTTTCCCAAATGGTAGCACCCAAAGCATTTGTAACCACTGTATTCTGGTTAATTTGCTGTATTGGCACAGTGAAAAATAAGTGAGTTTTGAATCACAGTTTGGGCACTCAGTATCTAAAAGTTTAGCCATTACTGCCTTAGTGGGATTATACTCTTACTGAAGCATACTTTTATTTTTGTTTTTACCCCATTACATGCATTTTATATGGTTTAGTTGTCATATCTAGGTGTTTTCTTATTGTTCTTGTTTTTGTTCTGTTTGGTTGTGCAGTGTGCTTTTAACTGGTGTAAACTGTTCAGATAAGTGGCTTTCCACCAGATGGGTAGCATATAAAGGCAATAAATTAATTAAAATGTCTCATTTGTAGTCAAATTCTGAAAAAAACCCAATCTATTTTCTGAAATAATCAAGGGGTTGATTATTTGTAATGAATGATTAATGAATCATTATAAGAACAGTGAGGTTTTCCTGATATGTCTGATTTTTGTCATCCTTTTTGTAGTGTTGGCAATTATATAAAAATATTTGTCTATCTTATGAGGCCTCTTTCTAGTGACATGTACACTACTTTATTGCTACATTGCTTTGCAGTAGCTGTCATTCTAGCATTACAAAAAATTATCTTTGCAACAAATCTCCAGCGGGATTATCCATGGGATAATTTTTTAAAAAATTCCTTGGAACTATGTTTATTTGTTTAAAATATTTTAATCCCACCTTTCTCCTTAAAAAGCATCCAAGGTGGTTTTTGTACCGTCACTGTACCTATTAATCATTTCCATTCCCAAATATGGCAGAATTTTGGAGGAAATGTTATCTTGCACGTGTGTTTACACTGGGAAAGTACCTGAAAACAGTAGCTTTTCATTGTGCATTTTTCTCTCTCTAGTACAGCTCGCTAGAATGTATCAAAGGTCCTAAGGTATAAGGAAACACCCAACACTGTAGTATCACACCATGGGTAAAATATTGTACTAATACTAACATCATTGTGGAGAGAGAGAGTGAGTGAGAGAGAGAGAGAGAGAGAGAGAGAGAGAGAGAAGAGCAAAGGGCATGGCTTCATTGCTTTTAATAGCAGCCACGTGTGTACTGGCATATTTAGTTCCAGATTAAAATGGTCTGACTGGAGAGCTCAGTGGTTTAAGTATTTGGCTGCAGAGCCAGAGGTTGGAAGTTCATTTCTCCTCTGTGTCTCCATGGAAAGAAGCCAGCCTATGTAATGATGGGCAACTGCTGTGTATTATGTACCTAGAAAACCCTAGAAAGTGTTGCCATATATCAGAATTGACTTGACATAATGTAGTATTTATTTATTTATTTATTTATTTATTTATTTATTTATTTGATTTATTTGATTTATATACTGTGTCCTCTAGCCCTAAGGCTAGTAGTAGTAGTAGTAGTAGTAGTAGTAGTAGTAGTAGTAGTAGTAGTAGTAGTAGGAGGAGGAGGAGGAGGAGGAGGAGGAGGAGGAGGAGGAGGAGTAATAGGTGGTGATGGTGGTGGTGGTGGTAGTGGTAGTTTGACACAACCCTTAATAGGCTTGGGCCTTCCATTTTGTAAATAGGTTCAAGGTGGCTGGTCTCCATTTAGGGTATGTTCTTTGTATTTCGATTATAGAATGGTAGGATGCTGCTACGATCAGTAAATGGCTCAGGCAGGTGAATTCATTCACCCTCTACATCTCACCTCTCCTTCTTCCCCTTTTATATTGCACCTTCAGTATGGTATCCATTTCCATGTTGATCTTAGCCTGTGGGCTAAAGAAAAGGGAGTGGTGGTGGTGAACTAAAATATTACAACAGTTGGAAGACTTAAGAATTTTATTTCCATATGAACATCCATGGAACAAAGTTCACCTCCCCAGGCAGTGCTATTATATTTTGTTCTTCTTCCAACTTATTTTTCCTTTTCCTTTTGCCAGAATGCTTCAATATTGTGTGTCTTGTGGAGGTCAGTGCACATGCCATGCCTTCACTGGGCTGATACTAAATTTTTAAAATACTCTTTTGGGATTTTATACCTTGTACTTCTGCATTCTTCAAAGTAGGAAGCCCTGTACTCTCGACTGGCTTCTCAGTTTTCCTTAGAAGTGAAATAGTTCCAGTTTCCTTCTTGTTGGAACTGTTCCTAGTTCCTTCTAGTTGGAACATCTGTATCACTTTGTGATTATAGGTCGTCATGTTGGTGGTTATGATAGTAGTTACCCCTAGAGATTAGAATCAGTTGGTGACAAAGAGCTTGTTGCATGTAATGATTTATTTTTAATTTTCCTTGCAAGTTGCATTTTTATTACAATTCTTTTTGTACCATAATGATAACTGTTACAGTTAAAGGGTTTGGTCATGAAATGGCGGGAGTATTACATGGTGACTGATGCTGTTACTTCCTATTGCTTATGATGTGAATGAAAGTGGATGGGAATACTGTGCTTGTGACTTGTAATGCCCAGGGTGTTTTAAAAAGCAATTAAGTGTAGCTATTTTAGTTACTTGTGTGAAGCACATTAAATAAAGAGTTGCTTTTTTTAAAAAAATGTGGATTTGGCTATAATGATAATGGACTATTTTGGTGGACTATATATATCAACTTATTTTTAATAGCTTCCTGACCTCTGGCTGTTCCCAAAATGGCTTGTACTGAAGAAATATTAAAATAATACAGCCTAACCAGCACCACTAACACCAGCATAAGTTTACCAACTTCAGACCATAATCTAGAAGTCTGGAATTTAATCATGTTTTAGGTTGTGTTCCATTTGCGTAACAGATGGCATTAGTGCGCCGCTTTTGGTACAAAGAAGACTTTTACTTCTCGGGCTTTCTATTTTCTATTGTTTCCTTTGTTTAAATTGCAAGTTTTAGGGGTTTTTTTTGTATCAGTGGTGGCACAAGGTATGTAACAAGTTCTGCAGTACAAACACTTGTGATACATTGTGCTTAAAAATCCGCTTGTTTGAAAAGAGGCAAACGTCTCCACTCCTGAAAGTATGAACATGTGCACAGACTAATCAGATGTTACAACTTGTGCTGTTGCTAACATTGTTCATTAATTTTATTTTTTTGCATTAAAAAGGTAACTTTTTATGATTTCTTTGTGCAGACTTGCTTGGTCAGCCATCTCTTATCAGGTTTATGCTTTGCGATATCTCTGGCTTTTCAAGTCTACAAGCAGACATTCAAAAATTATCACAGAAGCTTCTGTATTCCAAGGAGAGCCTAGTTACTCCAGTGTGCAAAGTAAAATAGAAAAGTTCATGTATTTGTTCTGTATTAATTTGGTATTTATTAACAGGTTTGTATCCTGGCATTTTATTTGTGAAGCCATCAAGTAGATTCTAGTGCTCTTGTGATTTTTAACGACATAATGTAAAGAATTGGGATCAAGACTGAGTAGGGAATGCTTTCATGTAGGGAAGAAGAAGATGATACATAAGAACATAAGAAGAAGAGCCATGCTGGATCAGGCCAATGGCCCATCTGGTCCAGCTTCCATGTATTCTCACAGGAATACATGGGTGCTTCGTGTCAGTTCTCCCTGGGTTCTCCCTAGGGTTTTCTAGGTAGATCAAAGTAGTTTACCATTTGCTTCTTCAGAGGGCATCTTTGGACTATGCAGCTTCCCCAAGGCCACACAGGCTGGCTCTTCCTCTAGAAGGCACAGTGGGGAATTTAACTCCCAGCCTCTGGCTCAAAAACCAGATAACTCACTCACTCACTATCCAGCCAGTTGTATGGAAGATACTTGAGCAAATTTTTTAAGCATTCCTCATCCCTCATCATAGCTCAATCCATTCAACAGTGTTCACCTCCCTTCCAAGTCCCATGTTAATGGAGCTAGGTAGGAAGAAATGGGAAAGCATCATGCTTGTATGATACCCAAGCGAGCTATCAGCTTTGCTGTGGGATGGACCACTTGGGGAAGGAAGTTCAAGAGGCTCAGTGGCATTTTGGGAAAAATGTGCTGGTGCACAAATATGCTGCCTTGGAAGGAAATCTTAAATTTGGAAGGAAGGGATTTCTGGATCTATTTCTGTGCCTTGAAAGAGTCTAGTGAGAAATCCTTGCCTGCATTCTGATCTCAGCAAGCGAAGGGGAATTGAGCAAGCCAATCTGTCCCAACGAACCAATTTTTGCAGTTTGCTAAGGATCACTGGGAACAATATGTGCAATTGTTTGATTGTTCCAGGGCACCGTGTAACAGCCAATTACTCTAAAAGAAAGGGATTACAAGTCCATATATTTTAAATGGATGGAGTATGAATATTGCTTCATCACTGCACCTGGCTAAACAGTTTCGGTAGTTCACTTTGCACAACTCAGATCATGCTAATGAGATATACTTGAGAGCCCATATGTTGTAGAAAAAACACGGTATGTGTAGGAACAAGGCAGCTTGTATAAGTGAGTCCATCTGCATGTTGAACTGGAAAGAAATAATGACGATAAGAGCCTGAAAATGCAGGATGACTAGCTGAAAAGGATCCTTTTATTTTCGCCAGCTCTTATCTAACTTGGAGTGTACGGGGGTGGCAGTGAAGCATTGGAAGAAGAATGACATCTTTTTGTGTGAGGGCTACAGTTATCATATTCATGTGCCATCTGCCTCCTCCAGGCGTGGCCCAAGCCTCTCTCACAGCGTGCTCTGGCTTCCCTGAAGCAATTGCAAAGTAAGTCCCCACCAGCACCTGAGGGGGAACAATGCCATATGGTTATGCCTGCGGAAACCATTCCTGCCTGCAAATATGTTCACTTGCTTCTGGTTTCCAGCAGGAGAATTGAGGCTACTTTTCTTGTTGTTGTTGTTTTGGAGGCACTATTATAAGCTGTAACCTTTTCCTCTCTCCTTTTTTCTTCTCCTTTTATTATTATTATTATTATTATTATTATTATTATTATTATTATTATTATTATTATTATTATTATTATTATTATTATTATTATTATTATTATTATTAACCACACAGCTAACTACGCTGGATTTTGTAATACAAATCACTAGTTGAACGCTTCCCAAGCATTTAGGACTATGTGATGTATTGGCGAATTATACAAGCAGATCCCAGTAAAGCGGCTTTCTGCAGCTGATTGATGGTGACTTTGTCAACTCCAGTTTCTTCTAAATACTTGCTTAGCTCTTCTTCTTCTTCTTCTTCTTCTTCTTCTTCTTCTTCTTCTTCTTCTTCTTCTTCTTCTTCTTCTTCTTCTTCTTCTTCTTCTTCTTCTTCCTCCCATATTGTTGTTGTTGTTGTTGTTGTTGTTGGTGGTGGTGGTGGTGGTGGTGTTTACATGACCAGATTATACCTATCATCTACAGTATGTAAAGCACACTGCATTTGTCAAGGGAAGTGGGGGGGGGGCGAGACCCATTTTGCCAGGAGCCGTTCAACTCTTTAACAAGAAGCATGCCAAGAAAATGCCAGGAGAGTTGTCATAACAGAACCAGGGACTCCAGGCAGCAGCTTCTTCAAAAAGCATGTTGGCAGAAGCAAAGCATTTGGAATCAACCTTTCGGTACATCTAGTGGCGGGCAGCCTACCCTGCACCTCAGTCCGATTGCCATCAAGGAGCCTAATATGCTGAAACAGAAAGCAGAGTTGTCCTGCTTCTAGCTGTACAATACCGCTGGGCTGCATGTCAGAATTCATAAGGCATTCCGGACATTGCAAGTCTTAGACAGCAATGCCTAGGCTTCTCTGGGGCAGGTCCTTAATGGGATCAGGGAAATGGAAGGAACCAAAAGAGTACAAATAATCAAGGAAGAGGCAGTAGGAACAGAAGTTGGAATGAAGGCTTTTCACAAGCTTTGTCAGGAAGAGTTTGCCCAACATTTTAACAAAAGGAAATCCACCATCTCAAATTTCCTGAAGTAAAGCTCCATTATCACTACGGACGGTCACACCGAGGGACGCCCATAAGGCGGGTACTCGGGGGCGGGCTTTCTCGGTAGTGGCCCCGTCCATCTGGAATAAACTCCCTAGTGATTTACGGCTGGCTCCATCGCTGGAAGCTTTTAAGAGGAATCTTAAAACTATCCTCTTCCGAGAAGCTTACGGCAATGTCTAAGGTCCCTTTTTTTTTTTTTAATATTATCTTTTTTTGGTCATTGCTGTTTTGTTATTGTAGTTCAAATTGTTCTTGCTGTTTTAATTTTGATACTGTAAAGCCAAGGTCCCCATTGGATGGGGCTAGTCCAGTGAAATAATAAATAAAATAAATAAATAAATAATTTTTGTGTCCATCTTTTTCTATCAGCAGGGAAGTGCTACAGCCAAGGATGGACTAGTCCAGTGATGGCGAACCTATGGCACGGGTGCCAAAGGTGGCACTCGGAGCCCTTTCTGTGGGCACCCGACATCGCCCCTTCATAGCCACCTGTATACAGGTTAAATTACTGTATTGGCACTTTGCAAAAACAAAAACAAACAAAAACAGTGGGTTTTGAATTGCAGTTTGGGCACTTGGTCTCTAAAAGGCTTGCCATCACTGGACTAGTCAGTTCAATCTGAGTGTGTGTCACTTGATTTCAGAAGCCAAAATGGGCAAGGATCTATAACACAGGTGGTAGATCTCACTCCTATTATAGGTGGAGGAGAGGGGTTTAAGTAGCATTCCAGATTTCAAATATGGGACATGCAAAATGTCATGGATGCAGATACAGTGGTACCTTGTATAAAGGAATTAATTCATTCCAAATGAAATTATGTTAAGCAAAATTTCCTTTATACAAATTTCCCATAGGAATGCATTGAAAATGGAGTAATCCCATTTTTATGTTGTACGGATTTGGCCAATATGTGATTCTGTTAAGCAAATTTCCTATATCTCCAGAATATTTTATGTTGTACAAATTTTATGTTATGCAAACTGTTTGTTATACAAGGGTCCACTGTATTTACATCATAATGAGAAATGGCAGGAAAATTATGGCTGCATAATCTGAATTTGTAAGGCACTATTTCAGCTACTGGTACTAGTCCATTTATTTCAGAACCTGGATTCACAGTAAATTGAAGTCACATAGGACCTGTGTCTACAAGTGAGAAACTCTCCACAGTGTATGGCTTTGTTGAAAAGAAATGACAGGTGATGCATTGAAAACTGTGAACTTTCCATGTCTGCTTCAGGAGTTAAATGGTTGTGTTTCTTAGGCTATGGACTTGTGGCAGAAATGATTAAGCTGCACACCTTTTATCTCCCCCCACATACACACTGTGAGCTTCACCCAGCCATGCTTTGGTAGTTTGTTGGTTGTTGGTTGTTGTTGGTTGTTGTTGTTGTTGTTGTTGTTGTTGTTGTTGTTGTAAAAGTACCCAGGTCAATTTGCAGGTACTTAAAATAAACTCTCTGGACAGGTATATATGCATTTTGAAAGTAAATGACCAAGAGCAGTATATAAGGATGAGAAGTTGTGTACAAACCAGATCTAACATTTGTGCATATGCCACAGTCCTAAATTACCGCCCCCACCCGAGTCACCACCTGATCCTCCCTTCCATGTTTCATTGAAGAGTTGCATATATTATAATACCCTGTAAACTGTGAACATGTAATAATGTTTAAAAAGAAAGAAAGAAATGTGTGGAAAGTCCAAATACAGTAAATGAATGGCTCTTATACACCCGGATAGTCCCATTTATATTTGATTCAGTGAAAACTTCTCTTTTAAAAAAATCTGTCTAGTACAGCATTAGAATTTCTACTGGCACAGTATTGCATGCAGGCACTCTGCCCATACTGTTAAGATCCAAGTTGCTGTGTCAGGCAGACAACTGGGCCTGTTGAGAGCTGCTTCTCATTAGAGGAATCTCTCAGGCTGTCAGAGGAAGCTTGGTGAAAGCATCTCACCAAATGTACGTATTCCAGATCATCTTGGTTTCCGTTTATTTTTAGCAGACTTCCATTACTATGCTTCACACACTATATAGGTAGAATTCCCAAAGGTTGGAGTTTGGTCCTTCTTTTAAAGGTAAATTTGTATAAAATCAAACAGTGTGTGTGTTTGTTTGTTCTCTTTGGTGGTTTGTTTAGCTTGTGAGTAATCAATTTTGTTGCATGTAGATCATGAGAGTTGCAGAATGGAAGGAGGACATCTATAAGTCCAAGAAATCTCTCAATGCCAGTATTGTTATCCATGAGCTGAGATTTTGGATAATAACATACTCTTTCTGTCCCATGTTGTTTATGCAATGAAATAGATTAATCACAAGCTGTCAAGTTGTGGGACAGAAGTAAGAAGTCTTTAATTACCTAAAATCTCCTGGTTATCAGATGTTCACAAGGGTAATTTATGCAACAAAGTTTAGTCTGTGTGTGTGTGTGTGTGTGTGTGTGTGTGTGTGTGTGTGTGTGTGTGTGTGTGTGTGTGTGTGTGTGTGTGTGTGTGTGTGTGTGTGTGTGTGTGTGTGTTGTGTTGTGTCATTACAGTCATGACTGACTCTTCGTGACCCCATGTCCATGGAGTTTTCTTGGCAGGAATACTAATTCCATCTATTTAAATGTGGAACTTTCTCAGTTTCGTTGGCATAGACGTTATGCATAGTGAGTGGAATCCAGTTTGAACAAAATAATATTGTATATGTCTGAGGAAAAAAGGACCCTCTATGTCACTCAGAGTCTTATTGGATTGAAGTTTTCTGGATGAAATACGTAGGCCTGGGGTGGGGTGGGGGACCCAAACATGTGTATGTGTGGCAGGGTGACAACTTTTTTCCCTCTTTCCCAAAGCCATTTTTAGTCCCCCAAGAAAAATTCCATCTATCTATCTATCTATCTATCTATCTATCTATCTATCTATCTATCTATCTATCTATCTATCTATCTATCTATCTATCTATCTATCTATCTATCTATCACACAGTGGTACCTTGTATAAAGGAATTAATTCAGTTCAAATGAAATTATGTTAAGCAAATTTTCCTTTATACAAATTTCCCATTGGAATGCATTGAAAACAGAGTAATCCCTAATCGCAGCCATTTTTATGTTGTATGGATTTACCCCATAAGCAAATATGTTAAACAAATTTCCCCTATCTCCCAATTTTTTTTGTTGTACAGATTTCATGTTCTACAAACCATTTGTGGTATGAGGGTCCACTGTATGTGTGTATTCAACATTGCATTTGTGGCAAAAATGCAATGTTGAATACACACATACAGTGGCAAGTGGCAAAAATGGTTTTGCAAAAGAATTGAGAAAAACCTGCCCCCCTCCTGATTTTTCTGGGTTTTATCAAGGCCTTCCCATCACTAGAAGATACTGCTATCACATCCTGTACTTACTGTTGCTCTAAAAATAGCTTATCTTATCAAGGTGTTAACATGCTGACCTGGTCAGAGAAGGAGCTTTTGCCACTCAGCATTTAACAGCTTTCCTCCCCTGGAGAAGAGGGGTAGGTAATCCTGGCCCTTCCTGCCAGGACTGTCTAGCACAGCTAGTCTAGGGTGTAAAAGTCCATTGGCCCATATTAACCCCTCTGCCATAGGAGGGAGGGACTGTCAGTGGGAACCATGACCAGCCGCTAGACGTAGGGAGACTTCTCGTAATGTAAGCGTAGTTTGCTTTCTTTTCCTCCACGGTCTCCTGATGCATGTGGGTCAATTATATATACAGTAAAGCATTCAAAGGTACCAGCTGTTTTCATCAGGACTCAACAATCACAGGCAGACTGGGGTTTTGGCTGGTCTAAAACTGCCAGCTGCACAGAGCCTCCTTTCCCCCAAAGCTCCTATCCAAATGTTTTCAGCCTCATTAAAGTCACATCCAGTTAGAGATGTGAAAATTTTGTTTCACTTTGCTCTGCCTTTAAAATCTTCAGGATGACTTTTTTTGTACCCATCCAAGATGTTTGATCTGTGAATGCTGGTGAAGTATTTAAAAGTGAATTCAATTTAAATTGTTATCCATCTGCCAGAGTTGAAATTCAGTAGGTATAATTCCACAAAAGTGGATCGGTGCACTGGCCCTATAGAAGGACCGCAGCAGTGCACAGAACCTGGTAAGTGGACTGACAGCCCAAGGAATGGGAGTGAGATGGGTCTGTGCAGCACTTGTGGTACTGCGGTCATACTTTGTATGAACCATATATGAAACACGTAGCACCCAAATCTAGTCAGGAGTCCCATAACACTAATTGGATGCTATCATAATTGAATTTGCAGGGAACTGAACCCCAGCACTTGATGACCTCTTAGTTTTTCTTTCTCCCACATTCATTTTTTAAAAAAATGTTAACTATTTTATTTTTAAACCAAACTTTTCTTTTCTAAATGTGAAGAAATTTGCAAATTTTGGGAACAGCTTATAAAAAATGAACTTAACTGAAATGTCTTGTCTCTGCTCTCACTCTGCATTCAGTTGAAGAGGTCATTTTTGGGGAGAGAATCTGCAGGGGAGAGAAGGTCAACACTCTCCTAACAAGGGAAAAGCAAAAGTGAAGCAAAGTATGCCACTTATATACCAACCTACTGCACTTAAAACACTCTATGGGCAATTTGCCATTTATTATGCAGTTTATTTAATTATGTAAACTCCCCCTCTCCCGTGAGCTGGGTATTCAGTTTATTGATCTGGAAATGATGGAATACTGAGTCAACCTTGAGCCAGCTACTTAAACCCATTGGCGTTGAACTCAGGTTGTGAAGAGAGACTTGACTACAGTATTATGATTTAACTACTGTCCCACAAGGCTCATTTTTGCGCTGCTAAGAGTCAACCCAAGAGCCTTCCTTTTATGCATTTGAAGCAGCTCCATTCTGAAACAGCCAGAATTGCTATCATCAGATCTTGCCTGTGTTCCAGAACTAATGTCTTAGTAGTGATTCATTGGAAGCAGAGCATCACAAGACAACTGAAAAAGTTACGCAGATTTTTAAGTGTTATCTGTATGCAGGCTAAAAGTTCTGCAGTGAGAATGAGTTTATCTAGGGCTCAGCATATGTACTGCAGCATTTTTGATTTAACAAGGAACTTTAACAAACAACAACCCCACCCTATCTGAAAAAACCCTGCAGGATGTATATCTTGATGTCTTTAAGAACTTGCTTTCCCATCACCACCACATTGCCCTTTTAAGTCTGTATCTTCCTTGGAAAGCTTTATGTTTCTGTAACATTGTGCTTATTTTGCTGGCAGAAATGCTACACATTACTCTCTTTTGAAATAAATCTTTTACATAAAGCGACCACATCATTGATTCATACACATTTAACATACACTCTGTTTCCACACCCACGGTTTAAGCATCTCCAAGAGCCCTTAGGCACATTTTCTAGGTTTCTTCAGTGTTCGCTTTCCCCATGTCTCAACCCTCCCTTTCCCCCTCCCCCCAGCTTGGACTACTTTCCTGTTGTCTCAGATAAATGAAAGACCCCTTTGTCACTGTTGCTTGCACAAGTCAACTTGTTTGCATTAATTTCTGAAAATGAATGGCTTATACTTGTTCAATGTATTTTAAAAATTGTCCTCTAAACCTTTGCCTGTGGTGAGAATGAATTGGTGACCAGTTTCAGAAACCAAACATGGGATAAAAGTTTGGCCTAAGAATGTGGGGCATGGGCTTAACATGCTTGCAGCTTCATAGGAAACAGGAAGTTGTTTTACCCTGGGTCAGATTGCATAGCCAAGCCATATTATTTGCTGTGACAGATAGTGTGGCTCTCTTTGATCTCAGGCAGAGGACAACTTTCAGGTTACCTGATCCCTTTTATTATTATTATTATTATTATTATTATTATTATTATTATTATTATTATTATTATTATTATTATTGTTGTTGTTGTTGTTTGTTTGTTTGTTTGTTTGTTTGTTTGTTTGTTTGTTTGTTTGTTTGTTTAGTTATTATTTTTAATTTATTTATTTGACCACACTGTCTAGCAACAAGGCCACTCTGGGCGGAGTGCAAATAATTCAACAAACAAAACAAGAACAGTATACAATGTAAAAATGAAGCAAATAAGCAAAATAAACATAACTTAACTTGCAATAGCTGATACCGTTTTGCATGCTAACATTTAACTGATGTTGCAACATGTAGCTCTTAATGCAGGCATGTCCAAAGTCCGGCCCGGGGGCCAAATGCAGCCCGATTTAATTTTTTGAGTGGCCCCCAGCCTCTTCTCCCCATCGGCTCAGCCTTTCACTCATTCCCAATGGCCAGCCCTTCCCTGTGCTGGCTAGGGATGTCAGCTTTCAGTTTTATGGTTTGCCTGCCCTCCCAGCCTCCTTCCATCGCCACCCGTCCTGCCTACCCAATCCTGGCTCCGTTGCTGCAGTATCTTCCCCACCTCCTTGCAAGAGAGGGCAGCATATGCAAGCAGTGGTGAGTCTTGGGTGCGTGTGGGCCAATTCCTGGGCCATGCAACAGCCACCGGGCCCATGGGCACCTGGACACTGGAGCATTTGCATCTGTTGCAGATGCCACACCCTTTCTTCCCCTTCAGGCTGAATGGTTGGCCCACACACATTTTCACCTCACCAAATCTGGCCCTCCTTGCAGAAACTTTGGACACCCCTGCCTTAATGCGTTTGATCCCATCTCATGATGGAAGCAAAGCAAGATCAAGCTTAGTTACTACTTGAAATGGAAACAGCTTGAGAATATTGGGGAGCTTCTGGTAGGAGAAATGGTTGGTCATTTGGCTGCCAGTTTGAGCTGATACTACAGGGCTCACTAGATCAAGAGTCTAGTCTAGTCTATCAGGTGGCTTCTTTAAGTACTTTCCTGTGGTCCCTCTCTGCATCTTTAGTGGATGAAAGAATAATAATTAGAACACCTAATTGTCAATTTACCACTATAACTACCTGGTTGTTATAATTATTTATAATGTTTGTTATTGGTTGCTTTCATAATATATTTGTCCAGGTATATTTAGTTATTTTGAATATTTTACCCCACCTTTCTCTTTGGAAAAGGGCCCAAGGCAGCTACTGCTGTCCACAGTCCAGAGTTGCTGGTTTTCTGTAAAAATCATTATTTAGCATGAAAATATTTCTGCTTCAATGTGAGGCACAGTAACATGAGAGTGTGCACAGAAAAATAGTAAGTATTGATGGCCACCAAACAGTTTGTTGTGATTTTGGCCAGTTTGTTGCTGTGGCAACTGCTTCATGCTCCTTTCCATCAACCCTTTGCAGGGTGCCTCTGTGCACCATGTGGCTCATCCTCCAGTCTAGGGAGGAAGCCAGGGCTTCCCTGTCCCACTTCCTCCACCAGCCAGCCCCTGAATGGTGTCTTTCATGCCCTGCCTACTCATCTGGTTGTCCTCTTCCCAGAGGAGGCACTGCAAGGGGAATTGGGCTCCTGCCTGGTGCAGGCAAGAAGCCCTGGAGGATGAAAGAGCTGGCATGTAGAGAGAGGAGAGTGGAGGCAGTGAGGTGAGTAAGGAAAAGAAGAGTGTGGCAGTTGTGCTGCTACACTGACAGATTGGGCCAAAGCACAATGAGTGTACTGTGCCAATCTGTAGTAGTAAGACATACAAAAATTCACACAAACAATGGCTGAAATCCAGTACTAAGTTGCAACTAGAGTATGCCCATTAGATAAGTAGAACTTACATAAGTGTTGACTCACCAAATCCCCATTGATTCCATGGTCCTGCTCTAATTGAGAGTCACTGCTGGATTTCAGCACAAATGAGATACAGCACAGATGCAATTGCAGCGAACACAGAATCACAGAATCCCTTCTACTATTACCTAGATAGCCATCCAGCTGCTAGTGCTATATAAAGAGGTGTTTGTGTTGATAGCGTTCATACAGCATTAAGAATGTTCCTAAAGTGCAAGTGTGAAGATTCTCTCAGTCATCCAGGTGAGTTTATCTGGAAGTTGAGTCATGGCAACTGGACTTCTTTTTTTCTTGAGAGATAGAAACATTTCGCTGCTCATTGAAACAGCTTCATCAGTGTACATATGGCTGGAATGCCAAACTAGGACCTGGGAGGCACTGGTTCAACTGTCTGTTTCACTTTGAAGCACTTGATCAGGTTACTTGATAATCTGGGGTAGAAATGCTGGACAAATACGCTGCCTAATGTTAAACATGTTTTTAAGAGGGAGTCATGGAGGCACATGGTTGCACAGGAGATGTGCTGCATGCACAAGTTCCCATATTCTGTCTTGGTTTAGAACAGAGGAGACTAATTCTATGGTAGGCAGACAAATAAATTGCTTCCTTTCATTTCTTTTTTTAAAAAATCCACCTTTCTCCCCATATGAGACTCAAGGTCGCTCAGTTAAAACAGTACAGTAGCCACAATTAGAGACACCTTAAAATATAATACTGAAACCAATCAAATACATAATGATGTTTAAAAATAACAATTAAAATACTCCCCCACCCAAAAAAGCCTGGAATTCACTAAATGCAGCATTTCTAAACTACTACTACTACTACTACTACTACTACTACTACTACTACTACTACTACTACTACTACTACTACTAGCCCAGATCACTTAAAAGACTTGCAGGTCTTTGTCTGCCAGTAGATATGGACATTTCGTCCATCTGACACCTTCATATGAAGCTATCAGTGCGGCACCAAACCGTCCTCATTCCCCTGGCCTGTTGGGTTGCTCTCCAGACTTGGCATGCCACTGGGGTTCTTCTTCTGTGGCATTGTTCCACTCTGTACAGGAGCTTGGCTGCTCCAGCCCACTTTCTCTGGCATCCAACCACTTGTCAGCTGCACAGAGAGACTCTCCATCCTGCCTCCTGATTGGAGAGGTCACCTGCCTGAGGAGGTGGAACTGGCCAGGCTCCAGCCTGGAGTGGACCACCGCTGGAGAAGAAGGACCCTGGTGGCACATGAAGTCCAGTGAGTGGCCCTTTCGCCTGCTCACCCAACTGGGGTTGAGTGGAGGATGGAGCAGTGCGTACGAAGCTGTCAGATGAATAAAGTTCCCATCTGTACCTGCCAGCAAAAAGACAAATGGAGGGGAGGAGGCCAACATGGTTTCTTGGGCGGTGCATTCCACACTCCGGAAGCAGCCAACAAAAAGGCTGTTCCTTCCAGCATTACTAGATGAACTTGTAAGAGAGATGGGACCAAGAGAAAGGGCTTCCCAAAGGACTCTTAATAGGAACCCATATACAATATAGGAACCCGTATACCATAGCCTCCATATGACCCCCTCCTTATGCAGCTAGGAATCCTATAGAGCAGCATGGCTTTCTAAAATGGTTCTAAGATCTGTTTGGTAGTCCCATCTATGTGTGTGGAATGAGGATATTTCAGCTGTAACTCAGCTTTAACAAATTCATTAGTTCAGTGGTTCACAAACTTGGATTCCCAAATGTCCTCAGTTTAAAAGTTCCAGAAGTGTTCACTAGCTGTGCTGGCCAGGCTTTCTGGTTGTTGTAAGTCCAAGTCTATCTGGTTCTTTAAACTCTGTTTCTTTTTGAGTTTTTATATTCATACTTTTTTTCTAAGACAGGTTGTCATTTATAAATGCTTTCAGGTTTATTCATGCTGTAGTCTTATGCTTACCTGTGGCAATTTCAATTGGACACTGTGAGTCTTATTTTTTGAGGAAGCATACTTAGTGGGCTTCAGCTAATGGACTAAACTCTTTAGTTGAAAACAGTAGTCCTGTGGCATCCTAGAAGCTGACAGATACATAGGGAGACAGGTCTTCATGGTGTATTGAACCCACTTTGTCAGCATGCTGGATGAAGTGGGGACTGGCCTCCTAATTCATTTGTACCTCTTTGGTTTTGTGCAATCAGTTCTGAGTCCAATGGTTGGGAAACTCTTTTTGAATGGTCTTCCAGTCTGCAGCTATTTCTACCATCTATCGCATCCTTTGTCCTCATTCCTTCCATTACCAAACAATATTCCCAGAGCTTCTGCAGGGTCCAAAGCATAGTGGAGAATTATGAGATAGTTATGCAAACCATCTTGTAATTTTTTCTCTTGTGTTCTGAACTAGAAATGCCTTCTCGACTAAGGTCGAAATGCAGCTTAATTCCTTGTGAGAGTAAAGTAACTCAGCCCAGGCGGATGGAAAATTTGAAAGTGCTCTCCCTTCCCCTCTTGATTCCCTTCTCCCCACTTTATTTTTAATGCAACATCCGTGTCTTGGCTTCCACATTTATCCTGGCTGGGTAACTCAGTGAGTTCGTTATCTGGGCTATGCAGCCAGAGGTAGAGAGTTCAGTTTCAGATTGTGCATCCCAGAAGAGATAGCCTGTGTGGCTTTAGGCAAGCTGCACAGACCCAGGGCATCCCCGGAAGAAAGAAATGGCACTGCAATACTGAGTACTGTATTCTCTACCTGGAAACCCTGATAAAGGGTTACCATAACTCATGATTTTGATGAGATACAATTAATTATAAGAAACTTTGTTTTTGTGTTTTACAGTTACTTTATGGTAAATTGGCTTTATATGTTTAATCTGGGGAGGGGCTGAAGGCAAAAACATCTGGAGGACCCAAATTTCCCTACACACATATTAAGGCAAATGCAGATTATCCAGTAATCAGACATTCCACAAACTTCCTTCCTTCCTTCCTTCCTTCCTTCCTTCCTTCCTTCCTTCCTTCCTTCCTTCTTCTCTGTTCATATAAGTCTTTGGTCCTTGACTGAAAATAAATGAATTGAATTGATTGTTCATATAAACCAGTGGTTCCCCACCCTGGGTCTTTAGAAGTCCTTGGACTACAATTCCCAGAAATCTTGACCAGTACAGCTAATGGTGAAGGCTTTTGAGAGTTTTAGTCCAAGAATGCCTGGGGACCGGAGGTTGGAAAACAGCAAATGAGTCAATCTCCTGTTTTTGCTTACTTAGTTCCTTCTTCACTGGCATTTAATCCCTTTCAGCAGCCTCTTCCCCCTAGCATATCTGCATCAGTTGTGTGTATAAATAATCTAATAACATACAGATCTTGATTACTCTTCACTTCCCACCTGTTGTGAGGTTTTATGGGATCTGTTGCTGATTTTTCCCGATGGGGAACAAATTCCTTCAATAGTTAATTCTCAGACAGAATTAAACTTTGGAGTCTTGAGATTTTCCTCTTTTAAAGATATGACAGGTTTAGTGGCCCCCGTCTCCAGTCTCACAGGGATATAATTACAAAAGATTTTGGGAGTGGTGACTTTTCTATTCTGAGGAGCCGTGTTGAATTACTCTTTCCTACTTAGCTTGTTTCTTTCACGTTCCAAAGATGTATTCATTCTAGCAGTAGTAAAGTTTTTATATATATATGTGGCATGATCCATTTCCTCCTGTGCTTTTGTGGTTCAATACATTCAGGAGGAGATACCTAGAAGTATGTTGAATTATCCACTGCTGTCATTAGCTTGGTGTATCCAGGTAGAGTTGAATAAGAATTTTGCAGGGGTTTTTTTTTTTGGGGGGGGGGTTAAAAAAATTCTCCTCCCCAAAAGAAAAGCCATAATTGGCTTTTGTAATATTTTTCCTATGTACCATCTTCTTTTCCATATATAAGATGCCCCCATGTTTAAGACAACTCCTACCTTTCCATCCCAAAATTACAGATCCGTAACCACACAGTTCTCTCCTGTGTGTAAGACAAACCTCAATTTTTAGTTCAACAATGTTAGAGAAAAATATAGTACTATACATATTCCACATTGTGTTGATGGCAGTCACTGCTTTATCCCAGAGCACCCTGAAATGATGGGAGGTCTGGTTTCCTGATGGGAGGATTCAAAAGGATGGCCAGGCTGTTAGCATAGTTGCTGCTCTTGTCCCTTGAAGCAAGAAAGCATGAGGAAAACATGGGCTGGTCATGGTGTAGAATGAGCAGCATCTGAGGCCGTGGTGACTCCCATCTTAGGGAAATGGTTCCCTCAAGCAGGGTGGAGAATTTTTAAAGATGGTTTGAACACAGCTCTTCACCTGGTTGAGAAGGCAAGTCTTTGGCATGTTGGTGTTGGTTTACACTTCCCCAAGAAAGAGGCAGACTAGGTCTGAGGTGACACTTCATACAGCAGGTGACAGACGGCTTTTTGAAATGTCTCCACTGTGTAAGCAAATAAAGAAGTGAATAGAAAGAACACACGTCACAAATGTAGCATCCAAAATATCTAATACGTCTTACTGACAGAAGTCAGCAATGGTGAAAATGAATGAAGAAACTGCCAAAGCAGGACTGCAGTTGAACATTAAGAAGGCTACACAAGAACTATACAAGTTTAGTGTCAATGAAGAAATTGAAATGGTTAAATATTTTGAATATCTTACTTCAGTCATCAGTCCAAATGGAGACTGCAGTCAAGAAATCAGAATACTTGAACTCAGAGGGCAAGTATGAAAGGATTAGAAAAGTTCAAGCATAAGTAGATGTCATTGGTAACTAAGGCCAAGATTATGCACACTATTGTGTTCTTAGTTATTATGTATGAGTGTGAAAGCTCATCAGTGAAGTGTGTCAGGAAAAAATTATTCATTCATTTGAAATTCAACACTGGAGGAGATATTTGCAGATACCCTAAACCAGTGGTGGTGAACCTTCGGCACTCCAGATGTTTTGGACCACAACTCCCAGAATTCCAAGCCTGTATTGCCAGTGACAAAGGGCTGTGGGAGATGTTGTCCAAAACATCTGGAGTGCTGATGGTTCACCATTACTGACCTAAACTGTCAGAATGATGAACAAGTGAATCCTAGAGGAAATCAAGACTGAACTTTTTCTGGGGGCAAAATTTACAAAACTGAGGCTGATCTACATCATGAGAAAGAAGTACAGCACCCCTAATTGAAATTTATCAAACCTCCAGCAACTTCCACCTTTGCTTTTTTGTTTTTACCATCTGGAGCAGTCTGTGGCACACTCAGAGGATCCTGGAGACAGAAAAAGCAACTGAGTGCAAGTGAGTGGCAATTAAATGCAGCCTGGGCTATTATTATATCTTCTGCTTCTATAAAAAATTATGCCGAACAGGCCAAAATCCTGTTGCTTAGTGTAGTAAATTGCACTAAAGTATGCTCATTGATTAGTGAGTATCAGATGAGTCTCCTGTTCTGTAAGTGCTGTTGATTTGAATGGATCTAACTCTGCAACTTGCTGTACAGAACTGTGTCATAGAGCAGGCTGGTTTGGAATAGTGTTGACTGGTTTGAAACGGGTTGACTTACATTACAAGATCCCCACTGATTCAGCCAACCTACTGTAGTGCTCTGTGCTATGCTGAGCTACAGGATTTTGGCCACAGAATTTCATGTCAAGTCAGGATGTGAATTTAATGGCTATACATCTACAGGAGGGAGTTTCTAAGCAGCACCATTTGTGTGTTACATGGTATCAGTTTCAACCTGTTAATCCTCATCAACCATCCTTGCCACATCTTCCTAGGGCTGCTTAGCAATCCAAACAGCTGTTTCAGGCTCTGATGTTACTGTGAAAGAAGAACTGGCTGTCATCAACATATTTTTGGGAACCCACTCTTAAATTACTGCACATTCAGATGATGTTTCAGCCTCTTGAGCGCAACGAGAGCACTCCCATTTCCTTTCCAGAGGCTCTTTTTTGTTTACATATTGCAGACTGCTGGGGCAGTGGGATTCTGATTTTGTCTGGAGTTTTTAGTTCCTACTATCAAAATTTCCTTGCCAATTTAAGATAACCACATGATTTATATTCCTGGTGCCCAAAATGAACAATCCCTTTCCATACTTCTCATCATCCATGGAGTTTGTCTATGATGTAGTGAAAGATTAAAAATTGCAATCACCTAGCAACCAGAATTAGTTTTTTTTTCCAAAAGTGTTTTAAAAAAGCAGCACCCTTTTTAGTGTAGTATGTCAGCTGTGAAGTAAGAACATCCAGGAATGAGCAGGAGGATACTTTTTTTTAATCTTCATATATGGTGTGATTTCGAATAGAGGTGTGGGTTTTTGTGCTTTGGAGCCACAGTGGTACCTCTACTTACAAATTTAATCCATTCCAAATGCATGCTTTTAAGTCGGACTACTCTTAAGTCGGGGTACCTATCTAAAAATAAAATAAAAAAGTTAAAAAATTAAAAAAAACATTTGTAAATTGAGCAGACCATATCTAAAATTTGTAAGGAGGAAGTTAAAATGCCATCAGTTTTCTGCTCTTAAGTCGAACAGCTCTTAAGTCGGGGTACCTATCTAAAAAAAAATAAAAAAATAAGTTAAAAAATTAAAAAAACATTTGTAAATCGAGCAGACCATATCTAAAATTTGTAAGGAGGCAGTTAAAATGCCAACAGTTTTCTGCTCTTAAGTTGAACAGCTCTTAAGTCGGGGTATCTATCTAAAAAAAAAATAAAAAATAAGTTAAAAAATTAAAAAAAAACATTTGTAAATCGAGCAGACCATATCTAAAATTTGTAAGGAGGCAGTTAAAATGCCAACAGTTTTCTGCTCTTAAGTCGAACAGCTCTTAAGTCGGGGTACCTATCTAAAAATAAAATAAAAAATAAGTTAAAAAATTAAAAAAAAACATTTGTAAATTGAGCAGACCATATCTAAAATTTGTAAGGAGGCAGTTAAAATGCCAACAGTTTTCTGCTCTTAAGTCGAACAGCTCTTAAGTCGGGGTACCACTGTACTTGCCTTACACTTTGTAGCTTTTCCTCAGATATGTCATGCCTCCTCCCTGGGGGCTCCAACTGTGCAGTGCTAGCCTTTTTTTTTTTGAAGGAGGAGGAGAATATCTGTTTCATGGGCAGTTTAGAATAGTGATGTGCTGCAGTAGTTGAATGCTGTAACTAGAAGAGCGATTCCTACCTGTTAGACGACCACTAGGGAAAGCTGTACCTCCTGTCTTTTGTCAGTAACAACTAGTCCTGGTAGTAACAGATGGTGCTTGAATCACTGTAACAGTATGTGCCAATTATAGCTGTGCATACACCAGTTACCTTTTAAAATGCTCCACTCTGTTTTTGGAGGGGAAATTGAGAAGACCATTTCATCAGATTTCTCCAGGAGAAGAAGAAATTATTCCGTGGGGTTCTGTAGGTGAAGCTCTCTATTAGCCATGGTTGTAGCATACATTTTTCTTTTTCCCCCAGAAGGATTCCCGTCACCCCCACTACTACTGCATGCAGCAGGAGGAGTCGTTGAGATGGGGATGTAGTTTAAATTAGTTTACACGGAGTAAAGTGGCACCTCCCTCTCCCCCTTGTTACTCTCTTGTAACATGTGTGCTGAAGATGACATGTCTACATTGTTAACAGGAGAGGGACAGCAGTAGTACCAAAAATTGTCCTGGGTCTTTTGAAAATTCATGTTTGCTGAAAAATAAAATCTGTGCCTTCTTGGTATAGACCAGAGATAGTGAGTGGATAACGTGCCTTGTGGCATGAAAGCAGAAGCACCAGGGTGCTGATTAAGACACTGCAGGATATGAGCCTCTCTGTGCTTCCCATCTGATGAGACTCCTCAGATGTCCTTCTGCTCATATGTATTCTGCATTTCTTCCCCTGATTCTGAATTATAGTGCTCTGTGACAACCACAGTAACGTTCATTTGCATATTACTTCCAATGTATTAATCACTACGGCACTCTCAGTAATATAATCTTATTGTAAGATGCCCAGAGTTCCCTTTGGGAAGATGGGTGGGGTATAAGACTAAAAAATAAATAATTAAATGTATTTATTTTAAAATTTTATATTCCACCATTTTTCAGTACATAAGAACATAAGAACATAAGAAGAGCCATGCTGGATCAGGCCAAAGGCCCATCTAGTCCAGCTTCCTGTATCTCACAGCGGCCCCACCAGATGCGTTTGGGAGCGCATGAGACTAGATATCTGTCTCCTGATACCACTCCCCTGCATCTGGCCCTTGAAGTACCCTGGTTTAAAGCCTAGAGATTACACATCTCCATCATGGTTTGTAACCCGTGATGGACTTTTCCTCTAGGAATCTGTCCAATCCCCTTTTGAAGGCATCCAGGCCAGATGCCATCACCACATCCTGTCTAGAAGTCAAGGGCATGTACAAACACAAAAGCAAACACTAAGGGACAATAATATCCAATGAACTGAACATCAAACTAGCTGGATGACACTCAACTTGTGCTGGGGAACACAGATTTGTCTACCTCCCCAGTGTACCTCCCTCCTGCTCTGTTTCTTGTATTAAACAATATTTTAAATGGTTTTAAATACTACAGTATTTGTGTATCTGTTTATTTTTTCAGGAATTGAATTGCTCTCTATATACTTTTAGCCTGAGATTTTTGTGATGTTCACCATAGAGATTGATGTTGAGGGATGTGGAGTCTTTCTATGTATTGCCAAAACAGAAAATATGACATCCAGAAAACTGTGATGCCACAAGGATTCCTCTTGTTACCATTTTAGCTAAGCTGCTTGATACCTATAGGAAATCCTTCAGTGACATTGTTGAGGTTTAGAAGGCTCAGTAAAAAGAAAACCTCCTCTGCAAACAGAAAACATTTTCTTTTTGTTTCAGCTGTGATAGGATCCTTTGTCAGTGGCAATGTATAGTAATGGTGTGTGTGTGTGTGTGTGTGTGTGTGTGTGTGTGTGTGTGTGTGTTTGGTGTCGTTACAGCCATGGCTGACTCTTCATGACCCCATGTCCATGGAGTTTTCTGGATGGAGGTGACTGCACTGGAGAAAAATGTTGCTATTAGATGTCATCCTGGATGCTAAATTTTGTTTTTTCATAGTGGTTCTGCCAGTTCCTTCAAGTGTTGCATGTTCAATATGTCTTTTCTTTGCATTGTTTTGTTACCCTTTCATCTTCCCTAGCAATCCTGACTCAGCATTGTTTGTGGTGCTCTTTTTCCCTTTGGCTATTCAGGAATTTGAACCCCACCCTCTGAAGTCTTAGACAGAGACTCAATCCACTATACAGATTCTCACTGTCTTAAAAAGCGGCATGCAAACTTGAATAACTCATTGTCTTTTAGCTTGTTAAATACACCTACACCTGACTTCTGAGAGTGTATAGGGATAATGGAAGAACAAAACAAAACAAAACAAAACCACAGTGAAAAACAAAGAAAAAGCAAGAACATTGCTTAGGTAGTGTTTTAGGCAGTTTGAATTGATATTGTCAATGCTTCTACCTGCATTCTTGTTGCAGTTTAATTACTAATCATCTGAGAGAGTTTTTAGAAGTGCAAGTCTCTGCATATGAAGTCCAGATAACATTGTTTGTGTTGCAATCTTTCAGCTTTCCTCCCAGGTCCATAGGTACAGTGGAACCTTGACTTGCGTCATTAATCCGTTCCAGTGATCTAGACTTAAGTCAAACATGACTTAAGTCAAATGAACTTTTCCCATAGAAAGTAATGGGAAAGTGGATTAATCCGTTCCAGATGATGAAAAAGACCCTCGAAAACAGCAATTTAACACAAATTTGACTGGGACAGGAGATTCCTTCCGGGGATGTAAATGAAATGTCTCTTCAAAGAGAGGGGGAGGCAGTGGAATTGTAGTCCACAAGTTATACACCTCCACTTTTTAATGTTCATAGCAACAATGTCTAACATTTAAGTTTTACTGATTTTTAACCTGACGTTCCAAGTCCTGAACAACCCTAGAGTCCCACAACTGTACAGCTCCCCAACTAAAATGCTTCCATTGTGGACCAGACTTCTGCAGCCAGATTTTTTACAAGACTGAGCCGACTATCTAACCAGCGAGGCCAGCCCCGAGCTCCCGGCCCTTCTTCTCCTCTGGGAGCAGCGGCAGATTTGGTGAGGCCGAGGACCAGCTCCAGGTGCTCTGAGCTGGCATCGCCGAAGCCGCCACTGCTGGAGGAGAGGAAGAAGGCAGGAGCAGTTTGGAGGTGGCAGCCACGGTGCTGGGTCATGGATGCCACCCGATTCCGGTGCCTTGCGCCGGGGCTCCGAGATGTAAGTCAAAGCCTGCGACTCAAGTCATACAGGCCTCTTCTTGCTGCAAGTCAAATATGCTGTAAGTCAAGCAGTATGTAAGTCAAGGTTCCACTGTATAACAGGAATGCATACATTTTACCTACTTGGGGTCAATGGCCACTACTTGTGGAACCCTTGAAGCTGGAGGGAGTGCCCCTTCCCTGCACATCTGCATTATATGTAGGAAATTAAATACCATCGCCTGTTTTCCTAGACCACTGTTTTTCCAATGCTAAACAGCATTCTCAGTGCAGTATCTGGGAGAGGGTTTCTATTCCACTTGGATGCACCCACCTGGCCTCTGAAGAAGATTTATATTAAAAGATGCCACATTCAAAAGTTATTGTAAATTTGGGGATTTCGACTGTCTACACTGCAAAACTGATGACAAACTTCATTTAACTTCTGTGTGTGGACACGTTGTACCATATGCATCATTGTCTTAGTTCATGTTTGCCAGTAATCAATTGTTGTTGTGTGCCATCAAGCCACCTCTGACTCATGGTGACCCCATGAATAAGCGCCTCCAAATTGCTCTGTCCTCAGCGCTCTTGCTCAGCTCTTGCAGACTCAAGCCTGTGGCATATTTTAGGGAAACAGTTCATTTCATATTTGGCCTTCCTCTTTTCCTACTTGTTTCCACATTCCCCAGCATTGTCTTTTCTAGGTAATCCTCTGTTCTCACGGTGGGCTGAAAGTAGGACATCCTAATTTCCACATTTTTGCCTCCAGAGCTAGTTCATGCTTGATTTACTCTTGAGGACATACTTGTTTATCTTTCTGCTCTCCTCCAGCACCACATTTCAAAAGACCCCTGCCAACTTTCTGATGATCTGCACAGTCAAAGGCTTTGTTGTAGTATGTAAACCATAGATTCATCTTCTTGCAATTCTTTAGTGCTGTCCAGGAGCCAGCAGATATTTGCAGGGTGATCTCGGGTGCCTCTTCTTTTTAGAAATCCAGCTTGAACGCGATGCATTTATCATTCCATATACGGTAAAAGCCTTTGTTGCAACAGCTTAGACATTATTTCCCTTGCATGAGAAATTAAAGCAATGGTCCGATAGTTACTTCAGTCCTTAACATCTCCTTTATTAGGGAGTGGAATGTGTATTGAACATTTTGAGTCTGTGGGCCATTGTTTTCTTTGCCATTTTTGTTGACATATTCTTGTCGGGGTTTTGAAATATTCATTCTCTGTGCCTTGAAATAGATCTATTGGTGTTTCATGTATCCCTGTTTATAGAATAATGAAATTCGAAGAGGTGTGTAAAGCCGTCAAGTCCAATCTCCTGCTCAGTGCTGGAATCCAAATATAACTATATCTGAGCCATGGCGCTGATCCATGGTCCAGTTTCAAAGTTATACTTTTCTGTTTGAGTCACCCCCATTTCTTGAGTTGTCCTATGGAATGCTGACTTGCTCTGTTCCACAGTATTTATTGCAGCACTCCCGTGCATCAATATTATACATGTACTCTTAATTTCATTTTCGATTAAGATTCCAAGTTCATTCCTCTCTGCCTTGGTGCTCATTTGATGAAACTCTTGCACTTGTAATTGACCTTTCTGATTGGAACAGACCTACTATGGAAGGCCGTGATTGATAATGTTATGATGCAGAAGGGAAAATAAGTGGAATATTTTCTCCTCCTACTCATTGTGGAAAAAGCGTAGGGGTGGGTGGGTGGGTAGCGATTTGATTGGTTTAGCTTAGAAAAAACTTTTGAAATACAGATGCCAGGATTCCATTGCTGTAGTTTTCTGGCCTTTGATGACCTCGCCATGGTGCAAAAATGAGTTTGGTGCAGGCGGGGGAGTTGGTTTCAGATAATGGAGTTCACTTTGTTCCTGACCTGAGGGCAGATGGGTAGGAGTTGAGCTGGGAACAGCTCATCATAAGACTGTCATCAGTCTGTTAAAATCAATACCAATTACAAGGCTATTAATTAAAAGAAGAGGTGAATGCTGTTCATAATGAATATAACCCTTTATTTTCCATATAGGTACACTGCACATACCCAGATTAAGTGAAGTGGATCAAAAAGCATTGACTTTAAAGGGCCAACACAAGCTTTGAAGCTTTAAGTGTCAATGTTTTTCGAAATTACAACCACCAGTTTGTCTTTTTAGGGGCGCACATTTAAATCATTATTTCTTAATATCCACTAACTGCCCTATTATACTTAGAACACTGCCCTCCAATTGTAATTCAGACAGAGCAAAGTAATTCTAAACATAGAATCAAGGTATTTTTTTCACTGTTTGAAGGAAGAAAAGTGCCTACAATGGTATGTGTAGAATTTCTTATAGAACTGTTGAATTTTATGGTACTTTTATGTAAAATCCGTTCAGTAAGCTGTGGCTTTCTTAGGATGGAACCAAAAATAACCAGGCTTTTTCCCCCCACACAAAAATCTCTTTAAAAAGACATCTATACATTTTCTAAGCTAAATGTGGGATGCTTAAAAAGTCAAGATCCCTTGCATGTTCTACCTTGACTGTCCAAATTAATGGTTGCAACATTCAGTAATCTATGTGTTCTTGTATTACAAATGCTAGAAACCCTGCTTAGCACTATGGGTGGTGAAGGCTTCTGGGAGTTCCACTGCAAGGTCTTAGAATCATAGATTCATAGAATCATAGAGTTGGAAGAGACCTGAAGGAACATCCAGTCCAACCCCCTGCCATGCAGGAACCCCCATCAATGTACCCCTGACAGACGGCCATTGAGCCTCTGCTTAAAAACCTCCAAAGGAGACTCCACCACCCTTTGTGGCAGCATATTCCACTGCCGAACAGCTCTAACCATCAGGAAGTTCTTCCTAATGTTCAAATGGAATATCTTTTCCTGTAGTTTGAAACCATTGCCCCAAGTCCTAGTCTCTGAAGCCATGGAAAACAAACCTGTTCCCTCTTCAATATCACATATTTTCAAATATTTAAATATAGCTATCATATCCCCGCTCAGCCTTCTTTTTGAAAGGCTAAACATTCCCAATTCCCTAAACCGTTCCTCATATGACATTTCTTCCAGACCTTCAACCATCCTGGTCGCCCTCCTCTGTACCCGTTTGAGGTTGTCAACATCCTTTTTAAACTGAGGTGCACAGAAATAGGCACAGTATTCCAGGTGGTGTCTGACCAGAGCAGAATAGAGTGGCACTATCACTTCCCTTGATCTAGACACTATGGTTCTGTTGATGCAGCCAAGAATCGCATTGGCTTTCCTGGCTGCTGCATCACATTGCTGAATCATATTCAATTTGTGGTCCACCAAGATTTCCCTTTCACAGGTACTATTTTCCAGCCAGGTATCTCCCATCCTATATCTGTGCAATTCATACTTTTTACCTAGATGCAGCACCCTACATTTCCCTCTGTTGAAATCCATTTTGTTAGCTTTGGCCCAGCACTCTAATCTGTCAGTGCCTTTTTGGATTTTCATCCTATCCTCTAGGGAATTAGCAACCCCTCCCAATTTGGTGTCATCTGCAAATTTAATTAGCGTACTCTTTATTCCTTCCTCTAAGTAATTAATAAAGATATTAAATAGCACCGGACCCAGAACAGAACCCTGGGGCACCCCACTGGTAACATCTCTCCAAGCTGAAGAGAGGCCATTTATGATCACCCTTTGGGTGTGATCAGTCAACCAATTACAAATCCACCTAACAGTAGCACTGTCTATCCCACTTTCTACTAACTTCTTAGCAAGAATACCATGAGGAACTTTATTGAAGGCCTTACTAAAGTACAGATAAGCAATATCCACAGCATTCCCCTGATCCACCAGGCCAGTAATTTTATCAAAGAAGGAGATCAAATTAGTGTGGCATGACTTGTTTTTAAGAAACCCATGTTGACTTCCTGTAATGACAGCATTGTTTGTTAAATAATTACATACTACCTGTTTAATAATCCGCTCTAGGATCTTTCCAGGAATTGAAGTCAAGCTGACTGGGCGGTAATTATTTATTAGTTGTAGTCCAAGAACACCTCAGTTAGCCAATGTTGGGAGCCACTGTTTTAAAGCACCAGTTCCATGGCAAGCCATGTATAATGCGGGAGCAGTGGAGAAAAGTAGAGAGCAGGAAGTCTTTTTCTCTCCTCCTGCTATGAAACAGGAATGGGAATAATTTCATTTTTTTTTTCCATTAGAACACAGTCCTCTCTCTCTCTCTCTCTCTCTCTCTCTCTCTCTCTCTCTCTCTCTCTCTCTCTCTCTCTCTCTCTCTCTCTTAAAAAAATATTGATTGTGAGGAAAACCAAAATGGATGAATCCGTTCATTCTGGCTCAGAATTTTGCATGTTTAACTCTTAAATGCATTGCCCCATATTTGTGTGTGTGTGTGTGTGTGTGTGTGTGTGTTGTGTGATTGTGTGATTGCTAAATTAGGTTTTCCTCCTACCTCCTCTTTTGCATGGTTTTCATCTTCAATTTTGTCTTGTCCTGAATGAATCTCCAT
The DNA here is from genome assembly GCA_029282475.1 of Phrynocephalus forsythii. Taxonomy (NCBI): domain Eukaryota; kingdom Metazoa; phylum Chordata; class Lepidosauria; order Squamata; family Agamidae; genus Phrynocephalus; species Phrynocephalus forsythii. The sequence continues at coordinate 36,742,520 of JAPFRF010000010.1, forward strand.
CTTGAACTTCTATATGACAGTAAGGTAAAATTGCACCTGTGCGTGTGGCCTTCTGAAATTCCTCACTGTTTTTTGGGAAGATAAATTCTCCCATGGTATTTCACAGGTGTGGCATGCTGCCAATGGTGGTTGTTAGCATAATTTGTTCCCTCCACCCCAACACACACCATGAGATTTTGTTATTCACGTTGTAAATGGGAATAATGGCAACCGGCCATCACTTGTTCTTCTTCTGAAGCACCCCCTGCATAAGGCCAGTCTAGAATAAGGATAGGCGAACTATGGCCCATGAAGCCATCAGAATGACTCACCGGCACATTTGCCTCCCCCACAAGGTTCTCAAGTTAACCCCCCTTCCCTGAAACTAACCTTGAACTGTCAAGGGAGGCAATTTTGGCATGTTTCGACTGGCCCACCATCTCTGAACCCCACATGCCTCAAAATAATTTTGGTGGAGGTGTACATTGGCTACTAGAGTCAAATTTAAAAAAGTGGGGAGAGGTGGACAGAGTGTGGGTGCAGCCCTAAAGGTCACCAATATTACTGGAGGGAAATAATACCTTATGAGGGCTATGCTCGCTTACTGATAATCATAAGAATTACATTTGCATTCTAAAAGCATGTTAACAGCATCGCCTTTGCAGGACTGAATATGTAATAAATATGTTACTATGTCCATATAGGCACTTTTCTGAACCTATCAATTGAGTCCCTTGCTTTATTTTGAGCATCTGGGATATTATGTATGGATTTTGCTTTTAGATTCATCACATCTTCCTGTAAGAGCACTTCTTTTTAAATTTTTGTTTTTGTCCTTGTTTCTGTTGCCCTGTCCCCTGCATATATGCAGCTCAGGTGACCTTGAGCTATGAAATAAACTTGGCAAACACAGCAGCCATTCTGGCGAGCACTCTCTGCTACCAAAGCAAAACTAAATAAGGGGGGGGGATCCAACAAACTAAATTGGTCTAAGACAGTGATGGCAAGACTTTTGGAGACCAAGTTTCCAAACTATAATTAAAAACCCACTAATTTAATTAAAGTGCCAATACAGCAATTTAACCTGAATACAGGTGGCTGTGAAGGGGCGATGCCGGGTGCCCATAGAAAGGTCTCTGAGTGCCACTCTTGGCACCCGTGCCATAGATTCACCAACACTGGTATAAGAAATGTAATAAAATATCTATCTAGTCTGTCTGTCTGGTTTTTACAAGTTTTAAAAAACAGCTTAAAACCTGCCTGTATAGACATCCCTGACTACTGTTTGTCATCTCACCAATCTAGCTGATCTGGTTTTAGATTTTAATTTGCCTCTATTTTTGTTATTTTTGCTTTGTTATCAGATTTAATTATGTTTGATTGGTTAGTTTTTATTTCCGTGCATACATTGTATATTGTTTAATTTTATTATTCATTGTATTTTCCATGTCTTAACTTTTGTAATATACCCTGAGTGAGCATTTTGTAATACACCTGGAGTGAGCATTGACCAGATGGTATGGCATAAAAATCTATCTATCTATCTATCTATCTATCTATCTATCTATCTATCTATCTATCTATCTATCTATCTATCTATCTATCCACCCAACAAATAGGCAGCTTTGGTTGGCACACAGGGCAGGGTACCTTTTTATGTTTCCATGTATATGAGGTTCCATCACTGCTGGGCAAGACAGACGTGCCTCCGTCTGCATCAGTGATGCAGGGAAATCTGTGTTTGGCCAAATTCTGAAACCCGTTATTCCCAACTGAGAGGAGGTGGGAGTGGGTTTCCCAACGTCCTTTTCCTGGCATCCAGGGAACATTGCAGAGAAGTCATGGATGGAACAGAAGCTAGCAAAGAGCAGTCTGTCTCTCCCCTCAAGTACTTTTGGCAGTGCAACAATTTTTTTTTTTTTGTTTTTTAAATAATAGCAACACAACATAGCTACATATGTAATCGTGCAGGGTTGGTTTATAAACCCCCCCCCCCGGAGATGTTTGTCCTCTGCTGCATCTGCTGCATCTTTGTGTATTTTCCCCACCCAGTTTGGGAAGGGGGAGGGTTTAGAATCTCTTGACAAGGTTATAATGATATTGGTTGTCAGGGAGGCCAATTTTTATAGTACAGGATTACATGAGGGAAACAAGTTTTGCTGCCATTTTTATGTGCTGTCAAGTTGGACTTGACTTCCGGCAACCCTAATAGCACTTTCGAGATTCATGAGATACTTAAGGAGTGGTTCTACCAATTCCACAACATCCCAGTGAGTGTCCATGGCTGAGCAGGGTTGCAAATCCAGGCCTCCTGAGTCCTAGTCCATCAGTCCCTCTACTACACCGCTCTGGATATCTCCAGTGCCATATATTAATGCTGTTTTTTCTCTGGATTTCTAGAGTCACCGAGCTTGAAGAGGGCAGCAGCTTTCATTCTCTGGGCTTCTTTCTGAGCCTTGCTTCTTTTCCCAATTTTAGTTGCAGTATAACTGTGTGTGTGTGTGTGTGTGTGTTTGATGGGGGAGGAACTCGGTGAAATGTAGAGACTTGACCTATAGCTCAAGCTAATGGGATTGATAGAAGGCAGTTTTCATGGGAAGCTGGAATTAATGTGCTGTTGAATTGATAGCAGGCAGGACAGACTTTCGGAAAAATGCAACCTGCAATGATACATTGTGAAATTAAAGTTTGAACTCCTGGATGCTAAGCTTTCTGATTCCTGACCAGCTTTGTTTGCATACTATAACAGTTGGGTTGTTCTGAATCCTGAGCGAAAAACCTCTCTGTCTCTTTTGTTTGGCCTGAAAGTTAACTACTGTGCCTGAGAAAAATATATGCTTCTTTTCTCTTACACCATGTGACTGATTGCCTTTAAGCAAAGCTTTCTGCAGCAATAAGATGAAACGCGGTGCGGTGTTTTAGTCTTATTTAATCCCTTCTTTGCTTTTTTACAATTTGAAGGTTGGTGTAATAAGGCAGAAGCAGTTGTCCTACTCAGTGATTTGTTCAGAGACATCAAAGAATGCATTATGCTTAGATTTATGATGTCACCAGAAAGCCAAATTTGATTGAATACATCCATCCATCCATCCATCCATCCATCCATCCATCCTTATGGGGCTTTTATATATTTTATATATTCCACCAAATATCTTGAGGTATCAGGATGGAGGGAAACAATAACAACCGTACAGAGCAATTCAGTGCTTTGAAACTACGTACCCCCTTATGAAATACTGATAATGATGTATGTTAGAAACAAGCACAATGAAGGAGTCTCCACAGCCTGTTCAAACCATGATCCTTAATCTCTGGAAACTTTGAGGTAACTATGGTTTAGTTTCACTCATTAGTGTTAGTGCCAGTCAAGCTTCTAAGGGGAGAGTATTCCATAAGTGAGGCAGTCCTGCTGAGAAAGCGCTTCCCTGGGTTTCCACATACTGGATCCTTCTGCATGGTGGGACACAGAGGAGGTCACCCTAGAGCAGAGCTCAGGCAGGTGTAAATTAAGAGAGGATTTCCCTCCAGAATCCTGGTCCCCATTTAGGCCTCTATAGGTCATCATCAGCATTGTTAACTCAAACCAAAAGCTTGGGAGCCAGTGCATTTTCCCCAGAGAACCAATGTCATATGGACTCATACGGACTCATGCTAATACTCAAGGTGCTGCCTGCTGCACTTGCTGTCATGTAATATTCAAGGGCAGCCCCATGGAAAGTGAGTTACAGCACTCTAAACAGGCAATTACCAGTACGTGAACTATTGTATCCATAGGGGACAGTTTTTCTTATGCTGCAGCTGAATGTACTGGATGGATCATAATAAAACATGTTTTATACACATCACTACCATGTGTAATTTTCACCACTGACTGCAGGAGCCTCTCCCAATGCAGTAGAGTCAGTTTCACTATTCATCTGTGTGGCATGTTGCATTCAGTTCACAGCTAAAAATAAGGAGCCCTGTGTGAATTCTGTGCAAACTGGTGGTGGTCTCATGTGTCATCTTCCCTGTAGAAATTCATTTTACTGTTTGTTTGTGGCGTGAAAATGTTGTGTTTTGCTCCTTAGACATCTATGACCAGTGACATGTGCCTTTAAATGTTACAGAAAGTCAAATCCAGGCATCCACTGATATACCTATGACAGGATGCTGTAGTGTACAGATTCAACATGTCTGATCTGTGTGTTTGTAAATGTGTATTTTTAACATGCAGATCCTGCTTTCTGTTTTAAATAAATAAATAAATAAATAAATAAATAAATAAATAAATAAATAAATAAATAAATAAATATGCTGAGCTTTACATTTTCCCCACAAGGGATGGGGAATATGTGACTCACTTATGTATTCACCACCCTGTTCTTATGTCCCCTGATGCCATGGCATGCATTATTGTTGTGGCTGTATTGCTAAGAGGGAATAGCTGGAAGGGACCTCTCCAGGTGGTACAGTGAAGAACTGAACTCCCAACTTCTAGTTCCAGATCTAGATACCTAAACCACTGAGCTATTTAGCAGATGTTGAATACATTTGTTATTATTAGAAATTAAATGAGACATAAAATTTACATCTGTGTTCATTTATTGTCCCCTATATATAACATGCAGCTTTTTCACTGGTTTATTAGAAGTCATGCAAATAAAGCATTCTACCCATTGACTGGTGCCATCTGGTAGAGGGGGCTTAACTGCGTGGAACAACGACCTCCTACAGTATTCTAAAGGCATATCCATAGGCTAGAGACGAGTTGTTTAGTAGGAAGCAAAAGTCAATATGTAATTGAACTAACAAGATCAATGTGCATTTCAATAGCATGCTCCACTACCAACCACTCTTTACAAATTGATGTTCAATTTACAATTGATGCACCTTGGAAAGATGAAAGCTTGAATCAACACCACAGGGAGTGAAAACAGGTTAAGATGTTTCTGTGTTTCGGAAAATAGGAAACCTATGCAATGATTTATGTATTCTTGACTGCTAAATCTGTTGATAGTTCCTTAGTTTGTTTATTCATTTGTTTTTAACAACAATGTTGATAGCTTGTATTTTTTTTTTTAAAATGCCTTTTGGACTAGTCCTGATATCTTTGTTCCAGAATAATGTATCTTTTAATAGAGGCATTCTACCAGGATGGCTATCTTCCTTTGGAGGTTGGCTTTCAAGGTGATTGGGGACCTATTCCAGAATACATCCACCTGAATTTTGATGGTGGACAGATGGCTAGCTTAGGTGACATTCAATACTGTATGTATTGACACACCCCTAAGTACAAACTGAAGCTCTGTTTTTAACCTTTACAGTGCTAAATGGCATGGAACGGTACTGTGTGAAATGACAAAATCATGTGTATCCATCTAAAAAGGAGGATGTGCTCATGGATCTGATGCTGTATTGATATGTAATGAATACTCAAATATTTTCTCATCCTTGATAAAAAAAAAAATCTGTATTTCCTGACATATTAAGAAATTCTGGGCAGCTGCTGTGAGATGTTTCCTAAATGCAGAAGAGTGAAATTTTAATTTAATTTTAAAATTAACAATAGCTTTCAGAAACATACAAGGATGTTTGGAGTAAAGAGAGGTTTCCTGGTGCAAAATACATTTTCTGAATTACAACAACAACAACAACAACAACAACAACAACAACAACAACAACAACAACAACAACAGATGAATTGTTCACTGTTGTTGTTGGTGGGCTTTTGTTGGTCTGTTGTTGCGCTAAATTCTTAATTCTTAAACTGCATTTACAAGGGGGGAACCTGTATATGTACCAGGAGCATATTTATAGCTGAATAAATAAAAATGGCTGCCAGGGATTATGTATTTGAATTTGGCATTGAAACGCAAATGGAAAAAAATTGTCCCAGTTTTCAGTGTCTGAGATTCTGTCTTCTTTTACTTTTGTTTTCATTTTGGGATTTGGAATACAATATTAGAAAGTGCTGTCCAGAAAAGTGCAGAGTGGTGTATCAGCCAGTGTTTCTTTTAGGAAGGTACTCCAGTCTGGCTGCATGTAGATATCAAGGAATGCAGCCAAAGTCTGTGAAAACGATCAGAGTGCAACACCACATGGCTCCTTCTAAAACACCTAAATCAGTAGCCTCATGAGTCTCCTAACCTCCTGCCATAAGGAACCTACCATGATTAAACTTCACCTTGCTGCTTCTCATCAAATCAGTATCGATTGCAGGAAGACACTGGGGGATCTCATTGCTACAATAGATCCAATGAAAAGGTGGAATAGATTTTCTTGTAACTGGAACACTGGTGACACGTCATGCACAATTTCATATGTTCTGTCTTAGTAGTTTTATGCCGATTTTAAGTAGCATGGGAAGAGGTGAACATGGTAAATCAAGGTGAAAAACACCACAAAGCAATTTTCTGTCACTGTCTTCTGACTGTATTTATCTAGTGGGAGTGGACAAATGTCAGTTATGCCCTGCACTCACTCTCGTAAGTAGCAGTGGTTGGGTTAGGACAATGGCTCTCAGCAAGTCTCAGAAACACCAGCCAGCATAGCTAGTGGTGAAGGCTTCTGGGGGTTGCAGGCTAAGATCACCTGGGAACCCAAGACTGGGAACCGGTGGTATAAAGGATGATAGTTGCTGCTGTGAAGTCTGCAAAGCTCAGGTTGAATTTACTAAGAAACACACATACACAGAGAAGAATGACCACAGAGAGGGAGCTTAAATTGAACTAAAGCCTTAAATGGCCTGGAAGTTAATGGATGACACGTAGGCCACTCAGCAAATGGGAATATTGGTTTTCTTTTAGCATTTGTTTATGAAAATGTATTTATTTATTTATTTACGCTCCTGGCTTTGAATACAGCCAGTGACCTTGATATGTGTGCTCTGTTGGAATTTCAGTGTCCTGCTACCCTTCCAGCTCTGGATAAATATATCTCTTTACGTGTACACTGAGCACATTCTGCAAAAGAGCTGCAATGGAAGGCTAATTAATAATAGTCATATGCAGTGCAATAGCTTTCCATCCTACGACTTGAGGGAACCACCGAACTGTAAATTAGCTCAGTATTGCAGTGTCCCATGGGAGAATGCCAAATATTATTATCCACATTAATAATCCTGTATGAATTTTAGTAATTGTTATGGATCACTGGGGGTCTTTCTGCTGTGTAAGAAAAGAGATACAAGTTCATTTATTCATTGGAAGCAATAGGTTATACAATTTATGCAACTCAGACAAGTATCATTGAGTGGCATAGAATATTTCCACTGTAGGGAGAATATTTGAGTCTAATGATTTATAAGTGACCCTTTTAAACTAGCTTTTGTTTAGACACTGAGTCATTTCATAGCTCAGCCCTCAGTTTTTATGTAAGATAATGACTTTGACAAAATTCAAGTAATTTATTGCCTTACATGCTAGGTAGATCATGCAAATAGAAGTTGTCTGATAGGTGACGTATTTGTCTTGTTCTGAATGAAGATGTTAATTTTTTTCCACCATTAAACATCTCATGACTTATGCCTATTAATATCTAGTTCCAAAAGAATCTTTTCCCAGGGGCTTTATAAAATCCATAATGCAACATCAGATACATAATATACTCCACTGCCTCCTGATCAGAGATACATCCTGTAAATTTTCAGGTAGCCAAGTATTTATTTATTAATTCTATGTTGCCATTCTCTCAAATAAAGGACCCAATGCAGCTTACAAGTTATTAAAAAAGAAACCAGCTAAACCACAATAAAACAAACAAACAAACAAACAAACAAACAAATTCAATTTATTAATAAATAAATCAAAACACTATTAAACACATAACCAGTTCTAAAACTAGTTGATACAGTTTAAAGCACCTTAAAGATGCATTAAATTTAAAAAGCACACACAAATAAATGAACATGCCTTCCATCATGGTTGGTAGGCCAAAGGTGTTGGCCAATGAAAGAAAAAGTGCAATGAAGGACTGATGGTGACATTACCACTGACGTTAGTGGTGCTGAATGCCTGTCTATGAAATTAGTTTGAAAATGTAGTTGTACTATAAGAATTGGAGCCACTGTGGAAATTGAGTTGTGTATCCATATTTGCCTAGCATTTCTCATTTGTATCCTATCTGTAATCTGCCTTTTGTCAGCCACAGTATCAATCATGTCCTAACAGATCTTGAGATATGTCATAATAACCTATTAAAGCTTTACATCGTTGAAGCTGGTTAGCAGATTGCATGCTGCTTTGTCAGGCATTTTAATGTAGTCTGTCATCTGACATTCTTTTTTTCAGGCTAACCCGATACATTAGCAAAGCTGCGTGCAGTTGTACATTTTTGCTGAGGGGATTCCAGTTTCTTCCCACAGAAAAGTTGCTAGTGGCACAGATGGTAAATGGATTTTGAATATTTTTGTGAGTCTATCCACTTTACCCGTTGGAATGACATAAGCAATGTATCCTTGAGAATCATTTTTTCATCCCATCAAATCTCTTAAGTCTCCCAGAAGCAGGAACTTCTAAACCTAAACCAGGTTATCACGTTCTGGGGTGTAGCAGATGGGAGCCAATCAATGAAAAGTACAGTGAGAGTGTACACATTTTATTTGGCAAATCTACCATTTGGACTATTAATCACAGCACCAGGCAGTCTTCAAATTCCACATCTACGTATTTATTGAACTCTTCTTCATTATTTTAAAGGGGATGTAAGACCTTAAACTAGCTTGGATTTCCCCGTCACACTCCATCAAGGCAGTCAGCCTATATCAGTGTTGGCGACTCTATGGCACAGGTGCCAAAGGTGGCACTTGGAGCCCTTTCTGTGGGTACCCAGCATCGCCCCTCCACAGCCACCTGTATTCAGGTTAAATTGGTGTATTGGCATTTTGCAAAAAATTAGTGGGTTTTGAATCGCAGTTTGGGCACTCAGTCTCTAAAAGGTTTGCCATCACTGGCCTATATTCTTTAGGCTATCATAACAGAGGTTTCAAACTATTACTGTATTATTATTTTAATGAAACACAAGAGACATTTGCGTAGATGGGAATGGTATTTGCTTCCAAACCAGAATTCTGGCAAATAATAGGGTGGTTAATATATAATCAATTATTTTTCAAAAATGAATAAATCATTATTTAGATTAAATTTTTTATTTAAATAATCAAACATCAAAGTTTAAAAAATTAAATTGTGATTCATCATATGCACCCTGTATACTTTGATTTTGATGGTGATCTCATTAGAGATACAGAATAATTTTCTGTTCATCTTCATGGTCTTCTGTGATACACACACATAGGTTCCTTCTGTGCCTGTGCAGAGTCACTCAGATGTTTCCAGAGCTTAATATCAACCACCTGAGGACCTGCTCCACCTCAAATACACGTCTGTACCACATCCTTTCAGTTCTTCTCTTGTTGCTGCTTGAGTTGTTCAGAGCTCCAGAGTTTGTGTAGAAAAGAAAGGCAATGAAACTAAAACTTTTCCCCTTTTTATCTTTCTTCCTTTTCTATTTTTTTTGTCCCTGCTTACCCCAGTTCCCAATCTCCTCCCCTCATGGGATAGGGGGTCCCCCTTTCCACTCCCCTCCATAAAATACAATGGAACTTGCTTGACTTGCAGCATATTTGACTTGCAGCAAGAAGGGGCCTGTTTGACTTGAGTCGCAGGCTTTGACTTACAGCTCGGAGCCCTGGCACAAGGCCCCGGAATTGGGCGGCAACCATGACCCAGCATGGTGGCTGCCGCCTCCAAACTGCTCCTGCCTTCTTCCCCTCCTCCGGCAGCGGCAGCTTCGGCGAGGCCAGCTCCAAGCACCTGGAGCTGGTCCTCAGCCTCACCGAAGCCGCCGCTGCTGCCCGAGGAGAAGAAGGGCCGGGAGCTCAGGGCTGGCCTCGCTGGTTAGACAGTCGGCTCAGTCTTGTAAAAAATCTGGCTGCAGAATTCTGGTCCACAATGGAAGCATTTTAGTTGGGGAGCTGTACAGTTGTGGGACTCTAATGGTAAGCATAGAGTTGTTCAGAACTTGGAACGTCAGGTTAAAAATCAGTAAAACCTAAATGTTAGATATTGGGCCTTTTTACACGACCCCTAAGATCCGCTGGCCACTTAAATTCGGACCAGAGATCTTAGGGGTTCGTTGCTCTTCCTGTGTCCCCACCCCCCTCTGCACTTCCTGGTTGCTGGGTGCGTGAGGGGAGGGAGAAAAAGAGAAAGAAAAGCATGCTGCTCACCTCGTTCTGCCTCTCGTCTCTGTAAAAGTAGCTCTTAAAGGGGCGGGAGTCAAAAAACAACAAACAGAAGCAAGGAGAGCCCCGCACTCACTATCCTTACACCGGATCAAATAATTTTCACCTCCAAAAAGCAGGTACCTGAAAGCTGCGCTGGGATGTGCTAAAGTGGGTGGGGTCGCACTTAATTTCCTGTTAACTCCAGAGCTGGTGGGTAAACATTTTTAAGCTCCGGAGCTGGGAGCCATTTGCCCCGGAGTTTAGGGGTCGTGTATAAACGCCCATTGTTGCTATGAGCATTAGAAAGTGGAGGCATATAACTTGTGGACTATAATTCCACTGCCTCCTCCTCTCTTTGAAGAGACATTTCATTTGCATCCCCAGAAGGAATCTCCTATCCCAGTCAAATTTGTGTTAAACTGCTGTTTTCGGGGAGTCTTTTTCATCATCTCGAACGGATTAATCCACTTTCCCATTACTTTCTATGGGAAAAGTTTGTTTGACTTAAGGCAGGTTTGACTTATGTCTAGACCTCCGGAACGGATTAATGACGTATGTCAAGGTTCCACCGTAACTTGTTTGTTGTCGGGTCCAAGACTGCTATCGCTTTCCGCCACCATGCTTGGCCAAGGTCGGCAAACATCCCAGAGGATGTGTGTCATCATTTTTAGGACTTACCATTTGATGGGACTGGCCTCTTTGACCCCAAAACAGATGAGATGTTACACAGTCTGCAGAAAACTGAGCAAGACAGCTCATGGTTATTCCTCCCAGAGCTACTACAGGGGGCCCAGACAATACTGGAGACGGCAGTATACTTGCCAGCCGTACAGGTTGTCATTTGATCAATTGAGGTTCCAGGTGCCTCTGATGCCATTCCAGACCAGAGACCTGCCACTGTGTCCCCCAGTCCCCCAGTAGGCCTGAAAAGTAAGCAAAGCAAGGGCTTTGATGCCCACTGCACTCCCCAGGAGGCACCCCTGATTCACACCGGTGTAGAAGGCCATTTCTATAGATGGTTGGCTCCTCAAATAATTTGCTGTGATGAAGCTTAATTAATGTATTTCTTGTCAGGCATTGGCAGAGAAAACATCCAAGCTTTTTCAATAAAATGTTTCAGAATCCTAGAAGACCAAAGGGGGGGAAAGATATAGTTGAAACAGACCAGATTAAAAGGTTAGAGAATCAGAAAATGAAATAAATTCTTTGTACTTGACAGGCTTGATAGAAGTGGCATCTTTGTATCCCTGAGGCTTCCAGGAAGAAACTCATCTTGCTTTGAGAATTTCATATTTACAAGGCTTATGGGGCATTTCAAGAAAATAAAGTTGGGCACAAATTTACGTACAGTATACATGTTAAAGTGTAAGCCTCTAAAATGCATTAAATTGGGGGGACATGTTCGTCAGCCTACTTAGCTGAATATAGCAAAGTATCTGAATTTGAAAATATTAATAGATCTGTACTTTGGGGGAAATGTATATTTGAACAAAAATATATGCACATTCCAACATGGGAGCCAAAAAGGATGTCTTGCAGACTGATATATAAACATAGATAGGAAGAAAATGCAGGTAAGATTGAGAAAATATTTGTTTTGTTCTGTTCTGTTTAAATACCACCTCATTAGTGCAACATACTAGTGAGGTGGTTTACAGCCTGCAATGGTGGGTGGTAAAGAGGAACCAAATACTTTAGAAAAGATTTTCACAACCTTAGTGGTATTGCTATATGGTTGGACAGTTCCCTCTTCCTAACACAATAATATTGGGAAATCACTAATAAGCTTGATAAAGTAGAAATGATAATACAAACAATTGTTCCACAATTTCTAAAACAAATCATTCCCACTTTTCATTGTACTTTCTCTCAGAGACACATTAACTCTCTTTTGGGCTGAGACACAAAAACTCAGGCTTTTTGTATTTTCTCCAAGAACAGCTTGGTGACTGGGGCCTGGTAGCATCAGAAATAAATATCATTTTGGAAGATAGTTCATTTCCCTTGAATTAATTCAGCCTGACTTGAAGTGCAGCAACATGTGCCATCTGGTCAAATCTGACTTGATTTTTTGAGTGAGGGGGAGGGTAACAGATACTTTTATGAAGAGGAGAAGCTGCAGAAACACTAATCCCTAGGTCCTGAAAATGCAAGATGCTAAATTCAAATGGGTATCTGTGCACAGGCCCAGTGAGATAAAGAAGGTCAAAGATATAAACTCTTAAATAAAATTAATCATTTTTCTTCTCAAATGACACCAACACAGCTCTCTTCTAGAAATCATTAGGGTCATTAAAAGATTCTGTCCTGTATTATTCTGTATTATTTTACTAATTTAACAAGAACATAGTGAGGGAGTTTCATTTCAGGAACAATATTTCCCTCTTCTCCTCTCCAAAAATAATTTCTTCTCCACAGGGACACAATTTCCATGCCAGTCAGTGGTTGCTAGTAGGAGGCATGCCTCTGGAGGGATTTGCAAATAGTCGCCAAGGAAGAACCAAGCTTCTTTGAGCCTTATTTCATACTTATTTTTGTGGTAGTTCAGTCATTCGTTCGTGCCCACCTCTTCATGACCTCATGGACCAGAGCACAACAGGCCCTCCTGTCTTCCACTGCCTCCCAGAGTTTGGTCAAATCCATGTTGGTTGCATTGATGACACTGTCCAACCATCTCATTCTCTGCTGCCCCCTTTTCCTTTTGCCTTCAATCTTTCCCAACATCAGGGACTTTTCCAAGGACTCCTCTCTCCTCATGAGGTGGCCAAAGTACTGGAGTTTTAGCTTCAAATTCTGTCCTTCCAGTGAACATTCTGGGTTGATTTCTTTCAGGATGGATAGGTTTGATCTCCTTGCAGTCCAGGGGACTCTCAAGACACTCCTCCAGCACCACAGCTCAAAAGCATTGATTCTGTGGCAATCAGCCTTCTTTATAGTCCAGCTCTCACTTCCATACATCTGGAAAAACCATAGCTTTGACTATTCGAATCTTTGTCAGCAAAGTGATGTCTCTGCCTATACTTACTGTTTAGGTTTAAATAGATGGTACAGTTTGGTTGAGTCCCAAGGGTGTTTAGGGTCAGGAGTGGCAGAAGTGGTAGAGGCATGGGATTGGAGACTCACTCCGGAGTCTGTCAAGGTCAGCCTGCTGGAAAGTCTTTTGAACACAGACTAGCAAGTGCAAAGCAAGCCTCAACTCCAGCACTTCTGTTTCCTGTCTTTTGCTCCTGGGGAAGTGGAGACATGAGATGAAAACTCAGGGCCTTCAGGACCCTCACTCTTTCAAGGGAGAGGAGGAACCCAAGGGCTTCTGGAAGGAAGTGTAAAAGACTTCAGTTCAGTCTCAGACCTTGTCACAGCATGATGCTCACTGCAAGATCTATCAGGTTTTGTGTCTGTTTATCTTGGGACCAGGCTGTGCCATTTTCTTCTTTTTGGTGGTAGTATCAATCAAGAATTTAGGATCTTTCCATTATGTGGTAACTGGTTATGAACCCAGGGATCAGGAGTTCAATTCTCCACTGTGCCTCCCAGGAACAAAGACAGCCAGCATAACCTTTAGCAAGCTTCACAGTTCCAGCCAATCCCAGAAGAAGAGGATGGTGAGCTTTTCTGAATATTTTATACCTAAGAAGCCCTGCTTGAGGTTGCCAAAATCACATCCAACTCAATGGCACATAATTACATTCAGGATAACTGATCATATTGGAGTACCTTGCTTTGCATCTCCACTTCTACAAACCTGACACCTTTGAATTTTGATTTCTCTCCGTGAATTATTTTGAAATTTGTACATTAGATTGAGTTTTAAAGATCAGATAGCTCAGCCAAGATTGAAATTATAGTTGGCAAGCTCTTGGTCCTAATAGAGGAATTTAAAAACTCCAAATCATGTTACAAAGAGGCTAGAGACTACAGCTTTAGGACAACTGACATCAGCTCTCACAAACTACCACCTATTTTTTGATTATTCTCTATAGATTTTCTTAACTAGGGGTTCTGCTGAGCCTGCAAAAGTGAATTTCCCCCAATGTAAGGTTTGATTCTTTGCTAATCTAATAAAAGGCACCTCCATCTCTCACATTTATGTAAACATGGAGACCACGTGGCTTTTCCATTGCTCTTTTTATTCGTGGCTAAAGAAGAGGCTACGGACATTGGTTGCCAAAGAGAAGAGGAAAGGAAACCAGTCAACTCCAAGTCATCTGAGTATGGCTGCAAGTAAAAGTCTGAATGATCTCTTTATCCTCCCAGGGTGAAATGAATAGGCAAGAGAACATACTGGGTTGAAACTCGGGCCACGCTTTATTGAATACAATGCATATAGTGTATAATGCTGAGAGGGGGCTGCTGTAATGTGGGTAACCACTGGCCCTGAGGTCTCTGTGAGACCTCACCCAACGGCATCATCAAAAACCAAAACAAACCAAAGTGTTCTGCTTATATACTGCCCCACACCACTTCAAGTAGTCTCTGGGCAGTTTACAGTTTAATTACAGTATGCAGACTACACATTGCCCCCCCCGCTAGCTGGGTACTCATTTTACCGACCTCGGAAGGATAGAAGGCTGAGTCAACCATGAGCCAGCTACCTGGGATTGAACCCCAGGTCATGAGCACAGTTTTACCTGCAGTACAGGCATTTAACCACTGTGCCACGAGGCTCCTGAAGGCAGGCGAGTTGCCTGGCCCCTTGGGAGCGCCGTCCCCAGGGCAGCATCCCTCCCAGTCGGTCAGAGGTATGCCATCCGCCCCCTCAGTGGCAGGGGTGCGATCACGTGGCTGGTCCCTACTCCAGTAGGGTTATGAAGACCTCTGGGTATTCCAACTCATAGGGTTGCTGCAAGGTGGACTTGATGGCATATCACAGTAGCAACAGAGGAAGTAATGGAGAAGTGACAGAAAAATATCTTTGGCTCTCTGGAGATTGGCCTCCAGTTAGCCTCACTTAGCCTGCATCTAACACATCAAATTGCTGGATCTAATACATCCCTGGAGACAGCAATATTTTGCTGTTGTTTCCAAATGAAATAAAACATTCTGTAGAAGTGGTCTACCAAAACCTGCCTGTTATCCATATCTCTCTTCTTAAAGAAACAATGTAAGATCCCTGTTAAATCAAACCAAAAGTCAGTCTCCAGTTCATCACATCTTTTTCTATTCATGTCAGTAACCCCAACAAATTATTTTGACAGATAAACATACACTACTAAGTATAATATAAATAAGTTCTAAAATTATTGTGTATAAAAAGGTATATAAAATAAGTGTTTTAAACGACTGGATGATATTCTCCCAATACCAGGCCACACCAACAGCATTCCATCTTGCCAGCATAAGACCTTCCTCTGTGCATGTTGAATGGCATCATATGCATTGTAACACGTGTAAGATAGTTTGTTATTCTGCATGTTCTCACAAGCTGACTTCTATAGGGAAGCCCCATTTTCCTAGATTTGTTTATCACATCGAATGACCTAATAACTCTGAGAAAACTACAACAAATATGTGTATGCAGATACTTTCTCCTGCTCCTCTTTCCCACAACTGGTATGGAGAGCCATGCAACCTCTGATCCTGGAGGAACCATACAGCCACCATGACTAGTTACCATTCATGTTCTTATCTTCCCTGGATTAATCTTTTTTTATAGATAACCAAGTGGCTATCCATCACCATATCTGGCAGGGAATTCCACAGCTCAACAATTTGCTGCGTGAACAAGTGCTTTCTTTTATCTATATTGAGTATTCCACCATTTAGAATTACAAGTACCAAAGCTGAAGAAGGGAAGAAAAACTTGTTCATATCCATTTTCTCCAACCCATAATTGTATCCATACCCGCTGCCTTTGTCTGTTGAAATAAGATATTTAAAACCACTGAGGCATTGTAATGTTTCCTCTGTATGCATATATTGTTGATTAAAAAGTGCATATATTGTTGATAAAAACTGTAGAACTGCTGGTAGTTTCCATTTTACTGATCAGTGAATACAAAGACACTGAATGCTCAATAGGGACTTAGGCCAGACTATTCCTATCATAAGCCTCTATCACATGACCACTAAATGCGGATGATAATAAAATGCGCACTTTCTCTGAAAGTGGTTACGTGACATTAGATAAGCAGTTACCACCCCCATGCATTTTTGAACCTCTTTTTTGTGTCCCCATTTGCCAAGTGTGCATCAAAGTGCTGCTTTGAAAAGCTGTTTGCTGCAAAACATGTGAAACCGGAAGAAGATGTGGCTTTTTGGAGCTCACATGACCTTTGTTTCGCATCAAAATGTGCATCAGCAAGCAAAGTAATTTGATCAAACCCCTAGCGGTGGTGCAAGAAAATGCTCTTGAGATGTGCTTCAGGGGGGGCGTGCTCGAGATGTGGCTGGCCATGCGGACACAATCTTTAGATGCAAATTCAGTAAAAGGAAAAAGGTACATTTAAGTGGCCATGTGATAGAGGCCATAGTGCTTTCCCGATGAGTTAGACCAGTGGTTCTCAACCTGTGGGTCCCCAGATGTTCCTGGACTGCAATTCCCAGAAATCCCTTCCAGCACAGTGAGTGGTGGAGGCTTCTGGGAGTTGCAGTCCAGGAACATCTGGGGACCCACAGGCTGAGAACCACTGGGTTAGATCATAACCTCGCATCACTCCCAACCTGACCAGCCTTTTACCATCTGTGGGACAGCAGGTTAGAGGTGGCTAACTAGGCACTTCCATAATTATTTCAAAATAGAGTGAAACATAATGGGATAAGGCTTTGATGGTTGCTTCCTTTTTGTAGAGTTTTCCCCTCCCATACCTTCCCATGCATCACTGGGCCCACAAAATATCTGGCTTCAAGCCTGTACGAGATATGGATGAATATAACAGAACAATTGAAAAATGAATACAGAGGATGTTTAGAATAACATGGAACAAAATGGAATAGGCTGTGTGGTGTGGTTAATAGAAAAAAACAGCCTGTATCCAAGCAGTTTGTTTGCAAATGATCCTTCCTCTCTGATTGTGTGATCATCTGACAGCAAGCTCCACAAATGATTCATTTAGTTGAAAGGTAAGCTTATGTGTGGATTTGATTTAATGCTGCCTTATATGACTGGGAGTCCAGGAGACACCTGTATTTGGGAGGAACAATAGCTTGGTGATAGAAGACATCCTGGGAGAAAAGCAAGGATCTGCATCCCTAACCAGAGATGCTTTCAGATCAGATTAAAATATTTCTTATTCACGAGGGAGAGCAAGACAGCAGCCTCATGCATGCCACAAGAGCAGTGCCAGCAGTTCCTGGCTCTTTGTCCTCAGTGTCTAATCTGTTTCCCTCCATGGCAGGGAAAACTCTGTCTGTGCCCCAGAGCTCACTGTGGACTCCCTAAATTAGTTTCTTCAGCTGGTTTGGTAGCTACTGGCCTGTTCTTTGGGTTGAAATAAAATTCAGCTGCCAGTGGAGCCAACTTCTTTACGTAGGATGGGGAGGGAGCATCCTCTTGTTGTTTTGTCTCTGATGCCAAAACGTCTTGGGCTGACCCACCTGCAGTGTCCTACCCACCAATGCCAACATATAAGTCCCATTCCTTACAGGCTGCTGCTGGTGGGGTGTTGGTGGTCCCAGGCTAACTGTACATAGAACTGCAGTTGTTGCATTCAACCACTCTGTCTGAAAATGATTAATGGCCCAGCAGTGTGGAGTTGTTTCCCCTTTCAAAGTGCAGGGTGTATCTGAGTTCTGATCCGAGAACAGGGCAGATGGTGCCTCTTAGCAGGATGCCTTCTTGCTCACAAGTTTGTGGACTGATAAATGGGAAGAGGCATCGTGAGCCAGCAGGCTGAGTCAGGGTGGTGTGTATGTACCACCCAGCCAGTAGGGCACTGACCCAAGAGGCTTCCTAAGTGCTGCTTTAAAATTAATAATGATGAGATTGAATGACCATTATAATCTTCTCTTTCAGAGCGTTAATGGGTTATGAGATTATCGAGAGCAGCTGAAAAATGCAGCATAGGCAGCAGGGGGAATTCCGCCGGGTAGCCGAACACTGTGAGAAGCATTTTTTTTTTTAGCAAAGAGAATATAAAGACAGGATGGAAAAGCCAAATAGGAATAGCTCTGAAATGGGATAAGAAATCAAACGGAAGGACATTTTAAAAATATATACAGTATATTGATATAATGTTGCAGGTGGAAAAGTGAGCTGGGAAATTAGGCATGAACTTGTAGGATGACCTTTAAGGAAGTGCAGTATATACTCGAGTATAAGCCGAACATTTGGGGATAAGAGGGCTGAGGTATGAAGCTCCAAAAGGGGTGCCCCTAGGAAAAAACCTTCTAATTGGAATCATATGGGAAGCGGCAGCAGCCTTATCTCTTGCCAGATCAGCTTTGGAGTAGAAGATTTTTTCCTAGGGGCACCCCCTTTGGAGCATCATAACTCAGCCCCCTTACCTCCAAATGTTTCCAAATTTCAGGGGGTTCCCTAGAATCACTTTCTGAAGGTACACCTGCTACTTTGGAGTCCCAGGGTTAGTAAAATTTGATTGCATATTTTAAAAAATAATTTTCTAGTGCATATTATTTTAAAATACATGCAGTCAAAATTAACTGGGAGGGCAACAAAGTAGCAGGGGTACCTTCAGAAAGCGATTTGGACATTTGGAAACATTTCGGGGTAAGGGGGCTGAGTTATGAAGCTCCAAGGGGGTGCCCCAGCCTAAACCTTCTCATTGGACTCATATGGGAAGCGGAGGCACCGCTATCACTTGCTCGATCAGGACTTACCCTCCTCTGCCCTTCCCAAGCTGTCCGAGCACATAATTTTACCCCCAAAACTGGGAAACTTATTGACTCAATTATGCTTTTTTTCTCCCCCCCCTTAAAATTGATTTTAATTAATGTCTTGATTGACTGCTTTTGTTTTACTTTGTTTTTATAATTGCATTTTATGGATTTTCTTGCTGTGAACCACCCAGAGTTTCTTCAGAAAGCACAGCGAGTGGTGGAGGCTTCTAGGAGTTGCAATCCAGGAACATCTGGGGACCCACAGGTTGAGAACCACTGGTCTAGAAGATGGGAATAGTAATCATTATCTTCCTTGCAAGTTTATTGCTGAGAATTACAAAGATTTTGTATGAGGAGTGTTTACTTTGAGCAACTAGAAAACATACGGTATTTATAGGTTTTCTGCTACTACCTCAGAATGAGCTTATGGTGTAGGAAATATGTGGATTCCCACACCTTGTTGAACTACAGTTCCCATTGTCCTTAGCCACCATAGTCAATGGTGAGGATTCAGAGGGTTTTCCTTCTTAATGGCATCTTGAAATCCACATGTTCCCCATCCTTGTACTATTAGAGAAGGCAGCTGAGTTTTTGAATATTCATGTTGTCAGCAGAAAGTATAAACCACGTGTCTTGCTCCTGGATGAATTTCATCCCCAGTCTCCTCTTTCACTCAGCTCAAGTCATTCCATCATTTTGCAGCTGAGGCTATTGCTACTGTTACCTTGAGCTCTAAAGCACCTTTTTCTTTGTGTCTAGCTGTAGCTTCTACACATAAAATGGTCTTTGTTTCAGTGGAGATCTTTGTGAAGAGAAAGGGATATACACTTGGTGTATGTAATGCTTTGGGGCCATAACTCCCAGAATCTCCATTCACAGACAAAAGCAATCCTAGCTGGGGCATTCCGAGGCTTGGAGGAGGAGGAGGAGGAGGAGGAGGAGGAGGAGAAGAAGAAGAAGAAGAAGAAGAAGAAGAAGAAGAAGAAGAAGAAGAAGAAGAAGAAGAAGAAGCTTCTCCATGTGCTTTTGGGTGGGGAAGAAGTTATTGCCAAGGGCCTTATCCCTTTGCATTGCACTGAAGTATGGCATTGCGAGAGAATCCCCAAAATTGTTCCTGCCTCTCTTGTAGTCATGTGAATCTCTTCCAGAGGGAAATGTCTTCATGAGTAGCATAATACAGTAGGGTAGAATCTATTGTATTTTATTGTACAATAGCACAATTTATAGAATCATAAGAAGGATTACTATGGTGCTGATGGAAGACTCTTGTAATATTGAAACATTTCACTCTTCATCCAAGTAGCTCCTTCAGTATGAGGAAAGTGAAAGGCTTCCAGTTTATAGTTACACACACACACACACACACACACACACACACACACACACACACACACACACACACACACACACACACACACCACTCTGAATAGGCTCATTAGATGGACAGTGGCCTGAGGTGTATGAAAGTCACACCTATGTAGCTCTTCTCAACACCCAACTGTGGATGAGTAGTGGAATGTTCGGATCCCACAATAAAAAGAAGTCCACTTGGCCTGATTCAACTCCCTGATTCAACTCCCATCACCTGTATGACTGAGAATCTCCACAGACTCTTGTAAGACTCTATGGCCAAAAGCCAGTTGCTAGTGCTAACAAGAATAAACCAACAAGAATGAACTACTGGATCAATGTGGTTTATGTAAGTGTTGATTCAGCATTAAGATGTTGATTCAATGGATCTTCTGTAGTTAGGAACAGACTGTGTCTTGTTTGAGAATAGATTTGCATTGATTGCTACATACACTAATAGAGGAAATAATCTTGATTTAAAATGGTAACACGAGAGAATGGTCCAAACTTACTTGTTACTTTCTAAACCTCATCAATACTTACTCTTTATTTTCAGGATGTTTGTAGTTAACATTTAATGCATAGAGTTGTATCTTACCCATTTAAGAACTTAGAGTTTTGCTGTGCACAAATTCAATTTTCTTATCAGTTTCAACATATTTTCTAGCATAGACCACAAACTGATGAGATATTAGTGGCTTGGAACACAATTCATCTTTGTGTATGTTGACTAAGTGGTGCAGAATAAATAACTTGCACCTAAATATAAAGAAAACAAAGGAGCTTGTGGTAGACTTTAGGAGGCAGAAAACTGATATTCAACCACTGGTGATTGATGGGACTGGTGTGGAGAGGGTTACAGGTTTTAGATTTTTGGGCATTGAGTTACAGGAGGATCTGTCCTGGAGTGTCAACACAAGGGGGCTTGCAAAGAAGGCTCAGCAGAGACTATTTTTCTTGAGAACCTTAAGGAAAAACCATCTTCCACAAAAGCTGCTGCTGGCCTTCTATCATTGTGCAATTGAGAGTGTGCTTACCTACGGGTTATGTGTGTGGTATGGAAGTTGTACCCACTGGGATAAGAGAGTGTTGCACAGAATCATAAGAATTGCAGAGGGTATTGTGGGATGTTCACTCCCCACCCTAGAACAAATTTATACTACCAGGTGCCACTGTAAAGCATTAGATATATTAAGAGATCCATCACATCCTGGTCATCGCCTCTTCGACTTGCTGCCATCAGGACGGAGATATAGACTACTTAGGGCAAGAACAAACCGTCTCAAAAATAGCTTCTTTTTTAGAGCAATATTGGCCTTAAACGGAGATCCTGGACTTTGAAGTCAGCTTATTTTATATGTCATATTTTAGTCATTTTATATGTCATATTATGTGTTGTACCTGTTTTTAAATCTATGTGAAATGTTTTAAATGAGTTTTATATAGCAACCACAAAATTTCGTTGTTCCTGCAAGGGGGCAATGACAATAAATATTCCTATTCCCTATTCCTATGTATTTTTTTAATCATGGGGAGATCTTGCTAAAATTTCAGAACAAAAGGAGACATAGTTTAATGGCTCATGATCCAAATCTAAAATTCAGGCTAGGTAATGCATCTTTTGGACCTTTAAATACATCAAATATGAACTTCTAAATCCTTAAAGACCTTTCAAACAGGTTGCACATGGCAGCAGTTTGGGGTGCATACAGAAAAGTAAAAATTCAAAAATCCTTCCTAGCTTATTGCTGAGAATTGCAGATATTTGTATGAAAACTGGCATGCTTCAAGCAACAGCAAAAATATAATTCTACTCGCAATGTGTCAGATTTTTTTTACATTCTTGTTTTCCCCATCTACCCAAAGTTCTGCAATGCCCAGCCTATGAAAAGTCCCAGAATACTTTAAAGCTTACTTTTTTATACTTTAGTGCTCCTGTAAAGTTATTTCTCAGCTTTGATGAGTTCATATTCATTTTACGTATTCTTTTAAAAACAACTTGTCCTTTTTAACCATCCTGTATTTTTCCACAGTTTATTTTTTTAAAAGTAGCTGCCCTATATTTGAACCATTTTGAATCATTAATTTCACCCACATCTTAATTTTTTAATAAACTTACCTCCCCCCCGGCATTTCCGTCTCCCCCATATATTTGCAAATCCTTTCTCATTCCCTTTAGAGCAGGGGTGTCCAAACTTTTTGCAAGAAGGGCCAGATTGGGTGAGGTGAAACTATGTGGGGGCGACCATTCAGCCACATTTGGCCCCCAGGCTGGACTTTGGACAAGCCTCTTGGACATGCAAGGAGGTAGGGAGGACGCTACAGCAACGGAGCCAGGGGCAGGTAGGCTGGGCAAGTGGCTGGGGGAACTGATGGAGGTAGGGAGAGCAGGCAAACCATAAAACTGCAAGCTGACATCTCCATCCAGTATGAGGAGAGGCCAGCTGGCGGGGATGCAAGACAAGCTGAGCCAGCGGGGAGAAGAGGCTACGGGCCACTTGAAATTTGAAAACGGGCCATATTTGGCTTCCCGGCCTGACTTTGGACATGCCTGCTTTAGAGTATCAGCTCCTCTGCTTTCTTTTCCTTTTCCTTCTCTTTTTTTTTCCTTGCAGCCCTAACTTACTCAGTGTAGCATTCCTGAGTTACTTCCCCATTTTTCATTTTTAATGGAGATTCTTTTAAACTTATTGTTTTATTCAAGCCATTGGTTGCAACAAGGAAAGCTGCTCAGCACAGCAAAAACATTATAGTTTTTGTTGTCAAGTGTCTGGGGCAGCAGTGTCATCTGAAGGAGGATTTGTTACAGGAACAGACAGCTTGTTGTAAAGACAAAGCATGTCATTTTCCGTCATCCCCTTTTTGCAGTGTGTTCCTAGTAACGGGACTAATGGGAGTAAATTAAGTGACACGAATTTAGAACGAAAACTCATTGGGGGTTCTCTGTTTTGATATGGTGCAGCCTTATTTGAAAGGAAGTTTACATTTATCTTAGAGAATCGGGGAGAGTTTTTCTTAACAGGAAGACATACCGGCAGATTACAGTTTACAGGATCTGTCAGTGTTTTTGTTTCATGCCTCTTTAGAGATATCATAGACAGGAGGTATTTGACAGAGAAGATTCAGGCCAGAAAATCATAACTCTTCTAATGGCTGTTTTTACCAGTTGACATGTTAGGGCCACTGGTCTCCACATGAAGGCCCCTGCTTCAGATGTTGATATGATAGTTCATGGCCTGTGCTTGTTCATTTGTACCGCAAAACCTAAAAAATCCCAAAGGGAAAGATATTTGTCTCATTTTGTATGAACAGTAATTGCTGTCCAGCCGTGCTGCCCAGCATGCTGTCAAGTTGGTTCTAACTTATGGTGACCATTTCCAGGTTTTCTTCAAAATGTACTTGAATATTCTGGAAGGAAGGAAGGAAGGAAGGAAGGAAGGAAGGAAGGAAGGAAGGAAGGAAGGAAGGAAGACAGGCAGCAGGCAGCCAGGCATGTGCAGGGATTCTGAAAGTTGTAGTGCTAAAAGCAACTTTTGTAAACTTTGATCCCAGATCTGTACCATTCCTTTCTAAGTTCCTGCATTTACAAAACAAAACAAAACCACCACAGTGGAGTAGAGTAGTCAAAGAGATGGAGAAACATTTGTAATATAAGTAATGCTAGAATGCAGAATAAATACATTATTGGAGAAGACACACAGCTCCACACTGCTCAAAATGTCAATGGATTCAGAATTTTTTTACATGGAATCTGTTTCAGTGAAACTTTAACAGATTGTTTTCATTGTGCTTTTTTTCTATCCTTGCTACAGCATCATAGCTGTTGCCATGGAGAGAGTTATGGATAAGTAAAGCCAAATGAGGTCACTCACATTTGTATGCATATGGAAGTGGCCTGCTCATTGCTGCTGCTGCTACTGTTACTACTAGGGCCATTTGATTTCTTTGTTCTCTTATCCACTTTTTAAAAAGATGGACAGCTCAAAGGTACAGAGAGGGCAGGAGGAAGGAATAGGTGTGGGATGGAGCCGTTGTTCATCTTTAGTGTACAGTGGACCCTTGTATAACAAACAGTTTGTATAACATAAAATCGGTACAACATAAAAATTTCTAGAGATAGGAGAAATTTGCTTAACAGAATCGCCTATGGGAGGAATCTGTACAACATAAAAATGGTCGCAATTTGGGATTACTCCATTTTCAATGCATTCCTATGGAAAATTTGCTTAACAGAATTTCATTTGGAACAAATTAATTCCTTTATACAAGGTACCACTGCAGTTTCTGCTTCCTTGCTTTCACTCGGTCATTTTCCTAATCTGTGTCTGTCTTCTGGCTTGATGCCTCCACGAGTGTAGGTAAAAGATGGGCATTTGAGCCTGTTCCCACTGGTAAATTTTTATTTGGGAAAATATATTTTATGAAGGGCTTTTGTTTACATGGTAGTGCAAGAAGCTTAGGGAAGAGACCTGGCACAGAGCAGTTGGGATTGAGTTAATCTTCTTTGAAATACATTAATCTGGGGGATCAGATGTTGTCAACAATACTCTCTGCCCTCACTCGGTTTCCCTCTTGCTGTTCTGCCCTCTCCGTCTGTTTCTAGCCTTTGCCCTTCTTGTCTCCTTTCCGGCCTGTGAAAGTCAGTGGGCCATGAGGCACAAGGCGATTAAAGGCAAATTAACAAATAAAATATTAATCCTGGCTCTAAATGGAAATTAAAAATGTGATTTAGGATATTTGTCTAAAGGTTTGCTTTAAAAAAAAAAATCCTACCGTTTCATTCAAAGTTGAAGCAAGTGGGTGCAATCATCATTTTCCTGAAAAGCACTTGAGCAACAGACTTTTTGTGGTAGAAAACTGAGTCCTTACAATAAATTTACTGTGTTACAATATATCTTCCGTTATACTGCAGAATAAACATTAACTGTCAGGGCCTCTTTTCTCTATCTTGCATCCTACCTAGCTCAACTCCCCATTTTCCAAACCAACTTACTTAAGCTGTTTGTTTCTCTAGGAGTAGATCTCAGTGAAAACAGTGGGGCTTATTTCTGAGCAGACAACCATAGAAGTGCATTGCTCACGTCCGATTCTAGCAAGTGAAATAAACCCAAATCTACTTCAGTGATCATTTTGAAAGTACTAACAGTACTGTCTTCGGATGCAGAAGTTTTCCAAAACTAAGACATTTGATTTGCTGGTATTTGAGTGTTAATGCAGTAAACTAGGTGGCCACCAATGGGTTATATTTCATTCAGTGGAATCCAGGCTTTTTGGGAAGCTACTGCTGGACTGTGCTGCCTAGATGCCCTAAGCACATCTGATCTCGCCTGATTTCGAAAGCTAAGCAGGGTTGGCCCTTGTTAGTACTTGGATGGGAGACCACCAGGGAATACCAGGTGCTGTAGGCGCTTGGAGTAGAAACTGGCAATGCACTCCAGTATTCCTGCCAAGAAAACTCCATGGGCATGGGGCCACGAAGGTGACCAGCTGTTGTGATAGGGCTTGCTGCTAGTCAGATGCTATACCTCTTTTGGGATG
The DNA here is from genome assembly GCA_029282475.1 of Phrynocephalus forsythii. Taxonomy (NCBI): domain Eukaryota; kingdom Metazoa; phylum Chordata; class Lepidosauria; order Squamata; family Agamidae; genus Phrynocephalus; species Phrynocephalus forsythii. Next base: position 36,768,369 of record JAPFRF010000010.1, read on the forward strand.
TGTTTTCCAATTATGTTTTGAATTGGCATTTATTTTAATTTTCTTATAGTAATTCATCTTTTTTTAATGTGCACTTTAATTTCAAAACTAATGAAGTAAGTGGCTGTCTACCCTTCTTTCTCCTGCCCAGAGGATAATCCAGGCTGTCTATGTTTTAGGTGTGTTATACTATGTTTACTTGTGTGTTTATTTCCATTCCCTGGGTAGAAGGAAAGAACTACCCAGGCCCTCTGATTGCAAAGCCGTTCCCTGATTGTCATTCCTCTTATCATCTTCTTGGGTGTGCCATTCTTACTTGACCCAAGCTTGACCGGTAAGGCTTAACCTGCAAAGTAAGGTTTGACCAGTAAGGCTTAACCTGTCAAAATAGCTCATAACTGGAATGGGAATGGAGGCCAAAACCAGAATGGGAAGGAACTAGACAGGTGATGGTGATAACTGATACAGTTTTTGTCTGTGTAGTGTTTCCCAGAATCAGACTAAAGAGAAGGGAATGATTAGTTTTCAAATGCAATAGGCCACTCTTATGAATCTTTAAGTTCCCACTTCTGATCTAATTCATGAAATTAGTGATGGTTCCTCTCAGATAAATATGCATGGAATTGCAGACTTTGGGGCATTTTAGAAAATGAACAATGTGAATCTCAGAGGCAAAATGATTTATTTGGTAGCCATAACTTACCTCTATGACAATCGGTTAACACTTGGTTGCAGCATTCTAAAACATCTTTGTTGTGATGGTAGTGAAGACCTAGTACCTGTATGTTGCCTTACCCATTTATAGTGGTAATTCTGTATCTATGTAGCACTGAATTAGTTAAAAATGAACCTTCACATAACTCTCATGAAGAAGCAACATTTCAGAACAAAGACATGTAGAACTTTTAATTCTTGCTTCTAGAGTTCAAAAATTTGCGTTCCTAACTTGCTGAAAATTATAGTAGTAATTTTGTCATGAATAGGTGCATTCAATTTGGTGCTTCCACCATATCAGTGTTTCATAATGCTGGAAATACATGGTGGTAGAGAGGGAATAATACATGTGAAGCATATTCATCTTAGGAGGATTTCAAAAGAATCCCATATGCCCTCATCATAATCATTGCATAATTGTACAGTACCTTGCATTTCACTTTTATTACAGGATTAATGTACATTGTATGTTGCCTAGATGCCCTAAGGACATCCAAGCTCACCTGATTTCGGAAGCTAAGCAGGGTCGTCCCTGGATAGTACTTGGATGGGAGACCACCAATGAATACTAGGTGCTATAGGCACCTAGAATATGAACTGGCAAACCACTCCAGTATTCCTGCCAAGAAAACTCCATGGACATGGGGTCATGAAGAGTTGGTCACAACTGTAAGAACGCAACACACACACACACACACACACACACACACACACACACACACACACACACACACACACACACACACACACACACACACACACACACACACACACACACACACACACACACACACACAGTGTAACCACCAGGTCTGTTGTAACTGGCTCCTTAGTGGTTGCAACACAGAAGGCTAAATGTTTATAAAGATTCTCAGTCATCCAGGTGAGTTTATCGGGAAGTTGAGTCATGGCAACTGGACTTCTTTTCTTGAGAGATTGAAACATTTCGCTACTCATCCAAGCAGCTTCGTTATTCTGAGGAAAGTTAGTGGCAAGTCTACCATTTTATACTTCACACACACCTTGTGTGTGAAATCAAGGTGAACTTTAAAATGGAGGATTTGCCACTAACTTTCCTCAGACTGACAAAGCTGCTTGGATGAGTAGTGAAATGTTTCAGTCTCTCAAGGAAAGAAGTCCAGTTGCCATGACTCAACTTCCAGACAGGAGGCTAAAGGTAGCTCAGTAAGAGGGCCTGGAATGTAGCTTGGGCAAAGCACAAATGTTGAGTTAAGCATCTTTGCAAAGCATCTTTGCATCTCCGCTCAGCTCAGAAAGAAGCAGTAATGAGCCAGAAATAACCTTCACCAAGGCATGTGGTGCCTTCCTTGTGGCCCAGTGTATTAAATCTGCTCCACTGGTGAGGTCACATGAAACTTGATCAAACAGAAAAGATGGATCAGTGAGTTCATGGAAGATTTAAAGGAAAGTGAGTTGACTTGCCAACAACACTGCTTAAAACAAGGCGTTTTCCAAATGTGTTGCCTTGCATAAACATTTTTGTATCAAACACATACTTTGTCTTTCAGAGCCTAATTTCATCCTCCGCATGTTGTTACTGTTGCCACTGAATAATGGTAGTGAGTAAACTTCTTCCTGAATGTTGCACATTTTAAAGTTGTGAAACTGTGTCAAGTTTTAGTTGTCAAATGGTGAAGGAGCATCTCTTGACAGAAAGCATGACTTGATAGAAAACAATCCCTGGTGTGTCCTACTTGGATGTTCATGGGACGTTGTCTCCTACAGAGGCCTACCTGCTCCCTGTTTTCTGCAAATTCCATCTTGTGTGAAGTCTCATTGAAAATACCCTCTTCCACTTGGAAAATGGATTCCCCCCTTCAGTATATTTACTGCCAGAGCAAAGCAATTTACTGTTCATCTGGTAACATTTTCATTTTTGTCTTAGTAGGATGGTGCCTGGGGCATACAGAAATGCTCATTTACTAACCCCTAGGAGTGTCTGTCCCTGCCAGGCGTATTGCATCCATTCCATCCATTCCATCTGGCAAGGAGAATCACAAGAGTAATGCTGGGTTGTACCAGGTATATCCTGACAATGCTGTGAATTAAACTGACTCAATATGGCCCTTTGTACACAACCCCTAAACTCCACAGCAAATGGCTGCCAGCTCCGGAGCTTACAATTGTTTCCCCACCAGCTCCGGAGTTTGCAGGAAATTAACTGCGACCACGCCCACCTAAGCGCATCCCAGCGCACTTTTCCTGTACCTGCTTTAGAAGGGTGAAAATCCCCAGGTCCGGATTTAATCTGGTGAGTGCGGGGCTCTCCTCGCTTCTGTTTGGTTTTTTTGCCTCCCGCCCCTTTAAGAGAAGGGGCAGGAGGCAAAAAACAAACAAACAAAAACAGAAGAGAAGAGAAGGAATCAGGATGACGGGGCTTCAACCGACTTTGGAGGTGAGCCTGCAATTTTTCCTCTCTTTCTTCCTCCCTCCCCTCACACAGACAGGATCAAGGAAGTGCGGAGGGGTGGGGACACAGGAAGAGCAACGAACCCCCAAGATCCCTGGTCCGAATTTAAGTGGCCAGCGGATCTTAGGGGTTGTGTGAAAAGGCCCTATGTTAGCTGACAGTGCCTGCAAATGGGAAGGGAAACTGCTATAGGATATAAGGTGATGTCACAGGGATTTACACAGAATCTACATCAAGGGTCACACTTTATATCAGCTTCTTCTTTTTCTTCCTAGTGTTTTCCCACATGTTTGGGGTCTCCTTTTCTAATCCCAAAAAGCCACTTTGCCCGATTGACACATCTTCCAGGGGCAGGCCAACTGTTTGCATGTCCTTATTGACAGTGTCCTGCCATCTCTATTGCCCACATGGCCACTGGCAATCAATTTTCAGGTGGTATGCACTTGGGGCAACAGTGGAAGGTGCTGCTCTGAGGACATGTGGAGCTGCCTTTCTTATCTTCTGTTGATACCACAGCTACAGGTGAAACTCGAAAAGTAGAATATTTTGCAAATGTTCATTTATTTCAGCAAGTGAACTCAAAATGTGAAACTAATATATGAGATAGACTCATTATATGCAAAGTGAGATATATCAAGCCTTACTTTGGTATAATTGCGATAATTCTGGTGTACTTATGAAAACCCCAAATTCACAATCTCAGAAAATGAAAATAGGTTCAATATTCTAGGCTCAAAGTGTCCCACTTTAATCAGTTAATGAATCCATTACACCTACAAAGGGTTTCTGAGCCTTTAAATGGTCTCTTAGGCTGGATCACTAGGAATTACAATCATGGGAAAGACTGCTGACCTGACAGTTGTGCAGAAAACCTTCATTGACACCCTCCATAAGGAGGAAAAGCCCCCAATGGTACAGATTGCAAAAGAAGTTGGATGTTCCCAAAGTGCTGTATCAAAGCACATCAATAGAAAGTTATGTGGAAGGGGAAAGTGTGGAAGAAAAAGGTGCACAAGCAACAGGGATGACCGCAGCCTGGAGAGGATTGTCAGGAAAAGGCCATTCAAAAGTGTTGGGAACTTTCACAAGGAGTGGACTGAGGCTGGAGTTAGTGCATCAAGAGGCACCACACAGAGATGGATCCAGGACATGGGCTTCAAATGTCGAATTCCTTCTGTCAAGCCACCCCTGAACACTGTTGCTCAGTGGTACAAAGTCCTCTTTTCTGATGAGAGCAACTTTTGCATCTCATTTGGGAACCAAGGACACAGAGTCTGGAGGAACAATGGAGAGGCACACAATGCACAATGCTTGAAGTCCAGTGTGAAGTTTCCACAGTCTCTGTTGATTTGGGCAGCTATGTCATCTGCTGGTGTTGGTCCACTATGCTTCATTAAGTCCAGGGTCAACACAGCTGTCTACCTGGAGTTCAGGCCCAGGTAGCTGGCTCATGGTTGACTCAGCCTTCCATCTGTCCAAGGTCAGTAAAATAAGTACCCAGCTTGCTGGGGGGCGGGCAATCTGTAGCCTGCATACTATAATTAAAACTGTAAACCACCCAGAGACTACTTGAAGTGGTATGGGGCGGTATATAAGCAGAACACTTTGCATTTTTTGGTCCTCCGTCAGCCTGTTTGGGGCCTTCTGTGCCAAACAGGTCTCCAGTGGGCTTACGGGCCTGTTACAGGCCCCAGAAGTGGCTTCTGGCAGCCTGGATGTCACTTCTCGTATCTCAGAAGTCAGTTCAGGTTCACTGGAAGCCACTTTTGGTGCCTCTGACAGGCTTCACGGGCCTGTTACAGGTCCCAGAAGTGATTTCTGGTTTGCCGGAAGCCACTTCTGGGGCCTGTAACAGGCCCAGAAAGCCCATCGGAGGCCCATTTGGGGCAGTGCCAGGCCTGGGGTAAAGTGCAGGAGGCCCCAAACAGGCCCCCCGGTCCTGACCCAACCTGACCCAGAGATAAAGGCATACACATAATGCAGATTTTACTTTATTGCAGGTTGAGTCGGAATCGTAACCTCAACAATAAGCAGGGGAGTATGGTACCTCTATGAAATGTTGATAAAGGATGCCCATTAACCATAGAACTGGTATTAACTACTATTGCTGCTGTTCTAACTCTCTCTGTTTTACTCTTGACTATGTTAATATTTTATACTGTGGCTGCTGTGTTGCTTATTCAGTGAAGGATGTATTACTAATTTATATTAATTTTTCTGTAGTAAGCTGTCTTTAATGCTTTCTTTAGAAATGCAGGGTAATGAACAATGAGAAATACAAGGATCTGTTGTGCCAGGAAGGGGTTGAGGAGAAAGACTAGAAAGTTAGTGAAGAATGGTCACATACTAAATTAAAAACTAAATAAATTATATTTGTGCTGGAAAGGGGGCATTCAATTGTCATATCAATTTACAGTACAAAAAGCCTTACCAGAATAAAGGGTTCCATCTGTCGTTTAGTCCTTCCCTTGCCCTCTTTTGAGCTCTGGACAGAAGGCAATACCTGCAATAATGTTTTGGGGGAAAATACTTATCCACTCGGTCAAAAGCCCTTCTCTTGTTTTTTGTTTCTCCTTTGTTAATAATGTCATCCCTTTCTTTAGGTTATTTTAAAACTGTTCATTAGACTCAGCAAGGGACACATTATTAGAGGTGGGGGAAATCAGATTAAAAAAATAATAATTCCCTTGATGAACCTGGCACCTGGAAACAAGTTTCTGAGAAGGACTTGAAGTATTGGCCTTTGTCAACTCTAATTTCTTCTAAACACTTGCTTAGCTCTTTAGGCACCGCACCTGATATTTGGTATTTTTAAAGTTGGTTCTCTGTGACTTTACTATCAGCTGGTATAGCAATATCAATGATACACACTTTCTTCTTCACGTATTATGCTCCAAAACACTGTCTGTATTCAGAAGTCCCAAATTAATTTTGCATGCTTATTTACAATTATTTTTTCAGGCTTATCATCCCACGATTTCTTTGCTACAGGCAGATAGTGATCCTCTGGGTGAAAAAGTGCTTTCTCTTCTTTGTATGAGATCTAGCACCCAAAAGTTTCATGGAGTGCCCCCTAGTTCTAGTGTTCTGCAATAGGGAAAACAGATGTTCCTTATCTACTTTGTCCATACTGTGTATGATTTTATAAACTTCAATTAGGTCACCTCTTATGCACCGTCGTTCAAGAGTGAAGAGGCCCAGCCTTTGCAGCCTCAGATGGTAAGGAAGGTGTTCAGTCCTCGAATCATTCTGGTTGTCCTCCTCTGCACTTTTTCCATTTCCATAATAGGTATGGTGACCAGAACTGTACACAATACTCCAGATGGGGCCTCATCATAGATTTATAAAGAGGCAAAATGACACTTTCTGACTTATTTTCTAGAACCTTCCTAATGATCCCTAGTATTGAGTTTGCTTCTTTCACTGTTTTGTTACACTGAGTTGACACCTTCACTGAGCTGCCCACCAGGACACCAAGGTCCCTTTCCTGGTTTGTTGCAGAGAGTTCAGACCCCATCAGTTTATAAATATAACTGGGGGCATTTTTTGCCCCAACATGCATCACTCTGCACTTGCTAATGTTGAAGCTCATTTGTCACTGGTTTGCCCACTCCCCCAGTGTCCAGAGATCCCCCTGGAGCTCCTCACAATCTCTCTCAGTTTTTACTACCTTGTATAATTTAGTGTCGTTGGCAAATTGGGCTACCTTGCTATTTACTCCTACTTCTAGATCATTTATGAAGAGGTTGAAAAGCAGGGGTCCCAGTACAGAACCTTGGAGGACCCCACTCATTACCTCCCTCCACCTGGAGAACTATCCATTTAGTACTGCTCCCTGTTGCATTACATTAAGCTATGCAGAATTTGTAAATTCTTAGGAAAGGAGCAGGCAAATTCTACAAAAAAAGTTTTAGATGAACGTGGGCTTAAAAGAAGTAGAAGCTTTTTTTTTTTCATTTCTTGACATTTAATTAACAGACAGTAAAAATTAGACACAGTAAGGGTTTTTGTTGTGTAATGCCATGTAAACCCACATGGCAGATGTTGTGTTTTATGCAAGTCCCCTCTGATTTGCTTTTTCTTTACAGTAATGCTTAAGGGAGCTTGCAGCAATAAAACAATAATATCCAAAAGTTTAAAATAACACCACAATTTCAGGCCAAAGTACAGCCAGTTTAAAAGAAAACATAGAGGACAATAAGGACTTGCAGAAAAACACAAGTTGACTCCAGAAGGAGGATGAAACAGATGGGTTTCGGTGACAGCAATAAGGAAATGCTGTTGGTTGGGAAATTCTGGGACTTGTAGACAATTTGCTTTGCTGAACTTTCCTACAGACGTCTCCAGATAAAGAGCTGGAACTATGTATTTGCAAATAAATAAATAAATAAATAAATAAATAAATAAATAAATAAATAAATAATAATAATAATAATAATAATAATAATAATAATAATAATAATAATAATAATAATAATAATAATAATAATAATAATAATAATAATAATAATGCAGTTGAATGTGTTTGTGGGTGTGCCTATGTGTATGTCTGTGCAAAAGTCAAGATATCACTCTTGACCAGTTTCTTTCTATTCCAGGTTTTGTACTTTTAATTTGATATGGCGTTCTTTAATTTATCTCCTCCTCTGGACTACAATTGCAGTGTTCAGCCACAAGGGAAGGTTGCATTTCAGCTTTTAGAAAGCTTTGATTTTACATACTATAATTTTTATGTCATGCTGTGTTATCATTTTGACATTCTGCAGCATGAAAAAAGTATATATTTAAATACAAGGTTGCCTTTCAGCATTGCTAGTAATGGTGGTTAATGCCAGACTTCTATGTAACATGAACATATATATATGTATTTTAAAGCAATTTTACTCAACTGTTTTTAAACTGTCCTTTGTGAGAATGTTTACTTGTTGATGGTGCAGCCCTCTAATACACCCCTCTCATGCATTAAATGGTCTGAATTATCCACATCTATATGTTTGTCCCTCCCTCCATCGCAGTTTTGAGATAAAAATTGTCACCCTGAAATGTCATCTCACTTCATCAGTGAGAAGTTCAGTGCAGTGTTGGTGGCGGGCAGATTACAGAAATGGAAAAGCAAGACAAGCTCTACATTCATTTCTACAATCTTAAAATAAAAGACTATTGCAGGGCTGTCCAACTTTGAACAAGTCGAGGTCTACTTTTTCTGGCCCAAAGTGCCTGAGGGCTACTACACGAATACCTCTACTTACAAATTGTATCCATTCCAAGCACGTGCTTGTAAGTAAAAAAAAAATTGTAAGTAGAGCAGCAGTTTCCCTATAGGAATGCATTGAAATTTGTTCCCTCTGGAACAGATTAATTGATTTTCAATGCATTCCTATGGGAAGGCTGACCATGCATATGCTTCCCTTGCACACGCTCAATCATCTGGCCAGCGGGGGGAGCAGGGGACCATGCCATGGCCCTTGAACTCCCCCGCTCCGCTGAGACATTGGCCTGGCGGACCCAAAAGTTTGCTGGGGCTGTGGTGGTCCTTGGAATGATGGGGGAGGGAGTGGTGGAGTGGTGGAGAATTTATCTCCTCACTTTTTTATTGGTGGCCGGCGGGCTACTTTTGAACCCTTCGCGGGCTACTGGTAGCAGGCCTGGACTATTGGATAGCTCAGTGGCTTAGAAATCTCAACACAACGCCTGAGATTGGGAATTCAGTTCTCCCCTTCTGCCTACCAGACGTGGGCTGGGCTCAGTGATCTATTGGGTCCCTTCCAGCTCTGTGATTCTAAGATAATGATGGTGATGGTGATGATTAATTAAATAGGTTAATTAAAAACTTGTGGTGCAGTGGTTAAATGCCTGTACTGCAGGAAAAACTGTGCTCACGACCTGGGGTTCAATCCCAAGGACCAGGCTCATGGTTGACTCAGCCTTCCATCCTTCTGAGGTCAGTAAAATGAGTACCCAACTTGCTGGGGGGGGGCAATGTGTAGCCTGCATGCTGTAATTAAAAACTGTAAACCGCCCAGAGACCACTTGAAGTAGTATGGGGCGGTATATAAACAGACCACTTTGTTTTGATTTGGGGGGGGGAGCAGAGTTGAACAAAGGAATATGTTGGTAAACAAGTATTTATGGTGAAGAAATTGCTGTGGCTTGACAGATTTTCTTCACTGCAGTAAGACAAGTACTTGTTAGCCTTTGGGCCCTTTATCTAGCCCAGATTAGGGGCAAAACTGATATTATCTTTTCCTATGGACTCTTCTTGGAAGCAAGTGCAAAGGAGCCTGTAGTGTCTCCTATGTTCTATGTTGTGATGAATGATTTTCCAAAAGGCATCTCTGTTTCTGTTTTTTTTTTTTTTTTTTTTTTTTTTTTTGGTGGGGAGATGGGGGTTTAATAGCTAATATGTGCAATCTAAGGGCCAAACAAAACTTGATGGGTGGTGTGATGGGAATTGTAGTACTACACATATGGAGGACATCATATGGGGAAGCCTGTATATCTCAGTAATTAAAGGTGCATAGTGGGTTTACTGGACATTAAACAAATGGAGGGTGTGGCAACACACTAATACATGAAACTGAGTTTTCTTCATTGGTCTTGCTGTATGGGGATTCTGGGAGTTCTGTGTGTTTTTTGTTTCTGTTTTTAAAATAATGTATCCAAGTTAGTTGTTTTGACATTTTGCATACAGGTAGTGTCTGTATGGATTAATATCAGTCTAGCAGCAGACTATTAAACAGTATATCCCTGACCGCATTCTTGAGGGAAATCTTTCACTGAAAAATACGGCTTTGGGGATGAAATTCTCCTCCCCTAATTCACCATTTTCTTTGTACCTGTGATCTTTTCTTGTTTAAATGAAAAAGAAGGTCAGAGTCTTCCAGATGGAATTCCCATAGGTAGTTAAAAGAAGATTCATATCCCACAGGACTGTTTTCTTTTTTAGTGTTTGCCTACTGTGATATGCCAGCAAATTTGGAAAACCCAGCAGTGGCCAGAGGACTGGAAAAGATCGGTCTACATCCCAATCCCAAAGAAAGGAAACACCAAAGAATGCTCCAACTATTGCACAATTGCACTCATTTCACATGCTAGCAAGGGTATGCTCAAAATTCTACAAGGCAGGCTTCAGCAGTTTGTGAAAGAGAACTTCCAGAAGTACAAGCTGGATTTCGAAGGGGCAGAGGAACTAGAGCAACATGCACTGGATTATGGAGAAAGCTAGAGAGTTTCAGAAAAACATCTACTTCATGCTTCATCGACTATGCCAAAGCCTTTGACTGTGTGGACCACAACAAAGTCAAGTCCTTAAAGGAATGGGAGTGCCTGACCACCTTATCTGTCTCCTAAGAAATCTATATGTGGGACAAGCAGCAACCATCAGAACTGGACGTGGAACAACTGACTGGTTTAGAATTGGGAAAGGAGTACGACAAGGCTGTATACTGTCACCTTGCCTATTTAACTTATATGCAGAGTACATCATGCGAAAGGCAGGTCTGGATGAATCACAAGCTGGAATTAAGATTGCCGGAAGAAATATCAACAACCTCAGATACACAGATGATACTACTCTAATAGCAGAGAGTGAGGAGGAATTAAAGAACCTCTTAATGAGGGTGAAAGAGGAGAGTGAAAAAAATGGGCTGAAGCTCAACATCAAAAAAACTAAGATCATGGCCACCGGTCCCATAACCTCCTGGCAAATAGACGGGGGGGGGGGGAATGGAGGCAATGACAGAGTTTATTTTCTTGGGCTCCTTGATCACTGCAGATGGCGACTGCAGCAACGAAATAAAAAGACGCCTGCTTCTTGAGAAGAAAGCAATGGCAAACCTAGATAGCATCCTGGTTTTTCCAGTAGTGATGTATGGAAGTGAAAGCTGGACTATAAAGAAGGATGATTGCCACAGAATTGATGCTTTTGAGCTGTGGTGCTGGAGGAGAGTCTTGTGAGTCCCCTGGACTGCAAGGTGATCAAACCTATCCATCCTGAAAGAAATCAACCCCGAATGTTCACTGGAAGGACAGATTTTGAAGCTGAGGCTCCAGTACTTTGGCCACCTCATGAGAAGAGATGACTCCTTGGAAAAGTCCCTGATGCTGGGAAAGATTGAAGGCAAAACGAAAAGAGGATGACAGAGAATGAGATGGTTGGACGGTGTCATCAATGCAACCAATATGAATTTGACAAAACTCCGGGAGGCACTGGAGGATAGGAAGGCCTGGCGAGCTCTGGTCCATGGGGTCACAAAGAGTCGGACACGACTGAACGACTGAACAACAACAACAACTGTGAAATCACTTTGCTTTCATTTTTAAAAATATACTTCATGAGGTATAGACTGAAGCTATACACTGCCCACGTCTGATGTAGCTAGGGGAATGGGAAATAGCAAGAAGGAACTTCACTGCAATTTCCCTCTTACTCCTGTGTTCTTTGGCCCCTTTTTACAAGAAGACAAGGAATCATGGAATGCTAGAGTTAGAAGGAGCCTATAAGGCCAATTTGAGTTCATCCCCCTGCTTATTGCAGAGGGTGGTTGTCTAAAATTCATCCAGACTCTGGGTCCTTGGTTCCCAAATGCTGCCAGTGTTTGACCACTCATCAGCTCTTGGGGTAATTGGTTCCATTGCTGTACTGCACTAACAGGATGTCTTTCCTGATATTCAACCGAAATATGGCAGTCTGACATCCTGTAACTTTAGCCCGTTCTTGTGTGATCTGCGTTCTAGGATGATCGAGAACAGATCTTGCCCCTCTTCTTTATGACAGCCTTTTATGATAGCCTTTTCTCAAGGCTAAACATGTTTAGCTGTATCAGCCTTTAGAAAATAAGAAAATAAGAAGAGCCCTGGTGGAACAGGCCAAGAGCCCATCTAGTCCACCTTCCTGTATCTCTCACAGTAGCCTCTTCCAGATGCCTCTGGGAGCACATGAGACAATTAGATACCTGTCTCCTAATTTCATTCCCTTGCACCTGGTATGTTTATGTACTCTTTTATTATTTTATTAAGAAAATGCTTGATAAAGATCTCACACTCCTCCAATTGAATCACAACACACCTTTTTTCAGTTAAATATTCCCTGTTGAGAAAGAAGGAGTGGTCTTTTGTCCAAAGGGCAGTGTGTTCACTCCTGTTGCTGACCGTGTGGACAGGCATATGCTGTTCCTCAGTTTTTGAGCATGTCTGCCTACTCCATCGCCATTCACTGGCACCTGTTTCCTGCTGGTGCCTCTCAGCATTCTGTTATGAAGAAAACAAACAGAGAGTACCTCCCACAAGCCAGCAATCTGCCCATCCCTGAATCATTTACTATCATGCAGATGTAGGGAGGCAGCATCTGAACATCTCATAATGTGCATTTGGCATATTGAGACAACAGAGTAATAACAGGTGTGTAGATATAGATCAGAGATGACTCAGGAATGAGTGAAATGTGGCCTGTGAACTAGATGCAGCCTCTCTGTAGGTCTGTTGCAGCGAACCATGGCTTTCTAGACCCCTGAATAACAAACAATCCTAAATTTTAAAAAAAAAAGTTTAGACCCTCCCGAATGAAAAATGCATTCCTACAGAGACTTCTAGGAGATGTTATTCACACCATATAGCTACTGTTGGTTTCCCCCAAAGGTTGCTTTAGGCATTAAAATGACTTTCCTAAATGCTAGATTTCTTCCTAGTTGTTACAGAAGGGGGTCTTTCAAGGCCAGAAATGAAGCCTGCAAAAGGGAAGAGAGCCTCACTTTACCAAGGAGTTTTCCTCACTTACAGTATTGCTGAACCGAATACCCTCCATCTTGTAAGTGTGTTTATTCCCGTCCCCTCCAATAAGTTTGCACTTACCCCTGTGAAATTTTATCCTCTGTTATTTTCAGACAAGTGCCTGAGCCTCCTAGTCTCTTTACCTCCTCCTCATTTGAGAAGGAGCCATTGATAATCACTTCCTAAATATGATCCTGTACCCAACTGCATACCCACCTGGTAATTCTTTTATCCAGCCCATACCTAGTTAGCTTGTTATTCAGCATATAACTGGGAAGCTTGTCAGATTCATTCATTCACTCACTCACTCACTCATCTTATTTTATTTCTCTACTGCCCATCTGGCAACACAACCACTCTGGGCAGTTTACAACAACCAAAGCAAATAAAACAGGGGTATACAAAAATAATATAAACTAATGTTCAGGGGTCACAGAACTAGTTAGCAACAATTATTATTATCTATATATATTTTAAAACTTCCCTGCCTTTCTTCTTAAAAAGGACCAAAGGGGGCTTACAACATTGAAAGACAATATTTAAAGTTGAAGACAAGGAGTGTACAATGGTTTTTGTATACTCATTCACCAAAGAAGCTTTGATAAAGCCAAAATACATTAAGTCTACAATGGTAAGGTTAAAACACTCCCTGGAATGCCCAGTGAGCCTACCATAACTTGGAAGTAACTTACCACATTGACTGATTGATTGATTGTTATTTTAGTTAATATTTATTTTATTTATATTCCATCTTGATAGTCCAGAGGACCAAAGGCAGGACAAAACCAATTAAGAATTATATATAATATTAATAACAATTCAATTAATAGTGAAAGCTATTACTAAAAATGCAGAAAAAGATGCCCAACCCAGTTCAGTAAGAGAAAGAAAAGAAAATGTACAGCATCCCATAATGACACTTGTTTACAGTTAAAGCCTTGTTGTAAAATGAAGGTCCTTGCTTGACAGCAGAAGGACAAGATGGGTGAAACCAGGCCTCTTGGGGGCAATGTACACAACAACACTACATATATCTTGGGTGAGCCATGCGTAAATGATAACAAGAGTTTTCTAAGTAATATTCACATTCTGGAAATTGACTCCAGATGAAAAATAGTTACAGAGTAATAACTATAGAGGAAGTAAATCCCTCCCCCAGGAACAAATAGACATGATATGTAATAATTCCTTTGTTGCATGCATTTTATAAGATATCTTAAAGGATTATTGTTAATCCTCTGTTTAGTGTTCTAAATGAGGGATTAAATGCAAATATTGTTTTCAACTTTTGAAATCAAGCCCAAATTTAGTAGTTACACCAAAGTAAGGAAACTCCCCCCCCCTCTCTCTGTATTTTAAATAATGTTTAAGATGTGCTACATTGTGTATTTAGCGGAAAAGAAATTTAGCATTTTATTGTTGAACTTGCCAAAACTAAAACAGCATTCACTCTTCATGCTGCATTGCATATCTGCTGTGATTCAGGTTTTGAGTTTATATTGTTTTGCTGTAGGTGTGTGTATAGCTGAAGGCGTTGTTTACATGGAAATGCAAAGTTCTTGAAAACAGAACCATGAAAGGTTGATGGTTTATGCTTCATTTACATAGCATATGTAGCACAGTTTCTGTTTCTTGATTAATAAATTACAGAGCTATCCAGCCAAGTTGGAAATACCATCTTCTAGTTTGATATTTGCTCCTCTTGTACAAAATGCTGGCTGAGGAATATAGTGATGCCATCCTGTCTTTCAACAATTCCAAGGAACTGTCCAGAGATGTCTCCCTGACCCTACCTTTAGAAGCTTTTCCCCAACCTCCTCTTTCCTTTTAGTCTGCAAATTACATGGTGTACATGTGATAAGTGATGTACAGTATTCTGTTGTCTGCAGATAGAGGAAAAGGTACGGGCAGGCAGTACATTGCACGTCTGCATTTTTAATAATGCAACTCATTTACACACTACTTTTATTTCCAAATATAAGAATTTCAAATGAATTTTTAATCCTGAATTCAGCATGAAACTTTTAGCATGTATGGACTTCTTGGTAAAGGGAATTATTTTTGCAAGACTTGAGAAGTTATTTCACAGTTATTTCAAACTCTTCTGCTCTTCCCATCTCTAAATTCAGAACTGTACTAAACATTTCATGCTGGGTAGCCACCTTTAGGATCTCTGTTGTTTGTACTTGAAATACAAGATGATCTTACTCCCTCCCATTTTGTTTTTTAAATAACTTTTCCAGGCAAATCTTTTCTACAGAACAGAAGTAATGTTACAAACAACAGATTACTTCATTCCACAATAACTAAAGCATAACAACAGTTGCATTGTAACTGTAACATAAGAAGAGGGGAAATCCATTCCTCTTTGTATCTTTGATTGTTTTAGTTATTTCAGTAGTCACACAAGTGTATGGTCTAATTACTGTGCCACAGGCTGGTGGCTAAGAAATCTGAATGTTTTCTAAAAATTAACAGAAGATCATTCCTATGTTTAACCAAATCTGATTATGTATGTCTTTTCCAATTATGCACATTTTAACACTTCACATTTTGAGCATGCATTTTGGTGTGTGCATTGTATCTCCAAAGCACTGCAAAATTTCTAAACATATAAATGGTCTAACTCAGGTGCATTTCCTCTTATAACTCTTCAGAGACATAGAAAAGGCTATATTCTTTGACACTATTCCTGTGCTTTTCTTCTAGATCTTCTTTGACTTGGTTAAAATGTATGCCTCAATATTCAGAGAAAACTTAAAACAAAGCTGGTGCCCTACGTGTTGCTCCTTTGCTGGCTCAGTTTGCCTGCCTTATGGATGGAAAGACTGATCATTAAATTCTACATTCTCTTCCGTTTAGACTGTTTTGATATGTGAGGTACTTTGACAAGGGATTTTAAACTCCCTTGAGCTTCCTTGCTTCAGCTGAGGACAAGGAAATGAGATCTTTTTCTGATTTGCACAAAATGTATCCAGGGTCCTTTCCATTTAAGAAACAAAAGTTGTGCAAACACAATCTCCTCGCCCCCCCTCCACACACACACAAACATGCAGAGAGAAAGGGCAGAAGAACTTAATGATTATTAGAAGAACAAACAACTATCAAACCCTTTAATACATGAAAACAACATTTGAATTATCCTAGTTCAAGCAATTCTTGCAATTGCCTAAATTTCACAATATGTGCTGAAAGGGCAGTTTTGTAAAACAAATCAGTCAAGAGTACCACAACATTCCTTGTCCATTGAAGAGAACAGTGTTCTCAGTCTTGGATGCAAGGATGCAATATACTAAGCTTTATGCACCTAGCTGTTTGCACCAACTCTAGTTGAATGCTCTGCCTCTCTTTACATTGCTAATAGAAGAAGCCCCTTCCCAGGAAATCCTAATATTATTCCCTTGCTTCTTTGGCACTGTACGGTAGCATCTCCCAGTTGGTTGGCTCAGATTTACTCATGGCCCTTTTTAGGGGGCTTTGGTGAGATCTTGGCAAGGTCTCATGACCAGGTTACTCTTCCCCCTCACAGAGAAGGCAGGCCATTAGGCCTTGGGTAAGTTCTGCCCATTGGCATAAGGTGCTTTTTGAAACTATCATTGAGACGAGCTTGCCAGAAAGCTCTTTGGGAATGTGAGGTGCCAAGGGAAATAAAGAATTATCAGCTGTTTTCTACTTTCATTTATAATGTACATCCAGCTCAATTTATATTTTAAGCCTTTGGGGCAAGATAAAGCAGAGCAGGTCAAGGCAGGGCATGACAGGTTATAATCCATGTTATAGATTTGCAACCTGAGTGCTTGCTAGTAAACAAGTTTTTCTTTGAGCCTAGGCTCCAACTAAGGACCTGTTTGCAATGCAAGAGGCTTTTCTGTTTTTTTCTGTTTTGGTCTCCCAAATTAATTACTATATATAGATAACTCGATCTAGATCTGGATATATAGCCAATACAGCTGAAATAAAGAGTTCCTTTGAGTACTGATGATACATTTCTTCCTGTTCCATGCCTGAGATCTCTGGATGCATGGACCCTCATATGAGCGCTTGGGGAATCTGAAACAAAGATATACAGCTCAATGTTTCTAATATTTCCCGACTAGGCAGTGTTTTCTATATTGATGATGGGACATTGGACTTGACCTTGGGTTTTGACAGCCTACTAATTAATCTGCTGCTTCTCTTAACATTTGGTAGGTGTGGCAAATGGATAAAAGGCCTTGCTACCCAAAACGTAAGAAGCGATATCACAGGCTATAAATAAAAGTCAAAAGTCAAACTAGTGGGTGGCTCAGATCAACAGGCATAACTTTTAGCAACAAATTGCAGAAAGTTGAGAAATCTCTGTCTGTATGGTCTGTTACAATTGTGCGACTCAGTATGAAGCAGATAAAGCCTACAGGTGTCGTAGCTTGTGAATATCTTCTCCCGGGAGGCTTCCCTACTGCTCTACTAAGAAACCCAAAGTGGGGAGAGGCAGAATACTGTAGCACATTGTTCACAGTTCACAGTCGTCCTACTGGAGGGCACACTTCCTTTCTTCTTTGCCCATATGGTTCTTTAGATGTTTTTGTTCTGTTTTACTTTGGTTTGTTATGCCTTCCCAAAGGCTGATTGATTTTTATCCTCCTTGACATGTGTATATGGATGAACCCCTGGAGCTCCTTTCTCTGGGATGAAGGCAGCTCTGTGGAGTTCAATGCAGTATTTTCCCCACCTGTGCTCATGCCATTCAGACATCATTGAGGGCCACGTAACCCTCATGACTCATTTTTAATGCTGCTGATTGTAATATTCCATGTTGCCATTCACAGTTTTTAGTGGCTTTATTATTTTACTGACTCTGTGGGCCATTGGATGAGTTTTTAAAAAGGTTATATCATGAGGTGCCATCAAGTCCATTATGTTTTGTGGTGACCCTTTTCACAGTTTTCCAGGTAGAGAATAATAAGAAGTGGGTACCATTTGCTTCTTCTGGGGCCTTCCAGAGCCATGTGGAGCTTGCCCAGGCCACATAGCTTGGCTCTACTCACAGGAGGCACAGTGGGTAATTGAACTTCCAACTTCCAACCTCTGGTTCTGCAACTGACACCAATCTATCCAACCAGCTATGAGATATGCATGTGTTATCATTAAATGAACAAAGTTAAAGAAGTGACCTATTATTTTAAATGCCTTTAGCATATGGAAGGGATGATGTGCACTCTCTTTGGATAAATGTGTGAAAACAGACTCAGTTGGGGGGTATTTGTGCATTTCTAAGCAAACCACACATCAGAGTAACAAGTCTAAGAGCACTCATTCAAGAAGAGCAGTTTCCCTTGTGTTAAATTAAGCATTTGTGAGGTTAAGATGTGATGCTGCTGCTGCTGATGATGATGATGATGATGATGATGATGATGATGATGACGATGACGATGATGACGATGACGATGATGATGATGATGATGAGTGGAGGAGGAAAGGGAATTTAAAGTCTCAGGAAGATGCTGAATTGGTGCCTAAAGAAAAGTTTGATGTCTTCACTATCACTGCTGAATCCATCACTGCTGGAGTTTGAGTGGTTTAGATTTTATTTTATTTTATTTTATTTTAAGGCTTATATACCGCCCGTCTTCCCAAAGGAACTCTGGGCGGTTCACAACAATATAAAAACAACAAACAATCAGATCAAACAATAAACACACAACAACAATTAAACAATTTAACTAATGACATAAAGGCAGGGAGCAGATGGCGGGGAAAAAAAAAACTTAATGTAAGTCACCAAACGCATCGCGGAAAAGCATGGTCTTTAAAGCTTTCCTAAAGGCTGGCAGGGACTGTGCAAGGCGCACTTCGCTAGGGAGGTGGTTCCATAAGGTGGGGCCAGCCACAGAGAAGGCTTGACTCCGAGTAGAAGTTTTTCGAGCCTCCCTGGGCGTGGCCACCCATAGCGTGTCTGCCTGTGACATACTAGTTAGTCGGGCCGAAGTTGACTGCTGGGTGATCCGCTCTGCCAGGTAGTCAGGGCCTAGGCCATGGAGGGTTTTATAAATTAAAACCAGGACCTTGAATCTGATTCGGGATGCAACGGGTAACCAATGCAGACGGGCCAAAACTGGGGTGATGTGGTCGTACCGGTGCACACCCACCACCAGTCTGGCCACCGCATTTTGCACCCGCTGCAGTCGCTGAAGGAGAGTCAAGGGCAGCCCCATGTAGAGAGTGTTACAATAATCTATTCTCGAGATAGTAGTTCTGCTTTCTAATCCCCCTTTTCTACCAGTGGAACTAACTAACAATCCTTCCAAGCCATGTGGTTCAAGAAGAAAAAATCTTGAAAACGTTACTGTTAGCGCTGAAACAATGGGTTATACCAATCAATATGGGGGGGGGGAGAAAATTATAAGGCAGTAATATTATAGAGAGAGATCTAAGAATCAAGTGGAATTCATCATGCACTGACTTCTAGATTTTGTTCCTTGTATCTCAAATCATATTTTGATATTGAATATGAGCCCATGAGTCTCAACAAGGGCCAAGTGTTTCCCTTGTCCTCAGTTTTGCAGTATGAAACATCCGGAAGTATTGACTAGTTTTGCTGACATTTACAGGGTTCCAGTGTTTCACCTGGAAAACATACAAACAAAACAGTATGCTCTTTTGGGATGCTCTTGGATTTCTAACAGAAATAGAAAATAGAAAGTTCAGAAATAGAAAGTTCAGAAACTATGTAGAAACTATATAGAAAAATATATTTAAAAATGAGAAAGAATTTTGCAAAATCTTCCACTGGCTGTAGCAGAGATTCTGAAAATATCAGGCTGTCTTTTGGTTGTGATGGTGGTGGGGCTAGATCAAAGGGGAGATGGGACAAGCAGAAGTGAGGATAGACAGATCTTGTTGTGGAAGTGATAGTGAAATTATGGCAGAAAATAAATGCTGAGGTCACCGGCTGGTGGTATACTAAAAATGAAAGAACAAAAAGGGTCAAAGAGCACATGCAAATATCAGGCAAAAGAAGGAGAAAGTAGAACTAACCAATCTGACTGATGAAGACATGTCCAAGGAAAACCTATGGATGTTAAGATATAAGGGTCAGAAGTAAAATCAGCAGACAAAACATGAATTATCCTAGTGTAAGAAGGGGGCATGAAATGAGTTTCAACACCAACTTAAGCAACGTTAAGCAACAATTGTTATTGTAGAATTGTGGCTAGAATTACTGAAAGTTTAAGGTGCTATAGAGCAGGCCTGCCCAACAGGTAGACCGGGGGCTACCAGTAGCCCATGAAGGGTTCAAAAGTAGCCCGCCAGCCACCAATAAAAATGTGAGGGGATAAGTTCTCCACCTCTACCGCCCCCACACCAAGGACCCCCGCTGCCCCAGCAAAATTCATAAATAGAGGTTTTAGTGTAGTAGCCCTCAGGCACTTTCATCTGGAAAAAGTAGACCTTGGCCTGTTCAAAGTTGGACAGTTCTGCTATAGAGCACAGCAGTTCAGTTTTCATAGAACCCTAGAGTTTAACTTGATTGAGGTTTCTTTTTTTGGACTTATGTCACAAGATTCTGGAGTAGTCTAGAAAAAAATAACTTGTAAACAGAACAGGGCCTTGCTGGTGCTATTAGTGAACCTGATTTTACTTAGGAGCATGATCGAGAATCATCAGTGGGAAAACTCACAATAGTGTTCAAGTTCACTGAAGCACATCTTTCTTATCACACTGCAATATTCCCTTTCTCTATATTATGGTATTATTTCCTTTCCTTTAACTTCCATGTACTCATTAAATGCCTTTATCCACTCAGGCCTGCTATGCCATTTGAGAAGCTTTTCCCTCTAGAAACCCAAAAGCAGTGTTGGAAGAATGTTAATGACGCCACCACAGTCTCAAAAGTAGGCAGTTTTTCCAGGCTTGAGGGATTCGGAAAGTACATGTTGAGATTTTACTCGTCTGATAAAAGAACTACCATATAGGGTTTCTTCTTTCATGCTTGCCTTGTAAAGAGTAAAGTCTGTAGGAATGGAGGAAAATTTGACCTAGGTCATTTTTAAATGATTTTGAAAATTTCTTCATAGATGTTAAGGGAAAATATGGTGAATTGCAGTGCGGGAGACAAGGGAACCACAAAATTGCAGGGTTTCAAGTGCTTACCTCTAAAAAGTCTGGCTTGGTAACTGAGTTTGTGGTGTTTATTTAGAATTTTCAGCTTCTCCTCAAACACTGCAATTTGGCAGATTGTTTCCATTCTAGGAATTTCTGTACTTCATCAATTTGAACAAAGCAGGTGGTAGATAATTTTGTTCAGTTCTTTTTAGGTAAGAATTACTAAATCCTTCCTGTGTTTCATGGGAAGAACTTGGAATATTTTTTAAAAAATTATACGGGACTATGAAAAGCTGAAAGATTCATTCAGCCCTAAATCACATTGAATTCAATGTGGAACGTACTTAGGCATGCTAAGGGTTGCATTCTTAAAATATAAAGTATTCCTACATTTTATATTAAGATTAGCTCCATAAAAGTCAAGACCGGACAGGCTGAAAGGGGTTTATGGGTATATAGGAGTGATGGTGAACCTTTTAGAGACTGAGTACCCAAACTGAGATTCAAAACCCATTTATTTTTCACAAAGTGTCCAAGCGAGGATTGAAGAGCAGGCTTTTGAATTTCCCATGGCTGGGTGCTGTGGCCAAAAAAATTCAAAAACCTGCTCTTCGATCCTCACTTTCACAAAGGGTAGCACCCCTGCTCTTTGAACCTTGCTGTCCCGAAGGGTAGCACTCTTTGGGAAAGCAGGAATCGAAGAGCAGGCTTTTGAATTCCCCGTGGCCACAGTGAGGGTGCTGTGGCCATGGGAAATTCAAAAACCTGTTCTTCAGTTCTTTCTTTCCTGAAGAGTAGTACCTCTGCCCTGGGCAGTCTCAAAATGGCACCATGAAGGAAGTCAGGCAAAGAGAAGGCAGCTTTTTGTGGGCTCCTTTGTAGCCCCAATATACTCTCCAGGCATGCTGCTTTTGGGATGCCCAGGGCAGTGTGGCTAGAGAGCAAACTGGGACTATGAAGGAGCCCACAAACTGCTGGCCTCCCCTTTGCCTGGTTTTCTGCACAGAGCACTGTGGCATGCTCTGAGCGGAGGGGAAAGTGCTGTGGCTGTGAGGAGTTAATGTTGCAAGCCCACAGGAAGGGCTCCATGTGCCACCTTTGACACCTATGTCATAGATTTGCCAACACTGGTATATAGTCACAACTCAGATAAGCTGCTTCAAACTTAAATATTCTTATTCAAAAAAAAAAGACCAATGTTTTCATATCAGAGAAACCATTAGGAAAATTATGTACTTTTTAAAAAAAGAATTGTGATATTACAGGTGTTATAGTTGTGCTGAAATCCTCTAGGCAGAGAAAACCCTAGACTGCATTATCTCTAAATGGGATTATTTTATAAATGTTTATTTAATTCAATTTATTTTTCAAATAAATATTATATTATATTGCCCCCAAAGCAAAATACTCTTGAGTTCAATGCATTAAAACACATTAAAATAGCAAAGCAAATGGAAAGACAGAAAATGTGTGGGGGGGAACAGATAATAAATCAAAATCAATTATTTATTTATTTATTTATTTATTTATTTATTTATTTATTTATTTATTTATTTATTTATTTATTTATTTAAAGTATTTTACCCCACCTTTCTCCTTAAAAAGACTCAAGGTGCTTATATAGTTAAATCTAAAAAGTAAGTACTGTATACAAATACTCAAAAAGGAATTAAACAAGTATTCTATTTAAAGCATGAAATAAAATCAGTACTAAAAATACATTTAAAAATAACAGAGTACAAGCTTTGAAACACAGCTGCTGAGTTTGTAAAGCACTGTATCTGAAAGCACTTTTAGAGGTGCAGGCACTTTACAATGCCCATCAGTCCACAAAACCCTGGCCCCATCATTTCTGAAAAGTTACTCTTTTCCATTAGTTGCTACCCTGTACTGTAGTTCTCTGGGCTCCATGCCATTCTGTTCTGGAAGCCTCTTCTACCTTTGCTGAACAAGTCGATTCAGCTTACAACAGCCCTATGAATTAGGGGTTGAAATGGAAGACAACTCAGGAAGCTGCAACAGGGGAGCTAATGAAAACTTGTGAGTCTTATAAGCAGAAGCCCTTTCTACTGAGGCAAGGGTACCACTTATTTCCATTTATATGTGACACGACAAGGGTAAAATGAAGCAGTGCCTAGTTTGAGAAAGGGAAAGAGGGTAATTTGGATGTGTCCATGCCTTGTTATTTCTGGTGCATGGGCCTTTACATTTTTATCCACCTGAGATCTCTTGGAGAGAGAGGAAGTTGACATCCGAAGTGGAAGGAATTAAAAATAAATAAATCAGAATTGGTTGCTTTGGAGTCAGGGAGGGGATTTGTCCCTCTGTTTCAGATCTCGGTGGTCACATGAGCAAGTGTGACCAGAGCTAGGGTAGAGTTATTAATTACACAACTCTCACTGTTTTGTATGATGGATTATGTTGTTGCCTCCTTGTGATTTATGAGTAAACACCTCACACTACACGCATGCCACACTTTAAAATTATATATTAATTGATCTGTAACTATATCCTAGTTCCACACTTAGAATTACTGAAATAGATTTTCAAATCCAACTTTACATTAAGCATGTGCTAACAAGGTAACAAGGATGTTAAAAGGTGTTGGGAATAATTATTCAGCATTAAGTGCTTTTGAATACCCCCTATTAGATCAGCATACTGTACTGCTCATGCAGAGAGAGAGAGAGAGAGAGAGAGAGAGATGGAAAATGAATTGCTCTTCCTGTAATACAAAGAGGTGCCCTGGGCTCAATTAGCAAACAGGACTACAATTTGTAATCAATGATATGATTAATCAAATACATTTTAATCACAAATGAAAATCTGGTTGTCTGTTAATTAGTAGAGTTGAACACAGTTATAACCTTTGGGACTTTTGTAGTTTATGCTGGCAGGTTTGTCTGTCTGTCTATCTATCTAATCTGCCTGCCTGCCTGCTTAAGAACCAGTGTTGCACAAGTAAAAGATAGATCTCACTTAGACAGACCTTTCCCCACTGAAGTTTATTCCCGAAAACCTTGCTAGGGGATTGGGGGGGACTTAAAAGAATATTAATTATAGCTTTTCCAAGTTTTAAGGTGAATTGAGAACTTTCATGAAAGTGCATTTCATGTGATTCTCTCTTCCTCCTATCAGACTGCACTTGCCTATGTACTCTATGGTCATCCATGGAGATGACTAAGGTTGCTTTTCTAAATCCCAGCCAGAACAAAGATTCAAATGGATCTACTAATTATTCCTTCTGGAATGGAGGAGTCACCTCCAGCTGCAGGGCAGATTTTCAACGCTGGTAGAGTGACACCACTGTAAGAAAGCAATGCTGGTTATAATGTCCATCATTACTCTGCTTATTCCATCACAAAATGCTGAGTGTAGCACAGTCTATGAAGAAGGTCTTCTAACTTTATATTTGAGCACAAATAGATCACAAGTGATTCTGAATATGTGAGCTCATAGAAAATCACTGTGCATGTTCAACTGAACCAGCTTTCTGAGTTAGTGTCTCTTACGTGTCTTTAATTATTGGTGACTTGAGTCTCCTGGCAGAACATTTCTTTCACTCTGTTGATTTGCAAGAGATGCTTGATAGTAGGTGATCTCTCTTCAGCACTGGTGAAAATGTATTAATTCAGTTTCTGACATCTTGGAGCTTTTTGGTTAAACATTGATCACTATATCTTCAAATGCACACTTTAAATGCTGTGCTTTGTGCTTTGATACACTTTCAGAGTTACTGTAATGTACACATTGGATTTGAGACCTCCGTCTTGCCATGGAACTGATTTTAAAACTGACTTACACTTGTGATAGATAACCCTGCATCACATCCCAAGTCAGTTGGAAATTAGACTTAGGAAAGTGAACTACAATATTTAAAAGACAAACAAAGCAAAACAGATAGTAGTTTTGTTAGTTTTCAGCCTAATTTAGATCCCATTATGTGGTCCAGCAATTAGAAATCAGTTAAAATGTGAACAGAATAAATCTCTCTCATTCCTTGGTGTAAGTTTTTATTGACTACATCTTCAAAGTCTTTGTGACCCATACATCACAAGTTAAGGTCGCATCTTCTCACTGGGCTATCTCTCACAAGGGACATTTATTTATTTATTGTTGTATTTATATCCCGCCTATCTTCAAAATTTGAACTCTACGTTGCTGACATTGCATAACATTGCTAGTACTGTTCCTTTGCCTCACCTATGCAATGTGTTTTGAGTTTTTTTGCTCTTATTTTCCCACACAGTGTTGATATGATACCAGTGTAGCAGTTCACCCTCTCCCTATGGGTTACATTTCTGTATCACCCTCAGGGCCTCCCCCCCCCCAAATCTATTATTGATCATGTTTGTGCTTTAAGTAATTTTCTTTATTAGGCAGTTCATCACTGTGTTACCTTTTTCAGGGAGAAGAAAGATATTTACGCTTCTGACTATAAATCATTTACAGGGCTGCTGGACCGTTAATGTATTTTTTATGGCTCGGAAGACAGAAAATAGGAACAAGCCCCATGGCAGAGCCTTCCCGTCCTGTTTCAAATCCCTTGCTTCCTCCCCGGACCCCTGATTCTTGGGGCGAAGGAAGCCATCCTTCGGTGGAAGTAAGTGATAGTGCTCGCCCTCCCTTCAGAAGGTCTGCATTGCTGTGTCAGCGGGAGAAAGCACGCTGCCACTGCTGCCATCGCCTATGCTGCTGCAGCTGCAGCTGCTGCTGACTGCACTTGGCACCGATCCGCAACGCAGTCCCTCTTTGCTGACTTGGCTCTGCCGAATGAATGTGAACAGAGAAATTGGTGGCAATGAGTAAGCAGCAGCAGCACTTGCAGCCGTGCTTCTGCTTGCGGAGGCGGGAGAGGAACTTGAATCAGATTTCTGCCTTTTTGTATGCGATTCCACTGGAGGTTTTGCATGCTTTCTGGTCCATCTTACAGGGCTGGGCTTGAGCAGGTGGGAGGCAGCCATGCTTAGGAAAGGGAGATGCATCTAGTGTAGCCAGTAGAGCTAGGCAAGATGGGTTGCAGGATAACATTAGGAATTTATTTGTATTCTGACTTAGGTTTCCCTTCTGTGAAACAGAGGATCTGTTTTGATTATTGTTGCTGGCGGTGGCGGCGGAGCCGTATTTGGGCGCAGTCTTCCTCGCACACATTTCAGGGTAGCTTTCAAGTAGTTCTTTTCAAAGAGAAGAATTGTTACTCCCCCCCCACACACACACACTCCATTGTCATTCCCGGATTGCCTGTCAATCCTAGCTGCCATGCTTTGCCATGCTAGCTGAGGCTTTCTGGAGTGTGTTGCCTAGGCCTTCAGTAGGATACCTGTATCTGCAGGATGTGTGTGCATTTCATATCCAGAAGTCTACCATGGACACCTGAAACCACAGATACAATGAAACCCTATATACGAAATACAAGGGGGTTGGACAATGGCCAAGGGGAGGGGGCTTTTATGATGCATATAAGGCTGTGACAGACCTCAGATAAGTGAAAGCAGGGATATTGATTCCATGGATATAGGGGCATTGCTCTATTTCTATCAGAGCTGCCTTTGGTCACCATGCTGGATGAAATTGATAAGCAATTGGACTCAAAAATGTGCTCCTGTTGCTTCTGCTGGCCCTCTTGGGAGTTTTTGATATCATTCTGAAGGGACCTCTTGGACTTGGACTTACTGCTTAGCATTTGGGATCCCATGGGGTTCTGCCCTTCCTAACACCATATCCATGAAGCCTGTAGGAAAGGCTAATGAGAATAAGGTGATGATACACCTTTCTATTTTTCCTTTCCATTTATGTCCAAAGAAGCTGTTGCATTCCATTGTGTGTATCAGTAATTGACTTTAGGAGAATGAGTAAACTGAAGCTTAATAGAAGCAAAGCAAATGTGTTAATGGTCCATCTAAACCAACATGTCCAAATTTCGGCCCTCCTGATGTTTTGGACCACAATTCCCAGAATTATAAGATTAGATTGCCAATAGCAAAGGACTGTGTGAGTTGTGGTCCAAAACATATGGAAGGCTGAAGTTTGGACATGCCTGATCTAAACAGAAATAATAAAATAGAGATTCAGTATTTTTTTTACAATTAGATTTAATTCTCCATGGAAGCCCAGGTCTGCCATTTGCATGTTTTTGTGCATTTAGTCCTGACCCTGAATGTCCACATTGATGTGATTACTAGGAGTATATTGGCACAATTATAATTAAGGCACCAAGTAAACTCTTTCTTGGAGACATTTGATCCTTTCCAACTTTCCATGAACATTTGATCTGAAAAACCTTAATTATACCCCATTTAGATTATTGTATATAGGTCGTTACTGTCAAAGAGTAGTCAGAGATCTGAGCAGGTCCAAAACGTTACACCAAAGCTGTTGACCAGATCTGGTCGCTAAGAGGACACAATTACCTCTGCTATGATAACTTTACTGGGTAGTAGCCAATTTCTGAGCATAGTTAAAGGTGATACTTACAATTTGGAACCAGGTGATCAGAAGAACCACGTTATGAGGCCACTGGGGAAGGTCGTCAGGAGGTATGGGGTTTTGTGTCATCAATATGTTGATGACACCCAGCTCTATATCTCCTTTTTCCCATCTGCAGTGGATGCTGTTTTATCCCTTGATGCCTGTCTGGATGCCGTACTGGGATGGATGAGGGTGAACAGACTGAAGTTGAACCTGGGCAAGACAAAGGTCCTCTGGGTGGGGGCACCAGTGGTTGGTGGTTTGGGAAGCTCCCTCAGTTTTGGTGGAGTGACTCTATCTGTGCAGGATGAGGTGTATAGTCTGGGCATAATATTGGGCCGTACACTTTCCATGGAGGCCCAGGTGGCGTCAGTGGTGTGAGCCGACCATTTTCATCTTAGGCAGATCACTCAGCTACGTCGGTCCAAGCACTCGTAGTCTCAAGATTAGACTACTGCAGTGCACTCTATGTTGGGCTGCCTTGTAGGTTAATGCGGAGGCTCCAGCTAGTGCAGAATTCTGCAGCTAGACTAGTTATGGGGATAAAGAAATATCAACATATCACCTCCACACTGGCTGTGCTGCACTGGCTGCCAATTTGCTTCTGCATTGATTTCAAGGTTTTAATGATTACATACAAAGCCCTAAACGGTTTAGGACCTTTCTATCTGGTATAACTGCTCCTGCCGCAAAATACTGCCCATAATATCTGATCATCTCAGGCAGGGCATCTGAGGGTGCCATTGCTGAAGGAGGCCCGTAAATCTTTGACAAGAAATCAGGCGTTCTCAGTGGTATCTCCTCACCTCTGGAATCAACTTCCCCCTGAGATTTGTTTGGCATCTTCTCTGCCAGTCTTTAAGCAACATCTAAAGACGTGGCTATTTAAAAAAGCTTTCCCTTGGTATTAATATATCCTATGAAGGATTCACTGTTTATGTATTTTATTCTTTCTTTCTTTGTTTTTATGCCTTCTTGCTCCTGTTTGATGCTTAGATAGATATTGTTTTATTTCTTATTATGTTTTTATTATTGGATTGTTTATTTATAGTGTTTCTTGATTGATATTTGTGCCACTTTGTAAACCGCCCAGAGTAGCCTTGCAGCTAGATGGAGGTGTATATAAATTTAATAAATAAATAATAAATAAATAAATCTCATATGAGGTTGCCTGGACATTTTGGTCTCTTTCTTACCCTCTTTGGCAGGATCTTCCCATTGGCATCTGTCAGCCTCCAGCTCACCCTACCAAATGAGGTGAGCTGGCTCTCTCTCTGTTGTCCTTCCATTAGCAGTCAAATACTCCCCCTTCCCTAAAATCAGGTAGGTTTTAGGTAATGGAACAGAAGCTGAGGAACAAACTACTAATTCTATTCTAATTATAATGGACTTACTAGCATGAATTTCAAATAGTTTTGTATTCCAATTGGGTTTTATTGTTGTCATTTTTTCCTGTCATGGTTTAAAATTGTAATTCTATTGTGCTTTATTGAACCTGTTCTTGACCTTTTTTTTAAAAGGGCCTCCTTAAGTCTGGGAAGTAAGGTAAGCTATAAATCAGTTACATGAATAAATTAATTTCCACACTCTCAGATCATTCCAAAGTTTTTTGTGGTATAGTACTTGGAATGACCGCTGCCTAGATGCCCTAAGCATATCTGATCTCGCCTGATTTCGGAAGCTAAGCGGGGTCGGCCCTGGTTAGTACTTGGATGGGAGACCACCAGGGAATACCAGGTGCTGTAGGCACCTGGAGTAGGAACTGGCAAGCCATTCCAGTATTCCTGCCAAGAAAACTCCATGGACATGGGGTCACGAAGAGTTGGTCATGACTGTAACGACACAACACACACACATACTTGGAATGACCACTGGAACACCACCCCCGTCTGTTCTGGACCATATGCCTTTCGGTGGGTTTGGTGTAGTTAGTTCAGGATGGGTAACTGCAGTCTTCAAAAATTGAGCCCCAATGATCTTTCATCTTTGGCTGTGCTTTTTAGCATTGCTGGGTATGGCAGTCCACCAAAAATATCTATCCATAAATGTTGTAAACAAAGTCTGCTTCTCATTTTTAACTGCTTACCTTCTACTTATTTAGAGAAGATGATGGCTTCAAACTGAATGGGGCCTCACCTCTCACTGTAAGCCACAGAGTTAAGAAGTGCAGTTGCTAAGTGTTTAGGACCTGGTTCTTCATCATATCTGACAGCCTTGATTCATCAAAGCATGTAGAGTCACTGAGCCTTACCAGTGCAGTTGTTACAAAATCCCTGTGCTGCCTAATGAAAATGCAGGGACCTCAAGGTCTAACTATTCAGAAATGATCAGTCTTTAGGCTTCACCCATGTCAGATGCATTAGACTCAGAAGAAAAGTATTAAACCTCCCATAATGTACCTAATTGTGCAATGGTATACCAAGGAGAGGAGATTAATGCATGCCTCAGAGATTGATGGGAATTGATTAACTTTATGCAAGCTAATGTCATTGTAGATGCTATTTTAGTCCTATTGGTGCACTTTCTTTTATATTTATAGCCTCACTAATAGTGCAAAACAACTTTGATATCACCCTTTAAAATGTAACACTGGCTCAGGCTGGGTTGACGAAAGTGTGGCCAGGAAGAGAGGACAAGTAGTCAGCTGGAGACAGATGGCCAGAGTCTCTAAGTACAAAATCCAAATTTTGCAATTGGAATAAATTAGACAATAGAATAGAATAAAATAGAGTTTTATTGTCATTATGCATATGCAAAATATGCACAACGAAATTAGAGTGCTGTTCCACTACACACTCTAAGCATACAAACACATAAAACATATAAAACACCATACAAAATATTAAAAACTCTTAAAATTGCTTACAAAATTTAAAACACTACTTAAAACTGATTAAGATAGTGCTAAAACTGTCGCGTTTAGCTTGGATACCACTCTGTGATAAAAACTGTTCTTTAGTCTATTTGTCCTTGACCTAAGAGTCCTGTATCTCCTGCCAGACGGCAACAGTTCAAAAAAATGGTAGCCAGGATGCGAAGGGTCTCTCAAAATTCTAGATGTCTTCCTTGAGCATCTGGAGTTGTATAATTCTTCCAAAGGAGGAAGAGGACAGCCCACTATCCTCTCAGCAGTGTTTATGACCCTCTGGAGTGCCCTTCTGTCTGCCACTGTGCAACTGAAAAACCAGACACAGAGGCAGTAAGTGATAGTGCTTTCTATAAAGCCCCGGTAGAAGGTTACCAACAGTTTCTTAGACAGTTGTTCCCTCCTGAGAAGTCTCAGAATATATAATCTCTGTTGGGCCTTCTTAACCAGTGCTTCAGTGTTGGCACTCCAGGTCAAATCCTCCTGTAGAATAACTCCTAAGAACCTACTGTCCGTCACCCGCTATACACAAACTCCATCAATAATCAGGGGCTGAGTGTCTGATTTCCTTTTTCGATAGTCCACTATAAGTTCTTTGGTCTTGTTGATATTTATTATCAGATTGTTGGTTCTGCACCAACGTAGCAGCCAATGCACCTCCTCTCAGTAGGCTGACTCGTCTCCACCAGAGATGAGTCCCACTACTGTTGTGTCATCGGCAAACTTGATGATTTTATTTTCAGGATGAGTATGAGTGCAGTCAGAGGTGTAAATACTAAACAATAGTGGGCTCAACACACAGCCCTGTGGAGTACCCATGTTGAGAGTGAG
Source organism: Phrynocephalus forsythii (assembly GCA_029282475.1). Taxonomy (NCBI): domain Eukaryota; kingdom Metazoa; phylum Chordata; class Lepidosauria; order Squamata; family Agamidae; genus Phrynocephalus; species Phrynocephalus forsythii. The sequence goes on from JAPFRF010000010.1 coordinate 36,799,511, forward strand.
GGCTGACGACATGTATTTATTTATTTATTTATTTATTTATTTATTTATTTATTTATTTATTTATTTATTGTTATATTTATATCCCGCTTATCTTCTACGGGTAGAACTCTAAGCGGCTAACAAGGGCTATCAATAACAGCCAAACAATCAATACAACAAATATAGTAAATTCAAATCAACATGACATAATAAAAACAGACATAATAATAATAATAATATAAAACCCTCCTGCATCCCAGCCTGCAGGGGAAACGAGTCTTACCAAATTAACCATCAAAATAGTGACGGTTAATAGCGATGGCGGGGGGGGGAAAGAATACCGTTAAACTAAAAATCGCCAAAGGCCTCCCGGAATAAGTAGGTCTTCAATGCTTTCCGGAAGGCCTGCAGGGACTCTGCAGAGCGCACTTCGCTGGGGATTGAATTCCATAAGGATGGGGCTGCCACTGAGAAGGCCCGGTTCCGAGTAAACGTCTTCCGGGCCTCTCGTGGGGTGGCAACCCGCAGCGAGTGCGCTCGCACCTGCCCGAACAGGGACGGGCCGAGGTGGATCGCTGGACGATGCGCTCTGTCAGGTAGTCCGGTCCCAAGCCATGGAGGGTTTTATAAACTAAAACCAAGACCTTGAATCTAATCCGGGCTGCAACGGGCAACCAGTGCAAGCGGACCAGGACTGGGGTGATGCGGTCATATCGACGCGCACCCACCACCAGCCTGGCCGCCGCATTCTGTACCCGCTGCAGGCGCCGGAGAAGAGTCAAGGGCAGCCCCATGTAGAGGGCGTTGCAGTAGTCCAGCCTCGAGATCACCAGTGCCTGGACCACTGTTCTCAGAGAGTCAACATCCAGGTACGGGCGGATCTGGGCGACCTGACGAAGATGGTAATAAGCGGCCCTGGTCACCGACGCCACCTGGGCCTCCATGGTTAGCGCCGGGTCCAGGACCACGCCCAGATTCCGCACCCTCTCCACCGGCTGGAGGGAAACCCCCCCCCAGACAGGGAAGAGGGCCACCGTACCCAGATGGTGAACTCCCAAAGAACATAACCTCCGTCTTCTCGGGGTTGAGCTTAAGCCTGTTCGCCCCGGTCCAAGCCAGTACGGCCTCCAGGCACTCATCAAGGATCCTCACAGCTTCCACTGCAGAGGTGGAAAAGGAGAGATAGAGCTGCGTGTCATCAGCGTACTGATGACAGCAGACTCCAAATCTCCTAATGACCCCAGCCAGCGGCCTTACGTAGATGTTAAACAGCATAGGGGACAGCGGCGACCCTGTGGAACCCCACAAGGGAGAATCCAAGGAGCCGACAACTCCCCCATGCTGAACATACTGAGGACGGCCCTCCAGGAAGGACCGGAGCCATCTGCAAGCAGAGCCCCGATCCCAACCTCAGAGAGCCGATCCAACAGGATACCGTGGTCGGCGGTATCAAAGGCCGCCGACAAATCCAGGAGAACCAACAGGGTAGAGCAACCCCTGTCGGCCGCCCGGATTAGGTCATCTTGCAGCGCGACCAAAGCTGTTTCGGTCCCCGACAAGGCCTGAACCCGGACTGGCAAGGATCGAGGCACTGCCGGTCCTCCAGGTACGACTGCAACCGAACCGCCGCCACCCTCTCGATCACCTTACCCAGAAACGGGGCGTTAGCGATAGGGCGATAGTTCGCTAAATCGTCCGGACACAGGCCAGGTTTTTTGAGAATGGGCTTTACCACCGTCTCCTTCAGACGGGAGGGAAAAACCCCCTCGCTGAAGGAGGCGGTGGCGATGACCGAAGCCCACTCGGCCATAGTCCCGCTGGCAGCTTTTATAAGCCAGGCAGGGCAGGGATCGAAAGGAGTAGACGCCGGCCGGCAATGAGGCATAGCCCTGGAGGCCTCGACAGCAGAAACAGGCCCAAGCTCCTCCAACCGAGGCGACGAAGGCGGACCAGCAACCGGGGATGCCGGGGCAGTGCTACTGCAACCGGAGTCGAAGCCGGTCCGGATGACCTCAATTTTTGTTCGAAAGAAGGCTGCAAAGTTCTCGCTACTGAAATCAGTAGGAGGAGGCCTTGCCAGACTAGGATTGGTGAGGTCCCGAACCACCCGGAAAAGCTCCGCCTGGCGGCTCGAGGCCTCACCAATTCTCAGGGAGAAAAAAGATCTTTGGGCCTCCCTGATCGCGTTGGAATAGCGCCTAGTCTGGGAGATAACGGCAGCCTTGTTATTAGCCGTCCGGGTTCTTCTCCAGCTGCGCTCTAGTCTTCTCCTCAACTGCTTCATTGCTCGGAGCTCAGACGTGAACCACGGTGAGGACCGAGCTCGGCACCGGAGAAGACGCTTAGGGGCGATCCGGTCGATGGTATGGGCAGCTGTATCAAACCAATGGTTAGCCACAACCTCGGCCGGCGCGCCAGCCAGTTCTCCAGGAAATACCCCGAAGGCCTCCTGGAACCGTGAAGGGTCCATAAGTCTCCGGGGGCGGGCCAAAACAAGAGGCCGATGGTCCCCGCGAGGAGGGGCCGGAATCGCCAAGGGGAAAGAGAGCAGGTGATGGTCTGACCATGACACAGGCAGGGAGACAATGCCCCCTACCTCCAGACTCGAATTCCCCGACATGGAGGAAAACACCAGATCCAGGGTATGGCCAGACCTGTGAGTGGGGCATAAAACATGCTGAGACAGACCCATGGAAGCCATGGATTCCATGAATTCCAGAGCTGCACCAGAGAGTTCACCGCCGGCATGCACATTGAAGTCGCCCGCAACCAAAAGGCGCGGGGACCTCAATAGCGCAGCGGCGATAAACTCGGCGAGCTCTGGGAGGGATTGGGCTGGGTTGCGGGGCACGGTAACCCAGCACAATGCCAAATCTGTCCCGCTGTCCCACTAACAGGTGAAGGCACTCTAACCCCTGGCTAACCAATGTCGAGGCCCTGCAGACATAAAAGGAGTCCCGATAGACGATTGCGACCCCTCCACCCTTCTGACCCTCCAGTCTTCCCACACCCTGAACCAAGTACCCGGGTGGGCACAGAAGGGAGAGCGAAGCCCCCCCTCCTCACCCACCCAGGTCTCGGTAATAAGAGCCAGGTCAGTCCGCCCATCTAAGATGGAATCGTATATGATGGGGATTTTATTGTGGACTGACCTGGCATTCAGCAGAGTGCAGGAAAGGCTGGAGGCACTGGAGAAGTGACTCCCGGACTCGTGGCAGCGAGCCGAGGGGTCAGAACGCGGGACAGGCCGGAGATGCCTGACCCGGGCTCTTCTGATCGGACGAACCCCCCGGCTACAAGCGTACCGCCCACGGCCCGTCACAGTTGGTATGTGAGCCCCTGCAATCATGGCAATAAAAAAAAAACAGATATAAAATATAAAATGGATATAAAATACAAATCAAACAAATGACCCGTTGAACAGGGTCTAACAACCTCTAAAGTAGATAAATAAATACAAAGCTACAATACAATAAAGAAAAAATAAAGAAAGAAATATAACCATGAGTAAAAATAAAGTAAAATAAAATATGAAAATATTAAGAAAAATGCAAAATACAATTTACCCCGCCAGAAGCCAGGTGGAAGAAGCATAAATAAAAGGGGGGATGGAATCAAGGGATCAAATGGGATAAGAAGGGGATGCAGGTAGAAGCAGGCTTGGTTCAATGATAGTGCTATGGTAAAGCCAGGATGGAGGTGGGCAGACCAGCAAGCCCCGCAGCCAGAACACCATCCGGAAGTCTCTGGCGGCCGACCTGCCGTCCGAGCGTTAGATGAAGACAAAGCAACGCAGCAGAGAACCGGCCTCAACAGCCGCACCGGCGGCCGAAAAGCCGCCCGAGATAGAACCAGTGGCCCGGACACAACCAAGGATGGCCCCCGGCTCGCCGCCATGTTGAACTCCGGCGACCAGCACGCTGTACAAGGCACCACCCATGGCCAGCTGCTGCCTCTTCGGGCCAAGGAGCAGATGAAACAAACACCCGGTTGGAGCAGGGTAGACATAAGACACACCCTGAGCCTCTCCGGCGGCCGCCCTGCCGCCCGACAGAATCCCACCAACTAAGGCGCCGCCAAATGGCGTCAGCTCACGAACGCCGGCAGCCGACATACTGCCCGAGGATGGGGTCATCAACCAGAGCTGCCCCCTCGAACCACAAGACCACTCTGGCGTGCCGGCCAGCGATGAAACTCCGGCAAAGGGCGGCGTCAGCTCTCGGACGCTGGCAGCCGAAACGCTGCCCGAAACCAACAGCCGCCGCGCACGGCCGCCTCCTCCCACCCCGCGGCCCGAGAAAGTCCAACTCCCAAGTCCTCCAAACCGTCGGGGGGGCGAGCCAGGCCACCAGCACGTCCCCCCCCAGCGGCGCCCGCCGGGAGCGGGACGCCATCGAGAGCCAGGACGGCCACGGCACAGCCAGAAAGGAGGGACGGAGAAGCGTCCCAAAAAAGAATACAAAAAAGAAAAGGTGGGGAGAAGGGGAAAGAAAAACAAAAAGGAAGAGGAGAGTGAGGGAGAGGGGAGGGAACACTCAGCCTTACCGGGCATAGTTGGAAATAGTATTTTCTGCCGGACTGCTCGTCTAATCGGCGAGCCACGCTGAGCCCCTTTGAACCCCCTACAACCCCCCAAAACCCCCAATCCCTGAATCCCCTAGCTGATTCCTCCACCATGTCCTCTGGCGGGACAAAAACTTTTAAAAAAGGAAAATGCTCATGGCAGCGGTATCCCAAAAAATAAACAGAGCGCTGGGACGCCGGAGCAAACGGGAAACGCTGCCGCCCGCCATCTTGCTGTATTCACCTAATCTGACCCTCTGTGAGCGATTTGATAAGAAATCCATGATCCAGGCACAGATGGAATGACAAAAACCAAGGTCCTTAAGTTTAGATATCAGCTTGTGAGGTATAATTGTATTGAAAGCAGAGCTAAAGTCCACAAAGAGCATCCTTACATAGGTCCCCCGCAGCTCCAAATGGGTAAGAGCAGTGTGCAAGGTGATATCTATAGCATCTTCCGTGGATCTATTTGCTCTGTAAGCAAACTGATATTTATCAAATGTGCCTGGGAGGCAAGAGATGATATGCTGGTGGACTAATCGTTCCAGAGACTTCATTACAATGGAGGTAAGTGCTACAGGTCTATAATCATTTAAGCTGTTAATAGATGGCTTCTTTGGCAGTGGAACAATAATGGAGGCCTTCAGACAAGATGGAATAGTTGACTGGGCTAGAGATCGGTTAAAAATTTCAGTAAAAACTCCAGCCAACTGGTCTGCGCACTCTCTAATCACCCAACCAGAAATGCCATCAGGTCCTGCAGCTTTCCTTGGGTTCACAGTTCTCAAGATGTTTCTCACTTCCCACGTTTCAACAAGAAGGAAGGGGCTAAACTGTGCTGATGGCTGTGATGTAAATACCTCTGTTTGTAGACCAAATTTCATAATCTGCCTGAATCTGTACCATTTGCTCTCCTGTCTGTTTTCGGTAGAGACATTTGGATTTGATTTACAGATTTATTCATGGATTTAGAGGGGAACAGGGAATTTGTAGACTTCAGACATTATTAGGTTACAGCTGGATATCTGCTGTGCTGTGCTGTGTGTGTGAGGCCATCCCACCTCAAGTCAGACCATGGACCATCAGAGGTTGGCTCAGATGTAACAATCCTACATAGGACAGTAATTTTAGATACCTGCTGCTGTGTGATGCCATCCCCCTAGCATTTTTTTAAATAATCCCTATACATTTTGAAAATAAATAAATTCACAATCAGGATTTTCTTTTGGACATCTAACATTTTGAAGTTAATTCCTCTTTTCTATACCAAGTAGGAGTAAACCAAGTGCAGCTCTCTGGATGTCATTATACAGCAACCCCCTGTGTGCTTCATGAGTTGGATGTGCACACTAGAGTTGATAGGATTTGGGGTTCCAACAACATCTAGAGAGCACCTTTGTGTCTCCGTAGAGGGACAAGATTCTTATGAGCTAACAGCATGCTATAGAAAAAAAGCATGCCTCTGCTAAATGTTTATTTCCAACTTGGGGTAGGGACCATTTGGAGCAGAGAAGTCCTAAGGGAAATGCTTGCTGTCCAAAATTTCCTTACAAAAAGCAGTTATTTCTGGGTATTCCACCAAGGAGTTTCAGGTGTTCACAGCTACACTCTGTAGTTGGTAGTATGATAGCCATCTGTAGATCTCCTGGAAAAAGGAAAGGTTATTGAGATTAAGAATAGTACTGGTCTACCAAGCCAAACCATTCCAGCAACCAATCAACATAACACACAGTAAAACTCAGAAGACACATCAAGGCATAAGACCAATTCCTAAGGCCTCTTGTTAATGTGCATACCCCTTAATGCAAGGAATTGCCACTTTCTGTCTTTTCATTGAATTCCAGGTAGGGAGGAGTGGGAAATTATCAGCCCCTTTATGGTTCTCCAACTGCTCTCACATACATTTTCCCAGCTTTTTTATACTGGATTTAACAAAACATTCTGAAACACTGAATTGCCCCAAACACGGGGGTCTGTCAAGATTCTCAGTCCTCCAGGTGAGTTTATCTGGAAGTTGAGTCATGGCAACTGGACTTCTTGAGAGGTAGAAACATTTCACTGCTCATCCAAACAGCTTCATCAGTTTGAAGCTGTTTGATTATGCAGTGAAATGTTTCTCTCTCTCAAGAAAAAAAAGTCCAGTTGCCAGGACTCAACTTCCAGACTCTCCTGGGGGCATACTAGTTTCTTGGATGCTATGCTAAGATAAAATATTATTGTATCGTTGGACTCAATCTTTTGCCTTTGACTTGATTCACCGTTGGTATGTGACCCTCAAAAACTCGACTGAAGTTGACTGTGGTTTGGACCTCGAGGCGAAAGAGGTTCCTTTGTTTAGCACAGAGCAGTCAGGCTCACCCAAAACCTGTCTTGGGTGTTCAGCTATTTTGGGCACACTTATCTTATCACCTTAAGCTCCGAATTCCTCCTCTGCTGTGTCAGTGGCCGCCTGGCATACAGGGGAAGGTAGACACGCTTCCAGTTATCTCTGAAGGTTGCCAGTGCCAATTTTCCCTTCCTCCCCAACCCCTGCGAGAACAGAGAAATTCCTTTCTACTGTAGGAGGAGGGAGCTGCTTATCACTGCTTGCAAAATCAGCAGCTGAGCCCAGCGTGGGGCAGTGGGGCTTTGATAATCAGGCACTTACTCTGTTGTATTTCTGTCAGCCTCCAACATGAGCTGTCATCTCCCGAAGAAAGAGGTCAGGTGGAAGCAGTGCAGATTTGTGGGTAATGGAGGTGTCTGCCAATACTTTTGTTGGTAGAGGGATCACTGAGGCTTACAAACCGCTCAGGGTTGAGTGGCTCTGAGCATTAATTGTCACATACGTCTGCTTATTTAGAGTGCTACAGGTCATGTAAACATGTACAATGAGATGTAAGGATAGTAACTGACCTTGTTTGCTATTGTTTTTCTCTCCTGTTCTAAAGACACTTTTCTTTTTTGTAAGGCTTTTGCCTGCTTTAACAAATCAATAAATATAATAGAGATAGAAAGAAAGAGAGAAAGAGAAAAAGGGATCTTTAAGCTCCCTGGTTTAGTAGACTTTTTTTTTTTTACAATTTCTTGCAGAATCCTCTATTGCAACAAAATGCTAGAGTTTTCTTCCAAATTATGGAGGAAATAAATCCACCCTGTTCTGCATTCCAGTTCTGCTATGCACATTTTAATTTGGACTTGTGAGGTGCACAGAGTGGCATTTAAAGCTAGAAACCCAGATCTTCCTCTGAAAGGAAAGAGAACATTTCTTGAATATCAGTCCAGCAAACTCAGTGCCAACCGGATTGTTGCCAAAATAGAGCCACCGAGGAACAAAAGAGAGGTGTCAGCATTCTTTGGGGAAGGCTTGCAAAAGCACAGTTTAAAAACAAAAAACAAAAAGGGGGACACCCCCCTTCCGACTGAACAGATGCAGTTGTTGTGGAATGTGGAGTGACAATAGGAGAAATAAAATTGAGCACAAGTGTGTGTTGGGGGAGAGACACAGAAAATGTTCTGCTTAGAGGGAATGTTTGTGTGGAACCTGGGCAAAAGCCCTCCTTTTAGGACAGAGGATAGGATGCAGTGCTTTGTTTCAGGGTGCACTTGTCTTCACTTTTCTGGTACATACGGGTAGAGGCCCGATGTATAGGAAGGGTAAAATTAAATGCTTTGGGGCAAATGTGTATGCTTCTAGTTACCGGACTCCGTTGGCACTTTTCTGCCATTACAGGCATGGGCTCGACACCAGACCAAATGCTTAACAAAGGGGGAAAGTGCTGTTGCTGAAATTTAAAGCCACAGAGAGGTCTGAGTCTTTCTGGTCTCCCTTCCTCTGCTCTGTGAGATCAAAAAGAGCAGCTCTTAGAAAAAGTTACTGTTCCATTGACAGAGTCCCCTAGCCAGTCCATTTAGTGGTTCGTAGAGCTTCAGTCCAAAAAAGGTAACATGTCTAAGCTATGCCAAAGACTTGGCCATTACCAACTTAATGTTGTATGACTTTCTGTGAAATAGTCTGGCTTCCAGTTTCTCTGGGAACACAGTAATACCTCACATAACAAATGCCTCTGATGATGAATGATTCGGATAGCGAATTTCCGAACTTTCCGGGTATAGGGCTGACTCGGATAACGAGTGTTGCCTATGGGCTGCCTCAGATAATGAATTTTTCATAATTGCAAAAAATGCATACCCAGGATTTATTTATTTATTTATTTATTTATTTATTTATTTAAATACTTATATCCCGCTCCATCTTCCCAACGGGAACTCTGGGCGGCTAACAACACAAAAAGCTAAAAGCAAAAAGGCTAAAAAGCTGAAAATAACCAGGCCACCAAGCAAGGGTGGCGGAGGACAAGATGGCGGCAAACGATGAGGCAGAAACAAAACAAAACAAAAAAAACAAAAAAAAACCACTAACTAATAAGGTCACCATATGCTTCCTTGAAGAGGAAGGGCTTCAAAGCCCTCTTAAAGGCGGGCAGGGACTCCAGCAGGCGCAGCTCAGGAGGGCGATGGTTCCAGAGCGAGGGCCCCACCACAGAGAAGGCGCGGTTCCACGTACGCGTTTTCCCCGCCTCTCTGGGTGTGGCCACTCTCAAGGAGCGCGCCTGCGATGATCTCGTGGGTCTGGATCCGGATGCCCTCAGGGAGATGCGCTCCGCCAGGTATCCTGGTCCCAAGCCGTGGAGGGCCTTGAAAACCAAGACCAGGACCTTGAACCTGATCCGGAAGACAACGGGAAGCCAATGCAGGCGGACCAGGACTGGGGTGATGTGCTCGAATCTACGAGCACCCACCACCAGCCTGGCCGCCGCATTCTGCACCCGCTGTAACCTCCGGACCAGGGTCAAGGGCAACCCCACGTAGAGGGCATTGCAATAGTCGATCCTCGAGATCACCAGGGCCTGCACGACTGTCCTCAGGGAGGACTCGTCAAGGTACTGGCGGATCTGGGCGATCCTGCGGAGATGGAAAAAGCGGCCCTGGAGACGGCCATCACCTGGGCTTCCAGGGAGAGGGCCGAATCCAGGACCACGCCCAGATTCCTGGCCCTGTCTGTAGGCTGGAGGGAAGTACCCCCCAGTCTAGGGAGGGGGCCATAGTACCGAGGCGAAGGCGCCCCTAAGAACAGAACCTCCGTCTTCTCCGGATTAAGCTTGAGCCGGTTATCTCTGGTCCATTCCAGAACGGCCTCCAGGCACAGATCGAGGGAGCGAACCGCCTCCTCTGCAGACGTAGAAAAGGAGATATAGAGCTGCGTGTCATCAGCGTACTGATGACAGCGAACTCCATATCTCCTGATGACCTCCCCCAGCGGCCTCATATAAACATTGAACAGCACGGGGGAGATTGCCGACCCCTGGCGCACCCCACAAGGGAGAGCCCAAGGAGCCGACAAGACATCCCCCAGCTGTACCCTCTGGGTCCGGCCGCCAAGGAAGGAACGGAGCCAGGCCAAGGCCTGACCACCAATTCCCGCCTCAGCGAGCCGGGACAGAAGGTTACCGTGGTCGATGGTATCAAAGGCTGCTGAGAGATCAAGGAGGACGAGCAGGGAGGAACACCCCCTGTCGGCCTCCCTGAGGAGGTCATCCTGCAGAGCGACCAGGGCGGTCTCGGTTCCGCGAAGAGGCCTGAATCCAGACTGGAAGGGATCCAGGATATGGTTTAACTCCAGGTATGACTGGAGCCGGACAGCAGCCACCCCCTCAACAACCTTGCCCAGGAAGGGAACAATGGCGATCGGACGGAAGTTGGAGAGATCGTCCGTCGCCAAGCCAGGTTTCTTAAGATTGGGTTTTACCACGGTCTCCTTCAGACGGGAAGGGAAACAACCCTCCCGAAAGGAGGCCGTGGCGATGGAAGAAAACCACTCTGGCATGTTCCCCTCGGCAGATTTTATAAGCCAAGCTGGGCAAGGGTCAAAGGGAGTGGCGCCGGCCGGCAACGAGCCATAGCTCTGGAGGCCTCCGCTGAAGAGACCGCCCAAACTCATCCAGGAGGGGAGAACGGAGGGGTGAGGCACTGGAAGACCCAAAGGATGGACTAGAGCAACTGGGGGGCAAGTCGGAACGGATGGCCTCAATTTTTGATCTAAAATGGGCTGCAAAATGCTCACTAGTGAAATCACTAGGAGGAGGCCGCAGCTGACTGGGATTGGAGAGGTCCCGAACCACCCGGAATAACTCCGCCTGGCGGCTCGAGGCCTCCCCAATTCTCAGGGAGGCATAAGATCTTCTAGCGTCCCTGATCGCGCGAAGATAGCGGCCAGTCAGCTGTTTAAGGGCAGCCCTATTCACTTCCGTCCGGTTCGCCCTCCATATGACCTCCAGTCTCCTACGTTCTTGCTTCATCGACCACAGCTCCTCCGTGAACCACGGGGAGGAGCGGCCTCGACATCGTAGGAGACGCTTAGGGGCGATCCGGTCTACCGCCCCGGTGGCGCCAACATACCACCTTTCCACCAGGGCATCAACCGGATCGTCTGCCAGACCGCCAGAAAGCTCCCGAAGGCCTCCATGAACCTTGTAGGGTCCAGGAGCCTACGGGGGCGAGCCCAGGTGTAAGAGGGGCGCTCCCCGCGGGGTGGGGGGGCGATCGACAGGGAAAATTTTAGCAGGTAATGGTCCGACCATGACACGGAATCCGGCGACACGAATCCGGCGACATGGAGGAAAAGACCAGGTCTAGGGTGTGGCCAGCTCTATGGGTGGGGCATAAAACATGCTGAGATAAGTTCATGGAAGCCATGGATTCCATGAATTCCAGAGCCGCACCAGAGAGTTCCACCTCGGCATGCAAGTTGAGGTCCCCAACCACCAAAAGGCGGGGCGACCTCAACGAAGCAGCCGAGATGAACTCGGCGATCTCTGGTAGGGATTGTGCTGGGTTGCGGGGAGCACGGTACACCAGCACAATGCCAAACTTATCTCGCTGACCCACAGATAGATGGAGGCATTCCACCCCAGAACACACCATCGTCGCGGACCTGCTAACGTGAAGGGATTCCCTGAAAACGATGGCCACCCCACCCCCCTACCCTCCGATCTGCCTGCCCACTGAACCTGAAACCCGGGTGGGCACAGGAGAGAGAGAGAAGCCCCGCCCTCCGCGCCCACCCAGGTCTCGGTAATACACGCCAGGTCGGCGCGCTCATCCAGGATAGAATCGAGGATGAGCGGGGTCTTGTGTGCACCGACCTGGCGTTAATCAGCAGGCAGGTCAGATCGGAGGCGCTGGCGGGATGGCACCCAGGTAGATGGCGGTGGACGATGGGATCAGAACGGGGACAGGCCTTAGATGCCGGACCCTAGTTCTTCTTACCCGACCGAACCCACCGTCCAGAGCATACCTCCCACGGCCAGACACCACTGAGATGAGAGTCCCTGCCGACATGGTGGCCTAAGGGAGAAGGGGAGGAAAAAAGAAAGGAAAAAAAGGAACAAATGAAATACAATTGACAATACCCAAAGCACAAAAACCGTGCAAGCTACAACTGAGTAAAAAATACAATGCAAAAAACTATAATAACAATGACAATAACAATAACAATAAAGAAAAAAGAAAAAAAAAGAAAAAATAACAGATAATAAAGTAATTACCAACAAAGCAACTAAATGAACAATACATAACATAATGGGCAAAGCGCCAGGGGAAGATGTAAAACACCTGGGAGAGGGGGGGAAGAGAGGGGCCAGGTGATCGTGGCTCAGATGGTTAATTACAAGGTCACTGCAGCTAGAAGGGAAATCAGGCATGTAACGATGGCAAGACATGCCAAGTCAGACTGCAAGAAATTAAGGTGAAACCCAAGGTCCGAGTTCGAACTTCGGAGACCCCCGACAGAAAGTTCGCCCTCAACATACCCCAACTCCACCGTTGGTCAAACACTCCAAGTCCCAGTCCTTCAGCCCTCCACAGGAGGGAATGGCGCCAGCAGTCAACACAAACTGCCACCTGGGAACCCCCAGACGCCAAGAATAACAAAGGAGGATGACCACCAAGTGCCCCCCAAGGGAGATGAAAGGCAGCCACCGGCGGCCGGCATGCCGCCCGAGTCACATTGCATCCCACACACACACACTCGTTTGTGGAGCGGTGGTAGGAAAGAGCATTTTTTCATGGTGTTTTGGAGCCATTCTGGACCATTTTTGCTGAGGGATTTGGACCTTTCAAACTTGGAAAGGAAAGGAGGTAACGTTTATGAATTTTTGCACTGCTTTTCTTTGCAATTTGGTGGGAACAGGCTGGGGTAGTCTTGCTGATTTCATTTCTCCATTTTTGCAATCTTTACCATTGCTCTGCAGGCAAGAACCCACTAGGATTCTCTTGCTGCTTTTGTTTCTATATGTTTGCATTTTCCCCCATTGCACTTTGTGTGGGAACAGGCTGGGGTGGTCTTGCTGGTTTCATGTCTCCGTCTTTGCAATATTTTCCATTGTTCTGCAGGCAAAAAAAGGCTGGATTTCTCTTGCTGCTTATGTTTGTCTGTTTGCGTTTTCCCCCATTGCATTTTTGGCAGGAAAAGGCTGGGGTAGTCTTGTTGGTTTCTTTTTTTACCATGTTTGGAGTCTTTTCCATTGCTTTGCAGGCAAAAAAATGGGATGGGGTTCTCTTGCTGCTTGTGTTTGGGTATGTTTGTGTTTTCCCCCCATTGCACTTTGGGCGGAAACAGGCTGGGGTAGTCTTGTTGCTTTCATTTCTCCATGTTTGCAATCTTTTCCATTGCTTAGCAGGCAAAAATGGCCTGGATTTCGCTTGCTGCTTATGTTTGTCTGTTTGCATTTTTCCCCATTGCATTTTGACAGGAAAAGGCTATGGGATATTCTTGCTGGTTTCTTTTCTCCATGTTTGCATTGCATTGCATTGTTGGGGGTGTGTGTGTTCCAGCATGGCATGCCCTTAAAGTGTACTATATAAAGAGGTCTGGGGGAAAACCCAAATTTTTTGCCTTTTTTCAGACTTCCAGAATGTATTAATCAGTTTCCCATTCATTTCAGTGGGAAACCATGTTTTGGATAATGATTTTTTTAAAGATAATGAATTGTCTTGGAGAATGAATTAAATTCATTATCAGATGTACAGTGGTCCCCCTCCCTTTCGCGGTTCACATACTGTGGTCCTGCTACATCGCTGGACCGCAGTACCCCAAAAAGGCTTGAGGGAAAGGGGGGAAGGTTTTGGCTCCACGGACGAGAGCCCTTTCTAAAGATTGTGTGCCGCTCACCCATACTCCCCTCGGGGGTGCGGGTGAGCAGTGTGTGATGTGCGATGTTGAAAGGGCTTTCTGCCGCGGAGACAAGCGCTTGTCTCCACAGCTGGGAGCCCTTTCTAAAGATTGTGTGCTGCTCGCCGCACCTCCTTCAGGATGCTGGTGAGTGGCAAGTGATGTTTAAAGAGCTCTCGGCTGTGGAGCCAAGCGCTTGGCTCCATGGCCGAGAACCCTTTTTAAATATCGCACACCGCTTGCTCGCACCCCCAGGAGCAGCGCACAATGTTTAGAATTGTGCCCACCCACCTGACCTACATCTGCATACCACGGATTTTCAAAGATCGCGGGTCGGGTGGGTCCCTAACCCCCCAAATAGATGGGGGGGGTTACTGTACCACTGTATAGGCCCAGGTTCTTTCTGAGACATGCATACTCTCACATAAATTTATATACATTGTCTCTGAAGAAGTACATTGGGGATTTGGGTTGTATTTGGATTGATCTGTGTAACCACAGAGCTGTGGTCCTGTACCAGTGGATGTCATTCACCTTCCCATAGTAGGGATGTGAAAATCTCATCTGTTGCCTTTTTGCATGGGTCAGAATCACACCATCAGTTTCCAAGTTCTGTATCAGATAGCTTGCAAGACTTTTAGTTTCCTTTTCACATGGAAATTAGTGCACATTTTAGTACACATGTTTTATAACGGGAGTGGGAATGAACACATTTTTCTTTCTGCACACATGTTTAAACATTTCCCCTAACTGACTAAAGCCTATTTTGTGTACATTTGTCAAATATATACATTCTAGGGTATGTGAATTTCTTAGGTTTAATTCAGAAAAGAAAAGAATGGTTGCTTGCAGGTTTTTTGCCCCGATGAAAGGAAACAAAGAAAGGGGTGTGTGCTTTTCTTAATAGTCTGGTCACAAATTGGATAATCTTTGTTAGCGTTCAGTTTGGTTAGTGATGAATTTCTTTCCCATCCGTACTCACAGTGGTGTTGCAAGGAAGAAGTGAGGTAAGGGTTTATATCCCAAGCATCTCAATTAACTACAGAATACAAAGAGATAAAAAGAGAGAAGGCGATCTCATCTCTTAGAAGGCTCACAGGTGAGAGGTATCCTTACAGTGAATGGTCTTTACAATGTCATGGAAGCAAGAATCTAAACCAAAAAGAGTATTTCCCCTCTTGACTTCAGTGCTCATTCACATCAGGAGCAGACTCTGTAGCAGACTCCATTGACATGTTATTTCCCTCTGTTTCTCAACAATGAGTATGTGAACCTCATTCAGTTATCTTTTTGTCTGTGCAAGGAAATTCCAATCACTCAGGATAGAATTGCTAGGTTTTCTCCTATTTTTGGATGATTTGAAGTTTCTGAAAATATTATCAAGTCCATGAATCGGGTACCTAAACATTCTCTTGTTAATGAGAACTAAATTCAGACTCTGGTGAAAGGTTGCATTCATAAGTAAATCTCATAGGGTTTCCATTTATTCATGGGTGGGGGGGTGGGGGGTGGATGGGTGGATAGCTTACTTGCTTTGGTCCTTTTTGAGGACTTTGTACAGTATGATTTCCTTAGTTATCAAATTGCTTCTGGAGATTATCGTTGATTTATTGTGCTTTGCTTTCCATTATTCTGCCTCATCTATTGTCATTTGTTACTTAGCTCCCCATTATTTACCAGTATACATATTGGGGGGGGGGTTGTTGCCACTCCCTGATTTAGCATCACCTCTTCTCACCATGTCCCTCCCACAGCCCATTGCCTCCCATCATGTAGAAACCTAGGAAAGAACAGAAGAGGGAGAGGTGATATATTACTGAACATTTCCATTCTCCTCACTCTGCACCTAAAAGGTAGATCGTGATTTTGCGGGGAGGGATGATATATTTCCAATGCTCCATACATGGCTTCTCTCCCTTTCCTGGTTGACTGACTGCCATCTGTTGAGATAAAATGTTTAATTGGTGCAGTGTTTGTTGACCAATCCGTCTTATCGGTTTTCTTCTTTGTCTATTCAGCTATCATTTACTCACTTGCCTATCTACATATCCTCTATCTTCTTTCTTACTGCACTGTCCATTCCTTTCCATCTTTGTGCCTGTCTATCCCAGCCAATACTTCATTCTAGAAGCTCTGTTAATCTTGTTGAAATCCAAATAATTATTTACCTTTGCATCTGAGGTTTTGAGTGAACAGAAATTTGTCATTGCAGTGTAGATTTTTTCAACTCTGATATTGGTTCACTAGTAAACGGGTGCTGCTTTCATTAGGAGCAAGCCCTTTTGGAAGCATTAATGTAGGAGCTGGCACTTTAATGGTGAAAATTCTATCACAGGTCTTCCCTGAGCTCCCCCCCCCATCTTTGCATGTTTGAGAGGAATATTTATTGCTCTTGGCGTGAGTAACATGAGGCTGAAACACCATATTTATTCTCCTCTCTGTGAAGTGGATGGCTTTCCTTTACCAGGTGGCTTCCTTCATTTGTAGGCTACAGGGGATTCATGGCAGGAACACTTGGCTTCTGGCACTTGGACGGTCTAGCACAGTGTTGGTGAACCTATGGCACAGGTGCCAAAGGTGGCACTGGGAGCCCTTTCTGTGGGCACCCGATATTGCCCCTTCACAGCCACCTGCATTCAGGTTAAATGGCTGTATTGGCACTTTGTGGAAAATTAGTGGGTTTTTAATCCCAGTTTGGGCACTCGGTCTCTAAAAGCTTCACCATCACTGGTCTAGCACTTGCACCTTACTGTGTCAATGTCATGAATGCTTGAAATGAAACACCTTTTGTGTTGTCTTCTTATTTTTATTTATTTATTTTAATACTTATATACCGCCCGTCTTCCGGGGGAACTCCGGGCAGTTTACAACAAGATAAGCAACATGCAGCAAGTTGTATGTTCAATATATGTGTCTTTTGGATATACATCACACACCTTTCTTTAAGAAAGTCACTCTCAGCCCCATACACCAGCAAGTAGAGTGGGCAAAAAGCATACATTGTATTTTAGGTCTCAAAATACTGGCTTCCCTGTCACTGTCAGAGCTTACTAGGCAGGGAGGGAATAGGAAAGAAAAGGTAAGGAGGACGTGACGGAAAGAAGGGGTTTCTTTGCCTCTGGCTCTGCCTGTTGTAATGTACATTCTGTCCCCTACATATTACTGCCATGCACAAACTATCAGGGAGAGAAAACAAGTGTCCCCAATTGTAATCTAGAGCAGGGCTGTTCAACTTTGAACAGGCCAAGGTCTACTTTTTCTGGCCCAAAGTTCCTGAGGGCTGCTACACTAAAACCTCTACTTACCAATTTTATCAGTTCCAAGCATATGATCATAAGTTAAAAAAAATCGAGGCAGTGGTGGTCCTTGGGATGGGGGAGGGAGGGGTGGAAAACTTATCCCCACACTTTTTTTTATTGATGGCCGGCGGGCTACTTTTGAACCCTTTGCAGGCTACCAGTAGCCCGTGGTCTACCTGTTGGGCAGGCCTGATCTAGAACATCTCTAAATCCATTTGAAGACTCTTTTCCTTTCTGCAGATGCCTCATGCTTTGGACTGGCTTTAGCCGTAGAAAACTGTTCCCTTTTCTGGATACGTTTCTGGACACTGTGAAGAGCCATGTGTTCGAAACATTGGGAACAAGAAGCGATGCTCTTACTAACTGCTCCAACTTTATGAAACCCCTTTTCCTGGATGGCTGCCCAGGCCCTGAGGCTGGCGTCATTTCAGGCGCAGCTCTGACCCGTTCCTTTTGGACATGCACTCAAGCAGCCAGAGGATGTTAGTAATTATTATTATTTTTTTAGAGGGGAGGCCTTTTATTTTTATTTCCCATTACTTTTATCTAAGACTTTTTTAAAAACTCATCCTGAGCGTGTGTGGTAGCTGAAATAAATGGGCGCGCAGGAACTATCCATCTCCCGTTGCCAAGATCATTGTGCCTGATGAGTGTGCCATAATTCTGAAAAGCAGAGAGAACATTGAAGAATGGGTCAGTATCAACACTCCTTTGTCATGGGGTGCAGAGGGGAGCGGGCACACCCCTGATGAAAGAAAGTTCTGGCAGGAGATACGTGCTGTGTTTAAAGAATTGTTGCCTAGCCAAAGCAATGGCCTGGCAAACATTTATCCTACACAAAGAAGAAACAGAATTGTAACATATTTATCATTAACTTCGCTTCTTGGTGCTTCAAGGCCAGAATGTAAAACATCGAAGAGAACCTCAGAGAGCAAAAAAGAAGAATTTTGCAGTCTGGCCCGGCTGTTAGCGGCTAGCCTTCTTTACTGATTACTAAACTGCTCCCTTGGTGGTAATGTAATTGAGTAGAGGGTTTGTGTGTGTGAGAGAGAAAGAGAGAGAGAGAAAGTGTGTGTGTGCACGTGTGCGCACACACGCACGCATGCAACAAACTGGTATGTTTCTCAGATAGGACTTCAGTAGTAGAGGGACCCTGGATAATCCAGGACTTTGTTGCTGCTTTTGTTGGAGAGGTGTCTGTTTTGTATTGATTTTATATTGCATGAGTGCACAGCTGAGAATTTTTACTACGCAAATCCCATTGCACTGAATGAGATTCTCTCTGTCTTATATGGGAGAACAGACTCACAAACTTTGAGCTAGTCCTAGACTTGGGCCTGTGTGGTTTAATCAATGATGGGCAGCTTCAAACAGGATGTTTTCACTTTGTGTGTACGTGCAATCATATCACCACAAATGCCACATAAGGAGATAGTGGAAATAGTAGTTATCCACATGACATCACTTTCCATAGAAGAAAAAGGGTGATTAATTTTATCCCATCAAACATCTGGATCACCCAAAAAAGAATGAAGAGTTGTGTAAAATTTGCATTTCAAATACTACGTGTGTGTATGATGATTTAAGATAAAATGTAACATCTCACCCAAGTGGGAAAGACCATGCCTAAATGATCCTACTCAGACTGCTCTATTGAATGTAGCTATAGACAGACAATTTAAAGACCCTCACATTTTCTTTCTTATGCTTCTTGATGTTTATGGGAGGCTTGGAAAGAATAAACCCCACAATCGTGCTGCCTTGGCAGTTGCTCCCTGCTATCAATGGACTAATATCCCATCCAAGATTCGCCTGGCCTCCTCACTGCATGCTTTTAGGTCGTCACTAAAAGCATGGCTCTATCAGAAGGCATTTCCAAAGCTAAGAACATAACATAGTTGATGTCCAGCTGAACCCAAAAGTTTCACCATCCTATCTTTATCATTATTTTAATGTGTAATGAGGCTTTATGTAATTTAATTGTCAATGGAATTATTGATTATATTTATTAGTTTTAATTGAATTTATTGTACATTTGTGTTTTCATTGTTTTGGTTGTTGTAAACCGCCCAGAGTGGTGGTCAAACAAACAAAATAGGCTTAGTTCCAACTGCTAGTCAATATTAAAGCAAACGGTTGAGCCAGTAGCTGAAAAGTGTTATTCAGCATAGTAGGACAGTGATGGCGAACCTATGGCACAGGTGCCAAAGGTGGCACTCGGAGCCCTTTCTGTGGGCACCTGACATCGCCCCTTCATAGCCACCTGTATTCAGGTTAAATTACTGTATTGGCACTTTGCCAAAAAAATAGTGGGTTTCGAATTGCAGTTTGGGCACTTGGTCTATAAAAGGTTCGCCATCACTGTAGTAGGACATACCTCCAGAGTTGACCCACTGAATCAGTGTGGATTTGGTGAGACAACTTTTCTTTAAGTTCCAATGACTTAATCACACACAACAAGCACAAAAACAAGCATTATCTGATTGTCCAAAGAACCCATCCCATGTTGCAGTTTTCTAAACAAAACCAGCTGGTATTTCACACAATCCAAATAAGAGTAAGCTCTACAATAATGAAGTAAATTGGGTCCTGGATTGGGGCTTTTCAATTAAAGCCATGAGATAGTCATATGGTTTTTAATGTCAGCATGTGCATCCTCTTATCTTTGTGTGTGTGTTTTTTTTTTTTAATTTCTTGCATCTAGTACAGTGACAGGACAGAATACCACATAGAACAAACCCTTAGGTTTCCTTGTAGCCTACACATGCACAGGGAGACAGACACCTCTCCTTGCCTCTCCTTTCCTCCAGCAGCTCCTTCTCTCTCTCTCTCTCTCTCTCTCTCTCTCTCTCTCTCTCTCTCTCTCTCTCTCTCTCTCTCTCTCCCTCCCCCGTGTGTGTGTGTGTGTGTGTGTGTGTGTGTGTGTGTGTGTGTGTGTGTGTGTGTGTGTGTGTGTACATACGTGCATGTGTGCCCCTCCAGGGAGGAGAGTAAAAAAACTCAGTGCTGCTCCAAAGAAAACAACAATCCCATCATTCCATCACAAATTAATCCATGCTTCTTCATATGTCAAGCATTCGCTCCTTTTAAAAATACTGATTTAAAATATGGTAACCAGTTTTAAATCTGGGCATTTTGCTGGGAAGGTAACTGCACCCTAAGTTGTGCTCTATGTGTCAATCCATCAGGTTGATAGTGCTAAGAAAATATTTTCCTTTCTCACAGGAAAGGGGCGAAAAAATGTAGCTGTTGTACCTGTGAGCATAAGAAACAAAGGATTGACTCCTTGGTTCTAGAAGCAACAGGTGGTGGTGGTGGTGATGAATCCCCTTCTTTGGAATACTTGTTGAAAACAATTGGATGTGGGGTTCTTGTTTTCAAATGTCTTCATTTTACATGCCTTTGCCTATGGCACCGTATGTGTTTGTCCCAACATAAACAGATGCAAACTCAGCACATACTCCTCTCCCCCCCCTTTACTCCCTTGTCACCTTTGGTACGCTTACCTGTCAGAAGCAGTTGTGTGTGCTTTTGCCATCTGTAGCCCTGCAGGTGCTATTTAGCTTAGCAATACGAATCTATGTCTTTTATCTTCCTCTTGCATCCTATGCATCAAGAGCCAGAGAAACACCACTAGCTGCTCTTGATTACTTGTGGCAGAAAGGTGTATCAGAAAGTGGGCCAAGGAGGCTCCTTCATTTGTAGGCATGGAGGGAGAAGAAGAGAGAAAAGAAGAGAGAACAACAGGAACTTGTGAGGACATTCCAAAGCTTGTAATCCTATTTGTTTTAATAAAAACATGAGAACATAAGAAGAGCCATGCTGGATCAGGCCAATGGCCCATCTAATCCAGCTTCCTGTATCTCACAGATTATCTGTCTCTGATACCACTCCCCTGCATCTGATCCTTGAAGTACCCCGGTTTTAAGCCTGGAGATTACACATCTCCGTCATGGTTTGTAACCTGTGATGGACTTTTCCTCCAGGAATCTGTCCAGTCCCCTTTTGAAGGCATCCAGGCCAGATGCCATCACCACACCCTGTGGCAGGGAGTTACACAGACTAACAATATGCTGGTTGAAAAAAATATTTTCTTTTGTCTGCTCTTACTCTCCCAGCCCTGAATTTGAGTGGATGTCCCCTAGTTCTGGTATTTTGTGAGAGGGAGAAGAGCATCCCTCTATCCACTTCACTCATGCCCTGCATTATTTTGTACATCTCAACCATATCCCCCCTCAGGTGCCCTTTTCCAGACTAAAGAGCCCCAAATGTTTTAGCCTTTCCTCATAAGGTAGGTCCCCCAGCCCAGTAATCATTTTAGTCGCTCTCTTCTGCACCTTTTCCAGCTCCACTATGTCTTTTTTGAGATGCAGTGACCACAATTGTACAAAATATTCCAGGTGTGGCCTTACTATCATTTTATATAATGGCATTATAATGTTGGCTGTTTTATATTCAATCCCCTTTTTGATAATCCCTAGTATGGAATTGGCCTTCTTCACTGCTGCCACACATTTGGTAGACACCTTCATTGAGCTGTCCACTAACACACAAGATCTCTTTCCTGATCCGTTATGGATAGCTCATTTTAGGGATGCACAGCTCAGCTCCTTCAAAGTGAAAACAAGAAAAACTGTTTTCAGCTTACATATGAGAGGGTGAAATATTTTCTACCTATATTGACAAGGGTTTTCATGCTTATGAGGATAGTTTTGTACTCTGATCAGGTTACATAATTATTGTTACAAAAATTGCACATTTCTAATAGCTACTGCTTTGTTATACTGACTTTTAAAAGATTAGAAGATTTGGATAGGTTGTTTCCATCTTTTTTTAACCTAACCACCCCTATAATTAAATACTTCCTCTCTGTGTGAGTGTATGCATGCACATATGTGTTTTTTGCTTCAGAGAACAAGGGGATTTGTTTTGTGTAGAGACATTTCCTACAAATTTAGAAAAAGTTGATTTAAAAAAAAAACCAGTGTTGTGTTAACACTGTGGAGATGAAACATGTTGCAGGAGTCACCAATTTTGAGAGTCTCCCTAGTTTGTACACCCAGTCACTACGTATGCCACTGTCATACGCAAAATTGTCTTTTGAGTCAATGGAGTATGTCACCTTGTTAACTCTTTCTTTACAGGTCTAGTGAGTCCCCTTGAGGTGTTCATGAACGCTAGGAGTGTTGAAGTTGCCCGGGGGCAGACGGCAATCCTGCCCTGTACCTTCACCACCAGTGCTTCATTCACTAACCTTAATGTCATCTGGATGGTCACTCCACTTTCCAACGCCAACCAACCTGAGCAGGTATCTGCACCTTGGTGGGACAGAAGAAACCCAAATCAGCTTCTTTTTGGCCCTTTCCCTTCTTTCTTGATACTGGGGTTCTTCAATTCATTTATCGTAGAATCATAGGGTAAAGGAATTTGAAGACACTCTATGGTGATGGCATCCAATCCCTCCTACTAAGTGCAGGAATTCTCCTTTGTTTCTTCTTATGTCAAGCTGAAATGGTCTCGTCAAGTATCAGATAGTACTAGGGAGGATTTGATTTAAATTTAATTTAAAAAAATGATTTTGATGATTTATTTTTTTAAAAAAATCAGTGCTTTTGTATTTAAACAATTATTTAATTCAGTTTGCTTTTTTCTCTTTTATTAAAAATGCTTTGATTTTTATCCACCCTGGATAGGGCAAAGAGGCAAATTTGGTTTGTTTTTTTCTTATTGCAGCATTCTTTTGACATGAATGCACTCTGCTACTCTTTTAGCACCATTTCTCCCTATTTCTTTCACCCTATACTGGATGACAAATGAGCATGCAATAAAAAATGTAAGTTTAAATTGATAGATGTTGTGAGTTTTTCGGGCTGTTTGGGCCTCCAGAACACGGCCAAACAGCCCAAAGAACTCACGACAGCTATCAGATCCCAGCCGTGGAAGCCTTTGAAGATATATTCAGTTTAAATTGGTTAAAACAATTTTTGTTTGGTTGGTTTAGAGGCTTTTTTTTTTTGCTACAACTGTAGTGAAAATTGCAGACTTTCGTTTTCTGGTATCATGTCAAAACATAAAATAATGGTTAAAATCTTGTTTCTTAGCATAGTAAGTCACAGAGTAGGCCTATTTAAATCAATGAAACTTCTATTCCATTGATTCACCAGCTACTGTGAACACTGCATAGAAAGAAGTCAGGATGTTGTTGTGAACTTGTATAACATTGCATTGATGTTATGGGAAGTTCAATCCATCCGTGTACTTGCTGTAACACTCAAAGTTATTCAAGTATTGTACATGTACTTTCTTTCCCACTTTTATGTGCTTTTTATTTAAAAACAAAATCCACATGAAAATGGAAGTGCACTTTGTATGCATTAAAAAGTTTGTACTTTGTGCTCAATTTCTCCATATTTTTGCCTTGTTTTACTCAGTGTACACCCAGAGTACAAACTGTGAATATACCGGTACTTTGCCCTGCTTGTAATTTTGCTCAGAGAACTGCATTGAAGTGTGTATATTAAAGGGCAACTGAGTTCAGATGTAGGAAGTACAGGTTGTTATGTTCATAGTAATGTTACTACGTGAAACCTACTTCTTTGTGATTTTTGAGAAACGCCAACATTTCTCCCCAGTTCCTAGTCAAGGTAGTTCCCTTTTCCCTTTGCTGCCTCAGTGCACATGGATGCAGATTGTTACTGCTAAGGGAGCAGGCAGAGGGAGGGAGGATGTAAAGGAACAGAAAGCTGCAGCAAACTGCCAATGAGAACATTATCTGTACAAACCATGATGGTAAAAAAGAGGAATAGCAGAAGGTTCTTTGTTCATTAGATCCACTTTGGGGGAATAAGGTCATGTATTTTAGGACTCTAAAAATCCAGAGGAAAATTCATTTGTAGCCAACAGAGGGAGAATTTTGGAAGCATTCCTTTGTAGATGCTCCTTTTGTGCTCTGTTATTGGGTGTAAAGAACGAAAGACAAAATAAACTAGGCTTGACTCATCCCTTTAGGGGGCACATCATTGTATTTTCCCCCATACCATTTACATCTACTGTGTGCATATTCCTCCATGATAGCAAAAGCAGAAATGAAGTGCATAGTAAGGATCCAGGCGCTCCATATGGTTTGTCCTAAAAACAACTTGCACTAAAACCGCAGGATGTTTAAGGTTGTGCATAATGAATGAGGGAGACCTTATTGTAACCTTTACTCTGCTTGTGCTTGAGACAGTCTTGTGTCTTTGTTTTCCAGGTTATTATTTACCAAGGGGGTCAAATTTTTGATGGTGCGCCCCAGTTTTATGGGCGAGTGGGGTTTGCAATGACAATGCCAACCACCAGTGCCTCCATCTTCATTAACAACACCCAGCTCTCAGACACTGGGACCTACCAGTGTTTGGTCAACAACCTACCAGACCGAGGCGGACGGAATATTGGAGTGATTGGGCTCAATGTCTTGGGTATGTGCTTTGATAAAGCAGCATATGGCTGATGAATGGTTGAATAATGGTAGATTCGTGGTTTTAAACATAAATGAGTGGATCTTCCCCAAGAGGCAAAGGGAGTAGTTGGGATCTTATTTCATTAGTTTTAAGTCTCACTTTTTCATCCAATTCCCAAAGGATATTTATAGCACAGAACACATAATATAGCAACAAAATAACCTTTAAAAACAACAAAATTAATGGTTTGACAGAAGAAGAATATGTTCTATAGCACCGAGGTAACTATTGACAATATCCTTTCCTGGTTGATAATGTGTTTGCTCTGGAAATTGGGGTACTATGTGCAGCAGAAACTGTTAATGGTTACCTGGTTCATGGGTAAAGGTACTGCTGCAATTTCTGGGTATGAAACAAGAGAACACACTACGAATCCCTACTAACTCTTCTTATTTGCCACAGTTTCTGTTTGTTCATCCACATCGTGTAGGGCATAACTGCACACGATAAGACACAAGCCAGATGAATTGCCATGTATGGTTGGGTTTTGTTCCATTCTTATTGTTAATAAGCTGCAGCATACTATATTTTTATCAGGAGTGCAATGTGTTTGTTTCTTGCGAACACAACCCTGATGAAAATCATTCCCAACTACCACGGTGGCCATTAGTCACCAAAACCTAATATGTATGTGTTTGGGGGTACACACTAAGGAAGAAATAATACACAGCAAAAGATTGATGGTGATGATTTAAAAAAAAATCAAGTGACAGATTCAACATTGTGTCTAGCTATCCTCCCTAGCTATAATAATACATGTACAGCATGAAAGAGCAGTTTGTACTTATTGATAATGATGTCAACATTTTTACTGTACTTACTCACTATATAGATATTCTAGTCCAGTTCCCCAGTGGCAGAGGAGCAAGGGACAGAAATAGGAACATTTTCTCCCTTTCCTCCTGATAATAAGGATGCTTTCTTTCTGTGCCACTGTTACCTTTCGATAAAGGAGACTTAACAAGACATAAAGCAGGCTGCGGTTAAAAGTCACTTTGCTTCCCAAATGTCCTTGTTCATCTCTTCCTCTGATGCTTTACCCCAGAGCCTGCCTGGAGCTGTTAGCCCAGGGCAGTAGAGACACAGGTAGGGTGCAATATAAATTAGGGCTGAGTTCCAGAGTGGCTAGAGGGACACACAGATCCAAGAAAGACAAAGGGCAGGATCCATAGATAATCTGGAAGAAAGAAAATTAGACCTGGGCAGAGTTTTCACATTATAGGCAAACTGCTCAAAGCCTTCAGCTTGAAAGAGTCTGGTGGGTTGGGCCCTTGGCTACGTCTTGGGCTGGATGGAGCTAGCTAACTTGTACTGAAGTCTGGATGCACCCATGAAACCTAGAACCCAGTTCCCCAGGTTTGTTGTTAGAACAGAGTAACAGCATTCGTGCCAGGGCTGAGACCTTTTTTAAGATGGACACTCAAGACCTTATAGCTAGGGTTGAACCCTGTCTTTGAAGACCCCCTCCCTGCAAAATAGACTGAATCCTGTGTATTTATCCCCTCTTGTCCTGATGTCAGGATAAAGCTAAACACTTCCAGTGGCTTTCCAGGTGGGTCAGCAAAGAAAAAAAATTCTTAATTTATATTAAGGATGTTGATGCATTTTGTCATCACTAGGGAAAATATCCCTTTGTATTGCCTGGGCATAGTTTTGTTATGGGCTGGAAGAATTACCTAGGCAACATGCCCATTTATGGATTCCTTGCTAAGCATTCTGCTGAGCTATGCTCCCATTTGAGAGGGAGTTCCTTTAGTGCTGCAAAACACTTATTTAGAGGCAACTGTCCTTCACACCTCAAAAAAGTGCATATTTGGCTGAAATAAATGGGAGCACTGTGGCTGCATTCCCAAATTTGAGCACACTCTCATTTCAGGGTATAACCCATTGTTTTGCCCACTCATTTTAATACAGAGAGAGAGAGAGAGAGAGAGAGAGAGAGAGAGGAGAGAGAGAGAGAGAGAGAGAGAGAGGTCTGGGATCATGAAAACATTCACATTAAAGCTTCAGGGGCTGCATTTCGTCACCCCTCAGATCCATTTCATACAGTTTTGTTAATATGGCTGTATTATTTTGTGCTTCAAACTGACATCATTTTGAAAAGCAACTGAGAAATTGATGAATAAAAAAAGAAACAAGCTTTTCTCAGCTGTGTTTTCTGCTGGGCTCTCTTTCCATCCATTCATCGCTATACTTCCACTGCCAATTGCTTTCCCAAAGTTAGTTGCCTATTTTGCTCTCATTCTTTCAACAAGGCTGCCTATTTTGTTTTCTTTCCCTCCTCTTCACTACCGCTTGCAAATTCTCTCCACACAGTATCCTAGTTCACAGTTTCATTGTCCCAAGATTTCTGTCCTTTCACGTCCCTCAAAACAAACAAACAAACAAACAAACCTAGAAGGTTTACAAATGCCCTTTCTTGTGGTATTTACATCCTCAGTTGTTGTAAATGTTTGTGAAGATTCTAAGGCATTGCAAGAGCTTGTTCCATGACTTGAGCAATTTACATGCATCACACCCCTTAATATAGGGCTTGGTGAAAATATCCTGACATTAGAGCCATTCATAGGAGTTCCAGTTTTCCCTTCATGAAAAAGTTGCATTTTTTTCCCTGAGGATAGACAGGATGGGGAACAGGAATGTAATTTATCCTCATCTTCAGCAGAGGCTGGGTGCAGTTACCTTGCTATCTCCTCCGACAGCATCATCCAGGACAAACTTCCAGAATTTTGGAACTTTATTGTTCTACTAACATCAATATAGATTGATATGGTCCTGCTTGTAAAGTATACAGAAGTGGGAGGCTGCCATACCAAGAAAGTGAAAGAATGTTTGTGTGGTCCATTTTTTTTTTACTATTTCTCTTAACTTTTAAAAAATATTTGTTACTTCTAATGATACAGTCTCGATTCCCCACCAATACTGGTACTTTATTTCTGCGTAGAGAATAACATTAAACCTCCCATCCTCCTCCAGATGACAGAATCAGGCTTGAAGCAAAGAGTTTTAATGATATTTTATTGTGCTGGCTGGCGGGGAGCTGCAGATGTGCTTCCCTGTAGAGGACACTAATTGAAAATGGCCACCATTAAGGCCATTAAGGATGAGGACTTGCTTGCTAGCTTCACAAGCCTTAGCAGGAGACCCAGCCTGTTGGTTTCCAAGTACTTTTAAGCCATCTCTACCTCCTACCTTCTTACACTGCCTTTTCAACTTCGGATAGAAAAAAAGCCACACACAGGGTTGTGTTTTTTTGTACTCTGTGACGTACACTCCACCAGGCAACTGTGGCCCTCCAGATGTATTAAAGTAGTTTCCCTGATCCCTAACTATGGGCTATTCTAGCCCGAACTGGAAAACTGTTAGTGAAAAACATGGATGGCCACACTTGTGCACTTTTATTGCACAGCGGATTGCATTACGAGACTGTAGAAGGAAAGACCAGTGAGTGACCCAAGCCATCCCACATAGCTTCTGACTTGTTTTTCTCTTTGCCATTTGCTCTTGCCTGCAGTTCCTCCCTCTGCCCCAGTCTGCAGAATTCAGGGCTCTTTGAACATCGGCAGTGACATCACACTGACTTGCAGTTCTGACGAAGGCATCCCTCGGCCAACGTACCACTGGGAAAAATTGGACAGTGCACCCAAGCTGCCTCCAACCGCCACACAAGGTATCCTATCCATGCTTTCCCAAGGATTGTTTGATTTATGCTCTATTTGACTTCCTGACACTGTCATGAGGTGGCATCTTAAACAACCAGGCTCAAAGCGGCCTCTTGATTAACTGTATCTGGCAAAAATTGTCAATTCAAGGCAGAGCAGGATAACATTTATTATTGTTATCACAATACGTTGCCATAAATATTATGGAAATTGTGATTTAATTGGTATGAGCTACTTCCCCTGCCCCTACAGACTGCAGCTATCCCTTATTATGGATGGAAAGAGTTATTCATTCCTCTTAGTTTACACTGACACAATTAGATACTTTAATGAGAAATTGAATGGAACCATGGGATTCCTTACCTCAATATGAGAAGCTCTTAAGGGGCCCTTTTCCCCTCAGTAACTTGTGCAAAATGTTTTTTTGCATAAAATATCTCTCATTAACTTTCCCTTTGATAAGTCAAGCATACACAGAGCAAGCATAAAATAACAGGTTGATTGTTAAGAAAGATGCAGACAACCCATTCAGTGCTTCAAATGCATAAACAAAGCAGTAGTCATACAAGTTTGTTTGCAACTTGGCACAGAAATTTTAGAGGAAAAAATGTCCGTTGTAGTGGAGAATGAAGAATGTTTGCACAAACATGGGAAATCTTACAAAAGTGTTTTCTTCAGTGATACAACTCAAGAGTGTTGCATGTTCCTCAACATCTTTATTGGTAAGGAAAAGAAAAGAGGGAGAATGAGAAAGCCAAGGATTTATATCACCATTCCACACTGTCATGGGCTGAAATCTTGTTGCATAGCATAGAACATTGCAGCTAGAGTAGAACCATTTCAATCAACATAACTTGGGAGCAGTTGACTCACCAGATCCCTGCTGAGTCCGAGGGCTTCCTCAACTTACTACACAAAGGAAAAGGATCTCAGGCATTGTGTCCTCAGTTGCTGTGGCCAGTTTATAACTTTGTGGCTAATCTTTGGGTGTTGTGCCTCTGTGTAT
Organism: Phrynocephalus forsythii; assembly: GCA_029282475.1. NCBI lineage: Eukaryota > Metazoa > Chordata > Lepidosauria > Squamata > Agamidae > Phrynocephalus > Phrynocephalus forsythii. Next base: position 36,828,730 of record JAPFRF010000010.1, read on the forward strand.
TTAGCTAGGTTGGTCCTCAGATGGCACATACCTTAATTACAACCACTTAAGGACTATCATCTTAATAAAGTCTACTACAGCCTGCCATCCAGTGGCATGATTTAAGTATCCTCACCCCAAGGAGGCTTTAGAAAAGAAATCTGTGAAGGTATTACAGTAATACAAGCACAACAGTTCAAAACCAGATATGGGGAACTAGTCATATTCAGTCCGGTGATGAGCATAATGCAGCATATACAGCACTTGGTGCCATCTAGTGGAATTTCTAATACTACTAATGGAATTGTTTTAAGAAGACATATGTCAGAGGAGTCTCTTTGACAAATTGGCCCTTTGTCTAATCTAAAACATGAAACCTTGCCACTGTGGTGTGGTACAATACAGTTCATCATGCTGTAGCTTAGTTTTGTTTCTGTTTTGGAAGCAATTGTTAGTGCAGTGTAAGCCAGGTATGAAGGTGCAGCATTGATTCTGTGTCATTGCTGGCTGCCACCTAGCCTGTCGTGCCCTATGTGTCCATCTGAGATCTACCTGATGATGTCATGAAGCTAACTGAGATGGAGGGCAATGCTCCTTCCACTCTTGATGAGTTAAATATCAAACCTCTCTGCCCAAAATACTGAAAAATCAAATGATCTTTTTTCTGGCATAGATATATACATGTACATACACTCTCTGTATCACACAGAGATACACACATAGAACATCCCAATGTTAAAAGGAAACAAAGATTGAATGCACATCTCTCAGACTGAATATTTGTATATTAACTTTTGTAAAAAGAACAGTCATCTACATTGACATTATGTCAGGATACTTTTCATTTTATTTGTTTAACAAATGTACAACACTTTTTTTCTGAATGGAAATGCAAAGTTGTCAAAAAACAATAGCCTACTTGAGCCAATGTGGAATTTGAGATTGTAACTGAAAGACCTCCTAGATCAGTGTTGGTGAACGTATGCACAGGTGCCAAAGGTGGCACTCGGAGCCCTTTCTGTGGACACCCGACATCACCCCTTCACAGCCACCTGTATTCAGGCTAAATTGCTGTATTGGCACTTTGCAAAAAATTAATGGGGTTTTGAATCACATTTTGGGCCCTTAGTCTCTAAAAGGTTCACCATCACTGTCCTACGTCTTCCATCACCATGAGAGGCTAGGTTGATGAGTACATTAGACAGGACTTTCTTTACACCAGGCTGGCTGTTGAACCTGTTGAGCATATGTCAGGCAGCTCGAGTTGTACTATTTCACATGACACCTGGTTTATGAAAATTGTTTTAACTGGCTTTTAAGACCCTGCTTTAAAATCGATTTTAGTGTTCATCAATTTAGAAGCCCAACAGTAGTTCCACTGATTCATTCATTCTAGCTTGGATAATCATTCAATTTAGTTCAAGACAAGCAGTAAAAACCTCTAAGGAGTAGATAATTTATACCACCAGAACCACATTTTTTACCATGTGATGAAAATTAACACAGCAATGTTCTTCACAGAACAAGTGATACAGTAACAATGAAGTTAATCTGAAGAAAGACAGCAAGGCTTAGTGGAGTACTTTTAAAAATAATGACTGCAGTCCTCTTGGTGTTTGCATAAGGGTTTGTGAATCTTTCTTCAGCTGTCCTTTTTTTAATAATACTTATTTAAAAAATAAATAAGGGAGGGAGGGAAGTGGCCTAATTAAATGGTAGTGGAGGAATAACAGATGACCCAAGGGCTGAATTGTGCCGTGCTTCATGTACAGCCTCAGTGTGGTGGTGATTGGAAGGAGATTGTTTTACGTCACAGCAGGTATCCTTTGGTGGTTTTTTTCCCTGTTTAAAAGATAACTCAAAAGTTACAATTTCAGTTCCCCTTGAGAGTTTGGAAAGCACAGAGTTCCTTGAGGGTGATATCATTATAGTTGTTGCCACTTAGGGGCCTTTAGTCTGTCAATTTAACAGATCACATTTTAAAAGAAACTGAAGGCACTCTGGTCCTCCATTTCCCTGACTTTTCTGCTAGCTTCCTAAATTCAGGAGTGGTTGAGACCTTGAAAAAAGCTGAGCAGTCGGTTACTGTACTAGAGTTACAGTGACAGTTAAGTTGTTTGTGACCTTTGCTAGTTTCCTTGCCGTGTTCACTGGTCCTAAGCTTTCACATCCATAAAAAATAATAATCTTTAAGAAGAAAATGTCCCGCGTAAGCCCCTTAAACCCTAATCTTATCTGCATCTGATGCTTTCATCTGAAGGTTATTTTCTAATTTATCTCTTAAGAGTCTTGCAGTAGAATTTATGATTTGCTGGGCTTGCCTTTTCGAAGTTGGGGTGGAAAGGCTGTCTTCCTGTCCCACTCCTTGTTTAATTCCAATTGTTGTTGTTTTTTCCACCTTTGCACCTAGACCAAGTTCAGGGTACCGTCGTTCTACGCAATATTAGCACTGTGTCATCAGGACGCTACCAGTGCGTGGCTTCTAACGTTATTGGAAGCAGCACCTGTTCTCTTGAAGTCCAAGTGATTGCACGTAAGTTGGTTTCACCAAGGTCTTACAGCAGGCTCCCTCATATAGTTCAGTCCAGCTTTTTTTTCTTAATTGTATGTCAAATGTAAATTCAAGATGCAAATGACATACTGCTGTTTCCATTGTGAATAGTATATTGCAGGGATGGCGAACCTATGGCATGTATGCCAAAGGTGGCACGCGGAGAGCTTTCGCCTGGCACGCAACAGGCTCCCTGCCCCCCCACTTCCCTCCTCCGCTAGACCAGTCATGAGGAATTTGCGGAGGGGGAAGTAGGGGAGCAGGGAGCATGTCACGGGCCAGGATGACCCTACGGCCGCCATCCCCATCTCCGCCCTTGCCACCGCCCCTGCCGACCCCGCCTCCGCCGCTGTTCCCATCTCCGCCTTCCTCTGCCGCATCCCCATTGCCGCCCTCACCCCACCCCCTGCCGATCCAGCCTCCACCCTCCTCTGCCTCCATCCCCATCGCTGGCCTTGCTCAACCCCCTGCCAACCCAGCCTCCACCCGCCTCTGCCACCGTCCCCATTGCTGCCCTCGCCCCCCCTGCCGCTGCTGCCAATGACCCTGAGCCCGCTGCCCCCGTTGCCCTGCTGCCTTCGCCCCCCACCCCTGCCAATCCCAACCCCCCGGCACCGCCACCATCTCCATCACCGAGTTTGGGCACTCGATATCAAAAAGGTTCGCCATCCCTGATATATTGTCACCTCCTACTCCTACTCCTCCCTCTGCAGTAAGCGGTTTCATTTGTTACATAGGCCTGGGAAATGCAGAAGAGTAAGCGATTTGCTGCTACCACCACAGTCTCTGCTGTAAATGTAAGATACAAGGGCTCACTGATCTTGTTTGTAGTTAATATCAAGAGGACCCTGATAGCCCTCTCCTGTGACTCACTTGTCCAAATATGAACAATATCAATGAGTCTGTTTTTAGACTCTGAAGATACGGGGAAGACAGAAGTTCACCACTTGGGGTAGATGGAACTTCCCTTTATCAGTGTTGGTGGCTGGGGAATTCTAGGAAAATTAGCTTTTCAAAAGTCTATGAGGGAGCTTGCAAGCATAACTAAGCCCACTAGCCCTGGCACAAAAGGCTGGTTTTGAGATCAATGTGAAAGGAAGTGCAGTATATTACTAGCCAGATCCAGCAAGGATGGCTTGAATTTCCTGATCATTTAAAAACAACACTCTGGGAGGTGCTGCTTTGTACTGTATTTTGTACATATCTTAAAATTAACCAAAGGTTGTACTGTACACTTGTACCAAGGCTTGTTTTTTTTTTTTCTCATTGCATCAAAAGCTGACTTTGACATTACATGGGAGATCGCCCCACATGATCCTTCGTTTTGCCCTCATCTTATTTATTTATTTGATTTATTTATTTGATTTATATACCACAACCATCTAGCAAAAAAGCTACTCTGGATGGTTTACAAACATATACAAAATATAAAAACAGATTAAACAACTTAAAATAGTAAATAAAAACTAATCAATCAAACCAAATAATCAAATCATAATAATAAAAGAACAAATATTTATTTATTTATTTATTTATTTATTTATTTTAATATTTATATACTGTCCATCTTCTGGAAGAACTCCGGGCGGTTTACAACAGATAATGGGCATAAAACCCACAAATAAGCACAAATACAATAAATCCAAATGGTTTGACAATTCAAAATCAGAACAAATGGGAAAAAATAACTAGTAGAAAAATTCAGTCTTCTGACACCATGCTGCATTGCTCCAAAAATTATTTTTTTCCTGAAAGGATCTGGACAGCAATTTGGATTTTGGATTGGTGTGAATGCCTTGTTTCCTCACACTCAGTGGTGTGACTCTAAGACAAAATACCACCCTAGAGCTGTTAATAACCACGGAGAGAGGAAGAGTTATATGCCACTCCCCTTGTAATACTTATCGACTCCAGGATTATAGGGTGACAGGGTGCACCAGGATGAAAGAAAAAGGAAATAGGAATGCATTTCTTCCTCTGCACCATAACCCCAGTCTAAATGGGAGTCTCCACCATCCATCTTTGAAGAAGAAGTTTGCAGTGTGTGCAGTTATTGATCTCTTCTGTTGTCCAACCTGTTAGAGGGTTTTGCCAGGCTAGGCTTTTCTGTGCAAACCTGAAAGTACTGGAGCAGTTAAACTCTGCCAAAGAGCATGGCTTTTGGAACCCACAATGGGGAGTTCAATATAACAGGAGGTTGAGAACATGTTGATAATGCCCCCATCTGCATCAACTCCCTCAAGACTATATTATTTTCCTGTTCTACGTCGATTGGAAGAACGGGATGATGGACTGTAAATGTGATTAGTCTTGGCAAACTCCATTGCATTCGTCACCTGTTTTCTGTGATTCCATAAGGCAAGACTGGATGCAATAGATTCAATTTTTTTGAGAAAGGAGATTTTTGCCTAAGCATTAGAGATAACTCCTTGACATTAAGACCTGCTTGACCATGGAAAGAATGACCTGGGAGGATGGCAAAGATTTTAAACAGAGGTTAGAGGGCTGCTTGTGTGCAATAATTTAACTAGAGTCTTCTTGCTTCATTGGGAATTGGACTTGATGATTGCTGAGGGTTTTCCCCACTAGCTTTACAATTCTATGATTCTGTAGGAGGCAGCATCTCAGAGAGGATCCTGAGCTGTTCTAGGCTGCTTTGAACTTCCCATGCCTTGACGGCTATAGACAGAAATAACAGTCACTTACTGAGCAGAAGTCTTAGGTTCCCTTTGGAATAGGTCAAGAATCAACGGCATCCAGAGAGTCCTGGTTTCACTGCAAAACAATATGTGGTTTTGTTTACATTACTGGGAGCAGCTTGACTTGATGGAGTGATCATACGAGTTGTTTAACTAGGAAATATCACTGGCCCTTCTTATAATTTTGAAAGCCTTCTGTGATTCTTTGAACCTGCCCTGCACCTTCTCCTGCCTCAGATTCCTGTATACTCTGTGTCTCACACAGCCCACCCTCGGAGCATTGGCCTGATTGCTGGAGCTGCAGCTGCCGGAGCAATTGTGCTTATCATCTGCATTGTCTTGGTGGCCGTGACACTGTTTTACTGGAAAAACAAACACAAGGAAGAGGAGGAGGAGGAGATTCCCAACGAGATCAGGTTTGTCCCCTGTCTGACCATTTCTCCCTTTCCTAATAAAGAAGCTGTCTGGCTAGATAATTCAGGGGTTTAGGCATCAGGCTGCAGAGCTGAGATGTGAGTTCAATTCTCCGCTGTGCATCCTGTCAGTAGAGCCAACCTGTGTGACTTTGGGCAAGCTGTGCAGTCCCAGGGCATTCCCCAGAAGGAGAAAATGGTAAACTATGTCTTTATATTCTCTAACAAAACAAAACAAAACAAAAACCTGGAAAGGGTCACCATCGATCAGAATTGACATGACATCATGCAGTTGTTCTTATTTATTTATTTATTATTAATTTTAAGAAGCATGTCAGGAATCAGATTGCAGAGGGAAGACGTGAGATTCCCATAACTCAACATTTGGGAACCTCTTTCTTTCTGAAGGCTGCACTGTGATGATTTAGTGTTCTTGAGCACCAAATTCTAGTAGTAGGCAAGACTTTCTTTATTCGAGTCAGAAGCACCAACAAATTACTGTATCGTGACAGAGAAACATACACTGCTAAGCAAAATATAAGTAAGTTATAAAATTATTACATGTAAAAAGGTATAAGAGCCCTGTGGTGCAGTGGTTAAATGCCTGTACTGCAGGTAAAACTGTGCTCACGACCTGGGGTTCAATCCCAGGTAGCAGGCTCATGGATGACTCAGCCTTTCATCCTTCTGAGGTCAGTAAATATAAAATGAATAAGATTTTTTTTTTTAAAAAAACTAGATTTTATATAGTAGGTAACATTAAAAGGAAAATGGTAGGACCAAGAGTATTGTAGCTTGAAGTTTTTAGTTCCAGTAAGTGAGCTTAAGGCCTTTCAGCCTTCAGGATGGATAAAGACTATACAAAAAGTTTGAAACCGAATACTTAGTGATGTTATGGAAAGGAATGTGAGGAGAAGCCCAGAGAGTCAACTTTGGGCCACAAGGGAGCCGATCAAGGTTTTGGAAAACCACATCCAGAATCCGGGGCATCCTCTCCTTTGTTCAGAATTAGATTATTGCATACATAAACCTCATGGCTGATTCTTACATTAAAGAAGGAGAGCTGTGACCGAGGAAATTAGTTCAGGGCATGAATGCCATATGTTCCTTAGATATTACCCTCTGTCATAGCATGGTAAATACGCGTGCTCTTTTCTTATATAGGGAGTATTCATTCATGTCTCCATCTCCCATTAAGAGGGAAAATCAAAAGACTCTTCTGAATGTCTTGCTAGCCTTACATGGGATACGGGAACGAACAATGGGGATGTAGGACCGAATTTGGTCAGAGCAGCATCATCATTTAAGCAAACACAGCATTATGATGTGGGTTGCTTTCTGGCTTTTCTCCCTCCCCATAACCCGCCACCGAAAAGCATGGACTTTTCTTACCCTTGCTTGCAAAGGAATGTTGAAAAGAAGAGCACAGATCTGATCCTAATAATGTCCTCCTGTTTCTTTAGGGAGGATGATCTGCCACCAAAATGCTCTTCATCCACAAAAGCATTCCACGGTGATGCTTCCTCATCAGAGAATGATACTCTCACCTCTTCCAACACTTATAACAGCCGGTACTGGAATGACCCCAAAGTAAACCATGCCACGGACTCCTTCACTCGCCTCAACAACGATGCCCGCCCATCTTTTTCCCGCTCTGGAAGCACCAGTGCCCGCCCTGTCTATGCCAACGGAGGCCACCCGGCTCCCCCTCCACCTAAGACATTGGTGGTGACGACCAATACGGCCCCTTCTCCACAGGAGATGGCCAGGAGCAATGGCTCGGTGAGCCGGAAGCTAAGACCCCAGCACACACGCTCCTATGCTGTGAGCCAGGCAACACTGGAGAGAATAGGTGCCGTGCCTGTCATGGTGCCTGCACAGAGCCGGGCTGGCTCTTTGGTGTAGGAAGTGGCCATAGTCCTAAGGAGAACAAGAACCTATTGCACTGAGTGGGAGGTGAAGACCTGGTCAATACAAGAGACTCTACTCTTCCTCCCTGCAATGACTTGGAAGGGGAAGACCAAGCCTCTTCTCTTTGCTCTCTCTCCCACCCTGGCCAACTGAATCCCACCCATTGGCGTGATGATGGTCCCTCCCTTGCCCCTGCACCCTCATGATCTCAGGGGGCTCCTCAGCTGCAGCTGGATGTGCCAAGGCCAGAGGGAGGGCCACACTAGACGCCCCAAGGACGACGACGACGACGCTGCCCTTGGCGCCTGCAGAGCTCTGCCGAATGTGAAATGGAGGGCAAGGTTGCGACCACGAGGATGGCAAGAAGGGTTGGCTTTGGAGAGCCTTAAACTTGGTGGAACTTAAGCAGCCTTCAGGCTGGTGCACTGGCCTGCAAAAAAGGACGAGAGAAGGGGCGACCAGTGGCTTCAAAGGAAAGAGGCAGAGGAATACTTATGAGCCAAGCCAAAGGAGATGGGATTTGGGAAGGGGGTTGGGAATTGGCTTGAGGATTATATTTCCTTCTTTATTTCTTTCTTCCCAGCCTTCTCTCCCTCTCCTGCTTCCGCCTTTTTCCCTAGACTGGATATTCTTTTCCTCCCCTGTGCAGTGGCTTTTTGAATGCTTCCAGCACCCCCTTTCACTTCCATGGAAACTGCTCTCACACTGGCCTTGCTCCCTGACGAGCTGCCTGGCTGCTGCTGCTTGCTGTGGTTGAGAAGGTGGAGTTTGGGGAGGGAATGGTCGTGGGGCGGAAAGCTGAAGCCTCCCTTGCTTCTCAGAGCTGCTGTGCTTTCCAGGCGTTATGGCTTAAACCATTTTGGAAGAGCTTGGCTTCCAAGCTTAGGCATTGCATGGCAGGATTTCCCTCCATAGGGCTGTTAACTCTGGTTGGCCTGCATGGCCAAGCTGATGGTTGCTGAACATTCATGCATTCAAGGCATCAAAATTTTCACTGTTCCCTTACTGGGTACTTTTGGGGCTTGTTCATAGTACTTAAAGAATTGTGTGCCGTCAAGCCAGTTCTGACCCGTGGCAACTCTCTTCAGGGTTTTCTAAGTAGAGAATACTTAAAAGTGGCTTCCTTGGTCCCATCTTCTGGGGTTATTCTGGGATGGTGCAGTTTGCCCAGGGCCACAAAAGGTTGGCTCTTCTGAGATGCACTGTGGGGCTTTGAACGCCTAACCCAGTGATGGCGAACCTTTGGCACTCCAGATGTTTTGGACCACAACTCCCACAGTCCTTTGTTACGGGCAATACAGGCTCGGAATTCTGGGAGTTGTGGTCCAAAACATCTGGAGCGCCGAAGGTTCGCCACCACTGGCCGATGCTCCACAGCTCACTCACAGTGTCGTGGTTTAGGTATCATTTTGTGGAGCCAGGGGTTGGGTGCTTGCTTCCCCACTGTGTGAAGTAGAGCCGGCCTCTGTGACCTTGGGCAAGCTGCATGGTCCCAGGTGCTCCCAGAAGGGAGGGCGTTGTGAGTATTCTCTGCCCGAGAACTGTCACGTATCAGAGAACTTGACGGCACATAGCTGTTGTTATTATTAATAGTACTGGGGGAAGGAAAGAGAGAGAGAGAGAGAGAGAGAGCAAGAAAGCAAGGAGCAGCAAAAAGGTGCTATACCTGGGCCTCCTTTCCTCTTCTTTGCTGCGAGGCCAGCACTAGCTCCCATTTCTCCTGCCTCGCACAGCTGGACAGGTTCCTTGCAATTTCAATAGCCTTAACTCACATCTGGGGGATAATGACACAAAGCAAAGCAAAATGACAACTGAGGGTCTTTCCAGCCCCGGAGGAGAGGACCTGGAGCTGTTGGGGGAAGGACCATTTTCCTAATACCTCGAGGAGGCAAAGCCAAGGGATGTCTCACTGAGTCCTGCCATCCTGGCCTGCCTCGTTTGTTCATTGCTGACACTCGGGTCTCCTGAAAAGGAAAAACTCCTCTTTAACAGGATTCCTTTCTCTGCACTGACAAAGTGATCTGACCCCAGCACTAAGAAAGGGGACAACTTGTTACATGAGCTCCCTTCTCCCCCTCCCCCCCCCCTCCAAACATGCAATGGGACCGGGGTCCCTAGACATCAGTCTCTACCCAACTCTGCCGCTACCACTCAGCCTCATCCTGACTGGACTTTTCCTTCAAATGGGCATGAAAACCCTTAGTTAGGAGGGCTCCTCACCTGGACCGTGCACACCTTCTATGCCCTCCGACGCCAGTGCTGCGGAGAGGGCCCTTCGGGTTGCACTGGACTTGAAGCTTAGCTGAGATTCTGTGCCTTCTTTGCTTTGAAAAGAAACAACATGCTCTCCTCCTCCCCATCCCCCTGAGAGTTGGGGACATCTCTATTTTTTGCAACACAATTCCCACAATCCCATGGCCAGAGACAGTGCTGGTTGGAGAATTCTGGGGGCTGTGGTAAAAAACAAAAACAAAAACAAAAAATGCCCACTGTTCCAGACTCACACCCTCCATTACCATATCCCTAACTTGCATTATTGATTTCTGAGCACACCAGGCAGAGAGATGGCTGCTGTATTTCTTCTACATTAGAGGTGTGCAACATTGTTGAGTTTTAAAAGGCTATAGCTTGCAGAATTTCCCATGGCAGCTCATCTGCCTGGGGAATTCTGGGGGTTATAGGCTGAAAACCCAAAAGATGCATACTTCTGATTTATACCTTTTGCAGGGAGTGGCATCTCTCTTTGTGTGCTCACTGCCTATTTCTCCTCCCAGTACATGGAGATTTGGAGGTAGGGAAGAGGAGCTTCTAAGTAATGCAGAAGCAGAGGGAGAAATAACACACACTCACACACCCTCCTCCTACACACGCAGAGCGAGAGAGAGACACTCCTTCTGCTTTTATAGCAAGACATGTAAGATACATTTAAAGGGATGCTGCCCACGGCAGCTGATATTCCAGTGCTCAGAAAGCTCTTTCTGGTTCTACTGTTCATGAGACTGTTCGCTCTCCTCTTTCTTTGTTCTTTCTAATTGTCTAAAAAAAAGTTCAATAAAACTTTTATTCGTATAAAAGGGGAAATGATTGTCTATGGAATCTGTTCTTTCTTTACTGTTTTTGATACAGACTTCCTCCCAGGAGTTCAAAGCAGAACTTGGAAAATATGCCTCCCACTGCAACTGCTATATGACCTGCAGGAGTCTGAGAACTGGCATCTAAGAAAGTAAATTTCCCCTTGCTCTGGTTTCATAGTCACAGTCCTTAAAGGGAGGACTGTGGCTTGAGAGTAGAACACACCTTTTGCACATTGATTCAGCCAACTTTCCCATTTGAAAAGAACCAGGTTCTAGGAAGACGACGGTCTTGCTGCAAGCCAGAATGGGCAAGGCGAAGCAATGGGTCCAAAGTATACAATAGATGTAACCCATCATTAGATGAAGGAGTTTCTTAAGTTCGGAAAGACTGTTCATTGTCACAACAGGAGCTTTTCGCACCTCATGGCTTGCAATTTTTGTGGTCGGTGATGAGAAAGTTTAAAATGTTTGTGAAATGAGAGGCTGCTGGAGAACATTGATAGGATAGGACTGACTGCCCCCTTTCATTCTGTAGAAAGCACCCAAGGAACCCAAGTGAAAACATGAGAAGCTTCCAAGTTTGTGTATTCAACATCTTTCAACTGGATACTTTCCCACTGTCCTCCCCCTTGTTCTGGAGTGATAATTGCCCTCAATGGTTTCCAAACTAAGTATACAAGTAGGTTACCTGACTGAAATGGTTTCATTTACTTAGTTAAAATGATAGCTCAGGGAAGATTCAAACAATGCACAAATATTATTTTTTTAAACGACTGTATCTCCATAAAAACAACACCTACATAACAAAGAACACTATTATATTCTGCTTGCAAGCTTAGGCAAACAAGATCACCTTTAACTGGTGCTGGGGGGGAAAAGCCAAAGCAAAATGTTTAGAATGCAAACACATGATGACTTGAAAAGTGTATCACTAAATACACAATTAGATCATGTTCTGTGTATATCATAAGCATTGTCATATGATTATCACACCTTTGCAAAGGTTTGTCCACTTGGATGTTAATTGGCAGGCCTAACATTTGAATATATTGGGAATTTAAAGAAGCAGATGTTAACACATGCAGAGCAAAGAAGTATGTACACTTAATTGAATGGTTAGAGGAAGGCAAACTTAATACATTTGGTAATGAATTTATGTGGATTAACAAGGACAGCCTTTGCCCTACACGTTATGGAAAAGGAAAGATGTACTAATGTCTAATCTAGCATTGGGGTGATTTTTGTAATTGTTTATGATAATTGCCAATGAGAGGTGCAGAATCCAAATAAGGTTTCCAAATACTGGATAAATCCCTTAATGAGTCCTATTTTGTCTTCCAACCTAGTAGTTCTAAGATAACATCCCAGAATCAATGTCAAGATGGATGGGCTGTTGGGTGGTTTCCCTCTACATAAGGAACTCCTGTCTAGTCAACAACATATTTCACAGGGTGGTCAGTTTTGTACTTAAGAAATCCCCAGCTGTACTTCTACCTTTATCCAGAATTGGGAAGAGAAATTTGTACAAGTTGTATAGCACATAAACTAATAATACAATTCTGGATATTTTAAAATTTGCACAAATGATGGCTTTGAATGAACTTGGGTTCGCACAATTTATCTTATTTTTTTGTACTCGGGACAGGGTGAGGAGTTACGTAGGGCACTGAACTTTTACTTCTCACTGCTACACAATCTCAGTTCCATAATAGAAACGTGTTCTGACTTCTCCCTATACTGAAAGCCAAATTTCCAAAGAAAGGGGAGTTATGTCAATGAGTAGAAAGTAAAAAGCAATGCTTATATATTGACCTATAGCACATAAAACACTCTGGGCAATTTACAAGTAATCTTTCAGGCTACACATACCCCCACCTTCCAGCAAGCTGGGTACTCATTTTACTAATCTCAGAAGGATGGAAGGCTGAGTAAACCTTGAGCCGGCTACCTGGGACTGAACTCCAGGTTGTGAGCACAGTAATAGCTGTGGTACAGCACTTTAACCACTGTGCCATGAGGCTCTTCATTGTTTTGATTCGAAAGTGGATTTCTAGTCAAAACAATGACTTCTTTCTTGCTGTTGCCAGCTCGAGGTTGGCAGAAGGGAAAACTCTGCTATCCAGATTTTAATCTATTTTTGCAGGGAGGGGGTTTATAGAAATAGCATCAAGGAGAAGGGATTACATGTGGTTTGTTCAGAGGGCTCATAGAGGATTCTTCTAGCACTGAACACTGTTATGGTCATCCTGTGGATTTGGACTTAAAACCATGCTTAAGAAGGGGCAAGAGTGATGTTTACATACAGCTAGCTTCCTGCTGCTTATAGCATTGTGGAACAGCTGATGGGGCACAGTCCAGGGAATTCAAGCTGAAAAACTAATTTGGCAGTGGGAGGGGTGCTGGAAGCAGAATTAAGGAGGAGGCATTTTTATTTTTTGCAATGGCGGGGTGAATGCTGTATCATGTAGAATGAGTTCCTTTCTGAACCTTGTGTATAAAATAAGTTCTGATACAATATTTATTTATTGAGAAAGAATGAAACATCACAGAGCACAGAAGGTATGTTTCAAAATAATAGATGTTGAGAAATGAGGATATGGGATTGCCCAACTATTGTTTGCCTTTTGACAGTATTGAAATGGGAGAGTCAAACTACAGTACTAAAATGGTCAAAGTCGATACTGAAGACAAATCCATAAGCCCTCTGATTAATCTGTATTCCCCTCCTACATTGCACTTCCCTCACAGATGTGTGCCCAATTAGACATGCAAATGAAGCCCTAGTTTATCTTTCAAGGACAAGTTAAACGACATAGCATTTCTAATCCAAGATATATAGGTAAGGAAAAACTAGACATGTAGATATTAGAGATGGGGATGAACTAAAAAAATGAATAGCAATATCAAATACTGCATCACTGATTTAATATTTGTCCCTTCCAGTTCTTTGGGTCCAGAAACCCTGCCAAATACAAAGGGACAAATATATCCCATTTTTATTCATTGCTTATTCTCTCTTGCTCTCTTTTTAAAATAGCCGATGGCTGTCTTTTTTCTTCTTGTTGTAAATTCACCAGTTCATGGGATTAACGTTTCATGGTTCATCAAGGTTGACCATGGTGAATTGTCATTTTGGTGGTTCGTTCCCATCTCTAATAGATATCTTCCACAACTTTAGGGAGTACATCTTCTAAATACCTGCTAAATTTATCTAGGTTGACCCAAAGAATTTCAAGGAATGCAGGACTTCAGGCAGTCCATCTAGGCGTCCCCATTCCATACAGGATCTGCAAGGCAGGTTGTAGCTTCAGTATTTGTAAGAACATTCATTGGATGGATTTAAGCTGCTATTAAATATATCAGGTGAGAGCGCTCCTCTCCACCATCTTCTGAAGCAGCATCAAAACGCTTCACTATCAAGATGTCCCTCCTAATATCAGGTTGAAATTTGCTCTTCTGTTTCCAGTCATCAGTTCTAGTTCTGTACTCTACAGCAACAAGGAATACATCAGGGCTGGTATATTGAACAGTGTCAAGATGTACCCATAAAGTCCACATCATGGAATTTATGGAATAGTCAGCGATTTCTGTTGATAATACTCAGCAGAATATCTTAGCTGTTTCTTTAACAAAAACAGTCAGACTCAGTGAAGAGATCAGACTCAGTGAAGGGAGGGTTTTGCAGCGAATAAATCTGGTTTGGTGGCTTTCGCCTGGTATTTTTAGGAGCTATCAGAGGTGCTGAACTCTGCCGCCAAGATAAGATCAGCACCTTGGATTTCTAAGCATATGTAAATGTACAACACAGTATGGATATTTATGTCTATATATTCTGATTGGTCAGAAATTATTCACTAGGTAAATATGACATTCTAGTCCTTCCCATGAAAACACAGACGGACGGACGGACAGATATATAAAGCAGGTGCTAGTTAGTCGTTCTCTCAGATAGGGCTGTAATGTGATATGGCCAGACATGACTAAATGTGTAATAATGTTAGGAGAGAGGTGTGAGAGGTAGCTGTTTATTATGGTAAATATGCCTATCAATAAATCAGGTACATAACTAAGACAAATACCAATTTGTCTAAGCACTATCAATGTCATCATATTATACATATATTTTATTTATAATCAGCTCCTGGCTGATAGGGAGAATAAAAATTTTTCCTCAGCAAACTGTTTCCTCCCCTCCCCCATACACTTGTAACTGCTGCACACAGATTCTGTTAGTTATATCTTGTGTATATATATTTATAATACCCAATAACTGGATAGATCCCTTTAAAAACGGATTGGATGTCATCAAGTCAATTCTGATTTATTCTTGGGGCCCTTTCAAGGGTGCAGCCCAGATCATATGCAAAGCTTCTAAGAAGTTGGAGTCACCAGCCTCAACGGTTCCAGCAGATCATTACAAAACTGGCCACGGATCTCCTGTCCCTCCCCCTTCCAGTCTGCCGCTTGATCTTTTTGTTTGCAGGCACATGAAGATGGCTGCTCTTTCTGGCAGATGAGTTGGATGGATTCCATGTCCAATGCAATGTTCCCAGCCCCAAGCAAAGGATTGTCACAGAAAATCCATTGCCTCAATTGAAATTAGCCCACTTCGTTGCGCTCACAGTCCACTGCTTTCTCAGTTGTTCAATGTAATCAAAGCCTTGGGTTTTGCATCTCTTGAATTCAATTCTGTTCATTCAGACATCCTTGTTTTTGTTTTTAAAATAAACAACATTTGGGCTTTTAATGATGGTGATGGTGGTGAAAATGTCCCATCAAATCAGTTCTGATATTGGGGCCCTTTTCAGGGTTTTCTAGGTAAGGATTACTCAGAAGTGAATCACCGTTCTCTTCTTCTTGGAGGCAAAGACCCATGGGACCATATGCAGCTTGCCCTAGGTCAGGGCTGTCCAAGTCTGAACAGCCCGCAGTCTACATTAAACTGCCAAACATCCCTGCAGCCTACTTACAGAAGTGTGCGTGCGTGCACTACCTGGCCAGCAGCTCAAGGAAGCGGCACTGGTCCCAGCCACAGCTCCTTACTTTGTCGGTGCTCCGAATTAGGAAGGCGGAGACTCCTACAGAGGAGCCAAGTGAGGGTGTGGGGTGTGGTGGCGGAAGGTAAGTAAGGGCACAAATCTGGACCTATTGACCAAATATGGGCAGATCAGAAAGCTGGTGGGGACCTGGTGGGCTAATTCTAACAGCCCTGTGGGCTACCGGTTGCCCGCGGTCGCCACATTGTGTAAGCCTGCCCTAGGTCACACAGGCTGTCTGTCTTCCCAGGGAGTCCAGTTGGGAATCCAGCTCCCAAACCAAGTCCCTGCAGCAAAGTAAATTTAAAAATTGAGCTATCCAGTCAGCTTCATCATCTTAGAGGGCTACAAACTGCCATTCCCAAATGTGGGATGTCAGTTGTGCTGCAGGCACAGTTACTGAACAGCATTTGCCTTGTTATAAGTAGCAGTTTGGTGGAATATGGGGAATTTACAGAAAATACACTTGGAGGTTGCATACTGCTAAAGAAGACCAGCAGTGTGGCAACAAGGAAAACTTCCATTGTGAGTGAAAAATTGACCTAAAATTGCTTCCAGAAAAATCAGCCCATCACCTCTTAAGCCAATGTGTTTCACTTCCATAGCGCTATATGAATAGAATAAGTTTCAATGTATTCTCGAAGGCTTTCATCTAAGTTTACGTTTAATAGTTTAAGTTGTTTCAAGATTTTGGTATGGAATTCTTATACTCCATTGGAATAACCGAGTGACATAAAAACACCCAACACTGTTTCTGCACTTTATATTCATTTAATAAACATGTTGGCATTGGATAGATTGGCTACATAGGAAGATGAGGTTACATTGCATGGTTCCTGGACACCATTTCTGATACACCACAATGGAATATTTAAATTCCATTGTGGACACATCTCACATTTACTGCTAACTAAACTGATAGGAAATTCTCCAGGATCTCCAGCAATCACAAGTGTAAATGTTGGCTCAGAAACCAAAATAAACCTCTGAGCAAACTTCACATTCTTGTTAGCTGGATCATCTTGGGAAGATATATTTGCAAAACCAGATACTTCCCAGGGGATTGGAAAGAGATAGCACATCTTAAGTTCTGAGAGAAGTTTGAGGGAGATTTGTTAGAGCTAATTACATATAACCTGCAAGCAGTCCCTGTTTGTTTGTCTTAGTTACCTGTTGCCATGCTGTAGTCATGATGAATTTTCCTCACCAACGGAGCAAATTGCCTGTATTCAGCATGCCTGAGGTAGGTCAGCTCCCTTTGATTAATAGGAAGGAATGAAGGAAGGTGTGTATGTGTGTGTGTGTGTGTGTGTGTGTTGCTGTCAGAAGCACATGGTGCATCTTTGAGGTTCATGCTTCCTCTTCTAAGATTTGGGTCACAACTGATTCACAACAAGCTCAGTTTATTCAGCAGCTCTAGTCTGACATCTTCTGGAAGGATGCAGGATCGCAGTCCTGCTGCTGCATATCTTTTAACTGTCCGACGGCTTGTTCTTGGTTGATTCGTTGCCTTAACTGTTTCCGTTCGGTTTCCAACCAAGAAGCTCTGAGCTAGAAAGATTTAGGGATTTCTTAGCTAACCTGCCCAGTGACATCAAGCAGCGTGTATTCCAAAGCAAGATAAATCCAGTGCAAACTTCTCCACAGCTACAACCCTGGCAAAATCTATTTTACCCAGCAAGAATCTTTTGGGTGTTCATTGAGTAGGGAGGGTGAAAATGTTGCTTCGTTTTAGGTAAGATTTCATACACGTTCACAGATATCTTCACTTTTGAGAAAGAAACAACTTCCTTTTAAAAAAATCAAATGTTGATGAAAGTAAATTGAACTATTTGCTTGTCTAGGACTTTGAGCTCTTAACAGCTGTCATTGAATCTCAGCATCTTCAACCACTTTTGAACCCAAGTATCTGTAGGATATTGCTGCCTAGATGCCCTAAGCACATCCGATCTCACCTGATTTCAGAAGCTAAGCAGGGTCGGCCCTGGTTAGTACTTGGATGGGAGACCACCAGGGAATACCAGGTGCTGTAGGCGCCTGGAGTAGGGACTGGCAAGCCACTCCAGTATTCCTGCCAAGAAAACTCCATGGACATGGAGTCACGAAGAGTTGGTCACGACTGTAATGACACAACACACACACACCTGTAGGATTGCTCTGTTCTTAGGTATCTAAATATGTGCAGCAGGGAAGTAAATTTCAGACTGCTCTATGTTGGGTATAACTCCACCTCTTGGATGTAGATGGCATAAGTGTGTAGAATGTTGATTCTGATGGCTTTGGTACATTTTTATTTTATTCATCATTTGGATGGGGGAAAATATAAGGCTAAAAAAAAAGGTATGTGAAAGCAAGTGAAATGGATGGCCTTTGCCATCCCATAAGTGACCTTTGGGTAGTGGGCGGCATATAAGTTGTAAAAATAAATAAAATTTTTAAAAAGTGGCCTTTCATTTCCATTGTTCCATGGATATTCTAAATCAATGTTTCACCTGCTGTAATCCTCAGAGTTTAGTAAGGATAAACCAACAAACAAAAAACAAGACTAAAAAGCAAACCCCTCCCCCCCAAAAAAACCCAAACCAAACAAGCAAGCAAGCAAGCAAAGGGGAGGGGAAAAGAGAATAGAAGGAGCAATGCCAAACACGTGAAGCCCCGTGGCATAATGGGAAACCTCCTGCCACAGGGTTCAAGGGATTAAAGTTTTATTACAGTTTAGGGATGGCACATAAACTGGGGGAGGGGGGATAACTCATATCGGGCCGTGGGAGGTACGCTCTGGGTCGGCGGGTCGATCGGGCTGCGGGAGATACGCTCTGGGTCGGCGGGTCGATCGGATAAGGAGAACTCGGGACAGACAATTACTGCCTGTCCCCCGTTCTGACCCGTCGGCTCACCGCCAAATGGCAGGGATCCAATCCGTCTGCTCCCCCTCCGGCCTGTCCTGTCTGCTGATCAATGCCAGGTCGGTACATAATAAAATCCCACTCATCCACGATTTGATCGTGGATGAGCGTGCCGACCTGGCTTTCCTCACGGAGACCTGGGTGGGCGAGGGGGGTGGGGCTTCTCTCGCCCTTCTTTGCCCCCAGGGTTACCATGTGCAGCAGTTGGGCAGGTCGGAGGGGCGGGGGGTGGGGTGGCTATGGTCTACAGGGAATCTTTTTATGTCAGTAGATCCGCGATGTTGATGAGTCCAGGTTTGGAATGTCTCCACCTTATGGTGGGCCAGAGGGATAGGTTTGGGGTAGTGCTTGTGTACCATGCTCCCCGCGACCCTGCACTCTCCCTTCCAGAGCTCTCCGAGTTCATCTCGGCGGCACTGTTGAGGTCTCCTCGCCTACTGGTGGTGGGGGACTTCAACGTGCACGCCAAGGGTGGGCTGTCTGGAGCAGCTCTGGAATTCATGGAGTCCATGGCCTCCATGAACCTGTCCCAATTAGTCATCAGCCCTACCCATAAGGGTGGACACACCTTGTACCTGGTTTTTGCCTCCACATCGCGGGGTTTGGATCTGGGGGTCGGGAGGTTGTCAGCCCGGCCCGTGTCATGGTCAGATCATTATCTGCTGACCTTCTCTGTTGCTGCAGCCACCCAGCCCCGCGGGGAGCCGGGCCCTTCCATCTGGGCCCGCCCTCCGGGGCTCCTGGTCCCTGTGCTGTTCTCGGAGGCCCTCGGGGGTGTTCCAGATGGCTTGGACTCCCTGGTCCAACGGTGGTTTGAGGAGGTGACTGGGGTAGTTGAACGGATCGCCCCCAGGCGCCTGATCCGATGCCGAGCCCGTTCGGCCCCTTGGTTTACCGAGGAGCTGCGGGCGATGAAGCAGGAGCGGAGAAGGCTAGAGAGCAGATGACGGAACGCTTGGACGGCATTGAATTGGGCTGCTGTTAAGGCGTCGACCGGTCGCTATTCTCATGCGATAAGGGCGGCTAGGAGATCTTTTGTCGCCCTGAGAATTGGTGAGGCCTCGAATCGGCAGGCAGAATTGTTCCGGGTGGTCCGAGACCTCACCAATCCCGGTCCGCCAGGGCCTCCTCCAAGTGAGGACTAGTGAGTCTTTCGCAGCCTTTTTTAAATCTAAGATAGAGGCCATCCGTTCCGAGCTGGACGCCGGTTGTTCTGGTCCAGCCCCTGAGGTGGCTAGTGTCGGGCCACCTCGGTCGCCTTGGTTTGTCGAGTTTGGGTCTGTTACACCTGTGGATGCCTCCAGGGCCCTGGGACATTGCAGGCCTGCGGCTTCTCCGTTCGACCCTTGCCCTCCCTGGCTTATCAAGATCGCAGGGGGGAGCATGCCGAAATGGGCTTCACTAATTGCCTCAGCCTCCTTCAGAGACGGGATCTTTCCCAGTCTTCTGAAGGAGACGGTGGTGAAGCCCATTATTAAAAGACCTGGCTTGGCGGTGGACGATTTGTCCAACTATCATCCCATAGCCAATGCTCTCTTTTTGGGCAAGGTGATTGAGCGAGTCGCCGCCCTGCGTCTCCAGTCGTTCCTGGAGGAGAACCATGTCCTGGATCCCTTCCAGTCCGGGTTCAGGCCGCGTCATGGGACCGAGACGGCTCTGGTCGCGCTGCACGATGATCTGTTGAGGAGGGCCGACAGGGGTTGCTCTACCCTGCTGGTCCTTCTCGACCTGTCAGCGGCTTTCGATACCGTCGACCACGGTATCTTGCTGGAGCGGCTCTCAGAGGTGGGGATTGGGGGCCAGGCTTTGCGCTGGCTCCGGTCCTTCCTTGAGGGCCGCACCCAGCAAGTGAGCTTGGGGGGTGAGTTGTCGGCTCCCTGGACACTCTCTTGTGGGGTGCCTCAGGGGTCGTCACTCTCCCCAATGCTCTTTAATATCTATATGAAGCCGCTGGCTGAGATCATCCGGAGTTATGGAGTCTGCTGCCATCAGTACGCTGATGACACGCAGCTCTATCTCTCCTTTTCCACCGGTGCAGTGGAGGCCGTTCGGACCCTTGACCGTTGCCTGGCTGCGGTTCTGGACTGGATCAGGACTCACAGACTCAGGCTCAACCCTGGCAAGACCGAGGTTATGTTCTTCGGGCGTACTTCGGAGGGGTATTGTAGCCCTCTTCCCAGTCTGGGCGGGTCCGCCCTCCAGCTGGCGCAAAGAGTGAGGAATCTGGGCGTCGTCCTGGACCCAGATCTAACCCTGGAATCCCAGGTGTCAGCCGTGGTCAGGTCAGCCTTTTACCATCTAAGGCTTATCGCCCAGATTCCCCCTACCTCGATGAGGGCTGCTTGAGGACTGTGGTACAGGCTCTGGTCATGTCGAGGCTGGACTATTGCAACACTCTCTACATGGGGCTCCCCTTGAACCTTGTTCGGCGATTGCAGCGGGTCCAGAATACGGCGGCCAGGCTGGTGGTTGGTGCGCGCCGCTTTGACCACGCCACCCCCATCCTGGCTCGCCTACACTGGTTACCCGTTGCCTCCCGAATAAGGTTCAAGGTGTTGGTTTTGGTTTACAAAACCCTCCATGGCTTGGCCCCTGCCTATTTGGTGGAGCGTCTTTCCCGACAATTAGATCTAGCCCGACCCACCCGCTCTTCGGTGGCCCTTTCGCTGAGGACTGTCACTCCGAGGGAGGCCCATAAAACAAGAACTCGAGGACGGGCCTTCTCGGTAGTGGCACCAACAATGTGGAACAAGCTCCCCGGTGAATTACAGCGGGCTCCCTCGCTGGCGTCATTTAGGAAAAACCTAAAGACCTTTCTTTTCCGCGACGCGTTTGGTGATCTCTAGGGATCCAACTGCTTTTTTTTTTTAACCCGCCGATTTATTTAATTATTCTTGGATATTTCTGTTTTAGCTGTTGTATTGATTTACTGTTTTATCTTTATTGTTGTAAACCGCCCTGAGTACTTTTTTTTTTAAACTCTCTTTTTTATTATTATTTTGTAAAAGGAAAAGAAAATAAAACAGAATCATTTTACATTGATAACAATACAGCTCACAAACATCCTTTATAGGGTTTTTAACACAGTTACTAACTCTTGCCATCTTCTTGTCAGAATATCCTCGTCTTCTCCTTTCAAGTGGCCAGAAATTCTGTCCATTTCAATCACCGAGTATAATTTCCCTTTCAGGGCGTACAAGTTTAGCGTACAAAATTCTGGCTGTTACAATAATGTGGTTAATTACATATTTTTGGTCGTAAGTTACCTCTGTATCTATAATATTTAGCAAAAATAGTTCTGGTGTATATTTTAACTTGACCTTCAACACAGTGTCTAATAAGTTCTTAACCATATTCCAAACCACATATGGTAAAAAGAACCAATTTCTTGCTCACACTTCCAACATTTAGCTGAACAGTTATATATTTTAGATAGTCTGTGGGGGCTAAGATACCATCTGTAGAACATTTTATAACAATTTTCTTTATAAGAGGTGGACCTGAACATCTTGATCGTTTGCCATAGCATATTCCATTTATCTAAATGAATAGAGTGCCCACAGTTTTCCGCCCATCTTACCATACATTCTTTAACCTGTGATTCATTTGTTTTTTCAACTAACAACATGGTGTAAAATTTACTCAACAGTTTTTTCTCACCCGCAATCAATATTTTATCGAAGATATTATCATTTACCATAAAACCATTTTCCTTCTGCACAGATTTGTAGTGTGAGTTTATTTGTTGGTATGACCACCAGTCTATGTTTATTCCTTCGAGGGATAGTTGGTTTGGTGGTTTCAAGGACTGGTCCTCATACAGAAGTTGTTTATATGTTAAGATGTTACTGTTTGACTTTGAACCTAGACCTCTAATTGCTTCCATTGGTGATAACCATTTGGGAGCTTTCGGATAAAATAAGTCTTTAACAGATAACCAATTTTTAATTAAGGCATTCCTTATCCAATGTCTTTTGAATAAGGATGGAATGCTTCCTCTAAACCATAAATAATGGTGCCACCCTTTATCAAGGTCATGACCTTCCAAGCCTGTAACTCTTCCATTCGTCATAGAGATCCAATCCCGTACCCATGTCAATGCTGCAGCTCTGTAATATAAAAATAGGTTAGGCAATGCAAAGCCTCCAGAAGTAATCCTATCTTGCAAATAAGCATTTTTAATTCTAGCCTTTTTCTTTTGCCAAATGAATATACGGATATGTTTCTCTAGGTCGGACAATATCTTGAAGTTAGACAAAATTGGTAAGCATTGGAACAAGAAGAGCAATTTTGGTAAGACAGACATCTTGATGGCAGCTATCCTACCCATTAATGATAACTGAAGTCTGGCCCAAGAAGCTAAGTCACCTTTTATAGATTTAATCAGGGGAATATAATTGTTGTCAATGAGGGTGGAACATTTATTTGAAACGGTTATGCCTAAATATTTTGCTTTGTTCACATGTGTGAATCCTGATATGTCCACTAATCCTTGGATATTAGGCCCAGAGATATTTTTAGTCATCATTACAGTTTTTGTTTTATTAATCGAGAAGCCAGCTGTTTCTGAATATTCCTTTAGGATTCTTAGAAGCTCTGGCAAGGACCGTATGGGTTCTTCAAGAATTAATAGTAAATCGTCAGCAAAGGCTTGTGATTTATAAATTTCCCCCCGATTGTTCAAACCTTGTACCGACTCTGAGTTTCTAATCACATGTAATAGGATCTCTAGAGATAAAATGAAAAGCAGCGGTGAAAGGGGGCATCCTTGCCTTGTGCCCTTCTGTATAGTGATCTTATCAGAAGAAAACCCATTCACGATAATTTTAGCATTTTGATTTGAGTATATCTGTTCTACCGCTCTGAGCATTCTATGACCACATTGTAAGTAGTCCATTTGGGATTTCAGTAAGGACCAAGAAACATTATCGAAGGCTTTCTCAGCATCCAAAAAAATAAAGGCTGCCTGTTTTTGAGAATGTATTTCATAGTATTCTAAGGAGTTAATTAAGGTTCTGATATTTGACTGTAGATGTCGACTTGGCAAGAACCCTCTCTGATCTTGGTGAATTAGGTTGGTAAGAATTTTCCGCCATCTAGAAGCCAAAATGGATGCAAAGATTTTATAATCTCCATTTAAGAGGGCTATAGGCCTATAATTTTCAATGGCATCTTTTGGTTTTCCCTCCTTGGGAATCAGAACTATATTGGCAGATTTCCATGTGTCTGGAATATCTTCTCCTTCCAGGATTAAATTGAAAAGGTGATGTAATCTCGGGGCTACGATATCTGAAAATTTCTGATAATATTGTGCTGGCAAAGCATCTGGGCCGGGGGGTTTATTAGGTTTTTGTCTTTTAATTGCATCAATCACCTCTGCTAAAGAGATTGTGGCGTTAGTTAGATTCCTTTGTTCTTCATTAAGTTGTGGGAAATTATATTTCTTTAAATAGTTATAAATTAGGTTTGGGTCTGTCTGTTTTCCTTTGAATAAGTTTTGATAGTATGTTTCAATAATTTTCATAATTGAAGCTTGATCAGTTTGGTTAATTCCCTGACTGTCTTTTAAATTTGTGATTGTTCTTTGGGTATGGTGTTTCTTAAGTCTAAAAGCCAGCCATTTCCCTGGCTTATTGACATTTTCAAAATGGTTTAGCCTTGCTAGTCTGAGTTTATGTGCAATGTCGGCAGATAGAATCGAGTTCAGTTGGTGTCTAGCTTGTATTAGCTCATTGGAATAATGTTTATTTCAGGGTCTGATATCAGTTTGTTCTCTAATTCTTCCATTTTACTCAGAATCTCCGCAGTCTTTATTTTCCTCTCTCTATTCTTCCTAGCCATATATTGTATCACTGTGCCTCTAAAGTAAGGCTTAGAGGCATCCCAAATGGTTTTAAATTGCATTCCTTGTGTGCAATTTATCTCAAAATATGTCTTCAAGTCCTTCTCTGCCTTATTGAGAAATGTTTTATCAGACCAGAGCATATGATTGATTTTCCAATGTCTAACTTTATTAGTACCCTTTAATGACCAAAGAATGGGATTATGATCTGAACATGATCTAACCAAAATTTCAATGTCCTGTGTTTGGAGTAACAAAACTGTACTGGCCCATATCATGTCTATTCGGGAGAAAGAGGCGTGGCGAGCAGAGTAAAATGTAAAACCATTAGAGATCGGACATTTTCTCCTCCATATATCCTGAATCTGTAGAATGTTAGTTAAATGTAAGAAGGATTTAGGTAAGGTATCTACCCGCCCACCCCTTTTTCTCCCAGCTGATGATTTTTTATCCAAATTTGGGTTATGAACAGCATTGAAATCTCCTAAAATAATTATTGGAGTATCTTCATGTTGTAATATCTCCCGCAGCAGCTCATCGAAAAAAGGTTCTCGCAATTTCCTGTCATTTGGGCTATATATGCCCACAATCGTCGTTTTCTTTGATTGAAGAGTTGCTTGGATAATAATCCATCTACCTTCCTCATCTTTCTTGATCAGAGTTGGTTCCAACTCAGGTTTAGCGTATATTACTACCCCATTTTTCTTAGTTTTTTGGTTTGAAGAAGAAAAGGCAATTCCTAGCTTCCGGTTTTCTAAGAGCCTCTCATATGTATTTAATATGTGCGTTTCTTGAAGACAAATTAAGCCACACTTTTGTTTTTGCAAGAGAGACGCAATTCTGTGACGCTTGGTTGGTGAGTTCAATCCATTCACGTTCTAGGTTATTATTTTCTCGAACATTCTTATGTCCAACGTATCTTTTTGTCCCCCTTTGGCCTCAATTGTCTCTTGGGTTTAATGCCATCCTCCGCTCTTGTGGCTGGTGGATGCAAGGACTTAACTTTGCTTTGTTTTATCGATTGCGTTTTTGTCGCCTTATTCTGTTGTAAGTTGAGCTCATCTTCTTCCTCATCATCTTCCTCCGCAGAAGAAGGAGTATAACCTATTTTATCTGCATTGGATTCAGCAAATTTGTATGCTTTCTTCACCGAATCAAGTTGAATATTCTTCCCCTCCCAGCGAAAGGATAAACCAACCGGAAATGTCCATCTGTATGGTACATCATTTTTTTGCAACAATTTAGTTAAAAAAGTAAAGTCTTTCCTGAGCTGCCGAATCCTCCAAGGTAGATCTTTAAGAAGTTGAATTTTTGCATCTTTGATCTTGATCTCCTGGGCCTGGGCCTTTTTCAAAAGGGAATCTCGGGTCTGTCTCCTCACCAGTTTGACTATTATTTCTGGAGGTAGAGAATTCTTCCTGGTGTAAGCATTAGGTTGCCTACGGATATAGTCTATCTCCAGCTGAATTTCTTGTGTTGAGATTCCCAGCATCCCTGCAAAACATTCACCCACCATGGTATAGAGGTTCTCTCCATCATCAAAGGGGACATTTTGAATTCTAATAATTTTAGCAGATGTTTCTATTTCTTGATTCAGAACTGTTTTCTCTATGATCTGGAGATCTGATTCAAGTTCATCTTGTCTACATTCAAAGACTGTTTGGACATCTTCTATAGCTTGGATTTTCTGTTCAAAGTGTAACAGTTTCTCATCCACTTTAGCCAAACCGGCTTGCATTTCCTGCATTTCTTGCTTAAGTTCTGCAAAGTTCTTAGCCTGATCGGAAAGAAGCAGATTTTGGCTGGCCTGGAGATTTTGCAGTAGATCCATGATTTGAGCTTGCCCAGATTGTGTCATAGCTACAGAAGAGGGTTGTAGTATGGGTGTTAAGGCGATGGATCCTTTTTTTCCGGCAGAGTAGCTCATTTTAAATTGAATTTAAATTGAATTAGCAATAAGAAAAGAAAAGAGAAAGGGGAGATGCAAAATAGCAAAGTCCACTAGATGGTGCCCAAATACAGGCTAACAATAGCCAGTACAACAAAGTTGAATCTTCTCGTAGTACTCGGTGGAGAAAAAGAGGGGGGTGAAGCCCAAACCTCCTCTATTTTCGGCTTCGGTTGGCAAGGGTGAATCAGATGGTTGATGAGAACAAGGAAAAACCAACAGAAAACAATTTGCACATCGCTAAGCTGGTGAGCCTGGATTGTTATTCAAATTGAAAATGCTGAAACTCACGTTGGGGGTGGTGGTGGCTGAAATGCCGTCCGGCGGCATCTTGTCTTTGTCCTTCCCCTTGCTCGAGCGGGAGATTCTTGGGCGATTTCCCCGAAACAGAGGAGAAAAAGCACTCTCACCCTGAAGCCTCGGAACAGCCTGAGTTTCTGCTGAACTCAGGTGGCTGCCGACGCTGAAATGCAGCCCGTGGAAAGGGGCTGTTGCTCAGAGTCGTAGGAGCTTCTCAACGACAAACCGAGCAGCAGAACGCCATCTTTCCTCCTCCCACCGCCCTGAGTCCTTTTTATGGGAAATAGAGCGGTATATAAGTGCAATAAATAAATAAATAATAAATAAATATCCAAATTTTGGTCATGATCGGTCTGTCTTCACTGTTGGCTTTTAAATGAAATCCAGCCTGAATGTCCATTAAAAGAACACATACTTCTGGCACAGCTTGAGGCGACAAGATTCATGGAAAAAGACAACAGCTGGGAAAGACAGAAGATAGTCAGAGATGAAGAACGTACAGCATGAGATTCAATAAAGTCAGCCCAGGCTTTGAGTTTCTAGCTCCTAAGCAGAACTGTTAATAGCATGAACATCTGATATCTATCTATCTATCTATCTATCTATCTATCTATCTATCTATCTATCTATCTATCTATCTATCTATCTATCTATCTATCTATCTATCTATCTATCTATCTATCTATCTTTCTTTCTTTCTTTCACTTCAAAAAGGTAGCTTTAGAGGTGCTATTTGTAACATAAAATAGAACTGGCTTTTAATGAGGCATCCACAGAACTTTGACTATGGAGAGAGCTGAGCATCGTCATTCTGTATATACAGTATGTGTGCATGCAAATATAAACCCTATTAGCTTCAGGACTAAGCCATCCCACTTTACTTCTGTGCTTTATGTCTGTGAAGATTCTGTCATCCAGGTGAGTTTATCTTGAAGTTGAGTCATGACTACTGGACTTCTTTTTTTCTTGAGAGATAGAAACGTTTTGCTGCTCATCCAAACAGCTTTACCTCCCTTCTCTGCTTTACCTCCCTGTCAGATAGGTATTCAAGTTGCACAGCATTATTTTTCTAAAGATGTGGCAATCCTACGTTGTTAGATGATACATGGAGCTGTACAGGATTGCAGCCCAGACTGCCACCCTAATGTTCTAAGGACCCCACTTTTTTCACAAATTTATTGTTGGCTAAGCCCTAGGCATTCAGCACCATGGAAAGCTCCTTAAAACCACATCAAAGCAAGCTGAACCCATCTGCTAAGACACACTGAACCACTTGCTGGCCAAAAGTGTCCCCCCCCCCATTCTAACAGAGTGTGTTAAGAAGGACTCCAGTGCCATAATTAAGAGACAGAATTCTGGCCATAGCACTGTTGTTCATTTCAGCTGCCCACTAAGGCGAGTGGCTATGATAGGGATTCAGTGCAAAAAATACCAAGAAATGATGGACTGTATAATAGTGGAGCCATAGAGAACACTCACAAAATCACTTCTGTGCAATGAGATAGGCTATTTTGACATGGCCTGATAAAAACAGCTCACTCCTGTGATATGTTTTTGTGAGAATATCTCTGGCAAGAAAACAGTTTGTACAATAAAATTAAAACAAATGTTTCTAAAAACACAAAAAATTGCCATCAGAAGTATATTTTCTTTATGTGGAAATGTTTCTACACAAAAGAAGTATATTTTCTTTTTGTGGACCAATGCACTCCAAACACAGAAGGCCTGGCTGATGAATTAAATAAATTTAAACATTAGATTTAATACTTCTAATAATTTATGGTCCAGACAACAAGACAGCTGCTGCTTTGGTTTAGCTGCCTACTTTGCAAAACTAATTTTAAAAATCATTATCCCAAATGCTGGACGTTTTGCCAATAACAACTGAAAATATTCCACTCTGTTGCATATAAAAAGAATTTTTTTTTGGATCCTCATGCTCTTGTATGAGAATGAGAAAAGCAAAAATCTACATCAATAGAAACTAGAGATGAGCACCTTATGAAAAACGACACAGTTTTGTCATTTCGTAAGCTTTCAAAACATTACAAAATGAAAGAGGAAACAATGTTTAGTTACAGAATGAAATGAAATGCTTCTTTTTCCCTTCAAAAATGAAATGTTTCATTACTCTGTAAAATTGGATCCCTTGTAAAAAGCTACCCACCACATTTGGTGCCTCTAGGACTCAGGGGACCCATTTTATAGAGTAACGAATTGTTTCATTATTATTTCATTTCATTACATTTTTGTTTACAAAAATTCATTTAAAAACAATACAAACTGCTAGTAGAAACAAAACAAGGGCGAAGAAGCTGAAAGTCAGGACTATGCCTTTGTGGTCAATGCTTTTTCTGCCAGGTCATTTGAAGAAACGACTCCCAATCATAACTGTTAGGTGTTTTTTTTTAAAAAGCCTTAAAAATTTCAACCCACATTGTTGGGAAGATACACCATTCAATTGGCACTTTTTAAGCTTCTGATGGATATAAGAAATTTAGGAGATTTTGAATATTGGATCATTGAATGAATTAATTACCATGTGATAAATCCCTGCCCTTTGGTTCTGTTCATATGGTTACTAACGTGGATTAGAATATGCATGGGATACTTCGGGGCATATTCTTAAAAACTGGGGAATGTGGATTAGTTAAACCTTAGCTCTTGGCAATGATCTGTCTTTCCTCATAATCTGAATGACTAAAGAACGATTAGAAGTAGGCTCTTTATAGCTCTTTAAATAATGCACACGAGCGCATTCTGTTTCATGCAGTCTGTTTAAGTAAATCTGGAATACCCTGAGATCCTCCAACAATTATCAGAACCACTTAAATTCCTCTGATGAGTCAAGGAAAAACTTGGGCTCTCAATTTATACCAGCTTGCTGGTTTCAAAAACAAACAAACACAAAGAAACCCCATAAGGTTCATCACTTGATGAGAGAAATAAATGTTAGCTGATCATCTGCACAAGTAATTAACAGAAGAATTAAATATAAATAGATCTGTACATAAACAGCTGGCAAAGGGGAGTGGAAAGGAATCCAACGCTTGTTTAACATACGTCTCTGCAAAAGAGACCTCCTTTCCTTTCTGCAAAAGGGTGTGTGCCTCTTTTAAGCTCCTGTATTCCATCTGCATGTTTCATTCATTCATTCATTCATTCATTCATTCATTCATTCATTCATTGCCTTTTGTATGACATTCTTCTGTCCGGGAACACTTAGAATGCTGCACACCATAATCAAGCAAAACACTGGCTCATGCCCTGTAGTTTAGCAAATTATGTTGCACTTGAATAGGCCACATAATCAAGAGGGATTTGGTGAGTCCACTCCTCTGTATGTCCCATTGATTCATTTGGGCCTACTCTAGTTGTGACTTACTTTAGCATATTAACAGAGTAGGCTCATTTGAATCAATGGACTCTATGGAGGAACTGACTGACGAAATCTCTTTGGATCCAGTTACCCTACTCTAGTGCTATTTGCTATCCGAAGCAACAGGATTTGGGCCCATATTAGGTGAATCTCCCATTTAAAGAAGATTTTGAACTTCTACTTAACCAAGATGCTTCCTTTAGTCAATCAAAAGTTTGTAATCAATCATGCCATTAGCTCTAGGGCTTGGGGGATGGGGGAGACAATGCCATTCTTGGTTAGTGTGGCCAGTCGCTCTTAGGCTGTAGCTGCTGACCGTAAATGTGTCTGCCAAGCAAATCCTGGTAGCCATTTACATGTGACAAATGAAGACGGATGAGACTAGTCCAGTGGAAAGTCCAAAAATGGGAGAATTATCCATGCTCCAAAACATTCCATGGCTTTGGATTGTTCCTCCATGGGGAAGAAGGAAACGGAGGTTATAAGTGTAGGACACCCCTAAAGGTATGGAAAGGTGATAATGAAGAACATGGCATTGTTGAAACAGATACTTAGAGACCTGGTGTTTCTCTAGGAGAAGGCAAATGCAGCAAAGAAGCATCCCATTCCCTTGCTAGGAACCACACTGAGCCTGTGATTCTTAAGGTCCCTGGAAAATAAATTACACAATACACATGGTATTGCTGCGCAGAAGAAGGATTCGAGTGGTCATTGGTAAAGAGGACTGCTAGTTTTCCTTCTCTTACCTTCATTTTTTAAGAGATCTCATTTTGCGTGTGTGTTGAGCCTATGGGGAAATCAGCAAATTTGGTTACTTTCTGCATACAGTACATAAAAACAGACAAAGAAAGTCTCCCATTCTCTGCCCCTGCACCATGCAATATGGGGAAACTATTCACAGGATGGAACATGATAGTTCTTAAATATGTTTTCAACCACATCACAAATGATCTTGTGAAGACAGATGTTTACAAATGCCCCAGACAGTTCAAAACCATCTGCCTTGATGGACATAAGAACATAAGAAGAGCCATGCTGGATCAAGCCAAAGGCCTATCTAGTCCAAGTTCCTGTATCTCCCAGTGGCCCCACCTGATGTGTCTGGGATTGCACAAGACTAGATATCTGTCCCCTGATACCACTCCCCTGCATCTGGTCCTTGAAGTACCCTGGTTTTAAGCCTGGAGATTACACATCTCCATCATGGTTTGTAACCTGTGATGGATTTTTCCTTCAGGAATCTGTCAAATCCCCTTTTGAAGGCATCCAGGCCAGATGTCTTTACACATCCCATGGCAAGGAGTTCCACAGACTAACAATATGCTGGGTAAAAAAATATTTTCTTTTGTCTGTTCTCAATTTGATTGTATCGACAATCCTATCTATTTCATTTTTTCCCTGCAACAACAGAACTTTAAAAATCTCAAACAGTGTGATGAAGAAATTGATGCAGTTTACAAAGAAATAGCAGATGAAAGAAAAATCTCATTTATTCCAAACACCAAATGTTTCTTGAGTGTTAAGGATTTTTCACAAGAATTCTAAAGCTAGCCAAAGGATCCACCCAATTGTGTTGAACTTATGGCTTGTATTAAATGTAGCCTCTTCATTTGGGATCTCACTGACCTTGAGAATCAGGTATTTGGGGCAAATCTGGAAACAAAGAGAAGCAAGTATTGCAAGATAATTTTGAGTCTGTTTTCAGGTAATTCATGCCATATATGCATTTCTCCCTGTCTCTGACTCTGTCTCTGTTTCCATCTCTCTCTCTCTCTCTCTCTCTCTCTCTCTCTCTCTCTCTCTCTCTCTCTGTGTGTGTGTGTGTAGATATAGATGTAGATATTGTTGATTCTTTTAAAAATATACAATCACTTATGCTTCTGGGATATTGTGCTTCTGTACCTACAATTCAAAGAGCCAGTGAAGAGTCCAATTCAACTGCACTATTGTACCCAAGTTGCTAACAGAAAAAAGATGTCAAACTTTATATAAAATCTCATAAGAACATAACAATATAAGAATAGCCTTGCTGAAACAGGCCACAGCCCATCCAGTCCAGCATTCTGTCTCACACAGTGGCTCACCATTTACTTCACAGTATTCCCAAGCAGGTGTCTTCACCTGCTTATGATTCCCTGCAAATGGCATTGAGAGCTATCCTGCCGATCTCTCCAAAACAGAGGTTGTCCTTAGCCATCCATAATGTTTCTCCGGGAGAAGGCAAATGCAGCAAATAAGCATTCCATTCCCTTGCTAGGAACCACACTGATAGGAACCACACATGGATACCCTTGTTCTCCATGAACTTGTATAATCCTTTCTTAAAGCTATCAAGGCTGACAGCCCTCACCACTTCTTCTGGCAGAGGGAGTTCCAGAGACCAGTGATTCTCTGGGTGAAAAAGTACTTTCTCTCTCTCTTGTTTATTTTTTTGATGTCTAGCACCCAAAAGTTTCATAGAGTGCCTCTTACTCCTTTATCCACACCATGTATGATTATTTTATAAATTTCAATCAGGTCACTTCTTAGGTGATAAAATATGTACTCAAAATTCACAGCCATGTATTGGCATGGAAATCACAGGGTAGCTTATTTGAACTCTTCCCTGTAAGCCCCATGAATTTGGGGAAGTTTGGGGTTCAGGGGGCTGAGTTATTAAACTCCAAACGTGGTCCCCCTAATTGAGTCAGAAAGCTGCTAATAGCCCCCCTGGAGGAGCACCAATTAGTTGTTTCCCAACTCAATTAGAAATGATTTTTTCCTAGGGGGATCCCCTTTGGAGTATAATAACTCAAGCCCCTGAACCCCAAGCCTCTCCAAATCTGGGGGGCTTACAGGGAAGAATCCAAAGAAGGTACCTTGCAATTTGGTTGCCTCTAGGGCCCAGGGGAGCCATTAACAAATCATTTCATTTCATTTTATTCTGAAAATTCTTTAAAAATTTGTTAGTAATGAAACAAAACTACTAAATAAACAAAATGAAACAAAACACTATATTTTTGTTTTGTGCTCATCTCTAATGGCAATCCATCTAAAAGTCACATAACCTGTAGTACATCATTCAGGGAAAGCTTGCCTGAAGAGGAAAGCCTTTGCCTGCTTCTGGAAAGATAGCAGAAATGGTGCAGTCCTGGCCTCCAGTGGGAGGGAATTCCAAAGTCTAGGTGCATCACTAGGGAAGGCTTTCATGTGTTCTTATGAGACACACCTGTGAAGGTGGTAGGATGGAGAGAAAGGCCTCTCCTGATGACCTTAGCACATGAGCCAGTTCATCCTGTGAAATTTGATCTTTGAGGTAGCTTGGACCCAGGCCATTTAGTGCTTTGTATGTTAAAACCAGCACTTTGAATTGTGCCCAATAGCTGACTAGCCGCCAGCAGAGCTGGTTTTATAGGGGTGTAATGTGATCTCTGTAGCCCAGCCCAGTCAGCAACCTGGCACCCGCATTTTGGTCCCACTGAGGTTTCCTGAGACTTTCCATCGGTAGTCCCATAAAGAGTGCACTACAGTGGCCTAGATGAGACATCATTAGCAGTGCATGTGTCACAGTAGCCAGGGCATGTTTCTCAAGAAACGGGTGTAACTTGCGTACTAGCCTTAATTGTGCAAATGTGCTGGTGGCCATAGCCATGACCTGGACATCCAAGCTCAAGGATGAGTCCAAGAATACCCCCAAGCTACATACCTGTTTTTTTTTTCAATTGGAGGGTGACCCCATCCAGTACATGTAGCATTGTTCTCCCTTTCGACTAACCAGGAGCACCTCTGTCTTGTCTGGTTTTAGCTTCATTTTGTTCATCCTCACCCAGTTCGTTACTGCAGCTAAACACTCATGTAAAGTTGAGATTGTAGCTCCCTTAGAATCTGGAGGTGACGAGAGGTAGAGCTGAATATTATCAGCATACTGGTGGCACTTAACCCCAAAAGTACTAATAATGTCCCCAAGTAGTTTCAATGTTAAATAGGAGACAGAACAGAGCCCTGGGAGGCTCCACAGGTCAGTGGCCCTGGTGTCAAACATGAATCTCCTAAGGCCACTTTCTGCATTCTCTCCTTCAGGAAGGACTGGAGCCACTATTGCAGAATATCTATTGCTGCACTCTTGGGCAGCAATACTATCTGCTCCCAGAAACCCCAGCCAGCATGACCATGGAAAGGATTATAGGACATATATTCCAAAAATCAAGGATTGTAAGGTCCCTTTCCTATAAAAATCTTTTTTAAAGGTTTTTAGCCACCCTGTGCTACTGGACACACCTTCTCTTATTTCTCCATTCTATGTAGGAGGCCAAAGTGAATCAGATGACCAAGCACCACACTCCCACATTCCAAAATGGCTGCCTCCAATTTGTCACCTAGAAAAACAAGGGTAAAAAGAGCCTGCCTG
Source organism: Phrynocephalus forsythii (assembly GCA_029282475.1). NCBI lineage: Eukaryota > Metazoa > Chordata > Lepidosauria > Squamata > Agamidae > Phrynocephalus > Phrynocephalus forsythii. The sequence continues at coordinate 36,863,155 of JAPFRF010000010.1, forward strand.
AGTAGCTGAGTGGTTGAAGTATCTGGCTATGGAGTCCAAGGTTGGGAATGTATTCCTCACTGTGCCTCCTGTGAGGAAAAACCAGTCTGTGTGGTCATGGGCACACTGTATAGTCTCAGGGCCCCACCCCTCCCAAGAAGAAGAGAATGGTAAACCGCTTATGTGTATTCACTACGTGGAAAACCCTGGAGGATCACTGTTAGTCCAAACTGACTTGACAGCGCACAATGATGAGAATGAGAGTGATTACTGCTAAAAATTAGGCAGACGCTTGTGGGTGTTTGTGTCTCCAGGAAGCTGGGCATGTTGAATGTTAACTGCCGTTGATGTGGCAGGTTTGATGCAAAAGAACAGTCAAGGGAAGAGACAGGATGCCATAGCAGAGACAGCCTTTTCATTCAGAGCATGTCCCAGGCATCTGCACCTTGGTATGTCCTCTTTGCCGCCTGGGAATTGCTGCATTATAGAGTTGAAGTTTTATGTCTCCCAAATCTCTGCCCACTGAGGAATAAAACTCAAGGAGTGGCAGGGGACATCCACTTGTCATTTGAATAGATTACTCTCTCGAAGCAGAAGCTGTACTTTAAGTCGTCTAATCTCTAATTTCTTCTTATGGTGACTGAGCACACCCTTTATCTTTAATTCTGACTCCCTATGGCAAGTTTGCTGCTATTGGCTAGCAGGGCTGAGGTACGTCACACAGCCATCCTTGATGAATGACCTCGGAGGGCAGGCAGGTTTTATTTAATCTTTACAGTTTTTTATTTTTGATCCCCTGGGCTTGGGAAAGTTAAAAAGACATGTTCCTAGGTCTTTCCAGCAGGGGGCAGCCTCATCCCATCCTGTTCAGTCAGGCTATTCAGAAGCAGTCCCAATGTAACTCTCTTCTACCTGCCCGCTCACAAGAGTTCCACCCTAACCTCGTGGGAGCCGGCTGTGTTCCAAATGTCACTGGGCTCTGTGGTGGTGGTGAACCTGCAACATGCAGAATATGCCCCTCATTTCTTTATTCACTGGGCTATTTGTAAATATCATATAAGCCTGAATCTTTCACAATGCTTATCACCAGAGAAAGCTCCGAAGCATAGAAAATGGTTGGCACTGGCAATGCTTTTAAAGAATAGCTGCTGGAGAATGGTAGGTTTTCTGTCCTGGCTTCGTGTGCTTTACCCTCAGGGCCTTTTGAGGTTTACAAGAAATCCTCAAGGGTGAGGGAACTCAAACATGTATGGGTTCAGCAAGAGATGCTGTGGCTTCTGAAAGGGTGCTTATTAAGGGTGTTCCTATATTACACTTTAATCCCACCATTTGAAACTCAAACGTTTCCCTCCATCATTAGAAAGAAATTTGAGAAATAAACTCTAACACAGAGAACCATTTAAAGCCACCTTAGGACCTTGTCCAAGGAACAAGGTGGGGTAAAAAAAAACATCAAAATATAAATAAATAAATAAATAAATAAATAAATAAATAAATAAATAAATAAATAAAACTGTCACAATAATCCCATAGCATCCAAACTGCTTGTACACCCAGCTTGAAGAGATATAGCTTTGCATCCTTCTTAAAACCAGGACATGACTGCAAGTCAAATCATTCCTGGACATTTGTCTCTTCATGTGTATGGTACATGTGTAGGTCCCTGGGCACTCTGATAAGCATGCAACCCATGTTAAGCCATGAGTGTCCCAATGTATCAAAGTGAGGGTTCGGAGAGTGAGAACAGACAAAAGAAAATAATTATTTTTACCCAGTGTGTTGTTAGTCTGTGGAACTCCCTGCCACAGGATGTGGTGATGGCATCTAGACTGGATGCCTTCAAAAGGGGATTGTACAGATTTGTGGAGGAAAAGTCCATCACAGGTTACAAACCATGATGGAAATGTGTAATGTCCAGGCTTAAAACCAGGTCCCTAAGCACATCTGATCTCACCTGATTTCGGAAGCTAAGCAGGGTCAGGCCTGGTTAGTACTTGGATGGGAGACCACTAGGGAATACCAGGTGCTGTAGGCACCTGGAGTAGGAGCTAGCAAACCACTCCAGTATTCCTACCAAGAAAACTCCATGGACATGGAGTCATGAAGAGTCGGTCACGACTGTAATGACACAACACACACACAAACTTTGAGGGCCAGAGTGGTATCTGGAGACAGATATCTAGTCTCGTGCACTCCCAGAGGCATTTGGCAGGGCCACTGTGAGATACAGGAAGCTGGACTAGATGGGCCTTTGGCCTGATCCAGCATGGCACTTCTGATGTTCTTATGTTCTTACATTCATAAATGTAAAAAAGCCTTGAGGAGGAAGCACTGCAGAGCACTTGGCAACCACACTCACAGATTATTGTGATCCAGAGTAGAAGTGGGTGGGGAGGTGTTCAACACAGGGTCATATAATTGTGTGACTGATCCACTCAAAACCCACACTCAGACCTAAAATGAATTAATTCTTTTTCAGTGGGGTTTATTCAAGTCCTTGTCTGACATTCTATCCACCACACTACAGAGTGCATTTATATATGCATGATGATGATGATAGGTGTGCATGGATGAGTTTATATATAATGAATTTCCCTCATATATGATGAGTTTGCCTGTTACCTAGAAGACATGAGACCCATCAGGAGCCTTCTACTGCTTGTTCCAAAACCTAGAAGCAATGTTGTTTGCTATTTCTTCCTTGCAGAATCCTTCCCCCAAATCTGCTTCAAATGCTGAGACACCCGACAGAATGTCACCGGCACTGGTGCTATAGTGCTGGTTGAAGGAAAATTTACAGTGAATCCTCGTATAACAAACAGTTTGTATAACATAAAATCTGTACAACATAAAAAATTCCGGAGATAGGGGAAATTTGCTTAATAGAATCACCTATCGGGCGAATCTGTACTACATAAAAATGGTCACGATTAGGGATTACTCCGTTTTCAATGCATTCCTATGGGAAATTTGTATAAAGGAAAATTTGCTTAACAGAATGTCATTTGGAATGAATTGATTCCTTTATACAAGGTACCACTGTATAGGAATCACTCTCCATTCTTCCTTTAATGGCACTCTCCACTGGTCTCAGTCTGTTTCCCAAATGGAAAAACCCACTTTGATATTGCATTCCACTTTTTATGGCACTGAAGCTGTTGCCAGTGAATTCTGCCTATAACTCATATACACAGATTGGAAATGACAGGATATGAACTGGCATAATCATGACAGCAGGTGAAAACACACTAACCTTCCTCTTTTAAAGTCAGGAGATTCTTTTGTTCTGGTATCCTTCCACCAATACACATGCTAGATAGAGACTGGGGGCACTTTTACATAACCCCTAAGATCCTCTGGCAACTTAAATTTGGACCAGAGATCTTGGGGGTTTGCTCCTCTTGCTGTGTTCCCACCCCTCCACACTCCCTTGCTCCTGTCTGCATCAGGGGAGGAAGAAAAAAAGGGAGAAAAGAATGCAGGCTCACCTCTGCTCTGCCATCCGGAGCTGCCCCGGGAAGCATTCCAGTCTCTTTAAAGGGGTGGGGTGGGGACAAACAAACAGAAGGCAAGGAGAGCCCGGCACTCACTGCTTTGCAATCCGCATCAGAATTTTTTCACTTTCAGAGACCAGGTACTTGGAAAATGCGCTGGAACGCGCTTAGGTGAACATGGTCGTACTTAATTTTTTTTTAAAGTCTGGAGCTGGTGGGAAAACAATTTTAAGCTCCACATCTGGGAGCCCTTTGCCTCAGATTTTATGGGTCATGAAAAAGAGCCCTGGGTCTCCAAAACAGTTGCTTCCTTCTGATGAAGGCTGGTCTGAAACAAATGTAAATACCAAGATTAGGCTTGAATAATTACTTGAAAGGAAGTCTGCCCTCCAGCAAAGTTCACTCAATTGCTTTCATTTGTTAAGTTTGCTAATTCAGACATCAAAGCCACTGTACTTCAAGATCTCAGGAACTGGCCAATTCACCTCTTCCCTTCTTTGGGGCTCATTGTAAGATGCAGACATCCTTTGTTGAAGTAATTAAACAACAGGTTCATGGTCTTCATTTCAACACTTCCCTTGCTGGGTGCAGAAACTGGAGCTATCTCATCCATGCACTTTTATAAGGAGCCCAGGTCCCTAATCATGCCTGTTATACCAAATAAAAGATTTCAACAAGCTCAACTAGCCTAAGTCCCTGTATCTCAACGTCCTCCAGAAATTCTGGATAACATGTCCCATCATCCAGCTATCAGGCTGGAGGGAGCCTGGGGGGGAGCAAAAAACCAGCTCCCTTTGGCTTTGCTTTCCTTCCTCACAGCTTCCCCAGCAGCCCAGTTCACACAGATGAGCAATTTCATAACTTTAGGAATGCATGTATAGATTTTCCATTCTCCTTTTCATGCTCATTTCCTTTCATCCGTAACTGAGGCTATCATTTCGCCTTTTGACCAGCTGTTTGGTACACCACAGGGGAAGATTGGTTTGCTTCTCTAATGGCAATTACATGATCATCTTTTCCTAGGAAAGGTCTTCTGAGTGTGAATGTGTTCACTTGGGAAAACCTAATCATGTGTGGGGAATAAAAAGAAGTGTACACTGAAATTCCTAACTGTGTCCACACAAGCTTCTTGTTTTCTGCCCCATCAATGGGCATCTGACCCCGCATGGCTCTTCCCCAAGATGGGTTAGAGCCATATTTGTGTGTGGCAAGGACATTGAAGGCAGATTATGCTAGAGAGATACAGAGATAGAAGGCCTCTATAGGTTGAGTGTGTGGGAAGGTATCATAATGCTTTGACCTTTTCTCTCACAGTAAGACATGTGTGTCTCCTTCCAGCACCCAACACAACAGTGTTCTGCTTATATAACACAACAAGTAGTCTCTAGGCGGTTTACAGTTAAATTACAGTATTAAGTCTGTGGGCTGCAAGTAGTCTCTGGGCAGTTTACAGTTTAATTACAGTATGTGGGCTACACATTCCCCCCCACCCCCGCAAGCTGGGTACTCATTTTACCGACCTTGGAAGGATGGAAGGCTGAGTGAACCATGAGCCTGCTACCTGGGATTGAACCCCAGGTCGAGTGAACACAGTTTTAGCTGCAGTACAGGCATTTAACCACTGCACCACGAGGCCACTATCCCTAGTAAATGGTGGGAATGGAGGGACTACTTTTCATCTGGCTCAAGATGCCCTTCATGAATTTAATTTTGTCCAAGATTGAACCTGAAGATGAAATCAGATGTCACAAAGTCACCTCTGACATTTTAACTAGGAAAGGTGTATGAATGACATATTGAGTGGGTTGGGTTGGCAATAGAGATGGGCACAAAACACCAAAATGGCATTTCATTTTATTTTTCATTTCATTTTTTGTTTTTTGTTAGGAAACTTTTTTTAAAAAATATTCTTCGTTTTGCTTTTTTATTATTTTTATTTTATTCCCTAGTGCCAACCAGCTGGCCTGTGGGCTGGTAAGCACTTTTAATTTTTTTTAATTCCCCCCAAGCACCGACCAGATGGCCTGCGGGCTGGTTGGTGCTTTAAATATTCGTTTTTAATTTCCCCCCTAGTGCTGATCAGCTGTAGCAAGGCTGGCTGAGGGTGCTTTTTGTAACAAGTGGGCCGCGCTACAACTGATCAGCACTGCCACTTTGGAAGTCCCCTCCATGGAGTCTGGTTGCCGGCAGTGGCGAGGAATGAAAAATGAAATGAACAAAACAAAAAGTTCTGTTTTGTTTCATTTCGTATTCCTTTGAGGGGGCAGTTCATTATTCATTTCGTTGTGTAATAAAATGAATAATGAACAATGAAACGAATTTAAAAAATCATTTCGTGCCCATCTCTAGTTGACAATGATACTTTACATAGCAAACAGGCCAGAGAAAAAGCTGAAATCCTTTTAACTCAACTGCATAAGGCTGATGGGGTCATCAAGAGTGGCAGCAATTTACAGAAATCAACCAGTGCCTCCCATCATGCAGCACCTAATGGCTACCCTATTACAAAAGGGGTGCCACAGGACCCTCAGGACTTTGGGTGTGTGGAATCAGAAGTGCTGTATCCCTAAAAAAATTCCCAGGGCTGATGAGATTAGCCGTACACAGCATACTCATGAACAGTATTTCAGCGAATGTATGGCACTTAAAATGAATAGGTCTTTTTTTTAAAAGCAGTTGTCATCTCTAAGCAAGTCATTTGTATCAGCCCTGAGATGAGGTATGCACAAATAAGTGAGTGATTGCGAACTCTTATTAGTTTCTTCCCTGTTTCAACAACAAAGAAACGTTCCCATAAACATGTCAGGAATTAGGATCACTTGGCAAACAAATACCCATTAAGAGCATTTGCTGGAAATATTTAGTCTTCTTGGTTCCTGAAAAAAATATAGAGAACGCTAAGTGCACGGATCACATTGCACAAAGGTCAGCTGATGTAATTCAATGTTCTGGGAAGTATGTACAATTCTCCAGTTCCCTGCAGTGCACATTACTCTGAACGACGTTCTGAGTAGAACAAATCCAAAAGATGTACTTTTCTAGGGTGAATATGGAAGATTGTGGATGGAGGGTGAGTGACAAAGCTATGTATTAATAATGCAGACTATTACATCTTATAAGTAGCAATCATATGGGAGATGTTCACAATAAAGAGTGTGGTTCTCTGGAAAAGTGATCAATGTCGTTGAACTGCAATATATGCAATACATGTAGTTTCCCGACCACCATATAGCACAGCCTAAGCAGTGGTTCTCAGCTTTTTTTGATCTTGAATCACAACAGTCACTTTATCATAAGATCCCACCATGATAGAAACAAATAGATCCAGGCGCAGGCATACATGTACTGGCATTACATTATTATAATTTATCATAGATAGTAAGGGTTAAGGACATACAAAATTACTGTAGCATTGCTGGAGGTGAACACAAACATAATTCCATTAGTGAAAGCTATTATATTGATGCCAACTAGGGATATGCAAAGGTCCCCTGATTTGGTTCTGGACCCAATGTGACAATTCAGTTTTGGACCAATTTGCACCAGATCCAATAAAATTCAGGACAGAGGCTCAGAAACCTGAATCATCACATTTCTCATTAAATAACTGTATTTATTTGCAGATGTACCCAAAAGTTGAAAGCTCGATATTTTTCTTATAGGTAGCAATCTTTCTAAAGCCCAGAAAACTAAATCTAGAGGTTCTTTTGTGCTCTCCACTTTTAAACATTCCTTAAATCCACATATACCCCCCCTTTTCTTTTCACATAAATACATGAAATTTTGCAGGTTCTTGGTCTTGCCTGTGTTTCTTATTTCTGCCAAGTTTCATTGAGCAAGGTGCAGGGAGTTTTGTCCTACCCATCTTTAAAAAGTGGTGCAACGTGTTTCAAGTTTGTTAATATGCCTATGGCTTTTCTGCACAATGGTGATGGGGCTGTGATTTATGTGGAGCACTTCCGTGCCAAAATATACTCTACAAAGGCAGAACAAACATGCTTAGCAACATGGAGTGAAATAAAAATCCAACAAAACCTTTCTTGAAATGCAAAGGGCAAAACCTGTGCTGGGTGGTGGTGGTGGTGGGGGACAGCAGAATGGTTAGATTAAGGAAACCCAGTTGTGTAATCCAAGTACTACTAGAATATCACTGAGATATTGAAATCAATTAAATAAGCAAGAAATATAGAAATAATGGAAGGATGTGAGTGGTTTGGGAAAGAATTCTAGAAGAAAGATTGAAAGTTGGAAACAGGTGGAATGAAGGAAGGAGAAACACAAGCTACGGAAAAGGCAAAACTTCTACCAAATCCCAACTAAGTCATTTCAAGTACTGGGATTGAATAGTTCTGGGGAGATCCTTATCCAGCAAGCTAGACTGGTAGCTAGAGAGCATGTTTTGCCTTATATCTTCTGTTCTATAAGTGCTGGGCAAGTTCTCTCTTTTTATAAAAAGCTTAGAATCAAGGTCAGCTGATGAGCTAAACTCTCACCAGCTGACATTTCTAAAATGTGGACAAAGGCAGCCAGCAAGGCAATATGAGAACTTTATGCAGGACTGGGGTAGGGGTATGATTCATTGGGCCTACCTGTGCCCCCCAGGGGTGTCCAAACTTCGACCCTCCAGAGGTTTTGGACCACAACTCCCAGAATTCCAAGCCTCTAGTGCCAATGACAAAGGACTGTGGGAGCTGTGGTCCAAAACATCTGGAGGGCCGGAGTTTGAACACCACTGCGGCGCCTAGACAGTTTCAGAGAAGAACAGGGCTAGGTGCCTAGACAGTTTCAGAGAAGAACTTCTTGCTCTTCAGAAGCAAGAAGATGTGAGCCTTTGATGGCTTCATGAGCAGAACCACATTTTCTCCCCTTTTTGTCTCCCGGATAGCTTCATGGGTTCCTTATTGTGGTGGCCCGTATAGCCTTGGGCCAGCTCCATCATCCCAGGAAGCCAATGGAAGGAGAGAATGGCACACTACTTCTGAGTACCTCAGATTTAGGAAACCCTAGGAAGGGTCTCCAAACCCCAGCTCAGTTAGAGTAGAGCCAGAACTACTGTATTATTAGGTAGAATGACATAGGCACCTCCACTGGCATATCCCAAATGAGAATCAGGGATATTCCTCACTTCACCTTTGAGAACTGAGCTGTGCATGTTGCATACTTGGTCCTGGTGCCCTAAATGAGCCTATTCTCTCAGGTGCAGGTGGTGGCACAATTTCATTACTAATTGGGAAGGTCAGCCAGTCCAACTGAGAAAGAAGTGTTAGCTTGCCATTTTCCTTGGAAAACTAAATGCCTTGAGGAGGCCTTCATTTAGGGCCTTGAGGAAAAAAATGCAGAAACAATAGCTATTTGGCAGTCCACATACGCCTGATGAGGAAAGGCTGACCATGTGGAACAAAACTCTGACAGGTACCAAACGAAGTGACTGTGAGGCTGACCAGAAACTCCTTGTGGCGGAAGATTGTAACTCTGAGAGGCTTCGAAATTGATGCTGGTGGTACTTCTTGCATCACATCATCTCCTCTCAGTTCTCTTTGCGTCTTTGAACTCTGTGGATGGGTAAGAACACTTAATATTGGGAATGAAAAAAGTCTCCATTGCTCCAGGATTAATCTTCAGGCATTCCCTTTGATGAAGTCAGCACAGCCAGGCTGGAGGGGGAAAGGCACGCATGATGTGCAAAGAAGTGTGATCTTCTGCTTGAAAGCACTCAGCAGATTGCCGAGTGTTACCTTAAGAGGGTAAAGAATGGCTTCAAAAGCAGCAGGAGGAGGTGAACAAAGACATGATTAGCCCATTTACAAATTAAGGATAATGACCTGTTTACTAAGCATGCTGAAGGACTAGACATGGTGTAAATGCAAGTCACACCTATACAAATTGCCATGTGTGTGTGATCACCTCTGAGGAAGCAAGCGTGACTTCATCACACCCACCCTCTCAATTAAAAATATAAAAGGAAAAAAGAGAAGCAGAACCTGACTTGGGGGATGGGAGAAAGAGGAGCTGAGATTTAGAAACTAGAATTTGGGAATGAAGCCATATGTTTTTACTTAAGAGATATGGATTTCATCTTGTAATCATAGAGATGCTCAAGGAGGCAACAAATAAAATGAGAGATATTGCTAGGAAGTTGCATCCAGCTCAGCCTTTCTTAAGCAGGAGGGCTTCACCTCATGGTATGACATTTTGGGTGTGTTCAGGTGATTTGTTCAGCAGCCTGGGTAGATCCTGTAAGGTTCCAGCTAAAACCTGGAATGGATTCCCTACCCCAGGCATGTCCAAACTTCAGCCTTCCTGATGTTTTGGACCACAATTCCCAGAATTCTAAGCTTAGATTGCCAATGGCAAAGGCCTCTGGGAGTTGTGGTCCAAAACATCTGGAGGGCCGAAGTTTGGACATGCCTCCCCTACCTCAAAAATGGCATATCTGGCAGTTCTACTGTTCAGAGAATGCCTTCATGAGGGTTTCACATCCTTCTTCGTGCTCCATTATGAAAAAAGTGGCTGAGCACTGGAGAAAAGTGTGTTTCTCTATTACTTGGGATAAATCACGGGAAGGGGAGACAAGCAGCCAAGGAAGTCCTGTAACTGAGAAGAGTCTGTTCTTCAGATGGAAACATCTGTTTGCATTTCCATAATGCTTATGGTTGTTTCCTCATGTTTGTGTTTCCTCCATGCTGTTTCCACATATGTTTTTTACCTCCCTAATATTTTAATTTTGAAAAAACCATATGCTTCCTATGCACAATTTCCTCCAAATTTGCTTTTTTATGTGCTATGTGTACATGTAATCTTGTATCTATTCCAGTCTACCACACAAGAAACTAGATATTTAGCTCCCAGAAGAGGAACTCTACTGAAGGGTTCCTCCTCTCCAATTACCACACCAGTTTCAAAATTTGTACCCAAAATGACATTTTAAAAGTGAGTGCAACACCTACAATTTAATCCCCAGTTCTTCTTACATAAGGACTGGGTATTTCTGTTCTGTTACATCCAAATGTATGTCTCTGAACATTTTCAGTCATTCAGGTGGGCTTATCTGGAAGTTGAGTCATGGCGACTGGACTTCTTTTCTTGAGAGATTGAAACGTTTTGCTGCTCATCCAAACAGCTTTGTCAGTCTGAGGAAAGCTAGTTGCAACTAGTTGTTTGGATGAACAATGATTGGATGAGCAAAGATCTCTCAAGAAAAAGAAGTCCAGTTGCCATGACTCAACTTCCAGATAAACTCACCTGGATGACTGAGAATTTTCACAGATTTATGAGAGAAAGTGCTGTAATTGGTCTTGAAGCTCCAAGACAACAAACCAGCAGATGTAGACACATCTTTTAGCCAATCTTAATAAAGATACTGCTTCCCTTTTGTTTTTGGTATTAATAACATGTCATCTAATGTCTGCTATTTGACCTCTGCTTAAAATTCTCCAAGGAATAGTTGACAATTCCATCCTTGTGTTTATAACCATTGTTTTGGGCCTTCTGTAGGCACAAAGATAAAATTGCTCCATCTGCCACATGACTGCCCTTTAAGTATTTGAGGATGTTTACCAGAATCACCTTCCAATCTAATCTTTAACTAAGAGCCTTTGTACACGACCCCTAAATGCCGGAGGAAATGGCTGCAAGCTCCAGAGCTTACAATGGTTTCCCCACCAGCTCCGGAGTTTGCAGGAAATTAAGTGCGACCATGCCCACCTAAGCGCGTCCCAGCACACTTTTCTTGTACCTGCTCAAGGAGGGTGAAAATCGCCAGGTCTGGAATTAATCTGGTGAGTGCAGGGCTCTCCTGGCTTCTTCTTCTTTTTTTGCCTCCCGCCCCTTTAAGAGAAGGGACGGGAGGGAAAAAAAAAGCAAACAAAAGAGAAGGAATCAGCAGACGGAGCTCCGGCAGCTTCTCGGAGGTGAGTCTGCATTTTTTCCCCCACTTTCTTCCTCCCTCCCCTCAGCAGACAGGTGCGGAGTGGTGGGGAGGAAGGAAGAGCAATGAACCCCTAAGATCTCTGGTCCGAATTTAAGTGGCTGGCGGATCTTAGGGGTCGTGTGAAAAGGCCCTAACTGAGCATACCCACCAGCACCCTCAGCAATTTTTCATAAAGCTGAGTTTCTATACCCTTCACTATTTTATCCACACTTTTCTGGACATGGTTCAGCTTCTCAATATCCTTCTTCAGGATGTGGTGCCAAAACATGAGGCTTTCACAACCTATTCATGTCCAGAACTCTTTGAACAACAAATAAGCAAATAAGAGATCTGAGTCTACAGAACTTTAATGAGCAATACTGGCACCTGGGACAAGAAACACTGTATCCTCAGTGGTTAAACTGCAGAATTGCAGCCAAGACTCTGTTCATGATGACTTGAGCTCAATCCTGATAGGCCCAGCTAAACAGCTCAAGGTTGACTCAATCTTCTGTCCATCTGAGGTTGGTCAAATGAGTACCCAGCTTGCTGGGGGAAGGTGTAGCCTGCATAATTAAATTATAAATCACCCAGAGAATGTGTCAAGTGCAATTGTTTTGCTACCATCACTGTCCTGCATCATAGAGGTGAGCCATCACCATGAAGGAGAAGGGAAAGAATGCCGGGCAATCCTGGAGAGAAAGACATTTATGTTTGCCTGCCTGCCTGCCTGCCTGCCTGCCTGCCTGCCTGCCTATCATCTATCTATCTATCTATCTATCTATCTATCTATCTATCTATCTATCTATCTATCTATCTATCTATCTATCTATCTATCTATCTATCTATCTATCTATCTAAAGAAAGTGAATCAGTCTGGGAGGTATTTCTGTTTGTTTTCCTAACCTTCGCCTGTAGATCTGCTTCTAGATCTCCATGTCCTTTTAATTCTGTCCCAGTTGCCCTCCCCTAGTGATAGCCCTCCATCTCTCCACTTCCTCAGATTCTCCTTAATTATCTTCCTTCCTGGATCAAACGCCTGAATGGGAATGGTTTTCAAATTGTTGCATGGTTTTTTTGACACATTTCTCTGGTTGGTTGATTGTGATAAAGGCAATTCAATTGACACACCTGAAAGAATTCAGCAGTCCTTGGAAAATTTGTCACCGTTGCTATGTGGAACAAAGTTCAGTGGCTGGCAGGATATGGTAGCCATATTTGTCTGTTTCAGAAAAACTTTAAGGAGCCCAGGGGCACCTTGAGGACTAGTGCCTTTTTATAGTTCACAGATTATAACACATTTCTTCTGGTGCAGATTGCAAAGGAGACCTTGGAGTCAAGTTCAGAATGGTGTCAGTCTCTGTTGAAAAGAAAGTAAGGGGGCAGGCTTCCCTCATACAGATTCCAGGGATCTGAGAGGCCTGATTAACACTGCCGATTTTGTCCCCTAAATTCTCTGTGTGCCCTCCCTTCTCTTCCCGCTCCTCTGCTATCTGCATTGCACACACATCACACAGCACGTCTCAGATGGGATATAGAGGAAGAAAGTAGATGTTGCCCTGGAAGTGTCACCCCTAATTAATATCCTTCGAGGCAGCTCCCTAATTAGCATGCAGATCTGATTTCAGCTCAGCTTGTTAATAGGATAACTCCTCTAAGAATGGTAATTAGGCATGACACTGAGGTGCTGTGCCACTGTGGGAGCCAGCCACCATACTGGACTCCTTGACCAGGTAAGCGGCAGCAATGTAATCTTATTATTATATTTTTTATACTTATACCAATCTTTCCCTTTGCAGGTGGTGATCAAGGTGGCTTAGAACCATTTAACATAATAAAAACAGCAGTAAAAAACAAATCCAATGATGAAATCATTAAAATCAAGTTAGATAAAACAAAGAAGTCATTCTTCTCCCGTTGGGTTTGCAAAGAGTTGTTCAGTTTGAGATATATATATATGCAGTGTGTTCTGCATTCTCCTGCATTCTCCTGCTGTGGGTCCACATATAGTATGCCTTTGACCCCTCAATGGGAGATCATTACCATCACGGAGTAAGCCTTTCTATATCCAGTTGGATTCAATCTGAGGTTTTCACCATTGTCACTCTAGTCTCTGTCTCACTTGTTTCATCACCACCAGCTTCCTTGGAAATCAAGGGGCCGCTGTGAGAGTCTTGCTTATGGAAGGGAATGCTTAGGAGCAATCATATCAGTGACCCTGGCTGTTTCACGATCCCTGAGGTCAGCCAGGGAGCTTCCTGTTGAGATAACAAGAGCTCTCAAGAAACCATTTGGATACATCAGTCTCCTGGGGTGACTCAGTCATGGAAATTCAGCAAGGAAAAGGAACTGGAAAAGCCACCTCTTAAAGACCTCACTCACCTTGAAGGCCCTGTTAGGGCCATTGTCAGTTGGTTATTACTTGATGACATGTAACACACAAAGTACAAAGTATAGAATGGGGAGATAAAGAAGTGCATTGTAGCAGGAGTCACCCTGGAAGTTCTGCTGAAGGCTCAGTATCCACATTCTCTTGACATTAGACTCCTTCTGTGATGCCAAGGGTGCACTTCACATCACATGGTGCACAATGGCAAGTAAATTCCATGGCTTAATGCATCGGCAGGAGAAGGAGCCACAGAAAAAAGTCAGCGAGCTCACACAGTCCATCTACCGGCACTTCTTCCTCCAATCAGAAACCTTTCACATTTTACTTATCAGCCCACATTTCCTTCCACAATGGGAATTCAACAATGGGCTGCCTTCTGATAATCAGGCTTGCGTTTGCATTTCTAATGAATAATCACTGACCAAAGAATTCAGAGTGCAACACTGAATTCTGTCATGTGACACCGAAACGTCATGTGACATAACAGACAGACATCTTCAACAATTCGAGAGACTACTTATTTGAAAAATGTGCTATTTTGGTTACTCTTCAGTATTTTCGAATGTTCCTAATAAAGTACTACAAATACAAGTGTCCTTGTAACTGGAAGGATACTGGCAAATGGCCTTCAGAGATCTGGCACCTATGTAACATACTGCTTCAGTGCTGGAAGGATTTCTCTGCTAACTGTTGGCTAATGAGTTGATCACAGGCTAACTTTTCAATAGCCACATTTTGAATGCACAAGAATTCTCCCAGAGGTCAACTGGGGTCAGGCCCAGTAGAATGGCACAGGCGCGCTCACTTAGGGTGGCCACACCCAGGGAGGTGCGGAAATCGCTCACACGTGACCACGCCTTCTCTGTGGTAGGCCCCACGTTATGGAACCATCTCCCTAGTGAGCTGCGCCTAGCACAGTCCCTGCCTGCCCTTAAAAAGGCTCTGAAAACCTTCCTTTTTAAAGAGGCATATGGCTACCTTTTTACTTAATTTTTTAATTTTTATTTTATTTTATTTTATTTTTATTTTTTTTTTTGCTGCCTGCGTCATCTCTTGTGGAGGGTCTTGCCCCTCCTTATTTTATCAGCACTCTCTTGTTCTTTTTTGTTATATACTGTTGGTTTTGTTTTAATTGTAAACCACCCAGAGTTCCATCCGGAAGATGGGCGGTATAGAAATATAACAAATAAATAAATAATAAATAATAACTATGGAACTGCAGAATCCGTCCAATCCCCAATTATTCCTGCAAGATTCCTGCTTCTCTTATCACGGAATTCTCAGGGTCCAACCTGACCTCTTGTCCCTTGACACATTGTCCAGGGGTAATTTGGAAAGGGGTGACATTTCCATGGCCCTCCATATTTCTAAAATATTTTATAGCAAATTAAATTTTAATTGTGATCTGTCTTGGAGAAGAGACCATTGTGGTGCCCAATTAGCATTTTACTTATTATCCATCAAATATTTAAAGCATTCCAATCCAGATCTATCCCACCCCCACAGCCCTCAGTGGAATTGCTTTACCTTTTGGACGCCATGCAGTGAGGAACTCTTAAAGTTATCTGTTTCCAGGCATTTCCTCCTGGTGCTCATTTCTCTGATCTCCTGTTACATATGCATTCCTGCATCTACCAACTCATAAACAAGCTATGCTTTGTGAAAGAACTGAGGCTTTCAAATTATCAGACTTAAAAGGAATGGCCACATTGGTCATCAGCTCACATCCCTAGCCTGAAGGAATATTGCTGTATGATTAAAGACCTCTCAGAGATGCTGGCGAAGCAAAGCAACGGCCGACACATTTGTACACATTCGGGAAACAGTCAGTGTGAAATCTAGAGGCATGAGGATGGTCCCTTTTGAATACTGGGGCTGTGAATATGTGTCTGTCTGTCTGTGTGTCTGTCTGTCTGTCTGTCTGTCTGTCTGTCTGTGTGTGTGTGTGTGTGTGTGTGTGTGTGTGTGTGTGTTGGTGGGAACCAACTGGATACAGCTTCTTTTCCACCAGCAGGAAGATATTCTTGAGCAACCTTTTTCTCAAAACGCTTCTTCTACTAGGACAGGACAGAGGCAATCTCTGCTGCCTCAATTTCTCTTTGGAAGTTACTTCATGCCCTTCTTTGTTCCATGACTACTTTTGTACTGTGACAGCACTGGTCGTGATCACATGGTTTTGTCCCTGTTTCAGTGTTCCCATGGTCATGATAACTTGTCTTGTGACAAGTGTTACCTCGTGGTCTTGTACCGTGACAAACACTGAATTTGTCTAGCTTCCTTTCCCCTTTTTTGGGGGGTTAAAAATTCTTTTTCAATATTTTGCTTCTGAAAAGTCAAAATCTTTGCAGGCAGGGAAGGAGTCTGCGGCTCAACTGGCTAGCTTTCACTTTCTCCACATGGCCGCATTGGAATGCTTCGGGTGGTAGACTTCAGGCTTTCTTTGTTCTTTATTCCTTTTGCTTGCTAATTAATTGTCTGCCTGGTGGTCCTCTTATCTGACTTTGAAGTTTGGTTTATTTTATTGGTATTTAATGGAGGAGGGCAAGGAGTGGTGATCATCTGTGGTGGGTGGGCACTTTAAATGTAACACCAAACCTAGTACCTGGGACACAGTTTTCTGAGAGAAACATGTGGTTTGTTGTATGACAGTTATTTCTTGGAACAGAAATCGGGAACAAACCATGACAAGGAAATACCCAACCCCAAAGCCAGTTACAAATTTGTCTCACTTAGCACCTGTTCTGGGGGCATGGTCGAGACAAATTACAGCTGTTGTGCGATGGATGTGATGTAAGATTTTTTGTACTGCAGCACTTAGAAAGAGAAAACAGACATGAAGTAACTGCCTTTCTGGCAACATTTATCCCACTGCTCTAGAAGGTGCTCCCCTCTTTGCAGAGCAGATGGGGGTAAGGGAGGGAGGAACCAGCAAAGTTCATCTTTTCCCCTTCTTCCAGTGAGAATTAGAGATGGGCACGGAACGAACATTTTTTCATTTCCGTTACCGTTTGTCGTTTCCGTTATGTAACAAAACGACAAATGAAAATTGTGATGAAAATGAAACAAAACGAACAGAACCACGAAAATTGTGGTCATTACGTTTCGTTTCCTTTAATGGTGACGCACAATGAAATGAGCTGTTTTAAATGTTAAAAAATGCCCTGGACATCCGTAAAAACGCAGCGATAATTATTTATATTGTCTGATAATACCTACCAGGGGGGTTGGGGTCCTTAAAATGTTTGTTTTTGTCTTCTCCCATCGCAATGTATTTTTCTTTTCCCTTTAAAATGGATGTCGCCACCAGCCACAAAATGGAGGCAAGCCATGTGATGTGGGATCATGTTCAACCAATAGCATGCCCAGGTTGCAGACTGGGCAGGCAGGTCTGGCAGCCACAGAGGGTATAAAAAGGTCTGGCAGGCAGCCCCCGTCCTCCTTGCAGTCTCTGGTGGGAGTTAGGGTGGGATTGCTGTCTCTGCGACTCTAGCTTCAGTCCTGCAGCCTCTCTGTGTGCGTGCGTGCTGCGTACCTCTCGGTGAGTACCCTCCCCTGCCCCACAGTGCAGTCACTCTGCAGCTGCCTTGCACCCTGGGCAACGCCCGCCGCTGCCTTTGCAGCCTCCCTGCATACCTAGTCTATACTGTGTCTCTGCCAGCATCCATTTTTTTTAGTGTTTTCCCTCTGGTCTGGGGCGTTGGGGGATGCCTGCGCATGGAAATGCTTTAAAAATCGTGCAAAAAGCAGGTAGAAACGACAAACAAAAAACGAAAAATGGTAACGAAATTTTTCAAAAAATTCCCGACAAACGGAAACGAACTGAAACAGACCTCTGAACAACAAACAAAAACCGAAATGCCATTTTTTTTGTTTCGTGCCCATCTCTAGTGAAAATGGTTGTGCAGAAGTTAAACCGCAGTGCTCTTCCAAAAACTTGGATTAATTTTTATGTCTGTTTTAGGTTGGTGCCTACTGTCAATCTGCAATGCCCTTTTATTTTGAATGACTATGTATGAAATAGACACCGGGCACAACTTGGCGAAATTCTCGTTTCCGTTTCAGTTTCTCGTTTCCGTTACAGAACGGAAACGGTAACAACAATTACTCTGCCAGAACTCAAACTCGAACCGACTAAAAAAAAATTGGGTCTGAGTTTTCGTTGTCGTTCCTGGCATCGCAGCGATCGCGCGATGCCAAGCGGCACAGGAAAAAAGTTTTAAAACTAAAACAAAAACAAAAACCCGATTCCCGGCCAAAAAAGCAGGCGAAAATATGCCTGCCGTAGGGCACCTACCAGAGGGGTGGTTTTGCGGGGGGGGTCCCCACTCCAGCCTTCCCCCCTCCCCGTCCTGGGCTGCTTGTACCAGGCTGGGAGGGGGCATCCGTGGCGGCGTCTCCATTTGCTATGCGTGGTGCGGGGGGATCCAAAATGGCGACCACAATATTTTTTTTTATATCGTGGTCCAAAAACCCACCAAAGCACCACAGAAACATGCGAAAATAAGCTATTTTATATGCCTGATTTTTTATAGTAGAAGCAGTGGGTTTTTCTTGCAACAAAACGTCTCCATTGATTTTATTTTATTTTATTTTTATTTTTATTTTTTTACATGTGCGCAATGATGGGCTGGACATGGGATGGGACCATGCAAATTTTTGGACCCATTCCACCAATCGCATGGCCAGGTTATGACTGGCACTTCTGGATGTGCTAGAGGGTATAAAAAGGCGAGGCACTTGAGAACACTCGCAGTCCGGGTTTGGATTTGGGTGGAGAGAGGGCTGTAGCTGGCTGCTGTGCTAGACTAGTTTCGATTTTGCGGACGCGGAGCCTTTAGATTTCAGTTAGGCAGGCAGGGAGGGAATAATTGATTCAATTGAATTATTAGGAAATATTTCATTCCCTGTCTGCTGTGGGGAATAGCAACACGAAGTTTATTCCTTTTTATGCTCCTGCAGTTTGTCAGGAGAATTTTTTTTCTGATATTGGTTTAGGTTTGACTGGGGGGGAGGTGTGGATTTATTTTAAAAAAATATATACTACCCGTACCATTCCATACTTATTTTCTATTTTACAAAGTTCATTTTCATTTCATTGCTAGCAGTTTTCTTTATTCTCTCCTCTCCTTTTTGTGTGTGAGAGAGATTTATTTCATTTAGTGCCACTGCTTCAAGTTCAAAGGGGAGCTTTTTGGAGGCGAGGTGTGGATTTATTTTAAAAATATATTGAATATACTACCATTTATTTTCTATTTTCAAAAGTTCATTTGGTGGCTGGCAACAAGTTCCTTTACCCTGCCTCCAGCACAGTGCTGTGGCTTCTGGGAATAGCAAGCCTAGCAGTTTTCTGTAATCTCTCCTCCTCTCCTTTTTGTGTGAGAGAGAGGATTTATTTCATTTAGTGCCACTGCTTCAAAGTTCAAAGGGGAGCTTTTTGGGAGGCGAGGTGTGGATTTATTTTAAAAATATACTAGCCTAGTATATTTTAGATTTCCCCCCAACCAGTGCACTCAAACACATTTGTTGGCATTGGCAAGCCAAGGGCACCTCTGAGGGAGAATAATATTTTACATTTTAGAAATACATTACAATATTATTTGTGTACTTTACTTTTACATTTGTTTGTTTGCTAAACTTTTTGTGAGGACACTGCAGTTAAACAACACAGGCCCATTCAGTTTACTTTGCTCACAGTGTACAACACAGTCCTACTCCTGTAGCAGTGTAGTGTGCTTGCTTGTTCATTTATTTACAACAAGTTACAAGGCACACCCTTGGTGGGTGCCAGCACAAGTTTACTTTGCTCACAGTGTACAACACAGTCCTACTCCTGTAGCAGTGTAGTGTGCTTGTTCATTCATTTACTTACAACAAGTTACAACAAGGCACACCCTTGGTGGGTGCCTGCGCAAGTTTACTTTGCTTACAGTGTACAACACAGTCCTACTCCTGTAGCAGTGTAGTGTGCTTGCTCGTTCATTTATTTACAACAAGTTACAAGGCACACCCTTGGTGGGTGCCAGCGCAAGTTTACTTTGCTCACAGTGTACAACACAGTCCTACTCCTGTACTAGTGTGCTTGCTCGTTCATTTATTAACAACAAGTTACAACTCAAGGCACACCCTTGG
Organism: Phrynocephalus forsythii; assembly: GCA_029282475.1. NCBI lineage: Eukaryota > Metazoa > Chordata > Lepidosauria > Squamata > Agamidae > Phrynocephalus > Phrynocephalus forsythii. Next base: position 36,883,055 of record JAPFRF010000010.1, read on the forward strand.
TGGGTGCCAGCACAAGTTTACTTTGTTCACAGTGTACAACACAGTCCTACTCCTGTACTAGTGTGCTTGCTCGTTCATTTATTTACAACAAGTTACAACAAGACACACCCTTGGTGGGTGCCAGTGCAAGTTTACTTTGCTAACACAGTCCTACTCCTGTAGCAGTGTAGTGTGCTTGCTCATTCATTTATTTACAACAAGTTACAAGGCACACCCTTGGTGGGTGCCAGCGCAAGTTTACCTTGCTAACAGTGTACAACACAGTCCTACTCCTGTAGCAGTGTAGTGTGCTTGCTCGTTCATTTATTTACAAAAAGTTACAAGGCACACCCTTGGTGGGTGCCTGCGCAAGTTTACTTTGCTCACAGTGTACAACACAGTCCTACTCCTGTAGCAGTGTAGTGTCCTTGCTCGTTCATTTATTTACAAGTTACAAGGCACACCCTTGGTGGGTGCCAGCGCAAGTTTACTTTGCTCACAGTATACAACACAGTCCTACTCCTTTAGTAGTGTGCTAGCTCGTTCATTTATTTACAACAAGTTACAACTCAAGGCACACCCTTGGTGGATGCCAGCGCAAGTTTACTTTGCTCACAGTGTACAACACAGTCCTACTCCTGTAGCAGTGTAGTGTGCTTGCTCGTTCATTTATTTACAACAAGTTACAACAAGGCACACCCTTGGTGGGTGCCTGCGCAAGTTTACTTTGCTCACAGTGTACAACACAGTCCTACTCCTGTAGCAGTGTAGTGTGCTTGCTCGTTCATTTATTTACAACAAGTTACACAAGGCACACCCTTGGTGGGTGCCAGCGCAAGTTTACTTTGCTCACTTGTCCTACTGTGTAGAACACAGTGCCATTATTTATAATACTTTGAGAAATGAAAAAAATAAGGAGGGGTGGCACAGCCAGAGGGAAGGGGAGGGGGACCCCCACTAAGATAAATCGGGCCGCATTTCTGAAGGAAGGCACAGGAAGTAGTGCAGATAGTACTCCTTTGCCAAGCAGCTCCACAACCAATACCGTACCATCCTCTGTCACTGAGGGAAGCATGGATGAGGCGATAAAAATCCCTTCAGCGATACTTGACTCCGACCTCCTTTATCAGGAAGAAAACGAGGACTCGGAGTCAGAAATGGCATCAGAATCAGAAACGGGCACTTTGAATCTAGAGGTTCCAGATTCTGAGGACCTGATGGCAGGAACTGATGAAAGGCAGGCTTCAGACAGTGATGGAAGGAGCAGCCCTCCTTCCTCCCAGAGTACCGCCAGTGACAGCAGTAGTACTCTACTTTCCAGGCAGGGCATAGGCCACACCACCACCACAGCAGCGGCAGCAGGCAATACCAGAGGGGCCGGTACTTTCACTAAGCCACGCGGGTGTCTCTGGGAGCATTTTGAGAACAGCCCGCAAGACGCAAGGATGGCGGTGTGTAAGAAATGCGGGGTGGTGGTGCGCAGGGGGAATGACCCAAAACACCTCTCCTCAAGTGGGTTGCGCAGCCACCTGATGGGAAAGCACCCTGGGACTCTTCCTGGAACCCTGTCAGGCCCTGTTTCCTCAGGGAGGAAGAGAGTGGAAGAAGGGTTAGGGAAAGAAAAACACAGCTCCGCTAGTGCTGAGAGTGGGAAGAGGCAGGCCACTCTGCAGGAAGTGGTGCCGTTGTGTGGGAATTTTGTCAGCCAGCGAAATAGTGCTAAGGCACAGGAGACCACCACTCACGTGGTGGGTGAAATGGTGGCCATGAACGGGTTGCCCCTCTCCTTTGTGGAGTCATCAGGCTTCAGGCACCTGATGAAGCACGTGGCTCCATGGTACGAGACTCCATCCCGGCGTACCTTCAGCAGGCGGGTGATTCCCTCCCTTTATGAGTCCGTCAGGAACATGATCTGGGCCCTGCTGCAGGCGGCCAGAGGAAGGAAGATCCACTTCACTTCCGACCTCTGGACCGGTGGGCACCACGGATACCTCTCTCTGACGGCTCATTGGTGGCAACCCAAGGAGGTCCTGGAGCCCAGGACATCCCAAGAACAGCTGCAGGGGGAGCCACAAGGCAGCACCCCAAGAGGGTATAGGGCGGTGCTTCTCCAGGCCAAAAGCATGGAGGACAATGCCACAGGGTTCAACATTTCAGAGGTCCTCAAGACAGCAATGTGAGAGTGGGGATTGGGGACTGAGGGGCAGGTCAATCTCGGATTCATGGTTACTGACGCGGGCCGTAACATGACCAATGCGGTTGAAAGGGCAGGGTTGCAGGGCATTGTGTGCGCAGCACACAAACTGCATCTGGTGGTGGTCGATGCCATTGGGGTGGGAGCACCGAAGGACTCCTGGGGTCAGGGGACCCTGGAGACCAAGGCCTTGCTGGACAAGTGCCGGAAAATCATCGGGCACTTCTCTCGCAGTGTCAAGGCATCCAGGATGATGCGTGAGAGGCAGGCGGAGACGGGCCGACCAGAGCACCTCCTGATCCAGGACGTGACCACCCGGTGGAACTCCACCTATGAAATGGTCAAGCGCCTGGTGGAGCAGAGGGAAGTGGTGGAATACGTCATGTCAACCACCCCAGTCCTGCATGAGGGGAGGGAGATGGACCTTGGTGCTACCGAGTGGCTCGCCCTCTCCCAGATGGTGGGTATCCTGCAGCCTTTTGAGGAGACCACCCACGTGCTCAGCAGCTACAACGCCAGCCTGGGCCACGTACTCCCCCTGGTCAATGCCCTTCGCCAACGCCTAGAGACCAGTATCCGGGAAGAAGCCAATCTTCTCCCAAAGAGCAGGGCCTTGGCAGACAGGCTGCTGACCGGCGTGGATACCCGCCTTGGCCCACTAAGGAGGGAAAAGGTGTACCAGATGGCATGCCTGTGCAACCCTCGCGTTAAGGGTTCCCTGGCGGGCAGCACTGCCGACCTGAACTCCTGGAAGACGGAGCTATGCCGTCAAGTCAGGGCTCTCTCCACTCAGGGCCAGGTGTTTCCGAGGGTGCACGGAAGCCAGAGCAATGCAGAAGAGGGATCCTCGCAAGGATCCTCATCCTTCTGTACTCCAGGAGTATACACCCAGAGGCCAGGTTCCATGCCAGCAGCCAACTACCTGGCCTCTGCCCTAGCCATGGCAGTCACCTCCTCAGTGGAGGCAAGGGAGGCAGAAGAACCGGACCCCACTCTGAACATGGTGAAGGAGTACATGGCCGAGCCCCTCCAACCCCTCACCTTGGACCCACTCCACTACTGGGCCAGAAAGGCAGACATCTGGCCCGCTCTTTCGACTCTGGCGTTGGACCTCTTGTCCATCCCACACACCAGTGTCCAGAGTGAGCGTGTCTTCTCCCACATGGGAGATGTCCTCAGGCCGCGCCGCTCCCGCCTGGACCTGGAGACCGTGGAAAGGTTGACCTTCATCCGCTTCAACCTTTCCACGTTGGGATTACCCCAACACTCCAAGACCTAAGTCCCAAGTCGTTCTGCCATGGGTTCCTTAAACGGCCCTCCCTTGCCCTAACATCAACTACCAGGGGAACATTTATGCCGGTCCGCCTGCCTGTCTGCCTACAAGCCTGCCTGCCTGCCTACAAGGCTACCTGCCTGGCTGACCCTGTGACTACCTGCCTAGTGCCTAAATGCCTGCTTGCCTGTCTGCCTGTCTGCCTGACTGACTGTATTCACACACACACAATTGGAAGGGTCTGTATTGGCCCAATTTTTGCAGCCCTTGCCTGGGTCCAAACCAGCAAGGACCATTCTCACAGTGTCATTTGAAAGGGTCTGTATTGGCCCAATTTTTGCAGCCCTTGCCTGGGTCCAAACCAGCAAGGACCATTCTCAAAGTGTCATTAGAAAGGGTCTGTATTGGCCCAGTTTTTGCAGCCCTTGCCTGGGTCCAATCCAGCAAGGACCATTCTCAAAGTGTCATTTGAAAGGGTCTGTAATCTGTATTGGCCCAATGTTTCCCCGTTGGGCATGGCTGGTCTGACTGAGACCCTAAAACCTGCCTTCCTTGGTTCTTCCTCCCTTCCCTGCCGGGGTTTAGGTGCCGGTCAGGAAGCACTTTACAACAACCTACTTCAAAGACTGAGTAGCAGGGGGCTAGCTCTCCTCCTTACAGCCTTAAAGAAATAGCCCAGTTCTCCTGCTTCTACTCTGTCTCCTTGGTTGATGAAACTCGGTCTCCTGGGGTAGAGAGAGAAACTCTGCCTCCCAAGGCAGAAACAATCTTTCCTTCTGGCACTTTGGCTTTGTGCCTTCCCAATCCCTAGCCTGGGTGGCTGGTATCCTGCAAGCCTGCCTAGCCTACATACATACCTGTAAACCGGACTGCCTGCTTCCCTGCCTGCCTGCCCGCCCCTCTGCCATCCTGCCTTCCTGTCAGACTCCCAGCTTTGAGCATGCCTTCCAGCTGCTTCTCATTCAACCTCCTCTAGTCTGGCCTTCTGGCCTCCCCTACTTTGTCCTCTGGGCTGGTCTGTGACCCACTAAGAAGGACTCTGGGTTTGTGGTCTGGTCTCCTTTAGAGGTGGTGGTGGTGAATGATCACCCGAGATGGGAACTCAATCAGGAATACTGGGAAGGGGGTTAGGGTTAGGCAAGGGGGATGGGCTGCAGAACACTGTGACTCACTAAGAAGGACTGGAGTGGAATGTACTTGCGCGTACTGTGTGTTGTGTATACTGTACTGCACATAACCGTGTGTTGTCCGTTTCTTAGAAATAGAAGAGCCTGTCAGGAGGAACTTCCAGGGTGGGTTCATGGTGGATCTGTGAGTCTGTGTGACTCATTAAGAATGGCATTGCCCTTGCTTATTGGCAGTTTGCTACTTGCCAGCGTAAAAGCACATGGGAAGGAAGAGTCAGACAGAACTCTTCCTTGCTGTCCTTTTGGCAGCATCAAGACTCAGGCCTTTGGGTCTCCGCCACTCTTTCCTCTGGGCTGCAAGACACTGTGACTCACTAAGAAGGGAATTGTACTTGTGTACGACTACGTACGTACTGTCACTCACCACACCACCACCAAGAGTATGTCAGAAAGTGCCATGTGTGGTTCATGGTGGTACTAGTACTCACAGTCACAAAGAAGGGCTGAAAACCTGTGGTCCCCGGTTCGCAGCCCTGTGGCCTCAGACTCACGCTATGTGTCCTCCGCTACTCTTCACTCTGGGCTGCAAAACACTGTGACTCACTAAGAAGAACGACATTTTGCCTGCGTACTGGGAGTTTGCTGGGATAATAGCACACACCTTGGACTTTGTGGCCTTGTGGCTTCGCTTTCGCAGGGCCCTGTGGTCTCAGACTCAGCCCTTTTGGGCTCCCCTACTCTGTCTTCTGGGCTGCAAGACTCTGTGACCCACTAAGAAGGACACATTTTACTGTTAACACAGCCCCGTGATGATAAGGCAAAAATCTGCCATGCTGGCCTTGCTGGCACCCTTACTCTGGCCTTTTGGCCTCAGGTACTCTGGCATTGTGGCCTCCCATACTCAGGCTCTGTGTGGTGGTCTCATACTCTGGCCTTGTGGATGCCCTTACTCTGGTCTTGGACTGTGGACGTGGATGCCCAAAATCCTCCTTGCATAGCCTAGTGGGATCTGGGCTGTAGTTAAAGTTTTTTCTGCCTAATCCAAGCTGTGTGCCCGTACGCCAGCATGGTGTCTTCCTTAAGAGCAACCCAGAGCCCAATCCCTACCTATTCCAAGTTCCAAACCCTAACCCTAACCCTATAATATCAGACTCTAACCACTAGATGACCAGGGTTGCATTGGCTTGGCTTTACAGTGTGATGTGAAGCCAGGACCTTGGAGATGGGGGGCCATTGAGAGGAGTAGACCCTCATCCAGATTTGGGGAGGAACGGAATGTCTGTGTCTCCTGCTGCCTCTGAGAGGTGGAGGGGAGATGGGATGGATAAAAGCTTCAAAACAAAACAACAAAAAAAGTATAACAGGCAGCCAGACCAAGTAGGGTGGCCGCCCGGCCGGTTCAGCACTGAGCTGACCAAGAGAAAAAAAGAATATTGCATTTCTGGCCACTTTGTTTGCTTTATTGCATAGGATGCAGTCTTATGCTACGATATATTTATTAATATTATTCATCACCACCCAGTTTGAAGTGTTTTCCGCCTGCTCTGGGTCATTGCGGGACGCCCCCATGCTCTGGGTGGGAATGGGAAATCAAATCGTGCTAAATCGCGGTAGAAACGACAAATGACAAATGACACGACGAAACGACAATTTTTTGAAAAATTTCATGAAAAACGGAAACGACCCGAAACGGACCCGTCCCGAAAAATGACATCTCGAAAAAAAATTTTTTCTGGTCATGCCCATCTCTAGTATGGAATTATTGGTTTACTTGTTTTTTTTTTTTAAGTCTATGTTAATGTCTTTGAAAGAGAGATATCCTCTGAAGGAAGGAATTTTATACTGCTTCTGAGTATTTCCTCTCTTGTAAACCCTGCAAGGGGTTGCCATAAATCGGAATTCACAGTATATGGTGATGAACATGCAGTCAATACGGAAGTGTAGCATTTCTCTAGTTCAGTGCGTTTGTACAAGAGTTCTGCCCCCTTGCTATCTGATTCTGTCAAAGGCTCGGCCTTCCCACTGTATGCTTCTGAAATTTGCCCCTATTATGGAGTGTAACTCTGTTTCTGAGGTTGTGCAGGTTTTTTTTTTTTTTGTCTTTATCTTTCGGATAACACAGCAACCGCCTTCATGTGATAATGAAACAGCCATTGTTTTCCAATCTGTGGGCAATTAAAATGCACTTTATCATCATTGTTCCTCTTTCTTCCAGATTGTCTGTGTTACAAAACTATGTTTTTGGAAGACCAGACACATCACTTCATCTCAATGACTGCAGTCTATGTTAGACATGGAAAAACTGAGAGGAGGAGGCAGGAGGCAGAAGCTGATGGAGGCACTGCTGGGAATGGGAGGAACATTTGCTTATTTAGATACTTACTGCCCTGCTTTGTGGATATCTCTCTTTCAAAGACATTAACATAGACTTAAAACAACAACAACAAGTAAACCAATAATTTCATACATAGTCATTCAAAATAAAAGGGCACAGCAGATTGACAGTAGGCACCAACCTAAAACAGACATAAAAATTAATCCAGCTTTTTGGAAGTGCACTGCGGTTTAACTTCCGCACAACCATTTTCACTGGAAGAAGGGGGAAAGATGAACTTTGCTGGTTCCTCCCTCCCTTGCCCCCATCTGCTCTGCAGAGAGGGGAGCTCCTTCTAGAGCAGTGGGATAAATGTTGCCAGAAAGGCAGTTACTTCACGTCTGTTTTTAGTATAAGAAATAAATTTCTTTATTTATTATTATTATTATTATTATTATTATTATTATTATTATTATTATTATTATTATTATTAAAATAAATAAATAAATAAATGTATTATTTATTTATTTATTTATTTATTTATTTATTTATTTATTTATTTATTTATTTCTAACCTTGGATTACTGGATGGTGAAACTATGGCACGGGTGCCAAAGGTGGCACTCAGAGCCCTTTCTGTGGGCACCCAACATTGCCCCTTCTCAGCCACCTGTCTTCAGGTTAAGTTGCTGTATTGACACTTTGCGAATAATTAGTGGGTTTTGAATCAGTTTCGGCACTCGCTCTCTAAAAGGTTTGCCATCACTGCTCTAGACAGTTTGTCAATAACTTTCTTAAATAGAGATGTCCAGAACTGAGTGCTATATTTCAGGTAAAGTCTGACCAAAGCAGAATAGCGTGGTTCTGTTACTTCCCTTGATCTGGACATTACAATTCTTCTGATGTAACCAAGCAGTGCATTTGTTTTCTTAACCCCCGCTCCATCAGATTTGTGTTCTGTTTGTATCCCACTAAAATATTTTTCAAAAAGCCCACTTTTGTGAACAGCAAGAGATCATCTAGGCTAGTGGTGGTGAACCTTTGGGACTCCAGATGTTTTGGACCACAACTCCCAGAATTCTGAGCCTAGATTGCCAATGACAAAGGACTGTGGAGTTGTGGTCCAAAACATCTGGGGTGCTAAAGGTTTGCCACCAATATCTCTTCAATTAATGAGGCTTATTATATAGAACCACAACTGGAAAACTCTGCCCTAATGTCCCATCTGCTTAGGATCCTAATTTCTCAAAGGGGATCCTAAGCAGATGTACAAATGCTGATCTCGTGGTGGGAAGGGTTATATAGCTGTAATGGATAATTGAGTTCCTTGGCCAAAGTAAAGAAGTAACTAGATGAACAGTCCAAGTCCTCCCTTTGAACTAGATGATTCAATGGCTCACCACTCACTAATTTATATAGCGGCTGATTAGTTTGCATAGTTGAAAGGATATACAATATCTCCCTGGTACTTCTAGGTAATGTGGATCATCTAGACCAGTGGTTCCTAACCTTGGATAACTGGATGTTCTTTGGACTACAATTCCCAAAATCCTGGTGAACACAACTGGTGGGATGGCTTCTGGGACTGTCAGTTGAAGAAGATCTGGGGACCCAAGTTTGGGAGGCAGTGACCAGACTCATTTCAATTGGGCTTTGGGCCTAGATTTGGGATTGATACAGTTCTAATTGTCCTAATTGATGACCTGTAGATGAAGGATGAGGAAGAATATGTCCTTGTTAATTCTCCTGATTTTCTGGCAATCTTTCAGTTCCTTCTGGAGCTATCGTACTTACCTTCCAAGGAACTTTCACAAAGTGAATCTGGGAGAAAATGGTTTCTTATTGTGAGAGCTATCTCTTTTGAGGGAAGTGCAATGTAATTCTTTTAACATACTCTTTAACATCCACTTGAAACAGATGCAGATGTTATCTGTAACTTGGGGAGGCACTGTCATCAAAAACAAATCTGCTTCTCCGTACCAACCTGGAGGGACAGTGTCACTCTTGAATGAATGCCTGACGCCAGTAATGAGCTAAATGAGGACAATCTTGCTCACAGCCCAGGGAATACAAATTGGACTATAATTCTCAGGATCCCCAGCCAACATAACTAGTGCTTCTTCAATAATGTAAAAAGACTAAGGCATCCAGAGAGTGCAAAACTGTTTCATTGTGGGAGTGAAGGATGGAGTCAACACAGATGATGAACATTTCTTTATTAGTAGGAACACACAGAGACATACACGAGCTTGGCTGGGCTGCTTATACAGCCAGCCCTGCAGGTGACAAACAATCCGGAGCTGGATCCAGAGTGAATGCAGATGGAGTACAACCAACCAACCAATCAGGAGGTGGATCCAGATGAGACACAACCATCCAACTAATCAGGAGGTGGATCCAGAGTGGATGTAGATAAAGTATAAACAACCAATCAGGAGGTGGATTGAGGCTGAATGTAATGAGGTGGACCTGAGTGACTATTTACAGTCAATACACAAACCCCTTCCTCCCCAGAGGATGCATTGGTAAAATGCATAACAGTTTCAAAATATACAAGTGCATTACTTAGTCATGTCCTGCAACTATGCCACTTATTACCCCTTTGCTTACTGCACATAGTCTTCCAAACAGGCTGGGCACCTTTGGGCCTGGCCCAACTGTCATGGGCCTGGGCCCCGTGTAGCCTGCCTGCCTGGGTCCTCATTTGGGTGTGTTGTGGTCTGAGCTTCTGGACAGTCTGAGGTTTCTCTTCCAGGCTCTGCAGCCATGGAGGAGGCTGTGGCAACTGGCCTCCCAGAGAAGCCTGCCACTGGAGTTGGTAGGACACTTTCCGGATCAATGTTCCTTGGCATGTCCACAGCCCATGGTGTGAGTTGCTGAAGACCGCTGTCCCTTGGTGGATGTTAAGCCTCTGTAGGCTTGGACAAAGAGACTGTTGGAGGATCATTTGCAGTCTCCAAGTCCCCAGCCCAAGACCATAGTGATCAATGTGGCAGCACCAAAGACGGCCCTCCTCCAGCATCACCTGATAAGAGCGAGGGCCGGAGATACCCACAACCACTGCTGGCACCCAAGCTGATTCCCTTGCAAAATTCCTAGAAAAACCCCAGTTCCTGGGAACAAAGGTTCGTGGCACGTCAGCAGAATCTGGAGGGTCAGTGACAGCAAATTCTGGGTTCAGCCGGTCAAGTGGAGACCTCAATTGGTGCCCCATGAGGAGTTCAGCAGGGCTCCATCCTGTTGAGACATGAGGGGTGATATGCTACACTAGCATATATTCATTTACCTACTCATGCCAGTACCCCTGGTCCATTCGCACCAGCGCCTCCTTAGCTGAACAAACTGTCCACTCTGCCTGGCCATTGCTGGCTGGGTGAAACAGGGTGATTAAGGCATGGTGGACACCCAGGCTATGGAGGTAGCATTCAAACACCAGCATGTCGGGCAATCTGTGGGTTGCAAACAGGCCCTGTAAAAACCAAATGACTGCCTCAAGACATTTTGGAAGGCATTAGAACCACCTCCAGCCATTTGGAGTAAGCATCAGCAACCACCATGAATGTCCAGCCATGGAAAGAACCCACCAAGTCAATGTTCACCCTTGACCAGGGTACTTTATGGCTTTCCCAGCTCTTGCCCCAAGTGATGGGAGGTGCTGGCTGTGACTCTTGCCATGCCTGACAGGACCACACAAGCAGTGATGGCCTCATCCATGTTCAGCCACCACACGTAGCTTCGAGTCAACATTTTTACAATGCCTGGATGGCCTACGTGCAGGGCCTCAAGGATGCATTGCCAAAGCTTTTGCGGAACTATGACTCAGTTTCCCCACAACAGACAGCCATGATTTGCTGAGAGCTCGTGCTGCCGGGAGGTAAATGGCTGGAAAACTGAATCCACTGTTCCCTTTGGCCAACCCTTCCACCCAGTTGAGGATCTGGGCGATAATGCGGTCTTTGGCAGAGAAGGATGCCATGTTTGTGGCCAAGAATGGTGCAGTTGGCAGATCCTCAATGATGAAGGATGGATGCTGCCAGTGCTGGATCTTCCACAAAGGTGGGAAGGGGACTGCGGCTGAGGGTGTCCACATGACCCACAGACTTACCAGGAAGTAGGAAATTGGAGCTTCCCACCCATCGGGGAAATGGTGGCTAAGGACAGCACCAATGCCAAATGGTGAGGCGTCACATACAAGGACCAACGGCTGTGTTTTGTTACATTGTACCAACACACTGTCTGAGGATAATAGTCCCTTTACAGCATTGAAAGTGGTGTTTTCTCGACAACGCCAGGAGACTTTTATATCTCTTTTACCCGGGCCCTGTGCTGTTTTCATGCAACATACCTCCTCTTCCTTACTGGTGGAGGACTCTGAGTCATTGATGTCGCCATGGTGGACAGAGTTTGGGTTTCTTGGAGTTGGTTGGCCATTTGCCCTTCAGATCTCCTGTGTGGAGAGCTTTGCCGCCTCTGCCACCTGTGTCTCCATGATGGCCTGTTGGAGGGTGAGGTCTGCTTTGGCCAGGAGTCTACACTGTAAAGGAGTCCCTTTATAGCATTGAAAGTGACATTTCTCAACTACCCCATGACCATGATAACTTCTTGTCCAGGAAGTGGTGGAGAGGTTCTGCTACCATTGCCTTGTGGGGTAGGAACATGTTATAAAAATTGAGAAGTCCAAGGAAAGACTGCAATTCCATTTTGTTCTTGGGATGAGGTAGCCCAGAAACTATACTTGTGGCATGGCAATCTGTCATTTTCATGTTTCACATTTAACCCAGCTTCCTAGTATTTGGTTAAAACAGCACGAAGTCATTCCAGCAGCTGTTCATTGGACACTGCTGAAACTAAGATGTCACCAAAATATGGCATGACCCCAGGAATGCCCTGCATGAGCCGTTCCACGAGGCTTTGAAAAATGCCTGGAGCCATGCTTACTCTGAACTGTAACCAACGGCAACGTTACAGTGGTCTGGGCTTCTGCTGTGGCATCGTCTACAGGCAACTCTTGATAGGCCTGGGCAAGGTCAAGTTTTGCAAAGACCTTGCCCTCCCCAAAGAGTGGAGCAGATGGCTCACAACTGGAACAGGATAAGTGTGGTGCTGATGGGCTTTGTTGATTGTGTACTTGTAGTCAGCATGAATGTGCACCGATCCATCAGGCTTGATGGGTGTGACAATTGGTGTTTCCCATTTTGCATGATCAAGAGGTTTGAGGACACCCTGCACAATCAATTTGTCTATCTGCTCGTCTACCTTAGATTTTAGGGTGAAAGGGACCTGGCACAGTTTCAGGAGGATTGCGGCAATGAGGGATCCAGGTTTAAGGAGATAGGAGTCCCTGTTTACTTCTCCAAGGTGCCATCAAATACATCAGGAAATTCATTGAGTAGGCCCACCACATCTAGATCCGAGATGCAATGGACCCCCGTTATCTCCAGTCCCAGAGGTGCAAACCATTCAAATCCCAGGAGGCTGCGGTGAGGTCCCTCAACAATGTCGAGGTTCAGTAGGACAATGAATTCTTTAAATGCAACCCAGAACCAACCACCACCCAAAACTGGGATGCTGTTTCCCTGGTAGTCTCTCAGGTGAATATGGTGTGGGTTGAGCTGCCTCTTAGAGAGCCTGGGAACCAGTCTTTTGATTGTGCTTCATGAAATGATTGACCTTGCTGACCCTGTGACTATTTCCATATCGCAGTGCACCCCCTCAATTTGCACTGTGACGTGTAGCTTGTGTTCTAATGGGACATCGGCTTACCAATCATAGTTGCTGCCTCTCTAAAGCAACTTGGAAATGGCATAGCAATCCTTGTTGGCAGATCTTGGTGAGCCTTTCTTGCAGCATGCTGAAGGGGGCACGTCCGGTGGCTTAAATGAGCAGCAGACCCTTGCCAAGTGTCGCTTTTTTGACCAGTGCTGGCAAATGGCATATTTCAAGTTGCAACTTGATCTTGTGTGGTTGCCGCTGCACCTGGTGCACACCAGTTGGACTTTTGTGTCTCTTTAACCTGGCCCTGACAGAGCTTGGGTTTCTTGGAGATGGTTGGCTATTTGCCCTTCGGATCTCCTGTGTGGAGAGCTTTGCTGCCTCTGCCACTTGTGCCTCCGCGATGGCCTGTTGGAAGGTGAGGTCTGCTTTGGCCAGGAGTCTACACTATAGCTTTTCACCTCTCACCCCACAAATGATTCGATCAATAGGGCATCATCTAGATCCCTATATTCACAGTGTAGGGCGGCCTTCCATAGAGCAGCTACATACAGTATGTGTTGATTGACTCCCTTCAGCTTGATTCCGGTGATGAAATGCATGGCAGGAAGCAATCTTTGAGGGTTTCAAGCATAGTGGACCTTTTGCTTCTTCTGTAGCACATCCCATGGTGCTGCTTAAACCACCAACAGTTCGATGAGAGTTTGGGCTGTCTCGAATACATCAAACCAATGTAGGCTGAGGAAAAGGCTCTCTTTTGATTGTTCCCTGCATGTAGGAGGTGGATTGAGACTGAATGTAATGAGGTGGACCTGAGTGAGAACTTTACCCTTTTACAGTCAATACACAACAAAAAGGTAACATGACATTTGATTAGAAAAGGAACAGTTCTTCACATAACATAAGAAATAGCTCTGAGAAGATAGCATTATATCCAGTAAGCTGAGCATCTAACACTTATTTCTGGAAGAAAGACAATTCCACATGCCACTTCCTCTTCCTCCTCCCCTTCCTCCTTTTTTGCTTCTTTCTATCCTCCTCCTCATTTCTTTAAAACCTGTTTACCTCAGCATTTTCTCTAAGAAGCAAACAAGGTGGCTTGCATCATTAAAATTATATAGTCAAAGTTAAAAAGATAGCACACTAAAATGGATCAAACAGATAGTACACTAAAAGGCACTAAACAAAACATCACCAAAACACATTGATAGCATAAAGGCACAAACCATTAAAAATGCAACAACCTCTCCCAGACACCCAGACATTAAATGAAAGACCCGAAGAGAAAGGGATTTGGTGCATGGAGAAGGACAGCAAAGAAAGGCCCAGACGGGTCTCTTGTAGTAGATAGAGATGGGCACAAAATGCAGCCATGTATCAGCATGGAAATCACAGTGTAGCTCCTTTGGACTCTTCCCTGTAAGCCCCCAAATTGGAGAGGTTTGGGTTTCAGGGTGCTGAGTTATTAAACCCCAAAGGCAGTCCCCCAGGACAAAATCATTGTAATTGAGTTGGGAAGCCATTGATCACTCACTTGCAAGGGGGGGACTATTATCAGCTTCCAACTCAATTAGAAATGATTTTTTCCTAGGGGGACCCTGTTTGGAGTTTAATATCTCAGCCCTCTGAAACCCACACCTCTCCAAATGCTGGGGGCTTAGAGGGAAGAATCCAAAGAAACTCCCTTGCCATTGTGGTGTCTCTAGGATCCAGTGGGAGCCATTAACATAAGAACATAAACATAAGAAGAGCCTTGCTGGAGCTGGGTGTTCCCAAACAGATGTCTTCATCTGCTTATGATTCCCTGCAAATGGCATGGAGAGATATCCTGCCTACCTCTCCAACCTGGAGGTTGTCCTTAGGCATCCATAATGATAGCCATTGATACCCCTATTCTCCATGAACTTGTCTAATCCTTTCTTAAAGCTGTCAAGTCTGACAGCTGTCACCACTTCTGCTGGTAGGGAGTTCCATAGACCAGTGATCCTCTGGGTAAAAAGTACTTTCTCTTATTTTTTTGAGATAGAGCACCCAAAAATTTCATGGAGTGCGCCCTAGTTCTAGGGTTCTGCAATAGGAAAAACAGATTTTCCTTATCTGCTTTGTCCACACTGTGTATGATTTTATAAACTTCAATCAGGTCAACTCTTAGGCACTATTGTTCGAGAGTGAAGAGGCCCAGCCGTTGCAGCCTCAGATGGTGTTCCAGTCTCCTAATCATTCTGGCTGCCCTTCTTTGCACTTTTCATTTCCATAATATCTTTCTGGAGGTATGGTGACCAGAACTGGACACAATACTCCAGATGGGCCCTCACCACAGATTTATAAAGAGGCAAAATGACACTTGCTGACTTATTTTCTATACCCTTCCTAATGATCCCTAGCACTGAGTTTGCTTTTTTCACTGCTGTGTTTCACTGAGTTCACACCTTGACTGAGCTGTCCACTGGGACACCAAGGTCTGTTTCCTTGGTGCAGAGAGTTCAGACCCCTTCTTGGGTTTTTTTTTTGCCCCCACAATCATCACTCTGCACTTATTAAAGCTGAAGGTCATTTGCCACTGCTTTGCCCACTCTCCCAGTGTCAAGAGATCCCTTTGGAACTTGTTACAATCTCTCTCAGTTTTTACTACCCTGTATAATTTAGTGTCATCAGCAAATTTGGCTACCTCACTGTTCACTCCTACTTCTAGATCATTTATGAAGAGGTTTAAAAGCAGGGGTCCCAATACTGAAACTTGGGGGACCCCACTCTTTACCTCCTTCCACTTGGGGAAGTGTCTGTTGAATGCTACCCTCTGTTTCCTGTCCCTTAACCAATTGCTGATCCAGGACAAGACCTGTCCCTTTATTCCCTTTAATGAACCATTTAATTTAATTTAATTATAAAACTATTTTAAAAAATTGTTAGTAATGTAATGAAGCAAAATTACTAAAGAAATGAAACAAAATGTAACAAAATGCTGTGTTTTTGTTTTGTGTCCATTTGTAATGGGAGTGAATTCCAAAGTCTGGAAGCAGCAACAGAGAAGGTCCTCTCCTGTGTCCCCATCAAAATGCACCTATGAGGGTAACAGGTCCAACAGATAGGTCCCCTCCTGATGATCTTAACACCCAGGCAAGCTCATAAAGGGAGATATGACCTTTCAGATATCTAGGAACCAAGCTGTTTACAGCTTTATAGATTAGAACCAGAGCTTTGAATTGTCCCAGAAACGAATGGGCAGGCAGTAGAATCTCTGTTACAGGGAGGTTATGTGATGCCAGTGACAACCCAATTTAGCAATCTGGCAGCCACATTTTGGACCTGCTGAAGTTTCCATATAGTTTCCACAGGTTGCCCTTCATAAAGAGTGCTATAGCAGTTCACCTCGGATGGCTTCCCATCCCATTAGAGGCCAAACATTCCTATAGCTATTATGTCTTAGGGTGCAGCAGGTCCAAATGGCATGCTCCATCCAAAATTGCCTCCATTATTTATCAATCAACAGATTATTTTCATCCCTGCACTTTTTTCTTTTTTCTTTTTAAGCTGGATGACCATCTATAATCATTTTGGTCATTTCTTGACACATGCCCAAAACATTTCTTACCTTTCTAATTTTATGTATCCTATGATATCCTGGAGGTAGGGGATAAGAAGATGTGGCACCTGCAGCGCCAAGTGTAGAAACCTGCATGTGAACCTGTGAACCAAGGTTTGTGTCATCTCTACTAGAAATGGGGGAAATTTAAAAGTTAATTGTGATATTGTACAAATATCATGAAACATTTGTCCCTTAATATTTGTTGGGGTCAGAGAACTCAACAAATATGAAGGGGCAAATATCTCCTGGATGTTATTTGTCCCTTTGTTGGTGCTTTTAGACAACTCATGACTGTCTAACAACAAAAACCACACACACACACACAACACACACACACACACACACACACACACACACACACACACACACACACACACACACACACACACACACACACACACAAGATTACTTCTCCCACCCCCAGATTACTTCTCCTGCACCTGCCCCATTCTCATTGCCCCATTCTTACCGTTCGGTGGCCTCCAAGGACTCCTTGAGAGCAGCAACAATGGAGGCTGTATTGGCTGCAACCTGTGTTGGGATGGTGATCATGGCCTGGCCTAAGATGGAGCTTGCAGCCTGCACACGCCAGAGGCCATAAGGCATTGCACAATGTCAATTACAGCTCAGCCCACATCAGAGGCTGTAGCTCATATTGTACAGGGGCACAGCCCACACACAATGGTGATCATGGCCACTCTCTCTGTGTGCATGGTTTTTTTAAAAGCCTGAATGAACCAATGAACTGATTCATGGTTGATTGGATGCCAGGGCCAAAATCTGTGGTTTGTGGGAGGAACTGCCATTTTGGCAGTTCATCCTCATCCCTACTCTCTACTAATATTTTAAAATATTCACCCTCTCAGTTTCAAAATCTGTTAGCATCTTGCTCATAAATCCACATTCAAATATTTTTTTAAATAGTAGTTTGTGTGCATTTTGCCTCTATGTCATAAAGTAGAGGCAGAAAACACCGTACTCCACAGAATGCTGTTTTATCTTGATGTTTCATTTTACAAGAAATTCAATAAAATCACAAATGCTTTGTATGGTAAAGTTGAACAAGCTTGATCATTCCTAGCAGTTTTGTTAATATTTTGGTGTGCATTCCAATTCCCTCACCATATTCTGAAAAGCCCTTAAAAGTTGCAATCATGCCATATGCTCAACATTCAATATGCCAACTCCACTTTTTAAAAAAGAAAAAGAAAAAAGAAAAAGCCA
This sequence comes from Phrynocephalus forsythii, assembly GCA_029282475.1. Classification (NCBI taxonomy): domain Eukaryota; kingdom Metazoa; phylum Chordata; class Lepidosauria; order Squamata; family Agamidae; genus Phrynocephalus; species Phrynocephalus forsythii. The sequence goes on from JAPFRF010000010.1 coordinate 36,900,464, forward strand.
TTTATGCTGCTTTCAGTCTTTCTAAAAAATAATCATGTGAATTGACTTGTCATCCCTGAGGTTGTGAAATGAAAGAAATGAAATGTGCATCTGTATAGCACATGCTGTGCTATATATTTTAAAAATATTTTTGTTGAAGATTACTTTCTATGGCTGCATTACCCACATATTTTAGGGATGTTAACCACATGTTGATATAAAGTGTAACATTTGTTGTATTTGTTTTTTTTTCTTTCACCATGGTTTCTACCTAAATCTTTTTGCTACCGGTAGTACTACTAATTTAATGGAAATGGGCAGATGACTATAAAAGTGGCCTCTACATGTTTACAAGTCATTTGTATTTGTTTTACATGTCATTTTCAGGACATTAGTGGAAAATGACAAGGTGCATCAGGAGGCTAAAAAAAAAAAAAAAAAAAAGAAGCCTCCGTTTGTTACCTCTGAATATTTATTTCCAGCTCATATGGGAGTTTCATTCTTGGAGAAAAGATGTCAGTGATGTTGCTTCACTGTTTAAGGATGTAAATGAACTTATCTTCCCAGGAGACCACTTGAATGATGACTTTTGGTGTGCCCCTCAGAGGATTCAACAAGACTACTTGAAGTGGTATGGGATGGTATATAAGCAGAACACTTTCCTTTCAACAATTAGCTAACATTCATAGGACATCGGAATGTGGCATGCTTAATTCACCTGTAGTTGTCTGCATGGTTCCATGTTGTTTTATCCTCCACATTGACCTCTCATCTTCCTCTTCATTGCACCTTGCCGAGCACAGGTCAGATTGTTGGCAGAAAGCTGCCATGCCTGAACATGGTAACTCAGTTAGGAACATTGTCCACTTGTCTCTTCTTGCTATGCTGGACTATTGCAGTTTCTGTGCATGTTGGATGCAAGATGTTTCTGTTCCCTGTACAGTAATGAAGAAAAGTTTACAACTTATTATGAATGCTCCTGCTATTATGCCCTCCTTTATCAGGGAGACTCAACAATCCAATCAGAACCAGCTCTTGGAAAGATAAGTTTTTAGGACTAGAGCTCCCAGAAACCCCCGGACTAATGGTGGTGGTGGTTGTTACACCCCACCCCTCTGGCCATATAGCAACTCAGGCTGGGGGATACTGGGAGGTATCCTCCGAAAATAACTTCTTCAAGCTCAAATTTCTAAGAAAAGACTTCTTCTGTTCTTCAGGTGCCGTCAAGATTGCAGTTAAGTTCCCATGAAATGAAGAAGAGTGATGTCATGGAGGTGGCAAGTGACATCATTGCCCCTTCCAATTGAAAAAAGCCCCCAAATTTCCACCTTCTGGTAACACTGTTTAGCGTGAAGCACCAGAGGACACTGCTGTGTCATTTTGGCACCTTAGGATGTGTTCCTTTCTTCCACTCATTTGGCAAGCACTTTGCATTGTCTACATACTGTGCAGCACTCAGTGTGCCCACTCAAACCTCAGGGAATTATTCCCTGGTTTTCCAGGTGGGAAACAATCTTGAGACAAGAGGAGCTGGAAGAAAAAATGAGGTGGTTTTGAAATTAGAGCATTCACTAGCCAAGACTTGCTCAGAATAAAGGATTACTATATGTGTCTGAGCTCTGTTAATGTACCAAAAATCCAGGACTGAAAAAACTGACTAGATCAGTGGTTCTCAACCTTCTTAATGCTGCAACCCTTTAATACCAGTTCCTCATGTTGTGGTGACCCCTTGCCCTGCTTGGAAGAGGCCACGACCACCCTTTGGCAAGCCAGTGCCCCAGATGCCATAGAGAACTTCCTTCTACAAGCCTCCGGTGCCATTGACTGACATCCCCTCCAACCTATCAAGCTGTAACTCACTCTTCCCCCCTTCCCCCTCCTCCTCCAGACCAAGCCATTTGTCCCTTTTTCTTTACTGGCTCATGGTGACCCCTTTGAAATGGTCGTTTGACCCCCCAAAGGGGTCCTGACCCCCAGGTTGGGAACCACTGGACTAGATGGATCTATATTCTTATTCTGTTGGCCCATTTGGTACACAAAGTGGAGCTCTAGCACCCCAGCTCTTGAGCCATCCAATCCTCTAAGCCCCAGCATCATCAGCACAAGTCCTGGAGGAAAGTCCACCCCACAGACACTAGTAGTAAGCCTTATATGACCTCTAGCAGTGGTTTATGCCTATGAGTAATGGTCAACAATGCTGTAGAGAATGCTACAGCAAGGGACACACGCCCTAAGCAGAAATGATGACAGTAGCTTTGTGGAACATTTGTCAGCTACCTGGTTGCCAAAATTGTGTTTCTCTCCTACCTTGTAGGTTGCTCCCTGCTTAGTCAGGTTTTTCCCAGAGTCTGATCCTATTAAGCCCGATTCCTCTGATGCCTGTTTCTACAGGATGTGACTTGGACCCACCTCTCTTGGTGCCTCCTCATCTCAGAGTTGGGCCCTGATGTTTCACAGAATGGGAAAGTGCTAACCAAGTGACCCTAGTGGTGGCTCTTTTATTTCCTGTACTCTGGACTATCAAGTCAAAGAAGCAGCTGTGCTGCCTGGGGTTTCTTGGAGTTGTAATCCAGGAATATCTGGGGACCCAAAGTTGGGAATCACTGCTCTGAAGTGATAATGAATGCCCAAAAAAGATAGAGAGAAAGGAATGTATAAACTGTTACTCAGAGAAAGGGGTGTATTAAGCAGTTAATTTTGTAACTTTGGTTCAAAGTGGATTTAATTTTGTGTCTTTGTAATCTTTGTTCCACTTTTCCCCACAATCAAATTGAAATGCTACAGTTGCCATAGGGAAGCAATAGAATCGGAGGAGAGCGAGAGCGAAAGCACAAGTCATATAAAAGGCCTTTTTATTTTGCAAATGCATACAAGATATAAGAGCTAGAGGCAGAAGTAAGGGTGAAAAAATAAGACAAAATGAGGGATGAGACAAACATCTATGAGTTATGATCACACCACTGGATAAGGTTATCCAACAGTGTGTCAAATGAATTATCATTTAGATACTAAAGAGAGATTGTGTGGTAGTTCATATGCTGCAGAGGCAGTCTCAGGCTCGCTTTATTCTCATGAAGTCTCCTGTTAAGGTTTGGATGGGGAAGGTTCATAATCATATGAGTAGAATGGCTGTACTGTAACATCCTCTGCCGTATGGACTGGCCCTCAATGCAGCTGGGGTGATCCAGAATCCTTCACAGTGGATGTTCTTAGTCAGATACCATTTCCCACTATAAAACAGGCGTATTGCAGAATTTAAACATCTGTGCCACTGAAAATTGAACTTTGGCAATTTATTGTCATTAGCACAAAAATAAAAGAAAAGAAAAATTAAAATTCTGTGGCTATAGAGTTGTATTACACTTTTCAGTCTTGTCTCAGCTCTGCATTTGGAACTGCAAAATCTCCCTTTTCATGTTACTGAGAGAACTTTAAGGATAAAGAATTTAAATTCAACATAAATTCCGACCAGAATAGATCCAATTAAAGTAAAAGATCTATGTAGTATTCTCCTGCCCTTTCAGGATTTCATTAGAACAAATCACGATGCTGCTGTTTTTGGCTTTTAAAGATGAACATCTGTCTTTAAATAAGTAAGTAAATGAGAAGAAAAGAAAGAAAGAAAGAAAGAAAGAAAGAAAGAAAGAAAGAAAGAAAGAAAGAAAGAAAGAAAGAAAGAAAGAAAGAAAGAAATGTCTCAATTTCAGATAGATCTATAAAATATTATATTTTTGTACTGCTTTGCAGAATACTAAGAGGTCTAAATTGTTTCTCAATTGAAATAATTTAGATTTAGAGTCACAAAGAAGATACACACTTATAACACAATCTGATCCATACACAAAAGTAAGCTTCATTAACTTCATTAGAACTTCCTTTATGAAAGTGTGAAAAGAGCAATGTCCAGAATCTTAGTGAACATGCACACTTGCACAAAAAGGAATCACAAAGGTCGATATGACCAATTGTGGAGCTGAGGTACTACTGGATACATGAACAGGCAGAGGAGTGACATGTGATCTGCAACTTAAATATTAACCAGGACAATCCCACAACTCCAGTTGTATGTGCATAAATATTCCTCTATTCCCTGAAAGAGCACAACCACATCCATAGCAAGGATTGTACACACTGGAACTACCAACAAATAAGAAAAATGCAGAACATGTTGTGCTATAATTAGGAAAACAAATACCCTATGGTGATTTAATAGACCACATCCTGGGTGCTGCATGAAGCTAAAAGGAGCCATGTAGATTGAGTTGTAGGAACCTCAAGGGACTTTAGCCACATGCTGGGTACTAGGGAGAGGTCAACATCCAGCAGTAGGGTGCCCATAATAACTGCTGATGTTTCAGGAGCTGTTTCTCTTTTTTCGAGTGATAACATGTGTAGGCAGTGTGAGCTTCCCAGGACCATTTTATTCAGTGCCTCAGCCAGGGCTGTATTAACCCAAGGCCATGGCACTAGACTTTCAGATATTTTGGGATCCCTCTGGCACTTCAATCTTTCACCCCACTACAGGTGATAACCTGACCCTGTTATCCTAGGTAAGAGACTGCAGTGTACAACACTATATTCATTTTGAGGTTCTCCTGAAGAGCTCTATTTGCATTTTAAAAGCATTTTATTGCAGAAGTAGAACTGTTCTGGAAAGCAGATTTTTGGCCCATAATTGTGCAATACTGTAATATTGTGAAGTCATAGTCCCCTAGTCCCCTGCAGGACCTCTAGGCTTTATCCTAATCAGGCTTATGAATAATGAAGTAGGGATGGGCTGCTCATTTTGGAAGCAGTAGCTTCTGAAACAACTCATGGAAGCAGCCAATCATTTACACTCCTGCAGGGTCGGATTGGGCTAAACTCCAACCAGGAAGAACTCTCCTGACATCATCTGTCCTTCTCCCTGGCCCTGACCATTCAGGAGCTGTGCAGGGAAATGCATCATCCTTCCTCCCTATCTGATTGTCCAGCACCAGGGAGAAGGACTGATGACATCAGGAGACTTCCTCCTGGTTGGAGTTTAGCCTGATTCTAACACCAGAGTGGCATGAAACTAAGGTGAACTATAAATGGAAGCCTCACACCAACTTTCCTCAGACTGGCAAAGCTACTTGAATGAGTAGTAAAATGTTTCAGTCTCACAAGAAGTCCAGTTGTCATGACTCAGCCTCCGGATAACCTCACCTGGATGACTGAGAACCTTCACAGACATTTTTCTTAGAAACACCCTTATGCTGTCTAGCAGGATGAGCAAATTTTTCATGTATAGTGGGGGGCACTGGACACCAAGTCCATCAAACTCTAGTTTCAATTATTTTTAAAGTGTGGTATGCAGTTAATCCCAATATGTACAAGGGAGCCTTTTTCAATTTTTTTAAAAATGAATGTTTTCCCATTAACAAGAACCATGACAGAAACATTTTATAGCATGTGTAGCACATAATTACCTCATTAAAAATTTAAAAATTTAAAATGAAAATAAATGTATGATAAACAGTACAAAAATTAGGATCCCAAATGTTGTGGCGCTTGGACTTAAGTAAATCTGAAGAACAGACCTTAGGTCCAATGAGTCTGCCCATTCCTGCCCTCTAGTAAAGCACTACATCACTATGTATCTAAAAACAGCTGTAGTCCTGTAGTCCTCAGGAGCAAGAAGTGGATTGTAATATACAATCTTGACACAGATGTCTTCCACGAGTTGTAACAGGGCTGAGGCTTAGAAACACCTGAATACTTGTCCTTCTGGGCTACTCAGTTGAAATTTTACACTTGTGCAGAGGATCTGTAGTCCTCCAGATATTTTGTGTCATACCTTCTGTCATCCCTCAACTCTGGTGACAGTAGAGCTTCTGGGAGTAGGTCCGAAACAATAAGAGGGCCAACTGCACCTTATCTCAAGGCTTTGCTCTGCTCACTCTTATCCCCTGTTACTTATTCATGAAACACACAGTCATTTTCCATCATGCCCTTGGAATAACCTTCAAACTAAAATTATGTCACACTGTTATAGCTTTACAAAAATTTTAAATGATGTTAGTTGCAGAAATTAACAGAGCCCCTGCCGTTGTCCTTGCCCTTAGCTCTTGTTGGATTTTTATCATTTAATGAAGTCTGATACTTTAAAAAAGTTTCTATATAAACTTTTCTTAATCCATCAAAAGAACAAGGATTTTATAATATATATAATGTTAAACTTGTTTTAAAAAAAAACCAATGAGGTTGTACTGCTTTAATAAGCCAATGCTCCCTTTACAATCCTATGAAGACTTTGAGAACAACAAACAAGCTATAAATTGTTACACTATTAAATCCTTGCTCTTTTGAAGGATTAAGAAGTCACAATAATAAAAAGAAGTTCAAAAAGCAGCTCCTTTGATATAATTACCACTGCCACTACAACTCGTTGTTATATATCCCTTTCCTTTGCTGCATCTGATTCTCAGTAGACTAATTACCTGTCCCACATTTCCAGGGAGAACACCACAAAGAAATATAACATCCTTCCATCCTACATTTCCCCTCCGATGTTTTTCAGGCATTTATTCAGCTGCTAGGAAGTGGAGGAAATCTGAAATACAATTCAGGACAGAATGCTCTGTATGCTTTCCCCTTAAACCCAGTCAACCACTCATCCCTGGCAGTGCTATGGATTAAAAACTAGGTCAGGAGAGTGGGTAGCTGGGAGGATATGAATTGGAGTCTCATTAGTCTGACTCCAGGACTTCATTCTCTATACATTGGCCTGCTCTTTAGGGTGGTCATGGTACCTCATGGGTAGGGAATGGAAAACTGTGATGGGGTTCCTGCATAGCAGGGGGTTGGACTGGATGGCCCTTGAGGTCTCTTCCAACTAGAGATGGGCACGACCAAGAAAAATTACGTTTCGAGTTGTCGTGTGTCGGAGCCAGCCCGTTTCGGCTCGTTTCCGTTTGTCGTGAAAATTTTCAAATAATTGTCATTTCGTTTGTCATTTTTTGTCTGTCATTAGTACTGGTTTTGGGGGGGTAGCAGGCTCCTGGAGGCACCTCTCTGGGGTGGGTGTCTCCTCTGGCCCGCTATGAAGGGAAAGCGGGCTCCTGGAGGCACCTCTCTGGGGTGGGTGCCTCCTCTGGCCCGCTATGAAGGGAAAGCGGGCTCCTGGAGGCACCTCTCTGGGGTGGGTGCCTCCTCTGGCCCGCTACAAAATGGCATGCATAGCCAATTGGATATGCATACCAAGTTGCAGTGGCAGGCAGAGGCACCTCTCTTTCGGGTGCCTCTGTGACTCACTGCCTGGCATACGTGGGCTGGGGCTGGGGAACAAAGTGAAAGAGGACCCCAATGGGTGCCCTCTGGCTCACTAAGAAGGGAAGTGTACTTGCTGTAGTGCAATGCGAGTACACAGATCTGGCTTACTGGTTAGGGGTTAGCACAAGGGCTAGGCTTAGGGTTATGGGTAAGGTTAGCGTGAATTACTGGCGTGCACCTCTGGGTACCTCTCTGACCCACTAAGAAGGACAGTGTACTGGCGTATGGGTTAGGGTTCGGGTTTGGGTTCGGGCTAGAGTTAGTGGGCTTTTTATGCCCGACTGGCACATTCCAGAAGTCTTGGTCAAAACCTGGCCAAGTGGCCATGCAATTGGTGGAATGGCTCCAAAAATTTGCATGGTCCACTCCCATGGCCAGCCCATCATTGCGCAGGTGTAAAAAAATAAAAATAAAATAAAATAAAATAAAATAAAATCAATGGAGACGTTTTGTTGCAAGAAAAACCCACTGCTGCTACTGTAAAAATTCAGGCAGTTTTAAAATAGCTATTTTCGCATGTTTCTGTGGTGCTTTGCTGTGTTTTTGGACCACGATTTCAAAATAAATATTTTGGATCCCCTGTCCGCACCGCATGGCATGGCGAGTGAGTTGGCGAGACGACGAGGATGCCCCCCACCAGAGCAGCCCAGGACAGCAGAGGGGGGAGGCCGGGGACCCCCCCCAGAAACCACCCCTCTGGTAGGTGTCCTCACTCAGACAGGCATATTTTCGCCTGCTTTTTTGGCCGGGAATCGGGTTTTTTTATTTTTAAAACTTTTTTTCTGTGCTGCGCCGCTTGGCGAGTTGGCGAGATGACGAGGATGCGCAGCCCAGGAGAGGAGGGGGGGAGGCCGCCCCCCCAAGTAACCACCCCTCTGGTAGGTGCCCTCAGGCAGGCATATTTTCGCCTGCTTTTTTGGCCGGGAATCAGGGTTTTTTATTTTTAAAACGTTTTTCCTGTGCCACTTGGCATTGCGCGATCGCTGTGATGCCGCCAGGAACAACCACGACAGATCAGACCCAATTTTTCTTTAGTTGGTTCGAGTTCGAGTTCTGGCGGAGTAATTGTCGTTCTTCGTTTTGTTACGTAACGGAAATGAGGAACGGAAACGAGGATTTGCCGAGTCGTGCCCATGTCTACTTCCAACTCTATGATTCTATGATTCTAATGTATTTGACAGTAAAGGGGAATGTGTGACTCTCCATACATTGGTGGTCTCAAATGATCCACCACATTGCTATGTTGGATAGCAATGTGTTGGTCATCTCTGTTACACGCTATCCCAATTTTCCTTCCAACATCATGACAACAGAGATCATCATTCCTAATATTATACTGTAGGTGCTGAGTTGAGTTAGGAGCATAATTCCTTAAGCTTCTGAATGGTTTTCAAGGGTAGCCCCACAAATAGTGTATTTACAGTAAATGAAATAGGGTACAAAGAAAGCATATGTTACTATGGCCAGATGAAGCATCTTAATGAATAGGCATAGATGATGTTCTATTGTAAATGCACTGTTGGCCACTGCCAATACCTGATCATGGACATTTAGACACAGGAAGAATTCACAAATGTGCTCAGGTTTTCAGGGTGTAAGCCTAACTAGCACAAGATAGACCCCTGTTCCCTGATTCTCCTTTCAAATAACCTAAATTCACATTCATCCATTCCATTACTGATAGCAGGCACTGGTTGAGAACTAAAACAACTTCTATAGAATGGATGGAATGGAGAATTGGACTTGGATATGTCACCTGCATACCGATGGTGCCAAACACTCAAATTCCAAGCAAACTTTCTAATTGCTTATTTTTATATGTTAAATACATAGGAGACAGAGCAGAACCCTGAGGGTCTCCTTAGACCAGTGGTCTGGGCATGAGGCAGAGTCCTAGAGTGGCATCTTCTGAGCTTGCCCATCCAGAAAGGACCAAAGCCACTACTTAACAGTGCCTCCAGGTTTGATCCAGGTGACCCAGAATGATCTCATGGATGGTTGATGGTGGTGCCGAATGGCACTAAGAACTCCAGCAAAACCACCAGGAATAAGCCTTCGGATTTAGCTCCCAGTGCAGATTCGGCAGCAAAGTACCAAAAAGGTCTGCATCCCATAGCCTGACCTAAATCACACTGAAAAGGATCTTCCATTGTCTCATCTATAAACCCCAGGAGTAGAAGAAGCACCACATACTTCAGTACTAGAGATGGGCACGACTGAGCAGTATTCCCGTTTCCGTTTCCGTTACTCGTATCTGTTACTCTACGGAAACGATAACGGGAATTACTCTGCCAGAATTCGAGCTCATTTGTCGTTTGCATCACGGCGATCGCGCAATGCCAAGCGGCACAGAAAAAAAGTTTTTAAAAGTAAAAAAAAAACCCGATTCCCGGCCCTAAAAGTAGGCGAAAACTGTCTGAGGGCATCTACCAGGCCAGAAGGGTGTTTTATTTGGGGGGGGTTTCCCCGCCCCCCTCTCCTTGGCTATTGCTACTGCTGCACTGCTGTTACCAGGCTGGGAGGGCGATCCATTTGCCATGCAGTGCATCCAAAATGGCGACCACAATTATTTTTTTGAAATCGTAAACCACAGAAACATGCAAAAATTAGCTATTTTAAATGCTTGAATTTTTACAGTAGCAGCAGTGGGTTTTTCTTGCAAAAAAAAGTATCCGTTGATTTTATTTTATTTTATTTTATTTTATTTTTTTACACCTGCACATTTGCAATGATGGGCAGATTCTGCACATTTTCCACCAATTGCATGGCCACTTGGCCAGGTTGACCACAGAGACTTCTGGGATGTGCCAATCGGGCATAAACAGCCCACTAATCGTAGCCCAAACCCGAAACCTAAGCCTAAGCTAACCCATACGCCAGTACACTGTCCTTCTAAGTGGGTCAGAGAGGCACCCAGAGGTGCACCCCAATACTCACCCTAACCTCACCCATAACTAGCCTAACCTTCCAACCCTAAGCCAGATCTACTTGCATTGCACTACATGCAAGTAAACCCCAAAGAGTCTGCCAGTCCGTCACTTGTGGCTCTGGCTGAAGCTCCCTCCAGGAGCCCGCTACCCCCAACCAGTACTAATGACAACAAAAAACAAAAAACGTAATTTTTGCCATGCCTCCGAGTAAAATGTCGGGTACCATGCCTAGTAAAATGGGGCTCACTTTAGGCTTTTAAAAAATCAAAGGTCTTATTATCTCTTGTAGTTTCTCCTTTGTCTTCTTCTAGGCAAGGTCCTGACTTGGGTGTTTGGGGGAGAAATGAAGAAGAGAAATATTTTACATAAATAAAAAATACATATGGGAGCCAGCACCCTTATGTACTTAGTCTTTCCTCCTTGATGCTTTTATAAACAAGGAAGCAAGAATCTGATATATATTTGGAACAGATTTTTCCAGCCAAGACTTCCTTTTCTGTGCTCTGCTGGGGTTCTCCTCTTATGCCAGAGCTTGGGAATATCATATTAATTTACTCTGTTAACATTGCAACGATTATTTCCATGGGAGAGGAACATCTTGTCATAAGGGAACATGATTTTAAAATTAGCACATTAGCATTCAAATCATTACCTTCAAATGGTACTCCCTAGATGCATCAATTGCCTTGTTCTCCTGCTTAATGCAAAAGTAACCACCTAAATGTGGTTAACACAGTGAATTGTTATTTCCAAGCTCTGAAGCTCCCAATATATTTTGTTGGAATAATATTTCTTGCCAGTCTTCTGGCATGTTCTCTGAGAACAACCATTCCTGTCCTATCTGATTGGGTGAAAAAGACTCTGATGGATCTGTCTACAAAAGAATATATCTTTTGCAAAGAGGGGTTGCACTTATTCATGTTGGACCTCATTTTCTGGAAGGTGCCTAATACTCCCTCAAGGTCTGCTATAATCTTCTCAGATAACCTGTCCTGCAAATTCAATCTTCAAAAGGCTTTTGATAAAGAAATTAGAGATGGGTGTTTCATTTCAGAAGGGACAGCTGGCACTCAGAACCCCATCCCACCCTCTGGAACAAAATCAACCACTGTCTTACCTGGCTGTAGTTCGCACTGGGTGAAATTCCAACCAGCAAGCAGCCTCTGATGTGTCATCTTTCCCTCTCCATGGCGCTGGCCAATCAGGAGCTGTGCAAGGTCATGCATCATCCCACCTCCCCAATTTGAATCCTTTATCTGGAATCATTTCAATCTCTGAAGAAAAGAAGCCCTGTTGTCATAACACAACTTCCAGATCAGTTATGGAGGTACAGGAATCTAGCACCCTGGGTCGATGGAGGCTGATGGAGCCAAAGGAGTGAAGGGGAGATAAACAGTACTAGTGTACTGCTGTAGGTATGGACCACACAAACTGGGGTTAACTAGTTCATGGCCGTCTCTTGTTGTCACCTGCTTCAACCAAAGCTCCTGCTGCAACAAATGTACACTATTTATTTATTTATTTACTTATTTTATTTTATTTTATTTTATTTTATTTTATTTTAATTGTAGTGTTGGTCATTCATGGCCCCCAATGCTGTTTTTTTCAGAATTACTATGATAAAGTAACTATGAAGTTTATCTGAAGCTCAATAATATTCAGTCCCTGGCCCATTTTTAGCTTTGCCATGACCTTTGCACTCACAGAAAATTGCTGCTATCATCTGATAGTTAAAGTAAAATGGGGGAGCAAGCTGGAAAATAGCTAGGTCAAAATGAGGTTTTCCCTATGCCCATATTTTTAAAGAAAACTGAAGAATCCAGATGAGGAACTCAAAACGGACACGTGGTAAATCATATTCCCCCAGACTGAACTACCACTATGCAAACATATTAAATAAGAGCTTGCACTTCAATACCAGTGTTTTTTTGTGCTAATAAGAAAAGGATAGTTACTTACTACTGTTGAAAAAAGATGTGAAGAAAGATAGCAGGGGTTTTTTTGGAATTTAGAAGAAGCGTTTCACTAATCTATGCAAAAGGTCAGCTGTTTTACTCAAGCAACTAAATTTCACAGCTTTTCTGCCATGAACTCCATTTCCCAAGTGACAGCATTAGAAAGCTTGTGCTGTTGAATAGCAAGCATGTACTGTTTTCCCATCCTTTTAGAAATGCTCCAGATTTTTGGAAATGAAATATTATGAACAGAATAATTGAAATGTTCTGTGCTTCTTTATTAGAGATGGGCACGACTTAGCGGTATTCCCGTTTCTGTTTCCGTTACTCGTTTCCGTTACTCTACGGAAACGGAAACGGGAATTACTCCGCCAGACTTCGAGCTCGAACCGACGAATGAACAATTTTGGTCTGATTTGTTGTGCTTGTTCCTTGCATCGCGCGATCGCGCGATGCCACGCAGCACAGAAAAAAAGTTTTTAAAAGTTTAAAAAAAACCCGGTTCCCGGCCGAAAAGCAGGCGGAAAATGCCTGCCGTGCCTCAGGGCACCTACCAGAGGGGTTGTTTCTGGAGGTCCCCGGCTCCCCCCCATCCCCCGTCCTGGGCTGCTCTGGTGGGACTCGCCGCAGGCTCGCAGGCAGCCAGCAAAAAGCCCAGTCTCGCCAGCCGCCGGCCGCCGCAATTAAAGCGCAAGCAAGTGGCGCAGACGGCACAGGAAAAGACTTTTAAACTCTCCCCCCACCCATTCCCGGGCCAAAAAAGCAGGCGGAAAAATGCCTGCTTGACTAAGGGCGCAGGGCACCTACCGGAGGGGGGGTTCTGGAGGGGGGTCCCACCTCCCCCCCATCCTGGGCAGCCGGACTCGAGTCGCCATGCCATGCGGTGCAGGTGGGGGATCCAAAATGGGGCAGCGAACGCAATATTGTTTTTGAAATCGTGGTCCAAAAACACACAAGCACAACAGAAACACGCGAAAATTTATAAACTGCCAGATTTTTCACAGTAGCAGTGGGTTTTTTCTTGCAACAAAATGTCTCTCCAGTCTCCTCTCCTCCTCTGTCCTCCATTGATTTTATTTTTTTATTTTTTTACACCTGCGCAATGATGGGCTGGCCGAGTGGCCAGCCATGTGGGAGAGGACGACCATGCAAATTTTTGGAGCCATCCCACCAATCGCATGGCCACTTGGCCATGGAGACTTCTGGGATGTGCCAAAAAGCCCCCTAAAACCTGCCCTAGCCCCCTAACCCTAACCCTAACCCTAACCCTTGACTCCGTACCCATACGTCACAGACTGTCTTCTTAGTGGGTCAGAGAGGCACCCAGAGGTGCAACCCACTAGCCCACCGTAACCTTACCCGTCACTAGCCTAACCCTAGCCCTAACCCTAACCCACCTTAACCCTAAGCCAGATGTACTTGCATTGCACTACACGCAAGTACAATTCCCTTCTGTGTGAGACATGGTGGTGCGAGAGCCTTAGTTAGGCATCTCACCTATGGCTCTGGGTTCAGTGCCATCCACTAGTCTTCACAGTCACTGTCTGCACAACTGGTTTGCAATATCCATATGGCTATTGCATACCATTTTGCAGCAGCAGCAGGTGAGGAGGGGAGACCCCCATGTTGAGGGGTCTCTTGGAGCCTGCTTCCCCTTCCTAGTGGGTGCGGATAGGAGGCACCCATGGGTGCCTCCAGGAGCCCACTTTCCCTTTATAGTGCGCCAGAGGAGGCACCCACCCCACAGAGGTGCCTCCAGGAGCCCGCTCCCCCCCCAAAAAAAACAGTACTAATGAAAACAAAAAAACAAAAAAATGAACCGACTAATTGTTGCAAATTTTCACGAAAAACGGAAACGACCCGAAACGGAACCGGCCCGACTAACGACAACTCGAAAAAAAAAATTTCAAGTCGTGCCCATCTCTATTCTTTATTGAATCTTGGCCATTGATTATGTGCTTATGGGAAGGGAGGGAGACTGTTTTGGTTGCCATAGTGGGTGACCTACGCTTGAAACTGGGCAGGGGAAGTAGGTCCCTGTTAGTTCAGCTGGACCTTGTTACCACTGACAATGCTATTAATCTGGTCTGTCTCTTTCAGATGGTACTAGAGAAAGCCCTGTTTTATAAACCTTTTTCTTTAAGCAGGTTCACCCTGCATTATTTTTTACATCTTAATCTCTCTTTAGTCTGGAAAAAATGCACCTGAGGGGGGATATGATTGAGACGTACAAAATAATGCAGGGCATGAGTAAAGTGGATAGAGGGAAGCTCTTCTCCCTCTCACAAAATACCAAAACTAGGGGACATACACTCAAATTGAGGCCTGGGAGAGTAAGAACAGACAAAAAAAAATATTTTTTCACCCAGCATGTTGTTAGTCTATGGAACTCCCTGCCACAGGATGTGGTGATGGCATCCAGCCTGGATGCCTTCAAAAGGGGATTGGACAGATTCCTGGAGGAAAAGTCCATCACAGGTTACAAACCACGATGGAGATGTGTAATCTCCAGGCTTAAAACCAGGGTACTTCAAGGGCCAGATGCAGGGGAGTGGTATCAGGAGTAGAGATGGGCATGACCAGGAAAAATTACATTTCGAGTTGTCGTGTGTCGGAGCCAGCCCGTTTCGGCTTGTTTCTGTTTTTTTGCGAAAATTTTCAAAAATTTGTCATTTTGTTTGTCGTTTTTTATCTGTCGTTAGTACTGGTTTTTTTGGGGGGGCTCCTGGAGGCACCTCTCTGGGGTGGGTGCCTCCTCTGATCCACCATGAAGGGAAAGTGGGCTCCTGGAGGCACCTCTCTGGGGTGGGTGCCTCCTCTGGCCCACTACAAAATGGCATGCATAGCCAATTGGAGATGCATACCATTAAGTTGCAGTTGCAGTAGCAGGCAGAGGCACCTCTCTTTCGGGTGCCTCTGTGACTCACTGCCTGCGATGCACTTGGGCTGGGGAATGAAGTGAGAGAGGACCCCTCTGGGCGCCCTGTGACTCACTAAGAAGGGAAGTGTACTTGCTGTAGTGCAATGAGTCCTCTTCTGGCAGAGCAGCAGAGAGGAAGGAGCTGGTCAGAGGAGCACACGAACAAAGGGCAGAGCTAACTTCTTCTTTTTGCAGGAGCAAGGGGCGGAGTTTTAGCTTTAAATAGCTGCTACCAGCAGTCTCTCAGTCCTCTTCTGGCAGAGCAGCAGAGAGGAAGGAGCTGGTCAGAGGAGCACACGAACAAAGGGCAGAGCTAACTTCTTCTTTTTGCAGGAGCAAGGGGCGGAGTTTTAGCTTTAAATAGCTGCTACCAGCAGTCTCTCAGTCCTCTTCTGGCAGAGCAGCAGAGAGGAAGGAGCTGGTCAGAGGAGCACACGAACAAAGGGCAGAGCTAACTTCTTCTTTTTGCAGGAGCAAGGGGTGGAGTTTTAGCTTTAAATAGCTGCTACCAGCAGCACGCGCCTTACGGCGCGTGCAAACTAAAAAAATTAAAAAAAAATTCTGGGTTTAATTGAGTTCCCAAGCCAAGCAACTCCTCAGGAGGTCCTACACTTCCTGACGTGCTTGCAGTTGGAGTAAAGGTGCTTTAGCGGCTCCTACACTGTTAGATTTTGAATAAACAATAAAAGAAGTAAAGAGTCTTACTAGATTAAAAAAAAATTAGTGCAAGTTTACATTTTTGAGACCTTGAATACATTTTATTGTAATCGTTAAAATGGAGTTGCAGGGAGCAGCTGTAGTTACCTGCAGTACTTGTGCCATGTTTGTTATCTTGACAGAGCGTGTGCAGAACTACATCTGCTGCAAGTGCAAGCTGGTAGCGCTATTGGAAGAGAAGGTCCAGCAGCTAGAGGCTCGCATAGTGGACCAGCAACATATTAAGGAGCTTGAGCAGTTCCTGGACAGAGCGGAACAGACTATCCAGGTCCAAGAAGAGACAGGGCACACTTCAGAGGAGGAAGTCACTCCCCCAACTCAGGAGGTGGATGGGTGGAGGAATGTGACTCAAAGGAGTAGAAGGCCAAGGCATCGCTCAGAGAGTCTCATCTTGCACAATCAATTTGAAGCTCTTTCCCTCAGCACACCTCATGAGGCACATATAGAGGAAGAAGTGGTTCCGCCGGAGGATCTCTCCCTCATCACTATTGATGAGATACAAGATCAGGTACATGTTGATGAGCATGCTGCAGGAGAGAAGCTCATTGTGCTAGGGGATTCTATCATTAGAAATACGGAGGGATGGATTTGTGAGGAGCATGATAACCGGATGGTCACTTGCCTGCCGGGTGCAAAGGTTGCAGACATCACCAGAAATATAGATAGCTTGTTAGAGAGAACTGGGAAGGAGCCAGTGGTCATGGTACACGTCGGTACCAATGATGTCGGGAAGGCCAAGCGGTCAGTCTTGGAAGCCAAATTCAGGTTGCTAGGTAGAAGATTGAAGTCCCGGGTTTCCAAGGTAGCATTTTCAGAAGTGCTACCTGTTCCTCGTGCAGGTCCCGCCAGGCAGGCAGAACTCAGAAGCCTCAATGCGTGGATGAGGCGATGGTGTCGAGAGGAGGGCTTTAGATTTGTCAGGAACTGGAGAACATTTTGGGACAAGCCAAACCTCTTCAGGAGGGATGGGTTGCACTTGAATCATGATGGGACCAGATTGCTGGCACTCAACCTCAAAAAGGCAGCAGAGCAGCTTTTAAACTGATAACTGGGGAAAGCCGACAGGAGCTGTGTGGCATCCGGTTGAACACCTCATCCTCGGGAATGAGGTTGGAGAGGGTAGAGAATCACATAGAGAAGACATAGCAAGTATTAACACTGGCAGAATAGCGGAATGTGACAGTTCGTCTACTGAAAATAAAAGCTGTGGGGAGAAGAACAAGGCAGCAGCTGTTGCGGGACCCACTGTACAGGTGCTTCTACGCCAATGCTCGAAGCCTCCGAGCAAAGATGGGAGAACTTGAACATCTGGCAGCTAGTGATAACATTGATATAATAGCCATAACAGAAACCTGGTGGAACGTGGAGAACCAGTGGGACACAGCAATCCCAGGCTATAAACTCTATAGAAGGGATAGAGAGGGCCGGGTTGGAGGAGGAGTGGCCATCTATGTCAAAGAAGGCATAAAATCCAGCAGAATGGAGATTGACAGAGGGTCTGACTCCGCCATAGAATCACTGTGGGTTAAACTACCAGGTCCAAAGAGTGATATGATAGTTGGAGTATTCTATCGTCCACCAGATCAAAAACTTGAGGGGACCTTGAAATGAGGAGAGAAATCATGGAGGTGGCTAAGAGGGATAGGATAGTAATCATGGGGGACTTTAATTATCCCCACATTGACTGGGCCAATGCGAGCTCCGGGCAAGAAAGAGAAACTGGGTTTCTCGAATTGCTGAATGACTGTGCCTTAGAGCAACTTGTCATGGAGCCCACCCGAGAACAGGCAACTCTAGATCTAATATTGTGTGATACTCAGGACCTCGTCAGGGATGTGAATGTCACTGAGCCTCTGGGGAACAGTGACCATGCTGCAATTACCTTTGCCATGCATGTCGGAGGAAGAGTGTCAACCAAATCAGACATAAAAACCCTTGATTTTCGAAGGGCAAACTTCCCTCAGATGAGGAAACTAGTTAGAGAGAAACTGAAGGGGAGGGTTAGAAGAATCCAATCTCTTCAGAGTGCATGGAGCCTGTTTAAAACAACAATAATAGAGGCCCAGCACAAGTGCATACCACAAAGAAAGAAGAGCTCATTTAAGTCCAAGAGGACACCGGCATGGTTAACGAGTGGAGTTAGAGAGGCTCTAAAGCACAAGGAGAGGTCCTTCTGTAAATGGAAATCCTCCCAAATGAGGAAAATAAAAAGGAACACAAACTCTGGCAAAAGAAATGTAAAAAGATGATAAGGAGGCAAAGAAAGACTTTGAGGAACGCATGGCTAGCAATATAAAGGGTAATAATAAAAGCTTCTTTAAATATGTTAGAAGTAGAAAACCTGCCAGAGAACCAATTGGGCCTCTGGATGGTGAGGGAGGAAAAGGGGAGGTTAAGGAGGACTTGGACATTGCAGAGAAATTGAACGAGTTCTTTGCGTCTGTCTTCACGACAGAGGACCTTGAGCGGATTCAGCTGCCTGAGCCGCCCCTCTTGACTAAAGAATTAAATCAAATACAGGTTAAAAGAGAGGAGGTTTTAGGACTAATTGATAAATTGAGGATTAACAAGTCACCGGGCCCAGATGGCATCCACCCAAGGGTTATTAGGGAACTGAGAAATGAAATTGCAGATCTCTTAACGGTAATATGCAACTTGTCTCTTCAAACGGCCACAGTGCCGGAGGACTGGAGGATAGCGGATGTCACACCAATTTTTAAAAAAGGAAGGAGGGGGGACCCAGGAAACTACAGGCCGGTTAGCCTTACATCTGTCCCAGGGAAGATGGTGGAAGGCCTCATCCAAGAGAAAATCTTAAAACACATAAAAGAACAAACCTTGCTGAGAGAAAAAATCAGCATGGCTTCTGTAAGGGTAAATCTTGTCTTACAAACCTTTTAGAATTTTTTGAAAAGGTCAACAGGCACGTGGATTTGGGTGAACCGCTGGATATAGTCTATCTGGATTTTCAAAAGGCTTTTGACACAGTCCCTCACCAAAGGCTGCTGAGAAAATTGCATAGTCAGGGGATAAGAGGGCAGGTCCTCTTATGGATTGAGAACTGGTTGAGATCCCGGAAACAAAGAGTAGGTGTCAATGGGAAATTTTCACAATGGAGAGAAGTAAAAAGCGGTGTGCCCCAGGGCTCGGTCCTGGGACCGGTGCTTTTCAATCTGTTCATAAATGACCTGGAGACAGGGATAAACAGTGAGGTGGCCAATTTTGCAGATGACACAAAACTTTTCCATGTGGTAAAAACCAGAGAAGATTGTGAAGAGCTCCAGAAGGATCTCTCCAAACTGGGGGAGTGGGCTGAGAAATGGCAAATGCGTTTTAATGTAACCAAATGTAAAGTAATGCATATTGGGGCAAAAAATCCAAACTTCATCTATCAACTCCTGGGCTCTGAGTTATCCGTGACGGATCAGGAAAGAGATCTTGGTGTGTTAATGGACAGCTCCATGAAGGTGTCTCCCCAATGTGTGGCAGCAGTGAAGAAGGCCAATTCCATGCTAGGGATTATCAAAAGGGG
Organism: Phrynocephalus forsythii; assembly: GCA_029282475.1. Classification (NCBI taxonomy): domain Eukaryota; kingdom Metazoa; phylum Chordata; class Lepidosauria; order Squamata; family Agamidae; genus Phrynocephalus; species Phrynocephalus forsythii. Next base: position 36,919,790 of record JAPFRF010000010.1, read on the forward strand.
ATTGAAAATAAAACAGCCAACATTATAATGCCGTTATACAAAACAATAGTAAGGCCCCACCTGGAGTATTGTGTACAATTCTGGTCACCGCATCTCAAGAAAGACATAGTGGAACTGGAAAAGGTGCAGAAGAGAGCGACTAAAATGATTACTGGGCTGGGGCACCTCCCTTATGAAGAAAGGCTAAAACAATTGGGCCTCTTTAGTCTGGAAAAAGGCGCTTGAGGGGGATATGATTGAGACATACAAAATAATGCAGGGTATGAGTAAAGTGGATAGAGGGAAGCTCTTCTCCCTCTCTCAAAATACCAGAACTAGGGGACATACACTCAAATTGAGTGCTGGGAGAGTAAGAACTGACAAAAGAAAATATTTTTTCACCCAGCGCGTTGTAAGTCTATGGAACTCCCTGCCACAGGATGTGGTGATGGCATCTGGCCTGGATGCCTTCAAAAGGGGATTGGACAGATTCCTAGAGGAAAAGTCCATCACGGGTTACAAACCATGATGGAGATGTGTAATCTCTAGGCTTTAAACCAGGGTACTTCAAGGGCCAGATGCAGGGGAGTGGTATCAGGAGACAGATATCTAGTCTCATGCGCTCCCAAACGCATCTGGTGGGGCCGCTGTGAGATACAGGAAGCTGGACTAGATGGGCCTTTGGCCTGATCCAGCATGGCTCTTCTTATGTTCTTATGTAATGCGAGTACACATCTGGCTTACTGGTTAGGGGTTAACACAAGGGCTAGGCTTAGGGTTACGGGTAAGGTTAGGGTGAGTTATGGGGTGCATCTCTGGGTGCCTCTAGGACCCACTAAGAAGGACAGTGTACTGGCGTATGGGTTAGGGTTAGGATTAGGGTTCGGGTTCGGGCTAGGGTTAGTGGCTTTTTATGCCCGACTGGCACATCCCAGAAGTCTCGGTCAAAACCTGGCCAAGTGGCCATGCAATTGGTGGAATGGCTCCAAAAATTTGTATGGTCCACTCCCATGGCCAGCCCATCATTGCGCAGGTGTAAAAAATTAAAAATAAAAATAAAATAAAATAAAATCAATGGAGACATTTTGTTGCAAGAAAAATCCACTGCTGCTACTGAAAAAATTCAGGCAGTTTTAAAATAGCTATTTTCGCATGTTTCTGTGGTGCTTTGGTGTGTTTTTGGACCACGCGATTTCAAAATAAATATTGCGGTCGCCCCATTTTGGATCCCCCGCCCGCACCGCATGGCATGGCGAGTTGGCGAGACAATGAGGATGCGCAGCCCAGGAGAGGGACCCCCCCCCAGAAACCACCCCTCTGGTAGGTGCCCTCACTCAGGCAGGCATATTTTCGCCTGCTTTTTTGGCCAGGAATCGGGTCTTTTAAAAATTTTTAAAACTTTTTTTCTGTGCCGTGCCGCTTGGCGAGTTGGCGACTCGATGAGGATGCACACTTTGCGCAGCCCAGGAGAGGAGGGGGGAGGCCGGGGACCCCCCCCACAAACTACCCCTCTGGTAGGTGCCCTCAGGCAGGCATATTTTCGCCTGCTTTTTTGGCCGGGAATCGGGGTTTTTTAAAAAAAACTTTTTTCTGTGCTGCTTGGCATCGCGCGATCGCTGCGATGCCAGGAATGACAACGACAAATCAGACCCAATTTTTCTTTAGTCGGTTCGAGTTCGAGTTCTGGCAGAGTAATTGTCATTCTTCGTTCCGTTACGTAACGGAAACGAGAAAAGGAAACGGAAACGAGAATTTCACCAAGTCTTGCCCATGTCTAATCAGGAGAGAGATATCTAGTCTCATACACTCCCAAACGCATCTGGTGGGGCCAACTGTAAGATACAGGAAGCTGGACTAGATGGGCCTTTGGCCTGATCCAGCATGGCTCTTCTTATGTTCTTATGTTCTTATGACTGGCTGTTTGATAGGCACTATATAAACAGTGTTCTCCTTTATTGCTTTTAATTTTTTTTTAATATTGGTTTTATTTAATATAATATTTGTTTAATCTTTTCAAAAACGTTTGTAGACTTACTGTTTTAAACTGTTAAATAATGTCTTCTTAATGATGTAAACCACCTTGGGTCCTTTTTAAGAAGAAAGGCAGAGTAAAATATTTTATATAAATGAAATAATGTGCTGGTAATGCTTATAACAGGTTAAGATAACAGAGGCTTGCAGGAGCACTTCCCCAAGTATCAACTCTTCAAGTGAGGTACAAAAGTGCACTGGATTAATAAAATGGCGATGCTTCCACTTGCTATGAGTTTCTTTGTGAAACAATCTTTGTATAGAGTTCAAGTGAAGTGGCATCACATTAACACCCACATATCTGTTGAATGGCAATTCAGAATCTATTGAGACCCCCTCCCCCAGAAGGAATGGGGCATGGAAGGATTGGGCAACTTAGCAATCAAGTAGACCACTAAATTCCACATGAGCACATCAATTAATGGTTGTGACATTTAGAGGATAATCTCCACCTCGCTCAGATCCCTCAAGCAGAACCTTAAAATACCCCCTCACTTCCAGTCTGCTCCTGCAGGCCCTTTGTGCTGGCCTCATTTGTGTGTGTGTGTGTGGGGGGACATTATTCTTTGTTATCACAGCACAGCTGTTAAATAACAGAGCCATCAGTATTCTTGTTCGTGATGGGAAATGTCATCTGTAGAGATGGGCACGACCAGGGAAAATGACATTTTCGAGTTGTTGTGTGTCGGAGCCGGCCCGTTTCGGCTTGTTTCCGTTTTTCGCAAAATTTTCCAAAAATTTGTCATTTCGTTTGTCGGTTTTTTGTCTGTTGTTAGTACTGGTTGGGGGGGAGCGGGCTCCTGGAGGCACCTCTCTGGGGTGGGTGCCTCCTCTGGCCCGCTACAAAATGGCATGCATAGCCAATTGGATATGAGACTCGAGGCACCTCTTTTTTGGGTGCCTCTCTGTTGACCACAGGCCCACTGCTAACTGCAGTGTCACAGTGCGCACACTGGGGGAAGGCTCCTCCTCAGTCTCGGTGCTCTGTGGTTCACCAAGAAGGGAACTGTACTTGCGTGTGTGCAATGCGAGTACAGATTTGGCTTAGGGTTAGGGGGGTTAGCGCAAGGGCTAGGCTTAGGGTTGTTACGGGTAAGGTTAGGGTGAGTTTGTGGGGTGCACCTCTGGGTGCCTCTCTGACCCACTAAGAAGGACAGTGTACTGGTGTATGTGTTCGGGTTCAGGTTCGGGTTCAGGCTACGGTTAGTGGGCTTCTTATACCCGACAGGCACATCCCAGAAGTCTTGGTCAAAACCTGGTCAAGTGGCCATGCAATTGGTGGAATGGCTCCAAAAATTTGCATGGTCCACTCCCATGGCCAGCCCATCATTGCGCAGGTGTAAAAAAATAAAATAAAATCAATGGAGACATTTTGTTGGAAGAAAAACCCACTGCTGCTACTGTAAAATTCAGGCAGTTTTAAAATAGCTATTTTTGCATGATTCTGTGGTGCTTTGGTGTGTTTTTGGACCACCACGATTTCAAAATAAATAAATATTGCTTGCAGTCGCCCCATTTTGGATCCCCCGCCCGCACCGCATGGCATGGGGGGTTGGCGAGATGACGAGGAATGGATGCGCAGCCCAGGAGAGGAGAGGGGGGAGGCCGGGGACCCCCCCCAGAAACCACCCCTCTGGTAAGTGTCCTCACTCAGGCACTCAGGCAGGCATATTTTTGCCTGCATTTTTGGCCAGGAATCGGGTTTTTTTAATTTTTAAAACTTTTTTTCTGTGCCGCACCGCTTGGCGAGTTGGTGAGACGATGAGGATGCGCAGCCCAGGAGAGGAGAGGGGGGAGGCCGGGGACCCCCCTCCCCCTGAAATCACCCCTCTGGTAGGTGCCCTCACTCAGGCAGGCATATTTTCGCCTGCTTTTTTAGCCGGGAATTGGTTTTTTTAAAAAACTTTTTTCCTCTGCCGCTTGGCATCGCGCGATCACTGCAATGCCGCCAGGAACGACCATGACAAATCAGACCCAATTTTTCTTTAGTCAGTTCGAGTTCGAGTTCTGGCGGAGTAATTGTCGATCTTCATTTCGTTACGTAACAGAAACGAGGAACAGAAATGGAAACAAGGATTTTGCCGAGTCGTGCCCATGTCTAGTCATCTGACATGAAGCACACAAACATGACAGGTTCCTAAAGCTGAAAACTAAACTGAGTGAGACAGAATTTTGGTACAACCACACCATTAGAAAAGCAAACTGCACCAAACACTTCTCATCCTTAGAAGGCACTACAAAATGAACAAATGTTTTGGTTACTGTGGGAGATAGGCAAGTGCGTGGAAGCCACAGTGTCACATTTGTTCTGTAGTAGTTTGTGTCACACAAGCACACCACACCTACACACAACCCCCAGAGGCATTTAGATCAGAGATGGGTAATTTCAGTGTATCCAAGGGCTATTTTTTTAATGGCCCAGGCCAGCACCTTGAGGGCTGTACTTCCAAAGGGGTGGGGTGAGGGCTGTATGGAAAGAGTCACGGCCAAAGAAACTAATTAGTTTATTATGTGAAAAAGAAAATCACATCATTCTCAATGGCAGACCTTGAAATAAGGACTATGCTCCTCTATGGCCATTACTTCATGTCACCTCATCCCTCTTTGCTGTCTGGTATGAAAAAAGGGACTGGTATGAAAAAAGGTTACTTCACGTCCATAGCGTGACAGCAGAATCTCATCCTGACCATGCCCCCTGAACCGGGAACACAGCATGACAAGCCACACCTGCCCCTGGGCTGGGGAATTCTGTTGTCACGCTTTGTTCCCAGTTCCTGTTCCGAGACAAGGTACATGAAGTAATGGCAATGGCTGTTTTCCCCTTTTGCTCTAGGAATACTCCGACAACCAAGAAAGCTGACTGGAACTCCTGCGCCAGGCCAGGCTTGGCTGCCCGCCTGTCCCTGCAGGAGAAGGCGGCTCTTGAAGGCACAGGCAGAGAGCCACTGTCTGGTGTAGGTCCATCCTCCTTGGGTCCTGGAGGTGGGGCTGAGATATTCTTGCCTGCTTGCCTGCCAGTCCACAGACTGCTGAGTTCAGGGTGAAGGTGTCTCGCCCACTGCTCACACCGCCACCACCGCCGCTCGCCCGCGGCACGTGGTGAGGGCTCATCCGGTTCCTCCTGCCGGCCTTCCCAAGACAGCCCACGCGCCTGCAGCAAAGTATTTGAAATATTGAAAAATGGAAGCCTGACAATTAAAAAAAGGCTAAACAAAGCCAGGGAAATCCAGTAGTTGTCACAAAACAAGGACGTGAAGTAACAGTTGTCACGAGACAAGTAATCATGCCCATGGGTAAACAAAATCAGAGACTGAACAGGGACAAAAACACATGAACGCGAACAATGCTGTCACGGAACGGACATATCCGCGGAATGAAGTAGGACATGAAGTAACTGCCTATGTTGCCTTAGAGGACTTTGTGAGCCAAAACAAAACTGTTTTTCAATGACATATATATATGGCAGGAAATAATTCTACCTGAATGCCTGGGAGGCCACTGTCACTCACAGTCCTGCATCCAGATAAAGGCATTCCAACCTTGGGTTCTCAGATTTGTTCAGACTAAAACTCACAGAAACCTTCATCTCTAGCTGTGGTGGCCAGGATTTCTGTAGTCCAAGAACATCTGGGGAACCAAGGTTTGGAATCACTGGCTTAGATAGACTTAAGAGACTGATTCACTGTAAGGCTGTATTTTACATTTCTTAGTCTCCAGTGTTTACAAATGTTCTAGAAAGTGTGTCTCCTATGAAATCTAGCAATTCTGTTTCCATGTATCATTCAATACACTGTATATCATTCACTATTTATAATTCATGATGAGCTATGCTGTGGTTACAGCAGAGAAATTGTAGGCTCACCAGCTGATAACCCAAAATATTTGTCTTTCTTCCTTGCACCCCATCAATATATTTAATTTGTAAAATAGTTAAGAACCATCTAAATGGAGAGATACAAAGAGAAGTTGAAATCCATTAGTAGGGTAAAGTGGTGGTAATTAAACTTCCATCTTTGGTGGGAATGTGAAATAGTCCAAAGGTTCTGGAAAAAAGTGTTTTTAGAGCTAAGTAATACGATTAAGATGGACATAGATTGTAATCCAGAGATAGCATTATTATCATTGTTAACAAGTAAAGATTATGTTGTTACAACAAAGGAACTAATAGCAAATTTTATGACAGCTGCTAGATTAATTATAGCAAAAAATTGGAAGTCAAAACTAGAATTCAAGATGGAAGACTGGTATAATGAACTTTGGGATATAGCTATAAACGATAAACTGTCCTGCAGTTTAAAGGTTAAACGAGGAGAAATGAAAAAGACATTTTCTACGATATCTGGGGTAAATTTTTAGATTATGTACTAGTCGAAGGAAAAGGGAAAGAGTCCACGAATATCTCACAACAATTCTGGAGAAGAGAACTTTAAGAAGACTACTAGAAGAATAGAAGATGGAGCAACGAATAAGAATGTATGGATGGCCCCGTGGGATGGGGGTGCACTTATATTGTTTGTTGTAGTTTTTTTTTAACTTTCATTTTTATGTCGTTGTATGTAGTTTAAAATTTAATAAAAAACATTTTAAAAAAAACTTCCAATCGATTCATCATAATAAATTGGTTGTTGACTTTGGTCAACCTGGAGTTTTGTATATATATGAATTACTGGTATTTTTATACTCTCTGTGAGATTTCTTTCTCTCCTAGGAATATCAGCAACTGATGACTGGTGGGCTATGAGCAAAGACCTTCTCATAGTTAACTAAACATTTGCGCTGCTTTTGCAGCATACATAATGAATAGTGGAGAGAGGGCAAGTTACAGATACAAAACAATCAGCATATTTTTAGTTTTTCCTAGGAGCAACTGTTCGTCTAATAAGCAAGTGAAATATGTTTATGCAAAATGACATGCATGAGATAAAGATACAGTTATCATAAATATGCATCACATTGACACTGTCAGAGATAGATCATAAGATAGCCAGAAAATGAATCAACAGACAACAAAACAACAGGGAAAAAGCCAATGGCAAAAATGCCACATTTGAGCAAGTCCTCTGTCTTTTGTCATTGCAAGCTCTGAGGGCTTAAAATGCAAAGTGGTGTTCCCAAATTGTTGTGTTTTCAGTGGAAAAACAAACAGTTTGGTTTCTTTCCCTGTCTACTTAAATGAGTGATGTTCCTACTTTCTTTCCTGTTTGTTTGTCTGGTAATTTATTTTCAAGGAAGTTCTTTAAAAATGTAGAAGTTTGATCTCATATCTTTTGTTCTGCAAGGCAAATGTTGCAATTTCACATATAGAAGTTGTTTCCATGGTTCCAGAATGGTTTGTGATGCCTTCTGCAGCAGCCATTGAACAGAATGAAGGCTTCTATGCCCTTTACAGGAATCGCTGAGCAACTGTCAGTAGAGTTGGGGGGCGGCAGGAGACCCAGCTGGCTATATTCTCCCCAAACCATAAATGATGCAGTAGTTTATCCAAAGTGCTTGCTATTCAGAGTTCTGGGTCTGGCTATGAGGCATCATATCTTCTCCCCACATTTTTTTTTTTTTAGCAAATGCTACTCCAATATTTCTGCTTGTACAAAATGTTTTATTATGATATTTTTTTCATGTTTGCTTTTGGTTATTTCTCCTGGGAAGCTGCCTCAGGAAGTGTCTTTTGAAGCAGTGTGTAGAAGAGCTGGACTAATCCTGCACCGAGTACCCCTTCAGTCTGATTCAGAGAGATCTGGGAAGCATTTGCATCAAATCCAAAATCCAAAAAGGTTTGCTGTGGAATTAATGAGGGGGAAATACATAAAACGCTGACAGCATGTCAGCACAAACTGATACCCTCCTGACTTTCTATATAAAGAAAACAGCAGAGTGGGGAGAAGCAGAAAATGTAATTTTGCGATGGACAGCTCTAGTTTCTAACCAGGAATAACTTCACTAGGATGTTTGTTTTTACTTTCAGTGTGGAAAAAAGAGGGTATGTAGAAGGAATGTAAACACTTCTTTGTTTTCAAAACATTTTGTGATTGTATTTTATGACAGGAGTGTATAGAGCTTCAAAAATGCCTGAGAGCCACCACTCACCAAAACATTCTATATCCTCTACAGCAGTGGTTCTCAACCTGTGGATCCCCAGATGTTCCTGGGCTGCAACTCCCAGAAATCCTAGCCAGCTCAGCTAGTGATGAAGACTTCTGGGAGTTGCAGTCCAGGAACACCTGGGGATCCACATGTTGAGAACCACTGCTCTACAGCTTGGTGAGAAGCCCCATTCAGTTGAATGATGTCTATTTTGTACACCATCACTTTTGCACATTCTGTAGGTGACAGCTACAGATCCGACGGTCGGATCCCAAAAGATCTTCTATATGGAGAACTAATGAAGGGAAAGCGCCCCAGAGGGAGACCACAGCTGCGGTATAAGGATATCTGTAAGAGGGACCTGAAGGCCTTGGGAATGGACCTCAACAGCTGGGAAACCCTGACCTCCGATCGCACTGTCTGGAGGCAAGAGATACAGCATGGTCTACATAAATTTGAAGAGGCACTTGTCCAACAGGCAGAGGAAAAGAGGCAGGCACGGAAAGAAGAAAACTTGAGGACCAGGCAGGAAAGAGAATACATCTGCCCCCAGTGCGGTTGAGACTGCTATTCCCGAATTGGTCTATTTAGTCGCACTAGGTGCTGTTTTTAGGATCTCTACTCCAGGCATGATACCATAGTCTTTCGAGACTGAAGAATGCCAATGATGAGGTGACAGCTGTTCAGCATTCTGCTGACTTTCCCCAGCCCATGCAAGCTTCCCTATAACGTCCTTTCCTGTTGCTAGCAAATGAAAATCGTGGTATCCTTCCCTCCTAAAAGTGGAATCTACAGTCGCTGTAAAGTGGAGGCCCACCAGCTAGAAGGGAAAATGACTAAACTGTGGTTTTAATAGCTGGGACATATCATGACATGATGGGACTCTTTAAAAAGACAATACTGCACAGAGAAGTTCAAGGCAGAAGCAAAATGAGATTAACTGCAAGAGTGAGTCCTTTAAAGAAGCCACATCCTTAAATCTGCAATATCTGAGCTGGGTTATCAATGGTATAATTTTTAGATGTCAGTGATTCATGGGGTCACGAGAAATTGGAAGCTACTTAAGAAGCTTATTAACAACACCGTTCGTCAGCTCTGCTACCAAGTTGAGCAGCTTTATTTTTCCAAGCAACTCATAAGGCATTTGCTTGAATCTCCAATGAACTTTGGGACTCAGTTGAACTTCCAGAATTTGGTCGTCTAATTCACTGGGTAGAGAAGAGATGGAAATTTACTAATGTGTAGGATGAAAATCAAGTCATGAGACAGTACTTATATCACCAATACTTGTTTTAGGGGTTTTAGGGGTTGCTAATTCCTTAGAGGATAGGATGAAAATTCAAAGAGAACTTGACAGATTAGAGTGCTGGGCCAAAGCCAACGGAATAGATTTCAACAGAGGGAAATGTAAGGTGCTACATCTAGGTAAAAAGAATGAATTGCACAGATATAGGATGGGGGACACATGGCTGGAGAATAGTACCTGTGAAAGGGATTTGGGAGTCTTAGGACCTTTTCACACGACCCCTAAGATCCGCTGGCCCCTTAAATTCGGATCAGAGATCTTGGGGGCTCGTTGCTCTTCCTTCCTCCCCACCACTCCGCACTTCCTTGCTTCTGTCTGCGTGAGGGAGGGAGGAAAAAAGCCTTAAAAAGGGACAAAAGAATAAAGCCTTACCTCCGGTGCCGGTGGAAGTTGCTCCGAGCCCTGGTCACTTCCTGTTTCCTCTTAAAGGAGCGGGAGGCAAAAAAAACAACAACAAAAAGAAGCAAGGAGAGCCCGGCACTCTCCGCATCAAAATTTTTCACCCTCCAAGAGCAGGTACTTGAATGCTGCGCTGGGTCACACTTAGGTGGGCGGGGTCGCACTTAATTTTCTGTTAGCTCCGGAGCTGGTGGGGAAACATTTTTAAGCTCCGGAGCTGGGAGCCATTTGCAGCGGAGCTTAGGGGTTGTGTATAAACGCCCTTAGTGGACCACAAATTGAACATGAGTCAACAGTGTGATGCGGCAGCCAGGAAAGCCAATGCAATTCTTGGTTGCATCAACAGAAGCATAGTGTCTAGATCAAGGAAAGTGATAGTACCACTCTATTCTGCTCTGGTCAGACCCCACTTGGAGTACTGTGTCCAGTTCTGTGCGCCTCAATTTAAAAAGGATGTTGACAACCTTGAGCGGGTGCAGAGGAGGGCAACCAGGATGGTTTATTTATTTATTTATTTATTATTATATTTGTATCCCGCTTATCTCCACAATGGGACTCTAAGCGGCTAACAACAACAAATATCACAATACAATCAAATTAAAACATTTATCCTGTTAGATCCTAAAATCCTAAAATGTAAGAATCCAAAGGCCTCCAAATGCGTCCCAGCACGTCAAAGACGTAAATCCTAACAAATAAAATTGGAGGCACCAATGGTCGTAATAATAAGCGATGGCGGAGAAGAAAGAGGGAGAAAAAAAAGAAAAAGAAAAAAAAAATTAAAATTCGCCAAAGGCCTCTCGAAAAAGAAAGGTCTTTAAGGATTTTCGAAAGGCCTGCAGGGACTCTGCAGAGCGCACTTCAATATGGATGGGGCTGCCACAGAGAAGGCCCGGTTCCGGGTGACCGCCTTCCGGGCCTCTCGGGGTGGCAACCCGAGCAGGTGCGCTCGCACCTGCCGAACTGGGCGGGCGGAGATGGATCGCTGGACGATACGCTCTGACAGGTATTCCGGTCCCAAGCCATGGAGGGTTTTATAAACTAAAACCAAGACCTTGAATCTAATCCGGGCTGCAACGGGCAACCAATGCAGGTGAGCCAGGACTGGGGTGATATGGTCATAACGACGCACACCAACCACCAGCCTGGCTGCCGCATTCTGTACCCGCTGCAGATTTCGGAGAAGAGTCAAGCGGAACCCCATGTAGAGCACGTTACAGTAGTCCAGCCTCGAGATCACCAGTGCTTGGACCACTGTTCTCAGAAACATCCAGGTACGGGCGGATCTATCTGTGGAAATAAGCGGCCCTGGTCACCAACGCCACCTGAGCCTCCAAATTCCAGGACCACGCCCAGATGCACCCTCTCCACAGGCTGGAGGGAGACCCCTCTGCGGAGAGGACCACCGTGATGGTGAGCTCCCAAAGAACATAACCTCCGTCTTCTCGGGGCTGAGCCTAAGCCTGTTCGCCCGGTCCAGGCCAGGACCGCGCCCAGGCACTCATCAAGGATCCTCACAGCTTCCACTGCAGAGGTGGAAAGGAGAGAGATAGAGCTTGTGTCATCAGCGTACTGATGACAGCAGACTCCAAATCTCCTAACGACCCCAGCCAGCGGCCTTATGTAGATGTTGAACAGCATAGGGAACAGCGGCGACCCCTGTGGAACCCCACAAGGGAGTATCCAAGGAGCCGACAACTCCCCCATGCAGAACGTACTGTGGACGGTCCTCCAGGAAGGAGATCGGAGCCAACATGCAGCAGTGCCTCCGATACCAACCTCGGAGAGCCGATCCAACAGGATACCGTGGTCGAATCAAAGGCCGCTGACAAATCCAGGAGAACCAGCAGGGTAGAGCAACCCTCTAGGTCGTCTTGCAGTGCGACCAAAGCTGTTTCTCCCCGACGAGGCCTGAACCCGGACTGGCAGGATCGAGGCACTGCCATCCTCCAGGTATGACTGCAACCGAACCGCCGCCACCCCCTTTCGATCACCTTGCCCAGGGACGTCTAGTTGGTTAGATCGTCTGAGGAGGCCAGATTTTTAAGAATGGGCTTTACCACCGTCTCCTTCAAGTGGGAGGAAAGACCCCTCGCTGAAGGAGGCGGAGCAACCTTGAGGCCCATTCAGCCATAGTCCCGCTGGCAGATTTAATAAGCCAGGATGGGCAGGGATCGAAAGGAGTGGACGCCGGTCGGCAGTGAGCCATAGCCTTGGAGGCCTCGATGGCAGAAACAGGCCCAAGCACATCCAACCGAGGCGAGGCGGCCCAGCAACTGGAGATGCCGGGGCAGTGGTTGAGGGTCTGGAGGAAATGTCTTATGAGGAACGGCTTAGGGAACTGGGAATGTTTAGCCTTTCAAAATGAAGGCTGAGGGGGGATATGATAGCTATGTTTAAATATTTGAAAGGATGTCATATTGAAGAGGGAGCAGGTTTGTTTTCCATGGCTTCAGAGACTAGGACTCGGGGCAATGGTTTCAAACTACAGGAAAAGAGATTACATTTGAACATTAAGAAGAACTTCATGACAGTTAGAGCTGTTCAGCAGTGGAATATGCTGCCACAGAGGGTCGTGGAGTCTCCTTCCTTGGAGGTTTTTAAGCAGAGGCTGGATGGCCATCTGTCGGAAATATTGTGATGGGGTTCCTGCATGGCAGGGGGTTGGACTAGATGGCCCTTGAGGTCTCTTCCAACTCTATGATTCTATGATTCTATAATAACAGGTTTGAAAAAAATGTGTTTGCAATAATAACAATTGTAATGACTACATCAACAGCCACACCTGCAGCCAGCCAGCTAATGCGCATGTCTGCGGAATGGGTAGGAGAACTACATGTGATGAAAGCTGGTTTCCAGCCTTGGTAGCTTATATTTTCACTACTTAATGTGAAACCAACTGCTGACTTCAGGCTTCTTCTTTTAAAGCAAAGAGTGAGAAGCATACTTCCTCTATGACTGAATTTTCCCCCTATCCCTGCTGTGTGTTGAGAATACTACTCTCATATATATTTATCACTGCCAATGCTGTGTGTGTGTGTGTGTGTGTGTGTCTAATTTCACACACCCCATAGGGCTAGTGCTTGTTCAGGACTAAAGAACAGAGGGAGTAATTTATTTATTTATTTATTTGATAAGCTTTATCCCACCCATCTTCCCAGGAGGGAACTCTGGGCAGCTTACAGTAAAAAACAAATAAAAGAAACAGGCACAATAGCGAAAGAGAATGAGATGGCGGGCATGACCCAAACAAAGACAATGCGGGCAAAAAAAAAAAAAGCTGAATAGAAAGGTTGCCAAACGCCTCCCTAAAAAGGTGAGTCTTCAGGGCTTTTTTGAAGGCGGGCAGGGAGTCTGCTAGGTGCAGCTCACTGGAGAGATGGTTCCATAGCATGGGGCCCACCACAGAGAAGGCGTGGTCACACATACGCGATTTCCGCGCCTCTCTGGGTGTGGCCACCCTGAGTGAGTGCACCTGCGCCAATCTCGTGGGTCTGGTCTCAGTTGATGTCTGAGAGATACGCTCCACCAGATACTCTGGTCCCAGGCCGTGGAGGGCTTTCAAAGTCAAAACCAGGACCTTGAACCTAATCCGGAAGACAATGGGTAGCCAGTGCAAGCGAGCCAGAACTGGGGTGATGTGCTCGAATCTATGAGCACCCACCACCAGCCTGGCCACCGCATTCTGCACCCGCTGTAACCTCTGGACCAGGGTCAAGGGCAACCCCATGTAGAGGGCATTGCAGTAGTCGATCCTTGAGATCACTAGGGCCTGCACAACTGTCCTCAGTGAAATGTGTTTAACAGTGGTAGCCAAACTTTGGCCCTCCAGATGTTTTGGACTACAACTCCCACAGTCCTTTGTCATTGGCAATACAGGCATGGAATTCTGGGAGGTGTGGTCCAAAACATCTGGAGGGCCGAAGTTTGGCCACCACTGGTGTTTAAGAACCTATACTGCAAAAGAAAGAAAGAAAGAAAGAAAGAAAGAAAGAAAGAAAGAAAGAAAGAAAGAAAGAAAGAAAGAAAGAAAGAAAGAAAGAAAATATCAACTGCCCCTCCCTCTCTCCCAGTTCTCCAAATAATCCTGAAATGGAATTGAAGTAGCAGGGATTGGTTTAAGATTCCAGAAACAACAAGTAGTTCCCTTAAACTAATCCAAAGAGATGGGCAGTTGAACCACAGGAACAAAATAAAACCACAGAAAACGAAGTAAAATAGGAGCAAATAGTATAGACAGTTAGGCCCAGACCCCAACAAACCAAAACCAAAAATCCAAAAATCCAAATCCACAGGGGAAGATTCTTTGTTTACTTAGGGCGTTTATACATGACCCCTAAGCTCCGCCGCAAATGGCTGCAAGGTGCGGACCTTAAAAATGTTTACCCACCAGCTCCGGACTTTGCAGACAATTAAGTGCGACCCCGCCCACTTTAGCGCGACCCAGAGCAGTTTTCTTGTACCTGCTTTTTGGATGTGACAAATATTTGATCTGGTGTAAGGATAGTGAGTGCGGGGCTCTCCTCACTTCTGTTTGTTCTTTTTTTGCGCCCCGCCCCTTTAAGAGATCTGAATGCTGCCGGGAACAAAATGGAGGTAAACCGACATTGTTTTCTTTCTTTTTTTCTCCCTCCCTCACACAGCCAGCAACCAGGAAGTGCAGAGGGGGGTGGGGACAGAGGAAGAGCGACGAACCCCTAAGATCTCTGGTCCGAATTTAAGCGGCCAGCAGATCTTAGGGGTCGTGTAAAAAGGCCCTTAGGTGGTTATTTCATGTCCTTCTTTGTTCCGCGACTAGTTTTGTTCCGTGACAGCATTGGTTGCAATCATGTGGTTTTGTACCTGTCTCAGTGTTCCCATGGTCGTGATAACTTGTCTCATGACAAGTATTACCTCATGGTCTTGTACCGTGACAAACACTGAATTTGTCTAGCTTCCTTTTCCCTTTTTTGGGAGGGGGGGGCTTAAAAATTCTTTTTTGATATTTCTCTTCTGAAAAGTCAAAATTAAAATAAGAAAACCCAGACACAGTTTTCTGAGAGAAAGGAATATTTTGTTGCATGACAGTCATTACTACACAGTGTCTTGTCTCTGAACAGAAAGCGGGGGGAAAAGAGTGACACGGGAAAACCCTACTGCAGCACCAGATACAGTATTGTCCTGCTTAGCACCCGTTCTGGGGGGCGGTCAAGATAAATTTCAGTAGTTGCATGACGGATGTGAAGTAAACATTTTTTGTACTGCTCCTAAGCGCAACACTAAGAGACAAAACAGAAGTGAAATATAGAGCTTAGTATGCTTTATTACTGTCTTTTGAGGTACAGCCTCCATGAGGTTGCTTCTATGATGATGCTTTCATTTAAAACAATAAAAACACCAAAGATAATTAACTAAAGCAGCACCATTAAATATTCAAAATAACAACAGCTCAAAGTTAAAAAATAAAAGTGGACATCCATTTAATGAAGGCAGATTGGATTGTGGCCAAAGTTTAGATGCTGCCTTTTTTTTTGTCTGAATTTTTTCAGATTACTTATTTATGAAACCTTTTTAAAAAGCATGGGAGAGGGCTGATTCCCTTTTCAATTCCCTAAATCCCACAAATCAACATTAAGAAAATACAGATCTGCACAATCTATCATCCCAAAATGCTGCAGATTTATTTCCTAAGAGTGTCTATTATAGTAGCTATGGTTTCCATACAGATTGTATCCCCAAATCCCAAGATAAAATAATAATAACAAAAAAAAACACAAAAAGCCCCTTTTGGCACTCCCTTTGAAGCTTCCATAAACCCCATAACACCTGTCCTTCTAAAACTGACTGGGCTCCTTCCACTTGGGGGTTGAATTGCTCTGTCTTTGCATCACATCCTTTGGAATCAGATGCCAATGGCATCTCTCAGGAGGCTAACGGTCCACGCAGGGGACTTTGCAATCCTGGACCGAGCCCAGCCCCAAAAAGCAGACTCACGTGGTCCGTGTTGTGCTATGTTGTGCTAAGAAGGCATGCTGCAAGTGGACCTCCCTCCTTTGCCGCTTGCCAGCACCCTGCCTGCCCGCCCCAGTGGTAATGAGAATGAGAGTACCTGGTCACTTCTGGTCCAGATGGGAATTTTTGACCACCTCCCTTATTGGCCATTGCGTGGTGGTGAGTTTTCACCCATCTCATTATCATTTCCAGGCGGCAGGTAGGTTCCCAGCTTTAAACGGTCACAAAATGGCAGGGAGTGCAAACAGTCCTGATGTAGGTGAGATCATATTTTGGTTCCATTAAGGAAAAGGGGCAGCGTTAATAGAACATTGGTTAATTTAGCTTAAGGAGAATAGAACTTATAATAAGATAATGGAGTATAGAAAATTTGTTATGGTTGCCATCGGGAGAAGTAGTCTCCTGAACTAGGTTATGATACTGTTTAATGTCAGCTAGGATGTTAAGCAGGGAAGAACTCACCTAACTTGTTTATGGCCTTAAGGCAAGTTCAATTAGACCAAAGTATTTGCATTACGGTAGGCTCTCTTTGAAATTCTATGGCAGAACAGATGCTTAAATGAGTTTAAATAAAGTTGTGGCCCAATTAAAAACCCCATTATTTTATATTTATTTCAGGACTGGGGGTGCAAAGACTATTATGGTTTGTTTTTCCCATGGGAGTCTGTGGGAAACAGGGCAAGGGTACAAATTCAGACAAAAATCCCAATTGGGCTGGATATCCATAACATAGAACAAAGTTCCACATGCAGAGTGCCCCCCCCCCGAATAAATATCAATCCAATTGCAAGTACATGCTAATACTATGTGGATTAACCCCTCCAACACATTTCCATAGGAATTATACCTGGGCCTACCTGACAAAGGCCCTAGCAGTCTATAGTGGCAATGGAAGCTCTTCATATGCCTCATCCTTTCTGATTCAAACCCTTTATTCACAGAGCTACATTTTTTAGTCCTGTACTTGAGCCAGTTTTTCACAGGGGCTACACTAGCAGAACAGGAATGATCTCTTACAAACAGAGCAACCACATGCACAAGAGACCAGTAAAGACAAACAGGATTTTGTGTATAATGCTTCAGATCGTGAATCTGAGACTTGGATTCCGCTCTAAGTCACATTGGATGGGCTCCCAAACCATTTGAGCTAAACCAAAATGTTTCCTTCATCTCTAGATCATGATCTGAATGAGGTCTCATGGTCACTGCATAGTAGGGGGCATGATAGCATCGAAACCCAATATTCCATTCATTCATTCATTGGATTTCTATACAGCCCATCTGGCAACAGGGCAACTCTGGGCCATTTACAACAATAACACAAATATACAAGTGACAAGTAATAAAGCAAAATTAAACTACAAAGAAATCAGACAAAGCTAAATGACATATCGACAAGACATCTAAAACTAGTATAACAATGATAAAATTTTGGGTGGCATACGAAATCACAGTTGGTGGGGATGGGCACTGTAGTTATGTACCAGCCTGCATAAATAACTATGTTTTCAAAGATTGTTTGAAAGACCTGAGGTAGGGGACCAAGCATATACCAGGAGGAAGGCTGTTCCACAGGTGTGGAGCAATTGTCAAAATGGTCCAATTTCTTATTTTGTCTTTATTGGCATCTCTCGGATTTAATGGCCACAAGTGGCTTTCCTGGGAGGTCTGGATGTTGTGGGCAGTACTCATAGAGAGGAGATGCTCTATCAAGTAATGAGGTCCTAGTCCATTTAGGGCTTTGTATGTCACTGTTAACACCTGGAAGACTATGCAGAAACAAACTAGTAACCAGGTCATGGAGGCCAGAACAGAGGGTATATTTTGATGTTTCCTAGTCCCTCTCACTAGTCTGCCAAATAAATGGCATTGAGGTAGGGCCAAATTACACTTGGAGGCATTTGAACGTGCTTTGTTTCTGGTTTGGTGGAGAACATTTCTGTAATCTATGTGGTTAAAAACAACAACAATAACATTTCCCATGAATGTTTGTAGTGGTGATGAATGCAAGTAACTACCACCAAAACCAGTGCCCTAATTCTGTGACCTACCTGTTCAAAGCTGTTATAGCAGTCATCCAGATGTACTCAATGCTAGCTGTGTAATGCTATTTTAGTAAAGTTTAGTAAAACTTTAGTAAAGTTTAGCAAAGAAAAAGAACATTCCAGATGGCAGACTATATGCTAGGGATGCAATTATTTCTCTTTGCTCTGTTGTTCTGCAAAATGGCTCGTGGACTGGCTGCATGGAGATCAACACATATACCTCTTGATTGTTTCATTGATTTATGGGCTTTCTTGGTGGAGGCATCATTTGCCTTCTGGATTGGCTCCAGCAGCATAGTCTGCTGTATTACTTTTGGTTCCCACTTTTCCTGATTCAAATCACTGTCCATTTTTAACCCTACAAATGCCAAACTGGACACAAATGGGCCATTGTAGCACAGTGCCACCCAGGGGAGGCACCGTGGCTGCTTGCTCTACCCATAATTGCCCTAGTATTGCACAAAGACTCGTGATTCTGTCCAATTTGGAACACTTACTCAAAAACAAGGCACATCCCAGGTGGGCACCATCCTTAAGGGCAGTATGTAGGAAGGAAGGAAGGAAGGAAGGAAGGAAGGAAGGAAGGAAGGAAGGAAGGAAGGAAGGAAGGAAGGAAGGAAGGAAGGAAGGAAGGAAGGGCACCCAGGCCAATATCTACTGCTTCTCTAGACCAAATTACAGTAGATCCAATGGGATTTTCATAAATTTATGGTTTAGCCACTGATTCAATGGGACAGCTTTAAGTGGTACTGGCCACTGGATATGGGACAGGTCACAGGATTTACCCAAGTATATTGGTAACTTTGGTGAGCGACTTGTTAAAGCATAAGATTGAGCCATATGGCGGTGAGGTCAAGGATGCTGGCGATCTATTCCTGTCAGAGCTTGGCAGGGGGTTCTCCCGATGGCATCTCACACCTAGCCATGTGGTGCTCTCCAAGATAAATTCGCATTGCCTTGATCACTGTAAGATTTCCATATCATGTTTATTCAGAATATGCTGTTGTTCGCTTCCCTCTGCCCTGTGGAGTTAGTCTGGCTTATGAAATTCTAATGTTTCCCATTCATATTCTTTTCTGAAGCAGTCCTACCCTCTTGCAGCATTCGTTGCCTTTTCATGCTTAGTGGCTTCTAACAACTGCAGGCTCAAAGAAATTAGTGTGCGTGTGCGTGTGCGTGTGATTCTGTATGCACGTGTAGACCATATTCTTAGCTGCCCAGCCCTCAGAACAGCTCTCCCCCCCCCTTTATGGGATGCATTTCACATCACACGATACTGTACTTCAGAACAAAAATACTGATACCTTACATTCTTATCACAAGTCCTTTTTAAAAATTCTACTCGCAAGAGTACAAGTATACCACTGGGCCGAACCTGTAATATAGAATGTATTAAGATTTCAATTCTTCCAATTAGACCTGTGCCTTATTAAGGAAGCATCCTGTTTCACTGAATATATTATCTTTTGGTTCTTGGTTTATATTCCATATTCTTGTATAGAATTTGGTATCACAAAAAAGAGATAGGGATAGCTTCCTCTCCTCTCCTGCTTCTGTTTGGGAGGCTTCTGTAGTATCACTTGTATTATGCAAGGATTTAGAAACCACGGATGGGATTTTGTATCTCAGACCCCATTAGGGTTTTTAAATCTGAAAATCCCATGAATGCATGAAAAAGGTGTATTTCTCAAATTTATACATAAAGGGGTCTTCGGTAAAATCATGTCTTTGTTCAGCCAGCTGGAGGAGTATGGTTGCTGTGGGCCTAAAAATAAAATGATATTAATTCTTCCATCCTTTTGCCTTACCCTTATGAATCCTTGCCTCCTACCTGGCTGAAAACATAGAAGGAACATCCAGCCAGGGAAAAGCGATCCCAAGTCAGATCAACTCCTCTGAAATTTCCCTGGGGAGGGGAGATCAGATCCATTGTTTCGGTCCTATGACATTCTCAGAAGAAACAATCAACTGCAGCCTTACATGCTGAGCTCATTAAAATATTATTTATTCAATTTTGTGTGTCTATTTTGCTAATAAACAGAAAGAAAATACATCACCGGCCATCATTACCTGTGTGTGTGTGTGTTGTGTCGTTACAGTTGTGACCGACTCTTCCTGACCCCATGTCCATGGAGTTTTCTTGGCAGGAATACTTTGGCTTGTCAGTTCCTACTTCAGGCACCTACAGCGCCTGGTATTCCCTGGTGGTCTCCCATCCAAGTACTGACCAGGGCTGATCCTGCTTAGCTTCCGTAATCAAGTGAGATCGGATGTGCTTAGGGCATCTAGGCAGCTATTATTACCTGTGTATGCTTTCAATTCACTCATATACTGTCTGTCTTCTCCACCCCACTCCACCCTGCCCCACCCACTGGCATGTTAGATACTTCAGGGAGACAATATACACTTGAGGAAATGTCCTGAACTGGTACAGTTAGGCGATTCCCAGTGTGGTATAATGGATAGAGTGATGGATGAGGACTCTGGAGAATAGGGTTCAAATGTCCACTCAGCCATGTAAACTCACCTGTGGAGTGGGATGGGTAAAACCACTCCTTATATATAGTGGTACCTTGTATAAAGAAATTAATTTGTTCCAAATAAAATTATGTTAAGCAGATTTCCTATTGAAAATGGAGTAATACCTAATCGTACCATTTTTATGTTGTACGGATTCACCCCATAGGTGATTCTGTTAAGCAATTTTCCCCTATCTCTGGGATGTTTTATGTTGTACATATTTTATGTTATACAAACTGTTTGTTATACGAGGATCCACTGTATCTCCTTTATGCCCTTGTCTCTTTTATTAGATCCTAAGAGCAGCTTGTATCCAGACGTAGAGAAATGTAAAATATGTTCACACTATGTATTCATGACGAACTTAAATCCTGCTTGTTGAAATAAAATCTAGTCCTACTGGATAGCTCATTGGCCCATTGCTATGACTCAACCTCACCTAGATGACTGAAAATTTTCACAGACTTTTGGGGGGTACATAGCTCAGAGATCTGAACTCCAATCCTCATCAAACTTTCAGGACTTTTAGAGGAGAGTCAGTGGAAAAATCCTTACAAATTCAGATCTAGACATTAGGACCTTTTTAGAGCATTTTAAAGGGGAGATGAATCAATTTGTAAATTCATCAATTTGCTAAATTGGCAGCCCCAGTGAATCACAAATCATGATTAATCGCCCTATAATTTGCAATTAAAAAGAAACATTCCAAGCTCTGCTTAGTTATTGGTGTTTCAGCCTATTCCAAAATAATGGCTTCTCCTTTGACAATTTTACTCTGGCTCTTGTTTAAACATCTTCATATTGTCTAGTTTCTTCTTCTTCTGCATTTTCTAAAGGCAAAAGAAATGTGTGAAAGGGGGATTCTTACAGGGCTGCAGAGTTCTGAATTTCTAGTAAAATTCATTTTTGCTACACAGTAGAAGTTTAAAGATCTACAGAAAAGAATAGCTACACTTTCCCCAGAGTCCTCTGCTTTGTCATTAGCTGCCACTCTTAGAAACCTGTATTTCTTAATTACAGTTGCTTGGAATTACAGACTTGTGTATGCTGCTTTCTTTACAGCACACATGGTTAGCAAATAAATGAACAGATCAACAGCCACCAACAAAAGATTCATAGAATCATAGAATAGTGAAGTTGTTAGGCGGCTATAAGGCTGTCAAGTCCAATCCCTTGCTCCAGGAAGGAAAAGAAATCAAAGGATAGCTGATAAGTGGTTGTCCAAATTTCTCTTGAATGCCAGCAGTTTTGGAACACTCACCACCTCTCGAGGTCATTGGGTTCCATTGCTGTACTGCTCTAACAATTAGGAAGTTTTCCCTGATATTCAGCCGAAAGCTGGGTTCTCTTAACTTGACCCCATTGTTGCATGTTCTGCATTGGGATGAACGAGAACAGATGCTGACTCTTCTCTGTAGGACTTGAAAGAGAGGAAAATAACACTGGTGAATGATGGAGCTTTCTTTGAAATCAAAGGCTAGAAGGAATGATTGCTTAGTGCTGGACAGATAGCCTAGGTCAGTAAAGCCTTCCAGTAACACAGACACACAGACACACAGACACAGACACAGACACAGACACAGACACAGACACACACACACACACACACACACACACACACACAGACTAAGTGGTGGCAAATAGTATTCCAACATGCAAGCACATAGTTTATATGCCATTCAATGTTACCTATTATGTTTATTTTATATGAATCTATACAATCATATAGACTTTGGGCGTTTATACACGACCCCTAAGCTCCGCTGCAAATGGCTGCAAGGTCCGGACCTTAAAAATGTTTACCCACCAGCTCCGGACCTTGCAGACAATTAAGTGCGACCCCGCCCACTTTAGCACGACCAAACTGCACTTTTCTTGTACTTGCTTTTTGGATGTGACAAATTTTTGATCGGTGTAAGGATAGTGAGTGCGGGGCTCTCCTGGCTTCTGTTTGTTCTTTTTTTGCGCCCCGCCCCTTTAAGAGATCTGAATGCTGCCGGGAACAAAACGGAGGTAAAACGGCATTCTTTTCTTTCTTTTTTCTCCCTCCCTCAGGCAGCCAGAAACCAGGAAGTGCGGAGGGGGGTGGGGACAGAGGAAGAGAGAGGAACCCCTAAGATCTCTGGTCTGAATTTAAGTGGCCAGCGGATCTTAGGGGTCGTGTAAAAAGGCCCTTTGTGTTTATAACCACTTATATCATTGTGTGATTGCATTGACACTATGCTTTCAATGTTAGTTTCCATCACTCATAATGTGAGTGGTTGCCAGCACCACTTAAAAGTTCCACTTTTTACATGGAATTTTACTCTCTTTTTAACTGCTCGCATTCTCTTGTAGCTTTAAAGTAATGTTGTATTTTAATGCTGTAAGATGTCCCTCGATTCCCTGTTCTTAATACTTGAACATGACTTAATTGTACTGGACTGTATATTATCCCTCATTACTGTAAGCTGCCTTGAGTTCTTTTTCAAGAAGAAAGGCAGGATAAAAATACTCTAAAATAAAATAAAATAAAATAAAATGAACACTCTGCCCTTCCTTCTCAGTTACTACAAAAACGAGTTTAATGGCATATTGGAAATGCTGATTTTTAAGGCCTGATCATTTTGGCCTCCTGTCAAAGAAGGGCTTATCCTTCCTGAATTTATTTAATCCTTACAGTTCCTCTGCTGGCTGCCACAACATCCACTGACACTGCAGTCCATTAGGTTAATTGTGTGATCTGTGTGAAGGGTCATTCTTTTGCCTCCCCATTACAGCTAGCTCCTCCTGGTCATTTCACTGAGAAGGGGTGAAGATTCTGTCCTCATGATCCTATCAGTCACTTATGATGTACTGCATGTGATGTTTACTGTATCATTTCTCTACTTCTCTAGCATCCATTGGTTTGTTTTTTAAATGGTTTTGGCCATCCCTTAACCATTTCTTTTTTGGCACACAAATAGCATTATCCTCTATGTTCAAAGAGAAGTGAATGTATTTGCATTGTAGGATTCTGGAGGTTTGGTAGGTTCTTTCACTGCCCTTAACATTGGGGCAATGGGCCCTGCAATAGTGGATTGAAAGATCAGTCAAGGGTGGCAAAAGGTGCCTTCCACGAGAAGGACCTCTCTGATTTAAGCAATTCTATTAACTTCTGTTGGCAACAGGCAAACTCTTTATCCAAAAATTATTTTTATATATAAAAAATAATTTGGACAGCTAACATCAGCAACCAGACAGACAGACAGACAGACAGACAGACAGACAGATAGATAGATAGATAGATAGATAGATAGATAGATAGATAATGTCTGACCTTCAAACGGAATAAACTATGTCTGCAATTTGGCATGGCGACTTCTTCCTTTGATGTGTTTCAGGCTGCCAAGTTTCATGGCACTGTGTATACTTGTCCACAAGTTATAGGCCAGTGGTGGCGAAACTTTAAGAGATGGAGTGCCCAAACTGCAATTCAAAACCCACTATTTTTTTTTTTTTGCAAAGTGCCAATACAGCAATTTAACCTGTATACAGGTGGTGATGAAGGGGTGATGTTGGGTGCCCACAGAAAGGGCTCCGGGTGCCGCCTTTGGCACCCATGCCATAGGTTCGCCAACACTGTTATAGGCTCTCCATTCAAGCAAAAGCAAGTGTATTTGGAAATCTAAACATTGATGTAAATGTAGCTTTAGGCCAGGAAGGAGAGAGAGAGGGAAGCACTGGTCTGGATGACATCCACTTTGGGTAAACCAAATTGGCACTCAGTTCAGAGCAAGAAACCAGTGCACTGCCGTAATAGCAATAATAACACAACAATATGGCTTTCTAAACAGGGCAATGATGATTAATGACACCAAAGTGGTTTATGCAAAGTAATGTCCTATGCAGCAAATCCCTTAAAAATAATAATGTTTCTAGATTTACTCCTGTCACCTTAGCCAACATACCAGACAACGAGAAAAGGCAAAATTTGCAATCATCGATGTCTCAAAGATCAAATGATATCCAAGCCTATTTCTAAGGGGATGTCTTCAATGCATATCCATTAAGAATGGAAAGCAGGGAATAGATAACAGAGGACTACAGGTTTAATATATGATTTGAAGTACAGAAGCTTAATTTGCTGGCTTAAGTTTCTAATTTTGTGTTCAGAGAGAATGCACTTGAAAAGTAACAGACACCAAAATATATCAGCAATTTTGCATCCCTACTTTTTTTTAGTTTTATTTATAACTTTTGCAACATTCTCTGGGGATTTCTGTACCATGGATGTGTGTAATTATGCAGTATAATATGAAATTAATGGATAGGAATAAATGTCACTCAGATTTCTTTTTTTAAAGATGTCTGTTACTGCAGTGTGGATGTAATTGCTTCACTAGTAGTGACATTTGAATCCACAATTTTGTGCAGGTGTTAACCAATATTTTCAAATACATTTTGCTCAGATTCATTAGTGGATGCATGTGGCTTTGGAGGTGTCAATACAGTATGTGTGAGTGCAGTGAATGTGGTAGACTCAGATACAGACTAATGTGGAGAAAAGTGAGATGGGCATGATTCCATATGATGACCTTCTGGATAATCTGTAAAAACTATGTAATTTAAAACATGAACAGTGCCTGCCATGTATGTGCAAAGTCTGCTGAGAGAGCAAAGTTAGACAGGAATATGAATCTGAAAGCCTCTCAGTTTTAGGGGGGAAATAAACACCACAGAAACACACACAGAGACACACTTCTCTCCTAGCAGTGAGACTTCTCTTTATGGGATTCAACCCCTCCCCCCCAACCAGAAATTTCATAGGACTTTCTAGAAGTTTCATGGTCATTTTTTCTGTTTAAGTTTATGATTTTTCCTGTTCAGAATTCCATCTTCTCTGAAAACCCTTGTTTTCAATATACTCAATTTACTAGGCCAAGCCATATTATTTCAGCCAATACTACAAACTAGGTTTCTTCTTCAGAGACAACTTGTAGCCTACATGTTGCCAAAGCAGCAACATATCTATGTTTGTTCCTCAAGTGAAAACATTAGTTGTAATTCAGAGGATTCCCCTTCTCTTTCCACCTAAACAGTTAAGGGGCTTTCAAACACTCCTCTCCTGAACCACTACCGTTTGACAAAAGCACTGGCAAAAGAGGAACAAAACACTTTATACTGAGTAATTTGATTTATCTGTCCCACCCAGCGGGATCCCAGCATCATCTTCATTGTGGATACCTGTATTCACATGCATCGGCACACCTCTGGAGGAGAACAAGACTACTAGCAGGTTGTGTGCATTATAAAAGCACACTTTCCCCCTTTGATCTGCCATGTACTTGGCCAAGGAATACTACTGCATCTCTCTGATCCACATCACTTCTGGGAATTCTCAGCTCTCCTTCTCTATCTTTGCCACTCTGTGTAAGGGATGACACCTCACCTCTCTATATTCTCCCAGCTCTCTGCTGGAGACATTTTCCTCTTTGGAGATGGAATGTATTTTTCTCTCCTTACAGATGTAGTGACTTTGCTTTCATCCACATCCATTTTTCACAAACAAACAAACAAACAAACAAAATACGGTGGTACACGTGGGTTCAAACTTTGAATTGCAATAGAGCTAAGCTCTCAAATTCTTTTGCTTGGATAAACAAAGGTTTCATTCTTGTCTTCTCTCATGTTCAGATTATTAAAATGTTATTGTTTTTTATATACCATATTTCTCTCAATAGAAGGACCCAAGCTGGCATACAAAACATAAAAAATATTGTAAACACTACAAAGTTAATAAATTACAATATTAAAGAAAACATTGAGCTTGTTATAATTAAAATTAATGAATGAAAGTCATTAAAACCAA
Source organism: Phrynocephalus forsythii (assembly GCA_029282475.1). Classification (NCBI taxonomy): domain Eukaryota; kingdom Metazoa; phylum Chordata; class Lepidosauria; order Squamata; family Agamidae; genus Phrynocephalus; species Phrynocephalus forsythii. Next base: position 36,945,972 of record JAPFRF010000010.1, read on the forward strand.
TTTAACAGCACTTTGGGGGAAAAAACAGAGGGAAAGATAATCCCTCATTTAAAACCCATGCCTTAGTAGCTGATTACTTCCTAAAAGCTAGCCTAAAAAAGAAAGGTCTGTAGCAGTAAAAAGCTATCCTGGTCTTCCATGAAAGAGCAAGGAAAGGCATTCTCTAGCCGAGGAAGAACTCCTAAAGTGGTCTTTACCAATTCTGTGATGGTGGCAAGGCTGAAAGCAAGCCTATCCCAAGATCTTGAAAAATTGGGGAGGTTCATAGAAGGAGTTATGGTTCTTTAGACAGGCTGGACACTGGCCAGCACTTTTAATTCTATTCAGAAGCATCCCAGCAGCCCATGAAGCTGTTGTAGCAACAAGGTTTTATTTCCACTGCATCAAGCTCCAGTCAGGAATTTAGCTGTACCAATTTGAATCTGTTGAGCATACCTACAATTTCAGGTGGGATGGAACCTCATCCATCATAGGCTGGTCCCGCTTCCTTGATTTGTCTTTTGATTGACCAGGAACACTTCTGTCTTGACTGGATTAGATTTGAGTTTGTCTGCCCACATTCATTCCATTGACTGTTGATGACAGTTTGGAAATGAAACAGAGTCCCTGGTATTGAAAAACAAGGATAAATAGGCTTGGGCATTATTCTCATAGTAATAGCACTGAACCCTGAATCTCTGAGCAACTTGCTCCAGCAGTTTCATGTACAGTATATGATGAAAGAAAAGGAGGACAGAGCAGAACATTGAGGGACCTGACAGGGCAACACTAGAAAGCCAGACAGATGTCTCCAAGGTTGCATTCTGAACTTTCCCTCCTGTAAGGACTGAAGCCATTTAAAATTCTGCCTCCACATCTCACCCCGGAGAAACAATCCAGAAGGATACTATAGTTATTGGCATTTGCGCCCGAATACAGGCCCAAAATCCCATCTGCAATCAATCAACCTCAGATGCTGAAAGCAGGAATCTGGAGAACATAAGTCCAGTGGATCTTTTTTCACATCTCCCAGCCTAGCTGTGATAGTTATTCCACTTACTAGAATAATTATTCAACAGGTCACCTTTACTTGAATAAGAATATAGAAGCATTTATTTACTAAGATGAATTACACAGGAACATTCTCTTACTGGAAAATAATGACACGATTTCCCTTCTTAACTTAAATAAATCTAAAGCAAACTTCAAAGGCAAAAGCCTCACTAATTCTACTTGAAATTACATAGCTAGCATTGTCTATAGTCCATACTCCATACCGTATTGGAAGAATTTGGGAAAAATATTTTTGTGTGTGTGTCTCTCTCACACACACAGACTTTCACAGCTTAAGAAAAATGTCACATGTCATTTCTCGACCAATCAAAGTTCACTTGCTTCTTTGATGGGATGTGTCTTCAGCCTATGTTTACATTCATTTGAGATAACAGATCTACAGCAAATTAGGATAGCACATTACTATTGGCATTGTTTATATTTGGCCTTAGAGAAAGGCGCCACTACTTCTAAAATACATTACAGTATTAAAAGCCTCAGAGAGTTTCAGTAGAACCACTAGGGATGCACTCTCCCCATTTAGTTTTCAGTAATTAATCAGGGTGACCAAAGTTCCTTCTGTTCCCTTGCCAGATCAGAAGCCAGTTCTAGACTCTGGCCTAAAAATAGAAAACTTGGCACTAGGCAGTAATTGTCCAGTACAATGTGGTTTGTGGATAGCCTTTAAAACAAAGAACTTAACACTGTACCTTTTTGGCATGGTAGAACCCTTGTTCTAAGGAGGCATTAACTTCACTGATCCAATTGGCTGGTTCCTAGTCTCAGCAGCTTTTCGTGAGCCATAAAGGGTAAGAATTAACTGCACAATGACTCTCACTTCTCCAAAGAACTATATCCACCTTCTTGCTGACAAAAGGCAAACCCTGGTGTTTAGAGCCAGTTTTGGGGTCTGTGAGACTCGTACTCAATGCACTGAAATGGTGCGCATACTGAAATAGGTAAGGAAACCTTTCAGTCAGTGGCAGTTTGCCCCAGTTGTTGACACAGACATCATTGCGCACATGAAGCCACTCAACAAAATTTCAGCCACTAACTGTCAATGTTGTTGTGGCTGCATGACAAGTAATATTTGTCAGTTACTTCGAAAATGTTTTTGAAGTGCCACTTATACGTATAACAGTAAAAATAAGCTCCTAGTGGCAACTTACGAGTCCTCAGTGAATGGTAAAATATATATTCTGAAGACACCGAATCAATGCATTAATAAATATTGTTATGACCTCTAATTAACAGATGCTGTCCAAGATCCCAGGTGAGGGTCTTTCTCAGCCCTTCTTGATGAGATGCGTTAACTGATGATGTCATTGATTAAAACTCAGATTTATGTGTGGAAAATATTAGCTCTCCTAATGACATTTCCTATATTACTTGCAAAGGGCTTTTGCATCTCTCCATCGCCCAGGAATGCAGAATAAAATAAGTTTGGGCTGTCAATGAAACTGACCATCTTCCAATGATCAAGAAGTATCCCTGACAGCCACTCTCAATATGTAACACTCTCAACAGCATTTACCTCCTTAATGAGAATCCATTTACTGCTTCATGGATGCTTGCCTGATCTACAGTTCCCAAATAATGAAATTAATGACCTAAGTCACACCTCTTTGCACCACTATACCAGGATGCCAAGCTGTTGAAAGGATGGGTCTTTGGTCTCATTATGTAATGAGGTTATATTTTCCAACATTACTTCAGTAATCAGAACGGCATTCTAGCAATGGGTTTTTAAGACATTAAGATATTCACTAGTGATAAAAAAAAGAAATCCCACCCACTAAAATATTTTTGAGAAATAGAAAAAGAAATCCCACCCACTTTAAAAAATGCTATGCCAACAGCCAATTTGTCATCGGTATTAAACTGTCGACTCTTCAGCATTTTCCATGATGGGAAACTGCAAGAAGTTTTCACACAAGATTCTGAAGAAGCCAACTGAATGAATCAAATTATATTCATAATAGGAAAATGTAAAAGGCTACTGCTGCATCTAAAAGAGAAATGACATTAAAGTACAAAAGAATCTGAGTAAAAAAAAAATTGCCCAGATACCTCAGCAAAAGAAGTAAGGAAAATAACTGAACAGGAAGAACTAGATGTTCTCATGCATGAAGCCAATGATTATTTAGCTGGCTTTGCTGAGACCTGGTGGGATAAAACCTGTGACAAGAATACCAATTCAAGAGAGGATGATTAACAAGGCAGAAGAAGCTAGGACATGAGGAAACGAGGTAGACTAAGGCTTGATTGAGAAGCTCAGTGCCTTCCAACCTTCATTCCCCAAAATTCACGAAATCCTGGTAAGGATAGCTAGGTGTGAAGACTTCTGGGAGTGTTGGTCCAAGAACATCTGGGGACCCAAAGTTGTGAACTATCGGAGAAGCTGATCCAAAACAAGGGATCAAATAAATCTGTACTCTAGTTTGTATCTGTACTCTGTACTGGGTGCCCTCGTCTGGGTACAATGGCCTCCTCCCTAGCCTGGGGGGGATTTCCCTCCAGCCTACGGACTGGACTAGGAATCTGGGTGTGGTCCTGGATTCAGCCCTCTCCCTGGAAGCCCAAGGTGATGGTGGTCTCCGCAGGATTGCCCAGATCTGCCAGTACCTCGATGAGTCCTCCCTGAGAACAGTTGTGCAGGCCCTTGTGATCTTGAGGATCGACTACTGCAATGCCCTCTACGTGGGGTTGCCTTTGACCCTTGTCCAGAGGCTCCAACAGGTGCAGAATGCGGTGGCCAGACTGGTGGTGGATGCTCATAGATTCGATCACATCACCCCAGTTCTGGCTCACCTGCATTGGCTGCCCGTTGTTCTCCGGATAAGGTTCAAGGTCCTGGTTTTGATTTTCAAAACACTCCATGGCTTGGGACCAGAGTACCTGTCGGAGCGTATCTCCCAGAGGTCAACTGGGGTCAGGCCCACTAGAAATGGTGCAGGCACGTTCACTTAGGGTGGCCACACCCAGGGAGGCATGGAAATCACTTACGCGTAACCGTGCCTTCTCTGTGGTGGGCCCCACGTTGTGGAATCATCTGCCTAGTGAGCTGCGCCTAGCACAGTCCCTGCCCGCCTTTAAAAAGCCTCTGAAAACCCTCCTTTTTAAAGAGGCATATGGTGACCTTTTTACTTAATTTTTTTTTACTATTGCCGCCCATGCCACCTCTTGTGGAGGGTCTCCCCCTCCTTATTTTACTAGCTCTCTCTTGCCCCTTTTTCTCCTTTTTAATATATTGTTGGTTTTATTCAATTGTAAACCGCCCAGAGTTCCATCCAGAAGATGGGCGGTATAAAAATACAAATAAATAAATAAATAAATAAATAAATAAATAAATAAATAAATAAATAAATAATAGTTCAATGGGAACAAATGCATTTTGGCCCCTTGTCAACCAATTAGAGGAGAGGGGGGCATGAGAAGACAGATTTTACTGAATGGAGCGTCACTGGAAGGCACTTTCCTATCATGGGATTCAAAAACATTATTGATGACCAAGGTTTGTAGCTAGTGCAGAATGGTTGAAGATCCATTATAAGTCTGTGATATCTTGTGGCTCCTCTGGGACTAGTACCTAAAAGGGGTATTTAAAAAACAACAACAATCTACTCTTATACTCAAGTAGATATTTCCTGTATCTTCACCAGCCATAATTCTGAGCATGTAATTGGTGGCCCGCACACTGATGATCTGCACGGTTATCAACTCTTATTATTTTGCTGATTCAACTGCTGGAACAGCATTTTGGGGAAGTAACCAATATTGGAAATGACAACCCAAACAGAAATGGATTATAAATTAGTAGAACAAAGACTGACTATGTCACTACCAAGACCCGACTCTATCATAGTTTCTTCTCCTCCCTTATGGTTTGCCCTAGGATTTGTATCTGCCTGGAGATGTGGGCTAGCAGAGAAGTTCCATGAGATTTCAGCTGAATTCCCCGAGACCTGATAGGCCTAAACTAAAACCTTCGGCCAGGATAGTTACGTATATTATTTTGTTTTTATCTGTATCCCACCTTGCTCCTGTTCAATGTATTTGATATATATTGTTTACTAGTTATTATGTTTTAATTATTTGTGCTTATCTATTACATTGTATTATATTGTATATGGGTTTGATTTCTGTTCAGTTTTGTAAACTGCCCAGAGTAGCCATGTAGCTAGATGGAATGGTATATAAATAAATAAATAAATAAATAAATAAATAAATAAATAAATAAATAAATTTCCTTCTTAATTCTGATAAAATATCTGACTAAATTGAACTTCTTGTCTATTCCAATCCTGAACTGCTGTATTATTGGCCTGATCGGTCCAGGTTTCACCTCAGATTGATGGACTCTGTCTAAGTGCCCACATTAGTACAATAATTTTTAGTATCTCCTGAAAAAATATACAGGTTTTGCAGAACTGTTCACTTTTCCTTCATCTCTTCCTACTGATTCAAACTCACCACCTTTAAATAAACAGAAGGACAGAAGTGACTACCCTAAACAGGAAAAATCCAATCACTTTTTTATTTGTAGGCATAAGACTACAATGAGATAAATCAGCATAGAAGATCAAGAATATAAAGCAGGGTGGTTAACAGTTTGTGCCCTAAAACCTGTAACAGAATTTCTGGAACTTAGAGTCCCTCTTCCCTTCTACTGCAATATGTACCTGTCTGAAAGTTGTTTCCAAGTCCTCCCTAAGCTGAATGAAATGTATCACCTAAGTGACGGTACATCAAGGTTAATATGTCTCTACCACTGGAAGGATGAATTTTACTGAGGTTCATACCTGTGGTGGCCAATTTTCCAAATGGCCTTCAGCTCATGCAACAGCTTCACTGCTCACAGCACCTTGAGCATTGCTTGCAAGTGATTACTAATGAATCACAATGCTAAGGAGGAGCTCCAATGGAAAAGCAGAAGTAGTGTAGTTTTCGCTCACAATAAAATATTAGCCTCTATCACCAGCACTCAGGAGAAAAACATGGAGGCCACGAAAAACATTTTAACATGTAGGCTTGCAGCCTGAAGCCTATAACAACTGTTAAGACAACTTAAAAATACACAGTAGATTAGAAGGAGGAGGAAATCATTTGGCTGAAGGGAGGGTGCGAGGAGAATTGTGCAGTAAATGAACAGGCGGGGAGATTGAATTGAACAGATAGGAGTCAACCTACCTCAAACTAGGGAGAGCAAGCGAGGAGTGGAAAATGAAAAAAAAAAAAAAGCATGAAAGAGAAGAAAAAGGAATCAAACCGTGTTCGCTCGGGGGTGAAAAGAAACAAGAAAGGACCTTATCAAAACATCCAGAAAGAATGTGGAATCTCTCTGTGTGTGGTGAGGTGGGGGGCGTATGAGAGAGACAAGGGAAGGCTCTGCAGACTGGAAGGGATTTCCAGTTGCTTTTTTGGTTAGGTTCTTTGCTGCATAGCAAACAATCAATCTTCCTCCAGGATTATCTCTCCTTCGCTGGTATTACTATATGCTTAAGACTTTTGTTTCATGGAAGAGTAGTGGGAGTTAGAAATAATCAGGGCTAGCAGATGGTTTTATCTGGCCTCAGAAGGCTACGTTCCTTATTTTATTATTATATATGCTTAACTTGGCATAATTTCCCTTCACTTTCGTTCAAAGCACCAACAAAATGCCATTTTGCAATGGTATGTAGAGGTCACACACTGGGCATAGATCTGAGTCTCTCTGGCTGGCCGAACCCCTCCTCTATGCAGTAGTGGGTACCACATAGAAAGAAGCCCAAAAACCGTGAGGGCAGATTTGCTCATGGTCTGACCTGCATTATACAGAATGGGAGGGAGGGGTGGGACAGAAATTCGCGTATCATGAATGTTTCAGTGGGAGAAAATGTTAAAATAAAAATGAGGCCTTTAACATTGGCAGCATGTGTTGACCCCATTCACGAGATTGTATCCCACCTGGAATATCATCCTATAAAATGAGCAAACAAATACAGTGGTGCCTTGTATAATGGAATTAATTCATTCTAAATGAATTTATGTTAAGCCAATTTTCCTTTGTACAAATTTCCCATAGGAATGGATTGAAAACAGAGTAATCCCTAATCACGACTATTTTTTATGTTGTACGGATTCGCTCCGTAGGCGATTCTGTTAAGCAAATTTCCCTTAACTCCAGAATTTTTTATGTTGTACATAATTTATGTTATACAAATCATTTTTATACGAGGGTTCACTGTATATAAGAACAACAAGAACCAAGGGTGCATTAGAAATGCTTTATCGTTCTGTTTTTGCTGCCGCTCAAGAATTCTATGGCTGAGAAGAATCTACCGTTCTATTTCTGGATTTCAGTACAGAGTTCCAAAGAATCTACATAATGAAGCTCTTCAGTATCTGCCATCTGGATGTGTCAGCTGATTTAGTCAGGAAATGCTACCTAATGGATTGAAAACTCACAAAATAGACCCAATAGAAAGCGTTTTTTCCTAGGGATAACATTGTCATTAGCATTTTGTACTTATATGTTGTGGGATGAGTGGGAGAACCTGTGGTTTTCCAGACGTGGCTAGATTCTGACATTCACTATCATTAACTAGTACAGCCAAGAGTTATGGATGATAGACATTGGACTTGTTGTTGCCAACCTTCCATGCTATGGTTTATGTCACTTTTCTCAGCTGGGGTGATTGTTTATCCATCACTAACCAATTATTCTTTCAAGCCTTTAATTTCAAAGGCACCTCTCTGCTTTTCCCCCTATCTTTATTCTGTTGGTGGCAGGTATGTTGTTTGCTGTTGATCTGTTCAGTTGATTGTAAATATGAGTGAAGTAAAGAAAGCAGCCAACACAAATCTGTAATTTTTAAGCAAATGTAAGTAAAAAAGTTTTGCCTGGATCTACTACATACAGTATATTTCAGAGTGAGTTATTAAGAGCCAATTAATGAGAAGGGGACAGACGATGGAAAGCTTGTAGCTATTCTCCTGTGGGGATCTTTGTACTTCTACCGCATAGTAAGAGGAATATTACCAGAAATGCAAAACTCTGCAACAATGGAAGCTGAGTTTACAATGCCTGAGACATCCTCCATGTGCAGTCTTGCATAAATGTCAGGCTACACTTTACACCAATTAGAAGAAATGTTCTGAACATGGTTCTCATGCATCCTTTCCCCCCTCATTTTCTGCCAAAAACATCTAGGAATAAATCACCAAATGAGTGCCCCCCCAACACACAAACACACACTGCACCTCAGTGGTTGTGCTGTCGACACAGCAAGGTGAAGGAAGTTCATAATGTGAGGACACAGCACCACATGGTACGTAATCCTAGACATTATTGAAGGAAAACAAAATGCAATTTAGCTCCTAGAAATCTTTGCAGCCACATATTTATAGGTCCCTATTTTTCTCACCCACATATTGAAGAAGGAGAGCTGAAAATAAACGACAAAAGCAGCTTACTGAACTCATAGCAGAGAAAAGATTTGAACTCATGACTAGCTCAGTCTTTAACTACTAGGCTGCACTGGCATAGAGACTCCTGCCATGTCTGAACTCAAGACACATCCTCACATTTCCTTTGCTGCACCAGGGATTTCATTTGGTATACAGAAGCATTTATGCTGGCATGGGAGGATAGCCATTTGAGTGCACAGTTTTGTCCTGAAGCATCTGGCAGGAAGTCAATACCAGCTCTGAGTTACTCATGCTAAACTCCCCGATGCCTTTCTCTATATTCAACCACAACAGGAATGCTCTATGGTGGAGCGGCTTTTCTTTCCTAGGAAATCTCTGCTCAACAAACATGTTCCCCTAGAGATTTCCGAAGAGAAAATGCAGTGTTCAGGTTGCCGTCATCGGATGCCGGGGACACACCGGGTGGTTTGTGAGCAGCCCATCTGGCACTCAAATCTGGACGGGAGGGGCACTAGGGAACAAACACACAGTCCTACTAAAAATAGGCAGGCACAAAATCTTCTTTCTTGATCTGCCTGGACAGAGAATGCATTTTGGCTGAAATTGTCCTCATAAATAATGCACACTTCAACATGTAAGCTCTGTCCATCATTTAAGTTCTCCTCTTTCTTGCTGACTTCTTTGAGCAGGTTTATAATCTCCACCTTTTCCCTTCTCTTATATTGTTGGTTACCATGGATTTTTTGTTCTTCAAGATAGTTCTGTGCATAGAGTAAACCCCTTTCCATTCCCGTGGAGTGCTGTAAAGCTCATACTCTTACTGTTAGTTAAATGGTTTTAACTATTTATTAGTTTTTTTTCCATTTGTTCTTATTTTGAATTGTCAAACCATTTTAATTTATTGTATTTGTGCTTATTTGTTTATTTGTTCCTTTTATTCTTATGGTTTGATTATCTGGTTTGATTGATTAGTTTTTATTTTCTATTTTAATTTGTTTAATCTGTTTATATTTTTTGTATATGTTTCTAAACTGCCCAGAGTAGCTTTTTGCTAGATGGTTGTGGTATATAAATCAAATAAATAAATAAATAAATAAATAAATAAATAAATAAATAAATAAATAGATCCTCGTGGCACAGTAGCTAAATGCCTATACTGCAGGTAAAACTGTGCTCACGACCAGGGGTTCAACACCCAGTAGCTGCATCATGGTTGACTCAGCCTTCCATACTTCCGAGGTCAGTAAATTGAGTACCCAGCTTGCTGGGGGGGGGAATGTGTAGCCTGAATAATTAAACTGTAAACCGCCCAGAGACTACTTGAAGTGGTATGGGGCGGTATATAAGCAGAACACTTTGCTTTGCTTTGCTATTAAAAGAATGTGGCCAGAGAGCTCCCATGCATATTGTATGGCTCAAGGGCAGTCACTATGTATCCCAATCAATCTTGCATATTTTGGCCCTATCAAAGGGCCTTATAGGACCAACAGCATGTACATATTTTGCCTCAGGATGTACTGGCACAGAATCCTGATTTCTGAGTGATTCTTAGTCTCTCCCTCCCTCCCTCCCTCCCTCCCTCCCTCCCTCCCTCTCTCTCTCTCTCTCTCTCTCTCTCTCTCTCTCTCTCTCTCTCTCACACACACACACACACACACACACACACACACACACACACACACACACACACACACACACACACACACACCTAATTAAGTGCCAAATAAATTCCAACTTATGAAGCCCTTTGCAAGATTTTTCTAAGCACCGAGTCCTCAGACATGGTTTTCCGTTTTACGAATGTTTCTCCATAAATCCCAAAGTGTTAAAAGTACGCAGAAACTCACATAATATAATGAATCATGGAGAAAACATTTGAATTGTTTATTGTTCTTGCAGGCAAGAACAAGACAAGCAGAGATTTGTCTCTGCTTCAGATCATGACCTAGGGAGATAGTGAATTGAATAATGATAGTGCAATGCGTGATTTGAGAAATATGCGCCTATCTAGTATTGTCTATTGTATTTAGACATACATCTAATTATGTTTCCTAATTCCATTTAAGTAATTTTATTGGGTTTTGGGGGGGGCAGAGGAGGGAGGGTGTGTGGGAGGGGGAGGAAATACACTATAAAAATTACATTTAGTATATCAAGCCAAAAATAACGGTTTAACATGTTCACAAATCACCAAATAATATCACAATACTAATAAGTTTGATACTTCTTGCCATCTTTTCTGGGAAATCTCATTGTAGTCTCCCTTTAGAAAACCGGAGAGTCTGTCGATTTCAATACATTCTCTTATCTTTTCGTGGAAGTTTCTCTCTGTTGGCACTTCTGTTTGTTTCCAAAATTTGCATACAGTATCCTTGCAGCAACTATTACATGATGAAGTACATATTTCTGATCATATGAGATATTAACATCTACTATATTTAATAGAAAAAATTCTGGTCTAAGCTCTAACTTAATCTTCAAATATCTTTCTAAAAATAATTTTACCATTATCCAATATGCCTTTGCCTCTTTACATGTCCACCACATATGATAAAAGGTACCACTGTCATGTTTACATTTCCAACATTTAGGTGAGCAATTATACATCTTAGATAAACGGTGGGGGGGGGATGCCATCTATAAAACATCTTGTAACAGTTTTCCTTAAAGGCTATAGATTTAAAGAGTTTAACTATATTCCACAAAGAGTCCCATTTGTTTAAATGAATAGAATAATCAAAATTTTCTGCCCACCTTATCATATTATCTTTGACCAGTGTATCAATCATTTTTTCATTTAACAAATTACTATAGAATTTACTGAGAAGCTTTGAATCACCAGAAGATAGTATTTTGTCAAGTGGAGTGTCATTAGTCATAAATCCCCCCTCTTTAGTGAGATTTTTAAAGTGTGAGTATATTTGTTGGTATTTCCACCAGTCTAACTTGTAACCTTCTGATACTAATTTTTCTAGTGACTTCAAGGAGAAATCAGCATTCAGAAGTGGTCTGTAGGTTAGAGATTTAAGGCTTGCACTTGTTTGAGGATTGGTAATCGCTCCTAACGGAGACAACCACGTTGGTGCTTTAGGGTAAAACTGTTTTTTTTAATGGATAACCATATTTTAACTAAGGCATTCCTTATCCAATGCTTTTTGAAAAGGATAGGTATATTACCCTTATACCATACGTAATGATGCCAACCTCTGTCCAAATTGTGACTCTCAAGCTGCAGTATTCTATTATTTGTCATCAAAATCCAGTCTTTGATCCAAGTCATAGCAGCAGCTTTATAGTACAGCACCAAGTTGGGCAGGGCAAAAGCACCAGTTTTATTTCTGTCCTGTAGATAGACATTCTAATCCTTGCTTTTTTCTTTTTCCATATAAACACACGTATACTTTTTCCCAAGTCTGAAATAATCTTAAAGTTAGGTAATATAGGTAAACATTGAAATAAAAAGAGCAATTTAGGCAAAACAGTCATTTTAACTGCAGCAATTCTGCCCATTAAAGATAACTGAAGTCTTGACCAGGTTTCCAGGTCAGCTTTGATTGCTTTTATACCATTAACATAGTTATCTTTAAGTAAAGTGTTACAACGGTTGGACACAATAATACCCAGATATTTTGCCTTACTAGCATGTTGGAAACCCAACTGGTTAACTAATTTTCTTTTTTTTTTTTTATTTATAGTTTTATTGGGTTTTTGAAGAGGGGAAAAGGGAAAGGGAAAAAGGGGAGGGATAAAATTTAAAATTTACATTGAATATGTCAAGCAAAGTAGAAGAAAAGTAATATAACATATTGATAGTTTGCCAAATATTATCACAATACTAATAAGTTTGTTACTTCTTGCCATCTTTTCCGAGAGATCTCATCATAGTCTCCCTTTAAATAGCCGGAAAGTCTATCGATTTCAATACATTCTCTTATCTTTTCGTGGATATTCTTCTCTGTTGGCACGTTTGGTTGTTTCCAGAATTTCGCATACAATATCCTTGCAGCAACAATTACATGGTGAAGTACATATCTCTGATCATATGAAATATTTATATCTACTATATTTAATAAGAAAAGTTCTGGTCTAAGCTCTATCTTAATTTTCAAACATCTTTCTAAAAATAGTTTTACCATTTTCCAATATGCCTTTGCCTCTTTGCATGTCCACCACATATGGTAAAAAGTACCGCAGTCATGTTTACATTTCCAACATTTGTGTGAGCAATTATACATCTTAGATAATCGGTGTGGTGCAAAGTGCCATCTATAAAACATCTTATAACAGTTTTCCTTAAAAGAAATAGATTTAAAGATTTTAACTGTATTCCACAAAGAGTCCCATTTGTTTAGATGAATAGGATAACCAAAGTTTTCTGCCCATCTTATCATAGTGTCTTTGACCTGTGTATCAATCATTTTTTCATTTAACAATATGGTGTAAAATTTACTAAGCAGCTTAGCATCGCCGGAAGAAAGTATTTTATCAAGTGAAGTATCAGTAGTCGTAAATCCCCCCTCTTTGTTGAGGTCTTTAAAGTGTGCATATATTTGTTGATACTTCCACCAATCTAAATTGTAACCTTCTGATACTAATTTCCCTAGTGGTTTCAATGAAAGGTCAACATTCAGAAGGTGTCTATAAGTTATAACTTTTGGAGTTTCACTTATATGGGAGCCATGAGTCGCTCCCAGAGGAGATAGCCACAGTGGTACTTTAGGGTAGAATTGTTTTTTAATCAATGACCATATTCTAAATAGGGCGTTCCTTATCCAGTGTTTTTTGAAGAGAGTGGGTATGTTGCCCTTGTACCACATGTAATAGTGCCAGCCCTTATCTAGGCCATAACTCTCAAGCTGCAAAATTCTTTTGTTTGTCATCAGAATCCAGTCTTTAATCCAGGTCATGGCAGCGGCCTTATAGTATAATACTAAATTAGGAAGGGTAAAGCCACCAGTTTTGGTTCTATCCTGTAGATAGAGATTTTTAATCCTTGCTTTTTTCTTTTGCCATATAAATATACGTATACTTTTTTCCAGATCTGTAATGATCTTAAAATTAGGTAATATGGGCAAGGATTGAAATAGGAAAAGCAGTTTAGGTAAAACATTCATTTTAACTACGGCAATTCTGCCCATTAAGGATAGTTGGAGTCTTGACCAAGTTTCGAGATCAGCTTTGATTGTTTTTATAACATTTACATAGTTATCTTTAAGTAAAGAGTTACAACGATTAGATACAGTAATACCCAGATATTTTACCTTACTGGCATGTTGAAAACCCGATTGATTTACCAGTTTTTCGACCATAGGTGAGGTCATATTTTTGGTGAGCAACAATGTTTTTTCTTTGTTTACCTTTAATCCAGAGATTTTAGAGTATGCCTCCAAGGACTTCAAGAGTTCTAAAAGGGAGGTCTGGGGTTCTCCATAATTACCAACAAATCATCTGCAAAAGCTTGTCCTTATAAACTTCTCCTTTGCTCTGTAAGCCTTGGATACCAGGGGTTTTCCTTATAACGTGTAGGAGTACCTCCAGGGTTAATATAAACAAGAGAGGAGAGAGGGGGCATCCTTGCCTGGTACCTTTATATATATTAACTATGTCTGTAGGGTGGCCATTGACTATAATCCTGGTGTTTTGAGTGGAATAGATTTGTTCGATTGCTCGCAGCATTCTATGGCCACATTGTAGATAGTCTAACTGAGTTTTAAGTAAAGTCCAGGATACATTATCAAAAGCTTTCTCAGCATCGATGAAAGCGAAAGCTACTTGCTTCTCAGAATGGGATTCATAATATTCTAACACATTGAGGAAGGTTCTGATGTTGGATTGAAGATGCCTTTTCGGAAGGAAGCCAGACTGATCATGCGATATCAAGGGGGGTAGAATCGTCCGCCATCTATTAGCCAAGATGGTTGCAAAGATTTTGTAATCCACATTTAGAAGGGCAATTGGCCTGTAGTTCTGTATCAAGTCTTTTGGTTTCCCTTCTTTGGGGATCAGTGTCGTGTGTGATGATTTCCAGGAATCTGGTATGTCTTCGCCTTCTAAAATGGATGTAAAAAGGTTTTTCATATTTCCAGAGACTATCTCTGAGAATTTTTTGTAAAATTGAGTGGTTAACTAATTTTCCAATCACAAGTGGGGTCGTATTTTTTGTGAGCAACAATGTTTTTTCTCTATTAACCTTTAATCCTGAAATTTTAGAGTAGGCCTCCAAGATCTTTAGTAGTTCTGGAAGGGAGGTCTGTGGGTCCTCCATAATAACCAACAGATCGTCCGTGAAGGCTTGCACCTTATAGACTTCTCCTTTGCTTTGTAGACCTTGAATACCTGGGGTATTTCTTATAACATGGAGTAGTAATTCTAAAGTTAAAATAAACAGCAAGGGAGAAAGAGGGCATCCTTGCCTGGTACCTTTATGTATCTTGACTGTGTCTGTAAGGTAGCCATTCACTACAATCCTAGTGTTTTGGGCGGAGTAAATTTGTTCTATAGCTCGTAGCATTCTGTGGCCACACTGTAAATAATCCAATTGGGTTTTGAGTAAAGACCAAGATACATTGTCGAATGCTTTCTCAGCGTCAATAAATGCGAAGGCTACTTGCTTCTCAGGGTGACATTCATAGTACTCCAATGCATCTAGGAAATTTCTGATGTTGGATTGGAGGCATCTTTTTGGAAGAAAACCGTTTTGATCGGGGGATATCAGAGACGGTAGAATCGTCCACCATCTGTTTGCCAAAATAGTTGCAAATATTTTATAATCCACATTTAGGAGAGAAATTGGCCTGTAGTTCTGTATCAGGTCTCTGGGTTTCCCTTCTTTAGGTGTTTCCCAATTCCTATCTAGAAGAGACCCAATGACTCAATGCAGCTTACATAAGTTTCAATTTTATTAAATTCCCATTGATTAATTAGGACTACTTGAAAGTAGCTGTCAGACTTAAAACCTTCTTTTGATGTCACAACAACCCTGCTCCTTTTTTTTTTTTTTTTGCTATTATATAACTAGTGTTCTCCTCTAGAACACAAACAGAAACTGCTCATGTCCAATAGGGAAGAAATGAAACATCTCTTAGATATACATTAAAAAAATCAACAAAATTCTAATTACCCAAACCCTGTTCCTTCTGACTGATTCAAAACTTCACTGAATCTGTAGAGTGGCTTTTCCTAACAATAACAAAAACAGGAACAGTTGTGCCAACTTTCCCTTAGAGAGGGGTGAGTTCAAAAATTCATATATTTTTTTTGGTGTATGTGACACACTTTCATAACAAACTAATTTTGCTCTGATTCTGTTTTCATGTTCCTGAATGTTCATCATATACTGTACATTTCCCCTGAATTATATGGATGTTTGATACATATATTCATTGATTAAAGCATGTTTTTGTACATTTGGGGACTGTGTGTTCTCTTTCCAACATATTTTAAGAATGTGTGTGTGCTGGTGAATTCTTGTTTGGTTATTCTACAGAACATATTGTGGGCTTAGAAATGCAAAGGTGTTAGATTTCCCTCACAGCTCCCCCCCCCCCCAAATCCCTTCAGTGATGAACATTCTTCCTATATTCTTATTCCACACATTCTTCATCCAGGACAGGAGTTATTTTTAAATGTTGGTTTAACTGTAACTGAGAAGAGAACTGAAAAGCAAACACTGAATGAGCAGTGGCATTTGTTTAGGAGAATGGAAGGTGCTTAAAACTGGAGCAGGGACTGAAAAGTCAATTAAATCACCTTGAGATGTCATTGTAGAGCTGTGTGCTGATTTTCAGTGCTGGGGAAAAAAATCACACTTGAAAGACAGTATAGAAAAAGCCAACATTTGCTATGCGACTTCCAGATATGGCTAGACTATGTGGAAGTGGGAATGAAGGACACAAAACAGGCAACAACCCAGTAATTCCTCAGGTCACTGGATTTCTTACTAGATCTCTAGTGGAAACTCTGCTGTGTACAGCTTGCATCTGAAGGATTTCAGTGTCTCTGTGATAATGCCCAGCAAAGTGTTGCTAGGCAACAGTGTCCTGCCCTCAGGGTACCAACAGCCAATGTGAGTGCTTTCTTCTGATGCAGTTCTTCTCTCTCTTATTCCACAAGTGGTACCTCTCTTGCTGAGAATGTTGCATGCTGGAGGCTCCAATGCCTCTAGCATGATTCAGTGACTTGCTTTGCAAAACAGCTCAGCAGCTCCAAGCAGTCTCTCAGAGCCTCCTCAGACATTGCCTGCTCTTGTTATAAAGTGGCTCATATAAACAGCAAGGGGAGGGGGGATTCATAGTGCATCACCAGCTGAAATTTGGGTTAGGTAATCCACAATGCAACCAAACTGCTACAGCCATGTGTGTTTATTCTATACCCTCAAGGGCTTTCAAGGTAAGTAAGATATTCACTCCTCCAGTGAGTTTCCATAGCTGAGTGGGAATTCCATCACTCTATCCACTCTATCCACTACATTACACTGTGAATCCAGTGGAAGGTGTGGTGTCCAGAACTAGACATGGTATTCAAGATGTGCCTAACAGTGCCAAGAACAATGGGATTAATACTTCACAGGATTTGGAGGCTATACCTCTATTAAGGCAGCCTAAAAAGCATTTCCCTATTAGAAATGGGCACAACTCGGCGAAATTGTCATTTCCGTTTTCGGTTATCGTTTACATTACGTAACGGAAATGGTAACGATAATTAAGCCATCAGAACTCAAACTCGAACCGAAAAAAGAAAAATTTGGTCGGGTTTATCGTTTCCGTTTGTGGCATCGTGGCGATCGCGCGATGTGAAGCACAGAAAAAGTTTTTAAAAGTTTTTTTTAAAAAAACCCGACTCCCGTCCAAAAAAGCAGACGAAAATATGCCTGCCTGAGGCTTTGCCACCTACCAGAGGGGTGGGTTCTAGGGGGTCCCCGGCCTTCCCCCCCTCTTCTCCTATCCTGGGCTGCTTGCACCAGGCGGGGGGGGGTCATCCTCGTCGTCTGTCTCGCTGCATGCCATGCGGTGTGTGGGGGATCCAAAATGGTGACCGCAATTTTTCTTTTGAAATCATGGTCAAAAAACACACGAAATCACCACATAAACATGTGAATTTTTTTTTAAATGCCTGAATTTTTATAGTAGCAGCAGTGGGTTTTTTATAGCAATAAAACGTCGTATTGATATTATTTTATTTTATTTTATTTTTTATCTTTTGAGACCTGCCCATTTGGGCTGGGCATGGGATGGGACCATGCAAATTGTTTGAACCATTCCACCAATGGCATCGCCAGGTTTTTGACTGACACTTCTGGATGTCTCGGAGGGCATAAAAAGCCAAGGCACCTTCCAGAAATCGCAGTCGGGTGTATGGATGTGGTTGAGGGAGGAGGGCTGGCTGCTGGTTCTGGTGTGATCCGATCGAGATTGAGGAGGGAGGCTGGAGGCTTTAGGATTTAAGTTAGGCAGGCAGGTAGGGAATTGAATTTAGAAAATAATTTCTTTGATTCCCTGCAGCTTTGTCTGCTGAAGGGAATAGCAGTTTATTCTTTATTTCTTCTCTGGCAGTTTGAGGATTTTTTTCTGATATTGGATAAAGGGGGAGGTTCGACTGGGAGTGGGAGGTGTGGATTTATTTTAAAAATATATTATATACTACCATTTATTTTCTATTTTCCCAACTTCAATTTTCTTGCACACACACACACACATTTGGGGTGCAAGCCAAGAACAGAACCTCTATCCTAAGTGATATCCTAACTGCCCACTCACCCGTCTGCCTGCGCTGCCACCCTCCTGCAGCCTGTGCTGCTGCCTGCCCACTCGCCCACCTGCGGCCACCGCCCACCCATGCCCCCGCTCCCCCGCCCCACCTGCCGCCTAGGGTGCAAAAACACCTAGTGCCGGCCCTGATTGCAGGATGCCCCATGCTCTGGGAAGTCAAATCGCACTAAATCGCGGTGGAAATGACAAACGACAAATGGAAACGACAAATTTTTGAAAATTTTTGCGACAAACGGAAACGACCCGAAATGGACCCCTTCCGACAAACGAAAACTCGAAACATCATTTTTTCTGGTTGTGCCCATGTCCATTCCCTACTATTTTTACATCTGCATCACACTGGTGGCTCATACTCACCTTTTGATCTGCAACAATTCCAAGATCCTTCTCACTCACATTACTGAGGCAAATACCCCCATCACCATCTTGTCACTGTGATTTCTTTGTTCTAAGTGTAGAACTTTGTACTTAACCCTACTCATTTTCATGTTGTAGTTTTCAGTCCAGTGATGGGGCCCATCACTATCTTATTGAAGTTTGTTTTGTTTTCGCCTTCCAATTTTGTGCCACGTGAATCTAAGTATTCCCTGCACCCCTTCTTCCAAGTTAGTAATAGGCCTGGGATTGAGCCTTGTGGTATCCTACATGTTACTTCCTTCCAGTTTGAGAAGGAGCCACTAATAAGTGCTCTCTCTCACTATGATTCTGTAACCAACTGCTTACCCATCTGATAGTTGTTCTATCCAGCCCATACTTAGCTAATCAGAATATCATCCATGTATGGATATTGAAGTTGTTGCATTAAGCTGAGAGTAGAGATGGGCGCAAAATGATTTTTTTTGCCATTTTGTTTTTTGTTTTTCATTTTGTTACAGAATGAAATGAAAAGTGAAGTGCCCTTAAAAAGAAATGAAACGAAACAGAAATTTTCATTTCTTTCTGTTTCATTTTCATTTATTCTTTATTTTGACAAGTGCTGATCTCGGCACTTGTCAAAATAAATGATAAAAATAAGTGCTGACCATCTGGCCCTGTGGAGCCAGTAAAGAAAATCACCCACCAACCAGGCCCACCGGCCAGTTGGTCTATGCTAGGAAAAAAGAAAGAAAAAAGTGCCAACCCGTGAGCCAGCTGGGGGGGAGCAAAAAAATAAAATAAAAACATAATAAAAGGGGGGGGGGCTGGCAGTAGTGTAAACTACCAGTAGGTCCAACCATACCAGAGAGGTTTCAACTGAGGAACAGAACTAAGTGCACCCAACAACCCATGAAATATAACCAAAAGAAGCCTATACAAGCTCGGTCATCACCCGGGTTAAGAAGGACTGTGACGGGTGTTGATGAACCTGGACATCCTTTGATAAATGGGCTACAGGTCATGGGTCCCATAGCTGAGAAACCAGGGCATGGGTCTGTAGAATTACTGGAAGCTGTACAATCTCAAAAGCAGCAGAAATATACTTTACCAGAGAATCAGGCAATCATGAAATGCTAGAACCCCAAAAACGAGGCTACTGGAAGTGGATGCAGCAATTGTGGAAACAAGAATATCCAAACTCTAAGATAACTGTACTACAGTTAGCTGACTAGTGAAGGTATATTATCAGAAACAAGGTGTTCCATGAGTAGAACTAGAAGAGATATGGAGGAGCTGTGATGCTGGGGTCCAACAAACTATCTAAATGATAGAAGAAAATAGATTAATAACATCTGGGGACCTCAAACAGCCTGAAGCAGAAGAAAATATGGATGGTTCATAACAATTTGAATCACAAGAAGATACAATTAGGATTGGAACACTAGCAGAGCTCACTATTAGGCAGCAAGAACTGAAGAATAAAATACTGGCACATGCTGTATTAAATGAAGACGGGGAATAGAGATGGGCATGACTCAAAAAAATGGTGTTTCGTTTGTCGTTTGGTCGTTTAGGGGTCCGTTTCGGTTCATTTTCGTTTTCATGACGTTTTTTGCAAAAAAAATCGTTTTCGTTTCATTAGGTAACGAAATGAAAAAATGAAAATGAAAATGAAAAATTGTTGTTTCGTTAGCATTCTTTTTAGTTCAATGTATCTGCTGCAACGAAAACAAAAAACACAGCAAATTTGGTCATTTCGTTTTCGTTTTCGTTTTGTCTTAAAAATTTTTGTTTCGTTTTCGTTGCGTAACGAAATGAAAAAACAAAAACGAAAATGAAAAATTGCTAGTTTCGTGCCCATCTCTAACGGGGAAGGATCACATTTTTGAAGACTGTGCCTAGAAAACATTTGGTATCATTGATGAACGATGTAAACATGGCACTTGCAAAAGTCCAGATAATGTCAATTGCACAGATAAATCAGCTTGCTTATAGTACAGCAGTAATAGTAACAGAAGAACTAGGGATTCCACAATTGAAGCCCCCCCCCAATGATTTGAGAAACCACGGTGGAAGATCAGGCTGGAGCTTAAAATCAAAAGACTCTGTGCAGATGCGAGCAACTTTAAAAACCTGCAGGAGGGCAAATTGAAGGATGGTAAGACTGAGAAATATTAGACCAAAATATACTGGCTAAGTACACGGAAAATTGGAGAAGCACTGGAAATTGTGACACAGCAAATAACAGCAACAGCCAGAAAAATTGAAAGATATGAAGCTAGATTTATTCTGTACAAAGACAACCAGTTGTTCCAATCAGATCAAATAAAATTATATCAGAGTTTGAATCAGATGGTAGGTGCAAAAGATGAAAAGCCTGAAAAAATGGCAAGCATTCAATTCTGGAAAGATATATGGGGGACTGAAAAAGACTATAATAAAAGTGCTGGATGGCTCCAAGATTTTGAGAAGAAATTATCCAAGTGCACAATGGATCAAATAGAAATAACAGCTGATATGACCACCAAAAGAATGCAAAGAGTTAAAAACTGGACATCACCTGACCTGTTTGCATGGAAAAATTGCCGAACAATTTAATGAAATGTTGAGGACAGGCTATAATAATGAATGGTTAACAACTGGCAAAACCTATTTGATTCAGAAAGATCCAACAAAAGGAGCAATACCTGAATATTACAGGCCAGTAACGTGTTTACCAACTATGTATAAACTGCTGACAGGCATTATAGCGGATAGCGTCCTGGATTACTTGGAAGCAAATGGCATCATGCCAGTAGAGCAGAAAGGGAAAAAACAGGGAAGCAGAGGCACAAAAATTATCAACTCCTCATTGATAAAATGATCCTAAAGAATTGTAAAATCCGGAAAACTAATTTATATATGACTTGGATTGACTATAAAAAAGCCTTTGACTCGATATCACATAGTTGGATTATTAAGTGCCTGGATGTCATCGGGATATGCAAAAAAGTATTGGCACCTTCATTGAAAATGCGAGGAAGAACTGGAAAACATAACTGTTTTCCAGGTACGAAAGTTATGGACTGGTTAACATTAAACAAGGGATTTTCCTAGGTGACTCTTTGTCACTGTTGCTATTTACTATTGCTCTGATTCCCCTCTCAATAATTTTGCAGAAGACAAATTTAGGATACCAAACTGCTAAAAATTCAGGGAAAATTTCTCATCTATTGGACATGGATGATTTAAAGTTGTATGGAAAAAATGAAATCCAAATACATTCACTGAACAACCCAGTCCGAATTTTCAATACTGATATTAGTAATGAGTTTGGACTGAACAAATGTGCCACAGTGGCACTGAAAAAAGGAAAAATCATGGAGAGTGAGGGAATTGAAATGCCAAATGGACAAGTCATCAAATATCAGTTTGCAGCCTATAAATATCTGGGCATATTGCAATTAGGTAGTATCAAGCATGGGCAAGTGAAAAATATGACCAGTAAAGAATATATTCAAAGCATTAGAAAAGTACTAAAAAGTAAACTGAATGGTAGTAACACCATCAAGGCCATTAATAGCTGGGCCATACCGGTCATCAGGTATACTGCTGGCATTATAAACTGCACTCAGGTGGAGCCAGATAGTTTGGATAGGAAAACAAGAAAACTTATGACCTTTCACTATGCATTACATCCACACAGTGATGTTGACAGGTTGTATTCACGTAGAAAATTAGGTGGTAGAGGTCTCTTGCGAGTGAAGCAGACAGTTGAAGAAGAGAAGCATGTGTTGGCAGATTATGTAAAAGATAGTACAGAGCCAACATTATTGAAGGTTAAGAACAAAGAGCTGTTTAAAGTACAGCAAACAAAGGCTCAATACAGGAAAACAAAATGCAAATATAAGCTGATAGGTGGCACAATAAAGTTCCTTGAAAAGATCAAAGGAAAAGTAGATGCGGAAAAGACTTGGATATGACTCACCAAAGGAGCACTGAAAAAAGAGACAGAAGCCCTGATTTTTGCAGCTCAAGAACAAGCTATTAGAACAAATGCAGTTAAGGCTAGAATAGAAAAATCAGCTGAGTCCCCCACATGTAGACTCTGCAAAGAGGTGGATGAAACTATTGACCATATATAGAGTTGTTGCAAGAAAATTGCTCAGACTGATTACAAACAGTGTCATAATATAGTTGCTCAAATGGTCCACTGGAATTTGTGTCAGAACTATTATCTGTCTGTAACAAAGAACTGGTGGGATCATAAGCCTGAAAAAGTGATTGAAAATGAACATGCAAAATTACTTTGGGACTTCTGAATACAGACAGACAGAGTTTTGGAGCATAATACCCCAGATATTGTAATTGTGGAGAAGAAAAAAGTGTGGATCATTGATGTTGCTATACCAGGTAGAGATGGGCACGACCAGGAAAAATGACGTTTCGAGTTGTCGTTTGTCGGGATGGGTCTGTTTCGGTCGTGTTGTTGTTTCCGCTTTGTCGCTTGTCGGTGTTGGTGTTGGGGTTGGGGTAAGTGTTTGGGAGGCACCTCTCTGGGTGCCTCTGACGTCTGACCCAAAGAAGGGAAGGGAAGGGAAGCGTTCAAAAACATTTGTTAGTTTCAGAGGCACATCTTGGGTGCCTGTGACTCACTTTGAAGGAAAGCATACTGGCGTTGGTGTACAGGTTAGGTGTTAGTGGGTTGGGAGAGGCACCTAATCTGACCCACTAAGAAGGTTAGGGTTAGGGTTAGGGTAAGGGCTAGGCTTAGGGTTACGGTTAAGGTTAGGGTGGGTTAGTGGGCTGCACCTCTGGGTGCCTCTGACCCACTAAGATGGACAGTGTACTGGCGTTGGGTTAGGGTTAGGGTTAGGGTTAGGGTTAGTGGGCTTTTTATGCCCTCTGGCATATCCAGAAGTCTCAGTCAAAACCTGGCCATGTGATTGGTGGAATGGGTCAAAAAAAATGCATGGTCCCATCCCATGGCCAGCCCATCATTGCGCAGGTGTAAAAAAATAAAAATAAAAATAAAAATAATCAATGGAGACGTTTTATTGCAAGAAAAACCCACTGCTGCTACTATAAAAATCAGGCATTTAAAATACCTAATTTTCAAATGTTTCTGTGGTGCTTTGGTGGGTTTTTGGACCACGATTTAAAAATAAATATTGTGGTCGCCATTTTGGATCCCCCTACCACATGGCAAATGGAGACGATGAGGATGGCCCCCCCAGCCTGGTACCAGCAGCCCAGGACAGGAGAGGGGGGAAGCCCCCCCCAGAAACCTCCCCTCTCTGGTAGGTGCTCTCACTGAGGCAGGCATATTTTCGCCTGCTTTTATGACCAGGAATCGGGTTTTTTATTTTATTTTTAAAACTTTTTTTCTGTGCTGCTTGGCATCACACAATCGCCACAATACCATGAACGACAATGAAAAATCAGACCCAATTTATCTTTATTGGGTCAGGTTCAAGCTGGAGCGGAGTAATTCTTGTTACCGTTACCCATTACGTAACGATAACAATAACCAAAAATGGAAATGAGAATTTCGCCACTCCGTGCCCATGTCTAATACCAGGTGATAGCAGAGTCACCGAGAAACAACTTGAAAAAGTTACCCAATATCAGGATCTGAAAATTGCACTGCAGAGACTCTGGCATAACTGGTACAGGTGGTCCCAGTGGTAATTGGCACGCTGGGTATGGTGCCTAAAGAGCTAAGCAAGTGTTTAGAAGAAATTAGAGTTGACAAAGTCACCATCAGTCAGCTGCAGAAAGCCACCTTACTGGGATCTGCTCGCATACATCACTAAGTCCTAAATGCTTGGGAAGCGTTCAACTAGTGATTGGTAATACAAAATCCAGCGTAGATGGCTGTGTGGTTAATAATAATAATAATAATAATAATAATAATAATAATAATAATAATAATAATAATAATAATAATAATAATAATAATAATAATAATAAAACCATAGGTGTGAATCTCACAGCTTCTTACCCTCTGTGAAACAATGAGGAAAAACACCCTCCTTTGTCCTTGTTAGGAGATTTCTTTATATTGTATGACGTTTTGTTTTGTTTTTGGAGAAATCTTGTGAGATTTCTCAGATGATTCATGGTCATTTTTTTCTAGAAGAAATAGCAATCTTAGATTTATGACAATTTCTGTCTAAAATGGTATTTCCGTCGCATGATTGCCCAGATAATAATAATAATAATAATAATAATAATAATAATAATAATAATAATAATAATAATAATAATAATAATAATAATAATAATAATAATAATAATAATAATAATAATAAACCTTTATTGTCATTGTACAACCAGTGTACAGTGAAATTGGCTGAGCCTCCCTCCCCCCCCCTAACACCATCCCACTAAAAAGCCATTCAACCTGATTTCACTCTGTGTGCTCGCTGCACAACTCGCCAGCCCCACAAGTCTATCACGAGTTATCACATCTCGTTTAACAGTTGAACAGCCCACAGATAAAAACTGTTTGTATCTCCCACCCGAGGGTAGGAGAGTAAAGAAGTGCTGACCGGCCTCTGAATTGCATTGCCTTTTTATTCTCAGTATACTGTACACAGCTAATGCTGCCCATGATGGTCTGTGGATCCAGCAAACCCATGTCTAAACAGTAACTTTTCTATGCCATGTATGGGATGCTGTAGTGTAAATGCAGTTGTTACTTCCCAGTTATGGTGGACACCATACATTAATTGCTGAATGCAGATCCAGCATTTAGGTACAGTAAGTTCCATGGCTTCAAAGGCTCTGCTTAAGTGGGGACTATTAATTGGATCCAGGCCAAAAGAGTTCCTAAATTTCATTATGTCCTAAAATATGAGTACCAATGTCAGCCAAAACATTTGGGTACATAAGGCAGAGAACCCCACTGGCACCTCTACTCATCCATAGTAGAGATGGGCACGACTAGGGAAAATGACGTTTTCGAGTTGTCGTGTGTCGGAGGCGGCCTGTGTCAGCTTGTTTCCGTTTTTTGCGGAACTTCACAAAAATTTGTCGTTTCGTTTTTTGTTTTTTCGTCTGTCATTAAACTGGTTTGGGGGGGTAGCGGGCTCCTGGAGGCACCTCTTTTTTGGGGGATGGGTGCCTCCTATCCTCACCCGCTAGGGAAAGCAGGCTCCTGGAGACCCCTCATACATGGGGGTCTCCTCTCCTCATCTGCTGCAAAAGGAAATGCATAGCCATATGGATATGATTGCATACCAAGTTGCACGCAGAGACACAGCAGACCGGCAGAGGCACCCCTCTTTTTGGGGTGCCTTCCCTGCATCAGTCAGGCCTCGGGGGCATGGTTTGCATGTCACACATGCTGCCGGCCAAGCCAAGCCTGCAGGAGTCACCCAGAGCCACAAGTGGCGGACTGGCAGACTCTCTGCACCCGCTGTGTCTCACTAAGAAGGGAACTGTACTTGCGTGTAGTGCAATGCAAGTACAGATGTGGCTTAGGCAACAGGGTTAGCGCAAGGGCTAGGGTTAGGCTAGTTACGGGTGAGGTTAGGGTGAGTATTGGGGTGCACCTCTGGGGGCCTCTCTGACCCACTTAGAAGGACAGTGTACTGGCGTATGGGTTAGGCTTAGGGTTAGGGTTAGGGTTCGGGCCACGGTTAGTGGGATTTTTATGCCCGGTTGGCACATCCCAGAACTCTCTGTGGTCAACCTGGCCAAGTGGCCATGCGATTGGTGGAATGGCTCCAAAAATTTGCATGGTCACTCCCATGGCCACCCCATCATTGTGCAGGTGTAAAAAAAATAAAATAAAATAAAATAAAATAAAATCAATGGAGAGAGGAAAGAGGAGACATTTTGTTGCAAGAAAAACCCACTGCTACTGTAAAAATTCTGGCAGTTTTAAAATAGCAATTTTCGCATGTTTCTGTGTGGTGCTTGTGTGTTTTTGGACCACGATTTCAAAAAAAAAATTGCGGTCGCTGCCCCATTTTGGATCCCCCGCCCGCACCGCATGGCATGGCGACTTGAGTCCGGCTGCCCAGGACAGGAAAGGGGGGGAGGCCGGGACCCCCCCTCGAAACCACCCCTCTGCTAGGTGCACCCTGCACTGCAGGCATATTTTCGCCTGCTTTTTGGCCCGGGAATGGGGGGGGGGTTAAAACTTTTTTTCTGTGCCGCTTCCGCTTGAATTGCGGCGGCCGGCGGCGAGTCCGGTGCTTGTTGCGAGCGACTACGACAAGGATTTCCACCATCAGAGCAGCCCAGGACAGGAGAGGGGGGGTCAACCACCCCTCTGGTAGGTGCCCTGAGCCCTCACTCAAGCAGGCATATTTCCGCTTGCTTTTTGCCCGGGAATCGGGGTTTTTTTAAAACTTTTAATAACATTTTTTTCTGTGCCGCTTGGCATCGCGGGATCGCCGCAATGCCAGGAACGACCACGACAAATCAGACCCAATTATTCTTTAGTCGGTTCGAGTTTGAGTTCTGGCGGAGTAATTCCCGTTACCGTTTCCGTTCCGTAACTAAAACGAGGAACGGAAACGGAAACGGGAATTCCGCCAAGTCGTGCCCATCTCTAATCCATAGCAATAACAATGCAATGACAAAGTTGATAATTAATTGATTCACCCCAGTCTGCAGCCCAGTTTCTCCCCACTCTGCTTAATGGTGGAGCTTACCCTGAATATGTCTGTGAAGATTCTCAGTCATCCAGATGAGTTTATCTGGAAGTTGAGTCATAGCAACTGGACTTCTTTTTGTGAGAGATTGAAATGTTTCCCTACTCATCCAACCAGCTTTGTTGGTCTGAGGAAAGTTAGTGGTGAGTCCTCCAATTTATAGTTCACCTTGATTTCAGATAACCCTGGTCTGAATAGGCTTGTGTTGAACAATGGCCTGAATGGGCTTGTTAGGTGGACAATGGCCTAGGATGCATGGAGGTCCCACCTATGCAAACTTTCCCAAGACTCATTAAGTTTGGATCCTTAGCTATGCCCTTCAAATCCCCAGACAAATCAGAAGCATTTCACACCTCCATCATCAAGGCCATAGCTACAACAACCCATACTTAATGGGTGTCAGGAAAGGTTGCATAGGTGGAACTTCCACACACTTTAGGCCATTGTCCACCTAACAGGCCTATTCAGACCATTGTCCACCTAACGAGCCTATTGAGGCCATTGTCCAACTTATGAGCCTATTCAGACCAGGGTGATGTGAACTATAAATTGGAGGCCAATAACTTTCCTCAGACTGACGAAGCTACTGGGATGAGAAGTGAAATGTTTTGATCTCTCCAGAAAAGAAGTCCAGTTGCCATGACTCAACTTCTAGATACCCTGAATAAGGGCTCAGATAAGACATGGTGAAAATATCTGGAGTGTTAGGATACATGTGAATGGAGCCCAATGAAATGCAGTTCACATGACTCACTAAAGAATTGAGGCTGGGCTGAGATTTCAAGCCAGCTGCCCTAATGTGATGCTTCACAATTTGCCTATACATTTCCATTATTTTTGTACACTCATTTTAATCGGTAAATGGAATTAATGAGTCACTTTATATTATAACTACACAGTTAAGTAACGAACGTGCAAAAAGCAGCCTTTAACTAGGTACACAGGGGAGTTCTGTGCATCAGTCTGTAATTAGTTAAATCAACAGCATTCCTGTCCTCTAAATTAGGTTTAACTGGTCTCTGCTCTGTTAAATATAATTGTTTTGTATGTGATAATGTTTCAGGAAGGGCTGGAAGGAGGTTAATTATGGAGGAATACCTCCCTGCCACCAACTGACTATTGCCAGCCGACATTGATCTTTAGGAGACAACAATGAAAAGGACTGCCAAGCACAGCAGCAGCATTGAGCTGTTTATTTATTTTAAATAGAAAATGGAAATTTCCTGCTATGGTTCTGTTTCAGGAAAGGAGAATTCTGCTGCGAGGATGGTGTTCTTCCCATGGAGTTATCCAAACATCACTGCGAGAGTCTCTGCATCTTGGCAGGGAGAGGCTCCTCCTTTTTCTTTCCTTGCTCAGCTCCTTCTCTGGTCCTGTGTGCATTGCCTCCAAGGATTGCTCGAACAGACACAACGGGTTTGCTTACAACCACTCAAAATAATCTTTAGGGCTTCAAATCACAGAGGGGAGGGATCCAGTCCCTGGTTGAGAAAGCTCAATGGCTTAGGTCAGATCCCCAAATACATGGTATCAGATGAAAAGGTTATCCAAAGCAAGGGGATCCTTCAGCCCCCACTAGGATGGGGTTGTTGGTGTTCATAAATATACTATAATGATAATGCTGTGCTTGTCTTTCTGTTTTTCTGTTATTGTATGACTCTTAGGCAAAAGTCTGGAATCTTACACTTTAGGACGTCTACTTAGAATTAAATGAAACATTGTGTTGAATATGCCATAAGCAACTGGACCTTTAGGGCTTCTCTATTCGCATGTGAGGTGACCATAAGTTTTCCTTCAGCAAAAACAGTCCCGATTAGACATGGGCAGTCGACTAGGGAAATTGTCATTTCCGTTTTCGGTTCTCGTTCTCGTTACATAACGGGTAACAGTAACGAGAATTACTCCGCTCCAGCTCGAACCTGAACCGAAAAAGGAAAATTGGGTCTGATTTTTCGTTGTCGTTCATGGCATCGCAGCAATCACGCAATGCCAAGCAGCACAGAAAAAAAGTTTTAAAAATAAAAAAACCCCAATTCCCGGCCATAAAAGCAGGTGAAAATATGCCTGCCTCAGTGAGGGCACCTACCAGAGAGGGGTGGTTTCTGGGGGGGTCCCCAGCCTTCCCCCCTCTCCTGTCCTGGGCTCCTTGCACCAGGCTGGGGGGGGTCATCCTCGTCGTCTCCATTTGCCATGTGGTGAGGGGGATCCAAAATGGCAACCGCAATTTTTCTTTTGAAATTGTGGTCCAAAAACCCACCAAAGCACCACAGAAACATGTGAAAATCAGGTATTTTAAATGCCTGAATTTTTATAGTAGCAGCAGTGGGTTTTTTATAGCAATAAAACGTCGTATTGATTTTATTTTATTTTATTTTATTTTATTTTTTTACACCTGCGCACGCGCAATGATGGCCTGGCCATGGGATGGGACCATGCAAATTTTTGGAGCCATTCCACCAATCACATGGCCAAGTTTTGCTTAGACTTCTAGATGTGCCAGAGAGGGCATAAAAAGCCCACCAACCCTAACCCTAACCCTAACCCTAACCCTAACCCTAACCCTAACCCTAACCTGAACTGTTACCCTAAGCCTAGCCCTTACCCTAACCCCAACCCTAACCCAGATTCGTACGCAAGTACACTTCCCTTCTTAGTGGGTCAGAGTGATGCACCCAGAGAGGTGCCTTCAACTCCAGAGACCCACTCCCTCCCTCCCTAAGCGTAACCTGTACGACAGTACACCAGTATGCTATCCTTCTTAGTGAGTCAGAGAAGCGCCGACGAGATTCCTCTGACACACTAACCCCCACCCTAACATAATGTTCTTAGTGAGACAGAGAAGTGCCGACAAGGTTTCCTGTCACACTAAAAACCCCAACATAATGTATAACGGCGGCTACATGTTACGCTCCCTAAACCACTGTACAAATGACAGAAGGCAAACGGAAACGACAAATTTTTGAAAAATTTCACGACAAACGGAAACGACCAAAAACGGGCCGGTCCCGACAAACGACAACTCGAAACGTAATTTTTTCTGGTCATGCCTATCTCTAGTCCCGATTCTGAAATCTTTAGTAGTTCTGGAGTGGAGGTCTGGGGGTCCTCCATAATAACCAACAGATCATCCGCAAAGGCTTGCATCTTATAAACTTCTCCTTTGCTTTGTAGGCCTTGGATACCTGGGGTGTTTCTTATAACATGGAGTAGCACCTCTAAAGTTAATATAAACAGCAGAGGGGAAAGAGGGCATCCTTGCCTTGTGCCTTTGTGTATCTTGACTTTGTCTGTAAGGTTAGCCATTGACTACAATCCTAGTGTTTTGGGCGGAGTAAATTTGTTCAATTGCTTGTAACATTCTGTGCCCACACTGTAGATAATCTAACTGAGTTTTGAGTAAAGACCAGGATACATTATTGAATGCTTTCTCAGCGTCAATGAATGTGAAGGCTACTTGCTTCTCAGGGTGGCACTCATAATATTCCAACGCATTGAGGAAAGTTCTAATGTTGGATTGAAGGCGCCTTTTCGGAAGGAAGCTGGTTTGATCTTGGGATATCAAAGAGGGTAGGATCGTCCGCCATCTGTTTGCCCAAATAGTTGCAAATATTTTGTAATCCACATTTAGGAGAGCGATTGGCCTGTAATTCTGTATCAGATCTTTGGGTTTCCCTTCTTTAGGAATCAGTGTTGTATGAGATAGTTTCCATGAATCTGGTATGTCTCCACCCTCTGAAATAGATGTAAAAAGATTTTTCATACTTCCAGAGACTATCTCAGAAATTTTTTTGTAGAATTGTGCCGGTATCGAGTCAGGTCCGGGGGCCTTGTTCATTTTTTGGTGATTAATAGCCTCTGTTATTTCCATCATTGTTATAGGAGCATTCGTCGAAGCTCCCTGTTCTTCAGTAAGTTTTGGAAAGTTGGCTTGTTCAAGGTATTGAAAGATGGCATCTTTATCTATTGTCTCCAGGTTGAACAAGTTCTGGTAATATGCCTCTATAATTTTTTGAATTTGTAGCTCCTCTGTCTGGTTTTCCCCAGTTTTATCTTTAAGTGCTAAAATAAGTTTTTGAGATTGTACCTTTTTAGCCTATAGGCTAACCATCTACCTGGTTTATTTGCATTTTCAACAAAGTTCAGCTTGGCCAGTTTAATTTTATGGGCTATATCTGCTGTCAGGATCAAATTAAGTTCATGCCTACAGGAAGCTAGGTCTTTGTTCAGCTGCTCATTGCGTGGGTCATGAATTAAGTCCTTTTCAAGCTTTTTCATCATATTGAGGATAGATTCAGATATCTTTTTTCTCTCTTTGTTCCGTCTTGCCATGTATTGGATGACAAACCCTCTAAAGTAGGGCTTTGAGGCATCCCACACCGTTTTCAATGGGGTACCCTTGTTCAGGTTCAGTTCAAAGTATAAATTCAAATCTTTGGCGGCCTCCAGAATAAATTCTTTGTCAGTGCACAAAGCTGAGTTGATTTTCCAGTGTCTGGGCTTACCCAAAGATTTCAATGTCCACAAGATAGCATTATGATCGGAAATTGTTCGGGGTAGGACTTCTATGTCCCTTGTATTAAGTAAAAGATCAGGTGAGGCCCAGCACATATCAATGCAGGAGAAAGAGGAATGTTGTCTTGAGTGAAAAGTGAAACCACCTTTTAGTGGGTTTTTCCTTCTCCAAATATCTTGAAGTTCTAAAATGTCAGACATGTCGAGAAACAATTTTGGCAGTATGGAAGACGAAGTCTTGGGTTTTTTCCCTTTTGGTATTTTCCTGTCCACAGATGGAATATGTACAGCATTGAAATCTTCCAATATTATTAACTGGTGATTTTCATATTGCAAGAGATTCTGAGCCAATTCTTCAAAGAAAGCTTGTCTTCCATGGTTGTCGTTGGGGGCATATATACCAACAATAATTGTTTCTTTGGATTGGATATTTGCCTGGACCAGGATCCATCTGCCTAGTTGATCTTTTTCCAAAAGAGCTGGAGAGAGTTCTGGTTTGATATATAATGCCACCTCATTTTGCTTCTTTTCTTTGTTTGAAGTGGAAAACAGGTTCCCCAATCTATTTTGGGTTAAGTATTGTTCATGCTTTCTCAATACGTGGATTTCCTGTAAACAGATAATTGCACATTGTTGTTTTTGGAGGAGATTAAATGTCTTGCGGCGCTTCTGTGGGGAGTTCAATCCATTGATATTCCATGTTAGGATTTTCTGAGCCATCTTGTTTTACTTCCAACGGTGTTTCCTCCCTGGTTTTGGCCTAAGATATCGTTTCGGCCTGGCGCCTCCCACTGTACCGGAGTCTTGATTCTGAAGGTGTCCTCTGACTGAGTGGCTGTCTGCTGTAAAGATGAAGAAACATAAAAATGGAGATCAGAGTCTCAAAAAGCCTACAGGGGGCTCATGGACTAGGTACACCCATCCTGTGAAATCATGGCAATGCATGGAGTTAAAAATGTGTGTGCGAGAGAGTGTGAGTGACACACTTTAAAGTGGAAAAAGAGCCAGTGAAAGGAAGAAGCTGGGCTGATGCCAGGGGAAAAAGCGATTAACATATTCACCCACCAATGAAGCTCAAGATCATTGTGTTGTACTATAATCATCGAGATCCTGATGATCTTTTCTGAGTTATGTCACTGGACTGTATATTCCCTTTCAGCAGCTCCTGTATTTTGCCTTGGCAGCAGTAAGGGATTTTCATTGGGTGAGCCTTGCATTCATACATCTCCCTTGTGTTTCTCTTTTCAAATTGGTTGTTACAGTTTATTACACTTTCACAACCGTGTGAACATGTATGTGCATGTGCATTTCTGTATGGCTTTGGAGTGGTTGGGGCAGAACCTTAATTTAGGATGCTGTGGTCCATCCCTCCAGATTTTGGTTTCTCCTTTCTTGTAAATGTGGTGGTAGCACTGTCACCATTCTTAATGGGTATCTCTTGCTTCTCTCTTAGGCCGTTACTTCATGTCCCTTTCATTGCGGTTTGCCGTCCCGCTTGGGACTGGTACGAACAAATGTTACTCCACGTCCATTCCTTCTGGAGATCCTTCTGGAGCTCTTCAAAATCTTCTCTGGTTTTTACTACACGGAAAAGTTTTGTGTCATCTGCAAACTTGGCCACCTAACTGTTTATCCCTGTCTCCAGGTCATTTATGAACAGATTGAAAAGCACCGGTCCCAGGAGAGATCCCTGGGGCACACCGCTTTTCACTTCTCTCCATTGTGAAAATTTCCCATTGACACCTACTCTTTGTTCTAGAAACAATTCTTTCTACAACACCCCATCCCCTTATAGCTGATTGCTTTTCTCCATCATAGGATTCCCACATTCACCACCACCCGATTTGGGATCAAAGTATCTTTCTTATTTATTTATTTATTTATTTATTTATTTATTTATTTATTTATTTATTTATTTATTTATTTATTTATTTATTACACCCGATTTTCTGATAGGGAACTCTGGGCGGTGTACAGACATCACACAACAGTGACTACCCAAGTAGTCAAAAGAGCACAGGGTGAGTCAGATTACAGATCTGTGTGGCCTCTCTTCAGACATGGAACAAATGCAAGAAGCTGCATAGCTCTAAGTTGATATATTTCAAATTGACCATGCAGATGCACTAAATAATTCATTACAAATAAAGCAATCATAGCTTAAAGAGTAATGTCAGCACAAACAAAGAAAATGTATTCAGAAAGTGTACAAAATTTGATACATGCAAACAGAGGGGCAGGCAATATTAGTTGCATCTTGGATAATAGGAATGGCAAAGCCATGATGTGTCATCTTTCCTTTCCTGCTTATATGCAAGCCACTGACATTCAATCTGCAGACCAGATGGGCAACCTACCAGAAACATGCTTGCTCATCTGAGATGATCTTTTATAAGATTTGTTCCCAATTGTTTGTGTCTTGAGGTTAGCATTTTCTTTTCAACTGACTGATTATCTTCTCCTAACATGGGCTCCAAAGTCTCAGTTTTGCATAAAAAGCTGAGCTCATGCTGGATGGACAAAGAGGACAGAATAAGTATCCCCCATCTTACTACTAGGTGTAAAATTTTGCACTCATCCCTTTTAAATTTCATCCTGTTATTTTCAGCCCAGTACTTGGGTCTGTTAAGATTCCTTTGAATAATGAGTAGCATCTTGTTGTCCTGCTAACTTCTGGCTGTATTTGCTACAGGGGTATGGAAACTACAGTCTCTTGGAGTTAATCCATCTTGGTCTTCCTCTTTTCCTGCTACCCTCATCTTTTCCCAGCATCATTGTTCTCCACCTTTCCCAGACAGTCTTGCCTTCTCATAATCTGCCCAAATATGACAGCTTGAGTTTCATCAGTTTTGCCTCCAGAGAAAGTTCAGGCTTGATTTGATCTAGGACCTACTTGTTCATCTTTCTGGCAATCCAAAGCTCTCCTCCAGCACCATATTTCAAGCAAATCAATGTCCCTGTCAGTTTTTCCTTACTGTCTGGCTCTCACTTCTGTACACAGTAACTGGAAATACAATAGTGTGAATGCTCTTGGTCTCTAGTGACATCCTTATATGTGTGATCTTTTCTAATTCCTTCATTGCTATCCTCTGGGTCTAAGACTTTTTCTGATTTCTTGGCTGCTGTCTCTTTTTGAATTGATGGCTGAACAAAGGCACTCAACATTGTCTTCATTGTTAGCATTAAAGTTATGTAAGCTCTTCCATCGTCATGATGTTTTCTCCTTCATGTCCCACTGCAGTTTTTCTTTGTCACTTTCTTTCACTTGTACTAAAGTCATTACAGGTCATAGTTTTTCTACCAAGAAGATGTTGACATCTACAAGTCTTAAACGATTGATGCTTCATCCACCATTTTTCACTCCTCCATTCTCTGAATCTGTCTGACTTTCCTTATTAAATGTTCGGCATATGGATTGAACAGGTATTGGGATAAAATGCACCACTGCCTTACACTTTTGCTTTTAGGAAACAATTCTCTTCATAGTCTGTCCTAATGGTAGCTTCTCAACCACATACAAGTGACATAACAAGACAATCAAACACTGATGATGCACACCAATTTCTTTCAGAACATCTGATAGTTTCTCATGATCCACCCCACCAATGGCTTTGCTGTAGTCTATGAAGCACAGAGTGATAATTTTCGGTGGACTCCAGTCTGTTGCATAGTTTATTCCAAATGAAACATGTTAGTCATTCAGGTGCAACAAGACTCTTGATTAATTTCCACAATCCAGTCACTGCTTCCTCTACATGTATCTCTACATTCACATCTCATGGTTCTTATATTTCACCTTCCTATGCCCTCCTTGGTTTGTTTCGTGTATCCTCCTCATTATTAGTCTGTGATTATAACAACGTGATTTGAGACCTATGATGCTGCTACTCCTTTAAAACTAAGCAGCATAGTAAGTGCAAAGAAGGGAGACTGTATTATAGTCCTTTGAAATGTTTCTGAGCTTTTTGGAGAAAATGAGTTGTTGCATATGGGTTATAGATGACAGGGAATGTGTAGTAATGACATTTCAATGCTGCTGGATGATTGACAGACTTGCCCTCTCACTGGCTTGTGCATGAAGTCCATTATTATATTTGCCACAACCCTCAATCCACAACCCTGTCCAATGTGAGATGGGTTCATATCCCTACACCTGACCCCACCCCACCCCCATGTTTGATATTGCTTTATTCCATCATTATTGTTGCTAGAATAGCCGCAACAACAATAGTAAAAGAAAATTTATGCAGTGTTTTTTAAAACGATACAGACTTCAAAGTTCTTTGCATCATCCGTGGTTGCTTGAACACACAAGGTCATCATTCCATTTATATCACATCTGACCTCCAAAGAGGTCAAAATTATTGCCTGAATCTAGCACAACAAAATCTAAAAATTTCCACTTGGTGGCGATGCAGGACATGCTATCCTGCCATTTTGCAGCCCAGCTAATATAATCATTCCACTTTTCCCCCACAGATCACATCAGTATGGCAAAACCTTGCCTAGATTTCATTCAAGAATTTGATAAAGCTGCACCCCATCCCTAGGAATCAGTTTCTCTTTTTACAAGAAGCGAGTTTCCTTTTCATTTTAGATGGAGAATGCTAAACTCTCCTTTATGTGGGGATTTAAGTTCTGATTTGAAGTGTCCATGTTTTTTATATCATAATGCAGTACATTGTACTGTCTATTTTCCTCTTTTATTCCTCACTATCTTTATAAATTTTATCTGTGTTCATTTCTGTACCTCTCTGTTTCTACTGCCATTCTCTGCCATCGTTCGCAGTATTCAATAAAATCATATACAAAAACACTGTATAAATAGATACAAAACTGGAATAAACATTGTTAAGTAAAAGGTGCTAAATAACTACCTATAAATAAAAGTACACAAATTAAAACCCATTTGAACAATTTAGGACAATATATACAATATATAAAGGCATCTTTATGTAATTTGGTCTTAATTAGCACCCTAAAAATACAGAAAAATGATGCTGGTGAAAGCTTGGTTTTCTTTTGTTAGCTGGGAATTCTTAACATCAAGGTCTGCAAGGAATTTATTTATTTATTCAATATATATCCCGCCCATCTAGCCAAGGGCTAATCTGGAGCATGTAGGACAGGTAGCTATTTTGTGGGAGAGATGTTCCACCAAATATTAAGGTCCTAAGGGCTTTATAGGTTATGAGCAGCATCTTAAATTTAGCACAGAAGCTAGCAGGGAGCCAGTGCAGGCATGCTAAGACTGGGGACATGTGTTTGTATCTGTTGGTGCCTGTTAATCATCCAGACTACTGCATATTGGACCTGCTGACGTTATTCTCTCTTCCCCTCAGAGATTATCTCAATTCCCAAGAATCACCGCTATTGTTAGGGACAAAGGTAGGAGGTTTGTATAAAGTCTTGTGCTCAGACAGCCCACTACTGTTGACATTGATTGGAAACAGCTTTCAGAGGCTTCAGGAAGAATACTTTTTTTATCCTTACATGGAGGTGTGAGGAATTGAACCTGCAACTTGCTTTATGCAAATCATGAAGTAAGCCATGAGGTCTCCTTGTCAGTTAGGGCTCCATGTATTAAACAGCACCTCAGGATGTTGAAGAGGACAGAGGAAGGAAAACCTGCATTCTCCTCACTCACCACTGCCGTGTGGTGTATCTTCCATGTGTGGTTTATCTTCTAAATACATGGGTCAATAAATATAAGTGTGGGTGTGTGTGTCAGGGTGCTTTGAGAACTGGCCGACATTGAGAGGAAGATAAGCTGCAGCCCTTTTTAGCTACACAAATACTTGTCTGAGTAACAAATGCCTTACAACAAAGAGTCTTGTGGCACCTTAAAGATTAAAAAAACCTAATTTGTCATAAGCTTTTATGGACTGAATCCTGTTTGATGTACCACAAGAATCTGTTTTTTTTTTCAACAACAGACTTGGGCAACTACCCTTTGGAAAAAGAATGTATAGCTTCATAATTGCTCATGCTCTTCTATAGTGTTTTTTTATCCTCGTATCTGTTTCTCACCTTTATCTGGGGAAATTTAGGTAGATTTAAATACTTTTTTCTTGTATTCATATGGATGAGAAACTATGCTGTTCTTCCCTTTGCTGTAGTATAGTTAAGAATTCCCTAGCACATCTGAGGAAATTCTTGCATTGCTGACAATAGCATTGTGCACAGAACACACACATTTTGTGAAAATGTTTACTTAAAATGAGACTGTTTGCAGACCACTGTGCATATGGTGTGAACTGCTCTAAATTAGAATGACTGCTGATTTATTTCTAAAATTAAAGCACTGGATAGGTTCTTTGCATCCTTCTTAACAATCAGTAACTCCTTTGCTGCTTGGAATGTGCTTCTCGGTGTGCATGCACTTTGTCAAAGAAAAGGGAACACGTTTTATGCAAATTCCAGATAACTTGAGAGGAAAAAGAGTTATTTTGACTTGTTATTCACTAGAGGAGAAATATTTTTCAGGACTATAACATTCCTCATTGATCTGCTTCATGACAGTGAAACAGTCCCAATCAAAAAGAATGAAGGGTTTTGAGGGTTTTTTTCCATCATAATTTTTATAGCAGCTTTACTGCCACAAATGTTTTTGCTTTGTTGGCTTCTATCCTGCTGTTACACAATATGCTTACACCTTCTGCACACTTCTAAATGATCTTATTTGTAAGCTTTCATCATTGCTGCTCTGAAATCACATTTATTGTCATTTTGCAAAGCCCGTTTAACTATGAGTACAGACATTTGTGCGTTAGAAATGTACAATAAACTACAAAAGTACAATAAACTAGGAAAGTCTGATTCTAGTGGAAAAGGGGGAGGGGGGATGCCTATGGCCCACACTACAGTCTCTCATATGTAAGAATTACCTCTGGGAATTCTTCCGCATATGGGGTATTTCGTCTGGCAGCCAGAATCTAATGAAACTTTGGCTACCCTTGATTAGAGTGAAACATTAATAATGAAAATCGTACAGCCATTTATAAAGAAAGGTTTAAAGCAATTACTCTAATTTTAAAGGAGATGAAATTACAGCTCAGAGAGGGGAAAGGGGCACACAATATATCACTATTGCAAAATCACAGCATATATCACTCTTATCAAGATGTGGAAGAAGACTCCCTCTTCTCCCTTTGAATGCCTGGCTCTACTACCTTTTACTGAGAATGATACTGTCACATATATTCAGTGAATGGCATATATATGGGGGGGGGATCATGCCCCAAATGACAGCACTTGGGGACATTTGTCATCTGTACCTGTCTTGAACTACATTGCTATGGAAATTTCCATTTGAGAAATTCAGGATCAGAACACTTCTATTGAACCAGACATGGCTTACAACACAGTCAAGTACAAACATGCAACTAAAAGATTTATCCCACGACAGTTAAAATCCACTTTTAAATTCAAGGAAAGCTGCCTTCAAAAATCATGGCCCCATGACGAACAGCTGGCTTTTTCTTTAAAAAAACAAACAAACCCTCAGCCACGCCCCCTGATGTGAATCCCAAGCAAGTTTTACTGATACCACCTCTAGAAGTGTTCTTTTTAAAAAGTCACTTGGGAGCTGCCTCTTTAGGTGACTGAAACAACAGTGAGGACCCGAAAAGCCCACACCACTGCTCCCTTTCCCCACCTTCCACCTTTGCTCCTTTTTTCTCTTCAGCGCAGGTCCTGAAGAGAGGAGAGCATCCAGCGGGAAAGGTTTTGACAGAGGTGGCTCCTCATTGTTGTCCCTAGTTGTGCCATGTCGAGCAACAGCAAAGAGTGACCCTGGACACCCCAAAGTCCTCTCTCTCTCTCTCTTCACACACACACACACACACACACACACACACACACACACACACACACACACACACACACACACACACACACACACACACACACACACACACCTCTGAGCTTGTTGCTGCAGACCGTGTGCCTCTGTCAGGCTGTGCTTCTCCCACCTCCTTCGCCCTCACCTTAGAGCAGGCAGGCGGATGGAAGGTTGGCGGAGGTGGGTTTGGGGATGGGGATAGAAAAGGCGCACAACCACACACCCATGTCCCACCTCACCCAATCCCCGAATGGAATCTGGAAAGTGTGTAGGGGCTCCAAGACCATCTTTCCTGCCCTTGCCCCTCCTGTTCCTCCTCCCTTCATGAGCTGAGGAAGCAGCTTCCAGCCATGGGGACAGATTGAAGAATAAGACTGCAGCTGTGGACATGGGGACAATGGAAGCACTCATTCAACCATGTGATTGTGGCAGGGGTGAAGGAGCCCTTAAAAATTGGATCTTCTGGGACGTAGGATAGCGGCCTAAGTTGGTACATTTCCAGGGTCCAAAACTTATAACATGCAGCCTAGTGATTTCACAAGACAGAACTTGATGAGGTTATTTATATTACCTGATGATATTACGAGGAAGAATGTGGTGAAGGTATGGGATACAGCATGGTAATGTGACAGTGGTTTTCCAATTCTGAACATGAGAAATTAGGTGTACAAAAAAGGTTACTTGACCTAGTTCCAATCAGGCTATACAGCAGTTCATATTTCAGTTGTCACTGCTATGGCACTGCCACCCCTGGAAATTAGAAGATAATATTTACCTTTCCACATGGCTGAAGGGCAGGAAAGAAACAGAGTCTCTTTTCCTCAGAATATCAGCCTTTACTGTTCATTCTCCTCAGGCCTTCCTTCTCCTTATTGCCACACCAAAAGAGGAAAACAAGACTGTCAACAGAAATGGTGCCTGCTTTGTTGTAGCCCCAGTCTTATGGAGTGGGCTCCAGTAGAAGTACACAAGATTCCCTCTCTCCCATCTGCACAAGGATGCTAAAGATTATCCTGTTTCAGGAGGCATTCAACAGCATCCTATCTTAAGCTATTCTATATGAGTTCCCTATGTAGCTATTATTTTGGGTTTGCTTTTATTGTTTGGTAGTGGTGTGGTGTGGTTTTTCTTTTCTTTTAATGTTGGGTGGATTGATTATTGGACTACTATTACATTGTTCTGCAGTAAAAAAAACTTAGAGAAATACTCACACTAAGTTAGCAGTAGGGATGGGCACGAAACGGAATAATTGCATGGAGTAGTAAAGATTTATCTGAATCCTAGAACATGAATGGACAACCTTAAACTCTTGTGTCTTGGGGCACAACCCCAAAGAGGCACAAATCATTCAGCTCTCCCCAGGAGCTCCAGCACACTTCAATTTCCCTCCAAATTTAAGAAAAACATTTTCCCCTCAGAAAACCTTCCTTATGGTCTTTAATGGGCCTGAGGAAGTTTTCCCATGTTTCCCTGGCCCCACCTTATACCACTGGGCCCCTCAAATATTACTTTTTATTTAAGAAAAATTAGGACACCAGAGAGTAGATGAAGGATCTTATGAATTGATGAGAAAAGTGTGTGTGCTGCAGAAGTGGTTCATGGATGGGTGTGTCTGGTCCTCAGACATTAGGTGGTTCCTGCTCCTGGTCTATTGTTTTCTATCCTCCCTGTGAGTGTTCAAAACATCAAGTCCTATACAGGGCTGCCTTTACATCTGTTCAGATGGCAAAGTTGCTCA
This sequence comes from Phrynocephalus forsythii, assembly GCA_029282475.1. NCBI lineage: Eukaryota > Metazoa > Chordata > Lepidosauria > Squamata > Agamidae > Phrynocephalus > Phrynocephalus forsythii. The sequence goes on from JAPFRF010000010.1 coordinate 36,987,279, forward strand.
TCCAAATGAAGAATATCTTCTTTATTGTTTTCTGCTAAAGACAGGGTTTTACGTGGAGGGAGAAAGCAATGTCTCTTCAGGATGCATCCACTTTCGATCTCTGAGGTAAATTAGACAGGTTTGCAAAATTCACTTGAGAAGTCAGGATCTGAAAAATTACTCCTTGAGCTGAGTGTTTCAGCTACTTAGCCTCTTTGTCAAGTGATTATACCATTATTGATCCCATAGGTTGTTGTGCTGGTTTAAGAGCATTTTCAATGTTCTTCAGGATAGACTTGTTTATACAAGAGGTCAGTGTTGGTTATTCTGATGTCCCCCACCTGCCACTCCTGCCCACCACCTTACAAATAGGCCCTGCATACTTAGCAAGATGTGCATTCATATACATGAAGCCACATTCAACAATATATGACCCCAGATCTGAGCCACTTACAAAGGGTGGAGCTGGCTATAGAAAACAAAATTATGTTTCTTTCTGTGGAAAACTTCCTTGCCACATAGAATGGGAGTAGACTACTCTATGGAGAGTCAAACGGCTTCATTGCCTCCTCCCAAGCTCATAGAAGTGCTGATGCACTGCTCCTGAATTGGTTATGGGGGACCACTCACTGCATACTTTATTTAGAAGCTGAGGTGTCTGCCCAGGATGCTATTGAGTGTGTCAACGTACTTGTAAACAAGATGCACAGGTAGTGTATCCTCTGAAAGGAAAATAGTGTTGTTTACCACATTGTTCCTGGTGGTTGTGAAGGAGGTGCCTTTGAAGGCCAGAACAAAGAACGGGGTGACACATGCTGACCAGCAAACCAAGTGCTATCAACCTCGGATGTAGCATGTGCGTCCTTTATTTCACTGGGACGGGGCCAGCTGTACCATTAGGAAGCCATGCAAATAGATGGCAGATTGCTGGAAGTCAATACTGTGCATATTATGCAGATTGTCCACCCTGCTCTACAGCACTCCATTTTCTTGAATTGTGGTTGATGGTTCTCTTATATTTGGCTAACTTAAAAGTAAGAGTCAACGGCCTGTCCAATCAGCTGATCTACAGCAAAAAGGAATAGGAAGCCATCTTCTTCTCCTTTGCTTCAAGCAACAAAAATGCCTTTAGAGAAGACCCTGTGCTACAGTTGATAAAGAAGCAGCATGGAGGTAATATAAACTATGTTGAAAAACAGAGTGGCTCATATATTCCAATTTTATCTAGTTTTTAATTAAAAGGCTGTTGCATGTTTCATTTTATGGCAGATATTTGATTTAATCAAGAAAAAGAATGAAATTGTTCATTTTCTAATGGCTGCTAGTAATCCAAAATTCCAGAGCATATCCTGTCATTCCATATAATTGGTTTATGAGACATGCTTAGCTGATCCTTCATTTAGAGGAACCTGACATAAAAAGGGTATATCTTATCTCTAGATAATGCCAATTTCTCCATATGTGCCTATCTGTAGTACAGTAAATACTAAAGTCTCTTTTGAAAAACAGGTTTATACGTATTACAACAGAAGAAAATATACAATCCTAACTCCAGTTATTATTTAAATTAAAAACCATAGGAAAGTATAAGTTCAGTTAAGCAGTTTGAGTGGTTACTGTATGATGTAACTTATATTTAAATTTACCAATGTAAACATCTTATATTCTAAAGTGTATTTGTATATTTATATTTGTATATTTTATTTGGCCATAAATGGTATCTGCTATAAAGCCTAAGATTTCCCTCTACTGCACCTCACTAACAATCTTTAGATACTAATTTTCAGAAAGTGTCTTGAATTTATCCCTAAGTGGATGCCAAATAATATGAATAACATTCATTTTTATTGTCTTAACCTTATCCCATAATAGCAAGTAGAGAGGGAGCCATCGATCCTGATCCATCTTCACAGCTGAGTAATTGAGGAATCCACATTTATTTTATCTGCATTTTTAAGTTGTTTAGGAAATAAATACTCAGATAATGAAAGGCAGTCATCTGCTGCTGAAAGAGTTATCAAACACATTCATTTCTTGAACTGCAGAGAAGAAAAAGCTGTTTCATATTTACTCTAATTTATCTTATATCCTGAAATAGTTACCAAAGTTATTCATATAACCAACACATTTGGTGTAAAATGGAAATGCTGAGAAGCGAATAAAACAATGGCATTCATAACCTAATGGATCAAGAAAGGGTTTATTAAGAAGAGGGAATATAGGCAACATAGGTATGTTTTTTTAAAAAAATGTAAATTAAATAATAGTAAAGCCATAACTTCTAACTAACCAATATTCTTCCACTACTTTGCAGATCAGAAATTACCTGAGGTCTGCTGCCCAGCTCATCAAATTCATCCTGTTGGTTCTCTCACAAGGTTCTCCCACAGGGCTTTTAGATGTGTAGTGTCTGATTCACTGGGCATTTGAATTCTATTTTAAAACACATTCCCCACACCTCTCCACATTCTCCTTTGCAGGTGCCCTTCCCTTAGGCTCCCCCCACCACCTTGTACTTCAAAATAGGATTCACATGCCTGACTGATGACGTAACGGAAGGAATGGAGTTGGACAACAAGAAGGTTTTGCTTCCTCCTCAATCTTCTTTGTCCTCTCATAGCCCTTTGTGCATCAGGGCTGCACAAGGGAACTCATACTTTGCCTTAAGAATTCTTGGCTTCAATCCCCAGTATCTTTAAATGGGGCTGGCCCGAATCTCTGGAGACTCAGTTTAGCAATACTGGGCCAGGTAATTTGACTCAATGTATGGCACCTTCATGGTTCCTCAGCCTTCTGTAGCTGTTTGATTGAGGACAGAGTTGTGCATGAATGCTAAGTCTCAAGGTGCTGGGTGAAGTCTTAGAGAATTGGCATGCTTCCCTGCATCTTCAGGAAAGGAAAGAAGACTCAGGACAAGTGATGCTGGAACAACAAAAAAGATGGATTTTGTTGTGTGTTGTGGCTCTGAAACCTACCACCATCACCCCATGCCATCAAGTCCATTCTTGGCAACATTTTTCAGTTTTTTCAGGAGGGGAATACTCAGACATCATTTACTATTCCCTTCTTGAAGCCTGCACACTCATCTCTTTTCCATTACAAACAAGCTCCAGATATTTCTAGCTCAGCTCAACTGTGGTTGTATACAGTGTAAACATCAGGTTTTTAAAAAGAGATACTGCAGAAAAGCAACATTGTCATTCTCGATTTCTTGCATCCAGATCCAGCCACTATTCTTTGTTACACAAGGTTTCACACTGTGACTTTATGAGGGCCTTTTCTTGGCACTCAGGTTTTGACCAAAAATCTCTGGGAACAGTAAGCTGCTTTAACCATCTCAAAAACAAAACAAGGGTGGGAAAATCTGAGGAGCTGTTTCCAGGGGTTGTTTCTACCCCATCAGTTATATGTGCTGCCAATGGAGGATGAGATATGAGAGAAGTCATATAAAAACACCTCTGCCTCAACTACAAGCATCTCCTGCTTCTCCCCCCCCCCCCATTGCTTCTTAGGCCTATAACTCTTCATCATATTTTGTTGTGTACTAAAATCGCAGGCGATCACGTGACGTTTGGTGCACAGTTAACGCCCCGTCGGCAGGAGTGTATTATACTTCTTTCTGTGCATCCGGTCTTGCCAAATGTGCATCTTTTCGTTTCATTTCGTTTTCATTTACCCTGTTCTTGCCTCTGCGTGCGGAGGCGGGAACAGGGTCTCTTCAGACATTTGTCCCCCATGGCGTATGACAGTGCTGGCCACAGGGAAGATCCCTGTAGAGAGAGCCCTGGTCCTGCCTCCATGTGCCGAGATGAGACCGGGGCTCTCTCTTGACAGTTCTCCCCCGTGGGCAGTGATTCCTTTTAACAGAGCCCCGGCCCCCCTCCGTGTGCAGAGCTGAGGCTGGGGCCCTCTGTAGACTGTTCTCAGCCATGGGCAGGTGACAGCCGGGCCAGCTGTCACCGAGCCACGGCAGAGATCCCTTTATAGTGAACCCAGGTCCCACCTCTGTGTGCGGAGATGAGACCGGGGCCCTCTGTAGACTGTTCTCCACTGTGGGTGGGTGACAGCCAGGCCGGCTGTCACCTGCCTGTGGTGGAGATCCCTTTACGGAGAGCCCTGGTCCCGCCTCCACGTGTGAAGATGAGAATGGGGCCCTCTGTAGACTGTTCTCCGCCGCGGCCGGCTGTTACCCGCTCATGGCGGAGATCCCTTTACAGAGAACACTGGTCCCTCCTCCACATGCCAAGGTGAGAATGGGGCTCTTTCTAGAATGAAACGAACCAAACTGAACCAATTTTTTTCAGTTTTTTCCATTGTAAAATCACTCTTGGCTTCATTATTCATTTCAATATGTAACAAAATGAATAATGAATAACAAATAACGAAATGAAGTAAAAGTTTGTTTCATGCCCATCTCTAATATGAAGTTATTTGCTTGTTGATTACTGGCACATCAGCTTTCTAGTATTCCTGCAAGAGTTCATCCAAACTTTGGGAACATGGCAGTGTATCCCTAGTACCAGAGCGCTTTTATAGTAACTCCTTTGTTTTTCTCTCATCTCACTTCCTTTTCCATTGGTCGCTGTACCATGTAGTTTGCAGCTTGTAGAAGTGCTCAGTTACCAAAATGTCAGCAATTGATTATTAAAGTAGGACAGCAGAAAGAGGCAGGAAAAGGGGGGGGCTGAAATGGTGCGAGTTTTCACCATTCACACTGCAATTGCTGTGGTAAAAACTGTGCATCATTAAGAGGAGTAATTTGATCGAACCCCTAGTGGTGGTATAGGATGATGTGGTTAAAGTGCGCTTCAGGGGTTGTGGTTGACTAGCGTGCCAAAATGCTGCACCTTAGAGTGGAGGCACGATCTTTTGCTGCACAGTCATTCACAGCAAACACAGCACCAAAATGGTCATGTGACTGGGGCCTTAATGACTTAGATTGCTATGTCTCCTCATTATCCATCTGGGGAATGACTGTGGTAATGAGGTACAATGAATGTTGGGAACTACATCTAGAGACATGCAGAAGATCTGGCACATATGGATAATGTGTGACACATTCCTTTTTAAAGAAAATATCACAGCCCTTTCCTTTTAATTCCTGACTTTATTTTAGCTTAAAGGTATTGCAAGCAGAAGCTGTTAGCTCCATTGTAAAGTCGGTGAATATTTATACTTTTTCACGGCTTGGAAGTTGAGTTTATATGGACACTCACATTTTTATATTGCAATTCCATTTCAATTAAGCTTTACTTGCCTCTACCATTAAAATCACAGCACAAGTAATAAATTGCCCTCTCAAATTAGCTTGCAGAATATTTTCCCTTGTTCCTCGAAGAGCTGTGTGCAAGCAGCCTCTTGAAATTCTCCCCATTGGTAGACAGAGAAATTGCAGCAACCATTTCACTGAACATCTGAGATGATGGAATTCTCCCAGAAAAATATTGGTGATGTAACTAATCTCCCGTAGGAGGGCAGCAATGAAAATGCTAGATAAGATCGTCACATGTAAGGCTGTGTCACGGGAGATGAAGACCAAGCTCATCCATGCTTTTGTAATTCTAATGACCATGGATAGGTATGAATGCTGGACAGTTAGGAAAGCTGACAGGGATGGCATGGAATGATTCATTTAGAACATGGTCATGGAGGAGAGCTTTGTACTGCCTAGGCAAATGCATGAGTCCTAGACTGAACCAAGCCTGAAATATTCCTGGAACCAAAAATGCTGAAACTGAGACTATTTTGGGCACACTATGAGAAGGCAAGATTCTCTGGAAAAGACAATAATGCTGGGAAAGGCAACCGGAAACCAGACCTAATATGAGCAAGATGGACTCACTAAGGAAGCCACACACTTGAGTTTGCAAGTTGGACTGTAGAGGCCAGGACATTTTGGAAACTTTTCATTCATAGGACTACCAGGAGTTGGAAGTGATCTAACAGCATATAACAATAACAACACATCGTCAGCAAGGGCAGTAGCATATCTTGCTCCCCCCCCCACCCTTGCTGTTGCTGCTGCTATAGCACAATGACGACAGCAATGATGATGATGATGGCTGCTACAGAAAGTGTGTTGGCATCTTGTCCAGGATTTTGCCTCGGCTACAATACCCTGGCCACAGTATCATTCGAGGGCAGTGTGAGGGTGAAGATATTTCTTCTGTTCAGATATTCTGGGTGATATTAGAGCAGAATTCTACAAAGTGACCTGCTTTTCTTCAGGAGTTGAAAAGCAAAAATAAAACAAATAAAGAACATAACCTTTTAAAAAGCATTTTGAAGAATTTGATCTGAATCCCAATCCCTTCTCGCCCAAAGAACATAAGAAGAGCCATGCTGGACCAGGCCAAAGGCATATCTAGTCCAGCTTCCTGTATCTCACAGCAGCCCAACCAAATGTGTCTGGGAGCACATGAGACTAGATAGCTGTCTCCTGATACCACTCCCCTGCATCTGGACCTTGAAGTACCCTGGTTTTAAGCCTGGAGATTGCACATCTCCATCATGGTTTGTAACCTGTGATGGACTTTTCCTCCAGGAATCTGTCCAATCCCCTTTTGAAGGCATCCAGGCCAGATGCCATCACCACATCCTGTGGCAGGATGTTCCACAGACTAACACCACACTGGGTAAAAAAAAATTTCTTTTCTCTGTTCTCACTGTCCCAGCCTTAAATTTGAGTAGATGTCCCTTAGTTCTGGTATTTTGTGAGAGGGAGAAGAGCGTCCCTCTATCCACTTTACTCATGCCCTGAATTATTTTGTACGTCTCAATCATATCCCTCCTCAGGCACCTTTTTTCCAGACTAAAGAGCCCCAAATGTTTTAGCCTTTCCTCATAAGGGAGGTGCCCCAGCCCAGTAATCATTTTAGTCACTCTCTTTTGAACCTTTTCCAGTTCCACTATGTATTTTTTGAGATGCAGTGACCAGAATTGTACACTTTACTCCAGGTGCGGCCTTACTATCATAAGCCCTGGAGGTCAGCGGATCCCGACTCTGGGGAGATATCCCAAACAGTGGTGGATTAACACCCTTGACAGTGACATGAAGTTGTCCCAGGTTCACCTAGCCCATGACCGCACCAAGTGGAAGGCCAAAACAATTATAGCAGATCCCACAACCAAGTGGGATAAATGCAAAGAAAAAGAAGAAAAAGAAGTAGTTTCAATATTATATGTTCATGATATTTCTCCACATACTTACCTGCACACTAAGACATGTAATCATGAAAAAACAATAAAGCAAAATAGTTTCAATTATCAATGTTTTTAAGACATGGCGGAATGGGGATATCATACCAATTTCCATCTTCACATCCCTCTCCTCAACTTAGTTTTAAGACCATCAGTATATAGATGCATATTTTTTCATGCCCATTTCAACATGTTCTGGTTCTAGCGTGCATGGTGACAATATAGACACCTCCCAATTTCTAGCCCTTTGCAATATGTCTGGCTCTCCCGCTTACATGGGTAATATTCATTGCCAGTCATATAGACATATATATTCTTCAATTATACAATGTTCAGAGTTGAGCTTAAGTGTTCAAGGCTTTAAATTTTTTTCCATTGAAAGTTTCAATTTCAAACAAGGTGCGGCTTTTCATTGTGTCAGGCAGCAGGTTATGTGAAAAATCAATTTCTATGCCTGTTTCATGGAGGAAGCTTTCCACCATCAGCTCTCTTCAAGGACGGATCTGAGGAGACTGCAGAAAGATCTCTGTGCAGGTTGTGAATGAGAAAACCTGCCCAGGTAGATGCTTCAAAGCCATCCCTTTGATGGTACCAAAAGGATTGCACGCCTTCCATTTCTGCATCTATCTGGCTCCCTTAAGTGACAGACTCCACCTTCCTCTTAGGCATATCAAGCATTTGGTTCTAGTGCAATTCCATTTTGAACCCTCAGCACCTCTGAAGGATTGTTCCTTGGGGGCAAGTCAATTCTGTTTTGTACTGCACTCCCCCTGATGATGAAGCTCTACTAAACATGACCTTTCAGTTTTAGGTCTGCATGTTAGGTCAGGGTGTCTGATGCCTGAACATTATCTCAAGAGCCCCAGAAAAGTGAATATACTTCTAAGGAAAAAGGGTTAATTCCAGAATGAAATCAGGCAATCATTTCCAATCAAATTGTCTCTATGATTTCGTGATCTAATCTCGTCCACCATTATCTTATCTTACTTACTTTTGATTTTCATGAATGTTGTTGTTTTAGTTATGTTCTCATTTGTAATATTTTTGCTTTTTTATTATATTTTTGTATCTGTATTTTGTAATTGGTTTATTTTATGTTGTAGACCTCCCGGAGTGGCTTTCTACCAGATGGGTGGTATAGCAATCAAACGAACAAACAAATTCATTTGAGTATCAAAGTATATGTCTTTTTATTGTGGCAATGATTCCAGGGAATATCAACTGGCTTAATTCTACCTGCTTTATTTATCTGCATTGCTTCTATGTTCCATAAGCTGAAAATTATTTTGCAGTCTTTGAAAACAACTGAAAGTCTTATAGCTATGGAAAAACTGTTGTCACAACTGCCTAAAATGTATATGCCTAAGTGCCTGATATATATGAAAAATAAACATAAACTGTAGAGTATAGGTAATTAAGTCAAAATTCAATCCAAAATACAGGAGCATTAATATATACACAAATAACATTTTAATTACATTATAAAAATGCAAATGCATATACTGTATTCTAAGAAGCTACACTTATAAAATATATAATTTTTAAAAAATTAATAGTGTTATAGCTTCAGTAATATTTAGTCTTTAACAGACAAAAATGTTTTCTCATCCAGTCAAGCCATTTTGAATCTATAGAGGAAAATCCATGTTGTCTGCACACTGTAATTAAAAAATTGTAAACCTCCCAGAGACTACTTGTAGTGGTATGGGGCGGTATATAAGCAGAACACCTTGCTTTTTGCTGTCTCTGTTGTAGCTGGTACATCATGGTCTCTGATGTCAGTGTAATTGATACCTGGTATAAGACATGGGCACAACTTGGCAAAATTCTCATTTCCGTTTCTGTTCCTCATTTCCATTACGCAACGGAAACGGTAACGACAATTACTCCACCAGAACTCGAACTCGAATCGAAAAAAGAAAAATTGGGTCTGATTTGTCGTTGTTGTTCCTGGCATCTCGTGGCGATCGCGCGATGCCAAGCACAAGCGGCACAGAAAAAAAGTTTTAAAAATAAAATAAAAAACCTGATTCCCGGCCAAAAAAGCAGGCGAAAATATGCCTGCCTGAGTGAGGGCACCTACCAGAGGGGTGGTTTCTGGGGGGGCAGCCTCCCCCCCTCTCCTGTCCTGGGCTGCTCTGGTGGGGGGCATCCTGGTCATCTCGCCAACTCTCCATGCCATGCGGTGTGGGTGGGGGATACAAAATGGGGCAACCGCAATATTTATTTTGAAATCATGGTCCAAAAACACACCAAAGCACCACAGAAACATGCGAAAATAGCTATTTTAAAACTGCCTGAATTTTTACAGTAGCAGCAGTGGGTTTTTCTTGCAACAAAACGTCTCCATTGATTTTATTTTATTTTATTTTTATTTTTATTTTTACAGCTGCGCAATGATGGGCTGGCCATGGGAGTGGACCATGCAAATTTTTGGAGCAATTCCACCAATTGCATGGCCACTTGGCCAGGTTTTGACCGAGACTTCTGGGATGTGCCAGTCGGGCATAAAAAGCCACTAACCCTAGCACGAACCCGAACCCTAATCCTAACCCTAACCCATACGCCAGTACACTGTCCTTCTTAGTGGGTCAGAGAGGCACCCAGAGGTGCACCCCAGTAACTCACCCTAACCTTACCCGTAACCCTAAGCCTAGCCCTCGCGCTAACCCTAACCCTAAGCCAGATCTGTGTGCTCGCATTGCACTACAGCAAGTACACTTCCCTTCTTAGTGAGCCAGAGGGCGCCCATAGGGGTCCTCTCTCACTTTGTTCCTCCTCCCCATCCCCAGCCTAAGTGCACCATATGCCAGGCAGTGAGTCACAGAGGCACCCGAAAGAGAGGTGCCTCTGCCTGCCACTGCAACTTGGTATGCATATCCAATTGGCTATGCATACCCTTTTGTAGTGGGCCAGAGGAGGCACCCACCCCAGAGAGGTGCCTCCAGGAGCCCGCTTTCCCTTCATGGCGGGCCAGAGGAGGCACCCACCCCAGAGAGGTGCCTCCAGGAGCCCGCTTTCCCTTCATAGCGGGCCAGAGGAGGCACCCACCCCAGAGAGGTGCCTCCAGGAGCCCACTTTCCCTTCATAGCGGGCCAGAGGAGGCACCCACCCCAGAGAGGTGCCTCCAGGAGCCCGCTACCCCCCCAAACCAGTACTAATGACAGACAAAAAAACAACAAACGAAACGACAAATTTTTGAAAAATTTCACGACAAACGGAAACGAGCCGAAACGGGCAGGCTCCGACACACAACAACTCGAAACGTAATTTTTCCTGTTCATGCCCATCTCTACCTGGTATGTATGGCAGAACATGTTGCATTACCTTGTTCTGAGATGCCTGTGTCTCTTGCCTCTCTATTTCTCTGAAATGTTTAGTTTCCCTTCAATTTTTAAAAAAGGAAGAAAAAAAACCCTGACTTTTTCCAGTTCATTTATGTAAAGGGTCTTGTTTCACAATGGAAACAAATTATAATATAATTTTCTATTGCTTCTACAACTCTGGTAAATAGAATTCCTGTGGATTGATCTGACAAGCTGCCACCGAGATGATAAACCTTATTATTTTGATTAACAGTAATTGAGCCTACAACTTATACTGGGTACAAATTAGAAGGAGTTGTAAAATTAAGGAAGAGCAAATCACAATATCTGCAGATTCTACTTGCTGGTCATTTTGCAACATTTCACATAATACATAACAATTATGTAACTACACTTTCAGTTCAATCCTTTGTTTGGGCTATCATTCAGGTGAAGTGATGTTATTGCACAGTGGCCTTGCTTTCCAACTTGGCTGAAGCTGGCTGATTGTTTTGCAGTGATTTTACTCAGCTGCTGTTTAAACCTCATTTCTAAATTTTCAGGGATTCCGCCCCCCCACACACACTTCCCTTAATTATCTTAGCATGCTATATTTTAAAAAAACATATCTTGACAAACAACCATACAGTTCTTTCCTGAAACTATTAAGTTACTTTAACTATAATGTTGCGGACTGCACAGATTCAAGATTCTCAAGAAGACTTCATTTAGTTCATTTGGAAATGTCATCACTGACAGCCAGAGTAATGTTCAAGACAATGCCAGAGAATCACAGAATTGAAGGAAATCTTGCAGGTCGTCTATTTTGCCTCACTCTTTGATGCAGTTGCTACATAGTTCTCAACTAGGGATGGGCACAAAATGGAAAAATAGTGTTGTGTTTTGTTCCATTTTGTCTGCCCACGTTTCTTTTTGTATCGTAAGTAATGAATATATTTTTAAAAATTTTTGTTTCTTGCAAAACGAAATGAAATGAAATGAATCCCCTGCAGCACCATTGCTTTAGCTGCTGTGGTGGAGGATTCAAAAGCCTCCTTGCCATCACCTCCCAGCTCATTTTGACAGCTCAAACTGTCAAAAAATCCCAGCTGGGAGGCCGACAGCTAGGGAGAATGGAGCAGCCAGACATAAGTAAATTCCCTATCTGACTGCTCCTTTCTCCCCTACCACCCCCTTCGCCTAGGGGTGTGCTTTGGACAGGAAGTGCTATGGGCAGTGGGGATAGCACCCATTGCCCACAGCACTTCCTGTCCAAAACAGCCTCATGGGAGGAGGAGAAAGGAGCAGGGGTGGTGTGGAGGCTTTTGAATCCTCTGCTGCACCAGTGTTCTTGCTGGTGTAGTGTTTTTTTAAAAAAAAGACTCTAGCCAGCCACCTGGGTGCTGGGCTGCAGCCTTTTTTAAATTGCCTGATTTTAAACAGGCTCCAGCCTCTGACAGCTAGGCTGAAGCCTATTGAAAAATGAACCGAGGGATTCCCTTACTGGAGGAGTTTGGTAAGAAAATCCTCCAGCAGGAGGCTGAGAAGGAAGCACTGACATCAGCATTGCCCTCTCAGCCACCTGCTGTGGGATTCCCCACCACCTCCCAGCTGTTTTTTGACAGCTTGAGCTGTCAAAATCAGCTGGGAGGTGGTGGCAAGAACCAGAAGCAGCCACATGATTGCAGCCCCTTGCCTTATGGGAGAACTGGCGTGGGCTTCACAGTTTGAAGGAACTAAACAAAAAACATCATTTAGTTTTTGGTTCAGGTGACACACTATGTTTCGTTTCATTTTGTAACATTTTGAAAGCTTACAAAATAATGAAACAACATGCCCTTTTTCATAACCTGCTCATCCCTATTCTCAACATTTGGCTCTGTAGCCTTTCCTTGAAGATCTTCAGCAAGGGAGGGCCCAGTGGAACCAGGTACCTCTTTCCACTGCTGGACTGCTCTTACCATTAAGACTTTTCTCCTTTTAAAATGCTCAAGTGTTATTAGGTCAGGCAACCTCCCCAATACCTTTCATTTCAGCTATGGTACAGTAGCATGCAGCTGTATTTCCATAGAAACACAAAGACTTCCACCTTAGACCAGTTCTCGCGGTGAGCCACATTACTCATCTTCAGGCATCTTTCTGCCAGGTGGAATTCTCATAAAACAGAATGATGGGATCTGTACTACACAAAATCAAAATGGCACATCCTAATAAGTCACATCCGGCATTTGCTCATGTTTGGGCTCCCATATGGCTCCCTATGCCTGCTGCCATAGTTTCTGGTACAGTAGCAAAATTAGCTTCTCCTCTCATATTTGTCCTCTGCTTTCAAACAGGGAAGATACAACAAACATATTAGCTTCAGAAACTGCACAACTGCTGTGTTGGAAGCCATTTGGAAATCCTGAGAACCAAGTAAATAAAGTGTTTGCACCACACATGCCTTTATTTTGATCTTCATGCTTTCAGGAGACTTTTGGGAGCACAATTAGCTTTGAAAGTAAGCTTATAAAGTGCAACTGCAAGAAAGAAAAAAGGGTATATATATGAACAGAACATATATGAAAAGAACAGAACTAGCCCTAATCAGAAGCGAACTACACAGGAAAAGATACCTACTAGATCAAACCAACAGAGACCTACTCACTCTCCACCTCAAACTCAGCAACAAAATCCACCCAACACTCTGGAACAAATCCAAGCAACTCGCCGCCTGGAGAGCTGAAACAGAGACCTCCCACAAGACAGACACACACACCAACAAACTCCACAAACTGGAAAAACGCCAGAAGCCCAACCCCCCCCCCCACACACAACAGCCCATGAAACAAACAGTTCACAACATATCAGACAGGACACTCACCATCGCAGAGACCAAATTCCTTTCCAAAGGATTCAACTTTGCAGTCGCCCCCAGACACATCCCCACTGAAAACATCATATGCGGAGTGGAAGCCAGCCTAACCAAAATCAACCCAGATGAAGCCAACAAAACCAGACTCGAAGTCACCAATGTCCTCTGCTCCAGCAAACCACCCAGAAGCAATTTACACAAAGAAGAACAAAAGCCCTCACCAACCTGAGGAAAGACAACAACATAATCATTCTCCCAGCAGACAAAGGCAATGCCACAGTGGTGATGAACACATCCGACTACCAAGCCAAACTATCCAACCTACTACAAGACCCTGCTTACATACCTTGAACACAGACCCCACCACCTACCTGGAAAAAACCACCAAAGCCAAAATAAAAGCCTCTCCCTTAAGTGAAGAAATCAAGCCAAGCATCATCCCCAGAGAGAAATCATCCAGATGCCCCAAGCTCTACGGCCTCCCCAAGATTCACAAAGAAGGAACACCTCTCAGACCCATAGTCAGCTCCATAGGCTCACCTCTACAAAACCTCGCCAAATTTCTTGCCAAACAACTCCAGCCCTATGCAGAATCCATCACTTCATACGTACAAAACTCGTTCCACTTCATAGAAATTATAAAGAAACAAGACCTACAACCCAATGACCTACTCGTGAGCTTCGATGTTGTTTCGCTCTTCACACAAGTGCCCATTCAAGAAGCCTTGACAGCTATCCACAACAAATACAACCCCCCAAGCACATCCTAGATCTGACCAACCACTGCCTAACCAACACATACTTCATCCACAATGGACAAAGATACAAACAGATAGAAGGAGCACCCATGGGATCACCCCTCTCACCGGTCATCGCAAACCTGTATATGGAACACTTTGAAACCAACGCGTTACAGAAGTCCGAACATAAACCCAAACTCTGGCTCAGATATGTTGACGACACCTTTGTTATCTGGCCACACGGGAAAGATAAACTGAACAACTTCCTCACACATCTCAACAGCCTACACCCCAAAATACAATTCACTATGGAAATAGAAGCCAACAACCAACTTCCCTTCCTGGACGTCCTAATCTACAAAAAAACCCGACGGCTCCTTAGGACATACCATCTACCAGAAAAAAACACACACAAACCGCTACTTAAATGCACAATCACACCACCACCCTGCACAGATCAACTCCGTAGCAAAAACCCTCATCTCCAGAACCAAACGCCTCGCTGACAAAGACCACCTAAAAACTGAAACCACCTAAAAACTGAATTACACACTCTCTCGAATGTTTTAATTGCGAACGGATTCCAAAAAAACACCATCACCAAACTAATCCAAAAGGAAACACCCCCCAAGAACCAAGAAACAGAAGAGAACAACGGCACCGCCCTCCTCCCTTACATCAAAGGCACCACAGACAAAATCAGCAAAATTCTCCACAAACACAATATCAAGACAGCCTTTTGCACCGACCAAAAAATAGCCAACATTTTAAGAAACCCCAAAGACAAGATTGAGCTAGAAAACCAAGGAGTCTACGAAATACCATGCAAAGTCTGCCCAGCCACATACATCGGACAGACAAACAGGAGAATAAGCGCACGCATCGCAGAACACAAGAACGCAGTCAAAAAAGAAGAAAAATCTTCCTCTCTCTTCCAGCACATAAAAACAACAGGTCATGAAATTGATTTTGAAAGAACCAAACTCATCTCCAAAACTGAACACTTCAACAGTCGAATAATCATGGAAGCCATTGAAATAGAGAAACACCCAAACAACATGAATAAACGTGATGACACCTCCCGCTTGCCTGACATCTGGAAACTAGCCCTGGTCAACAGACGAGCCTCTGTCACAAACACTGACACCAGGTCCAAAAGGACACAAGATGCCACCACCTTCCATCCACACCAAACACAAACCCAGACCCTTCCCACAGATGAAACGAAACCACCATCCAATAACAAAACCACGACTGCACCATCTACTGCGGCACCCCACTCCAGTCACCACATGGAGCACACTTACACACACCAAAAAAACATTGGGAGACCACAGACACGTAGCCAGACCAAAATGAATTCACAAGACACAGGACCCCACTCCACCAAAGCCCAAGATGCTGCCAGAACGCCCACCACCAAGGTCGTTAAGAAACAAAAGGCTGATAGACACACATCCAGCACCTCACCCACACAAGATGTCTCTAAACAGCCATCTAACCCACCAGCAGTTAATCCCTTAACGATCGCCTCAGCCACACAGCAGATCACAAAAGAACAAAGGAACCTACAATCAGCAACAGAGCAAGCAAACCACACCCCCCCAGCAGTATTTATAGAAGGACTTCAACTGAGATCACGCTTTGCTTCAAGAAGAAAGAAGCCAGAACACCAGCCTGAAGATGACGAGTGAGACCTCGTCGAAACGTCGCCAAAACAACCAGATTTCTACACGGGAAGAAACCCGAATCCACCCTAACATGCATACTTATACCCGTGAAAATCTACGAAAACAAATATATATATAAATATATATATATATTTGCTGCCATGTCAATCTTTACTAGTGTGTGTGGGTTTTTTTAAAATCTATTCCAGAGATTTTGACCCTTGATTTGCAAAGGTTGCCAATTTACACTTTATATATTTTGTATAAGAGAAATCTGAGCCTTTATAATTTCCACCCACAAAAATGAATAGTTAGGCATTTCAGATACAGTGGTACCTCTACTTATGAAATTATTCCATTCCAAATGCATGTTCTGAAGTTGAAATTTTCTCAAGTTGAAACATAGTTTCCCATAGAAATGCATTGGAAACAGATTAATCCATTCCAAGCGGGAAATTACCCTTCAGAATGAAAAAAAACAAACCCACCTTAACAGGCATGCAAATAATAGAAGCCCAGCTCCCTACCTTTCAACTGCTTGAGAAATCCATGCAAAAGTTCCAAAAAAATCCCTCAAACAGTGCCAAATATATTCAAAACAGTTTGAAAAGGTCATTTAAAAAATTCCCAGTTCTTAGCTTTCCTGTTAAAATGGCTTCTTCTTCCTAATTTCAGCACTGGAGTAGGGTGGCCACAGGATTGAAGTATTGCTATTGCAAAAAAGCAGGAGCTATTTTGAAAAGGAATATTTCCTTTCCTGTCCCCTTTCCTAACTTTAAAAAAAAACCAGGCTTTTTTTGTAACTCAATTTTTTCCTATACCCACAGGTTTCTATTTTCTTAAGTCGAGTTGTTCTTAAGTTGAGGTGCCACTGTATCTGTTTTAGAATGATTTCTATGCTTTCAAATGGACTGTCATAAATATTACAGAATGATGGATATCAACTTTTGAATTTTGTATTTTCCCAGAATATTGGGATATATTGGATAAAGTTTTGTTTTTAAGTAGATTTGTAGAAGGAGTTTGAATAGGGTTCTATATCTACATCTACCTTTATAGTATATCCATGAAAAACAGTTTTACATTACCTGGGAGTTGAGTCCTGGCAACTGGACTTCTCTTGTGGCATCAAAATGTTTTACTACTCATCCATGTAGCTTCATCAGTCTAAGGAAACTTAGGGCGAGCCTTTCAATTTAAGTTCACCTTGGTTTCACCATACCCTGGTCTGAATAGGCTCATTAGGTGGACAATGGCCGGAACAGGCTTCTCAGATGAACAATGGTCTGAATAGGCTCATTAGATAGACAGTGTCCTGGGTGTGTGGAAGTGCCACCTACGTAACCCTTCTTGGTGCAGTGGCCTTCCTGGTGGAGATGTGAACTGGTTGTGATTTGTTTCCCTGACTCTTCTCTCAAACCACCCATCTTTTCTCTCCAGTATGTGTACATCCCTGTCTTTGATTGATTGTCCTTTGTCTTTCATATCAACTTCCAGATAAACTCACCTGGATGACTGAGAATCCTCACAGACATATATTACCTGTAGTATGTGTCTGTATAGTAATTGTTGAGGAACATGACTGGAATGGTTGCTGTTCAGATCACGACTTTCCTGTTGTGCTTCTTGTAGGCATCTTTCCGTTGATTACAGCTCTAGCTTATTGATTGTATATCATCTCTACGTGTCAGTAAATGTTAATCCATGTTTTAAAGTATATATTTTTAATCTCTACTGGAGAAGACCCACTGAAGCATTGCTTATGTAAATCCTATAGATTTGGTAGCTCCATTCCCACTGAGCTTAACAGTGCTTGTTTCTTACACTGCTTGAACTGAACCAGAGAAAACACCATGTTTATCTCTCTCGGTCCTCTTCCCTACCTCAAAGAAATCTGGAAGAGATCAATAGTTAACAAATGGAAGTTCCCTAATGAGTTAGCAATAGTTTTTCTCCTTTGAGCCTGAAAAGTTGTATTGTTCACTTGTTGCCATAAAAAGAAAACTACCGTCATGATACTTGTCTCTTCATTCTTGCTTATATCATCTTTATGTGAAATATTGCTTTCTAAGGAACCTTTTAAGTAGCTAGATTATGGAACTCCACCATCCAGATGCCAAGAAGATTGATATCTAATGCAATAAAACCAACTCTCTCCTCTCTTGCCTTCGTAGATACCTTGTATCCTTGTACTGCCTAGTCTTAAAATTAGAGAGATGTTCTCTCCTCTGCCAAACCTTTAAATGTCTTGGGCCCTATATACACCCGAGTTTCTTTCCTCACCTATTTCCCACAATAAACTCTAAATATCATCTGGAGGAACCTTTTTATGCCACATGTGCAAATTATTCTGAAAGATGACAGCATGCTGTAAAATGTGGGTGGTGCCTTTTTTGAGTCATTAAACGAAATGTGTTAAAGATAATGGATTAACATTGCCACTAATTTCAAGTTTAATTGAACTAAACTGATTATTCAATTTAGCAGAAACTCTGAAATAATTTATTACCTTAATCAATAGTTGCATACTAGTAATGGCAAAAATCCTGTTGAGTAATTCCACATGCATAGAGACACACGATGTCACAATCTATGGATGCTAATCTTCAATTTAAACTTCCCTATTCTGCCACCTCAGACTCTGGGGTTTTCTAATGATCCCTTTCAACCTGGGGAAGACATTGAGAGCCTCAGGTTGAGGGAGAGAGTTGAGAGCCTGAATATTTCCACTGTCGCTTCTGTTACCAGGCCTGGGGCTGGTTGCAGAAGTTTTGGGACATTAATAGAGTGTTGCTTATTTGATTGTCTTTAATCCCTGCATTTAGGCAAAATAGGATATTGACCTCTGCAAACTATGTTTACTTATTGGCTTCAAATCAGATTTATCTCAGTTGACACTGTGTCCACAAGGGCACCCAAAACTGCTGATTAGATTCAGAGATTTTGGTAAGTCTTTGGGACCAGTTCTAGCATCAGAGTGTTTCAGAGGGCCTGGCTATGAGCTGGGTGATGCAGGTGTGGGCAGAAGCAGCAGGCCCCTGGCCCCTAGAAAGAAAGCTGGTCCTGCTTCCTTTGGACATGGTGGCTGTGGCAGGCAGGTCGTTGGCAGCAGTGGGAGGCATGTGGATGGCAGCAGGGATGGTTAGTAGGGGAAACCTCACAGGTGCTTGACAATGTGATTCAGAGAAATGGCTCTGAGTCATGAGTTGAGTTGTGACTTCTCCCAGAACCTGCCAAGTGTGACTGAAGTTGGATTCAAGTGCAAGATGTGACTCGTAATTCCCCAATCTCTGATAAGATCCATTGGAGGCAGTTGTCTGGCATAAAGCCTAGCCCTTCATTGCCTCACCACAAATTCTTGTACAGCATGCTGCTGGAATTGCCAGACTGGCACTGTTAGATCATGAGCTCCTGGAGAAGGAAACTGCACCCCAGTGGTACGGCCAGGCCCAGAAGGGGCCAAGGTTTTCATGGATATGGAGTCCTCAAGATGAGAACATAAGAACATAAGAACAGCCTTGCTGGAACAGGCCACAGCCCATCTAGTCCAGCATTCTATCTCACACAGTGGCTCACCATTTACTTCAGGGTATTTCCAAGCAGATGTCTTCACCTGCTTATGATTCCCCGCAAATGGCATTGAGAGATATCCTGCTTATCTCTCCAACTTTGGAGGGAATTTCAAAGTCTGGGTGTAGCAGCCAAGAAGGCCCTTTCATATGTTCCCACAAGACGTACCTGTGTGAGGGTGGCGGGATGGAGAGAAACCTTAGCACCCAAGTTAGTTCATACTGTGAGATTCAATTTGCACATATTGATTACATAGATGAAAATTTAGACATTATTTCCACACTTTAAATATCAGTACAGTAGAACTCACCAGAAGTGAGGGAAGCAGCCAAACTGTCTTGTAAGCTCATTAAATGGGGCTCTTTCTAAGATATGCTGTACTCTACTACACCTTGGAATTGAAACAAGACTGTGCTTCTGTACTTCACAGAGGCTGGCTGGAATTAAAAACAACAACAACCGTGGCGACAAGAGATGCCAGGCATTGATGTCAGTCCTGATGCCAATTGCTCAGCACAGCTCATTAGCCAACTTCATGCTGTTTGGTCCTAAATGTCGCTTTCTTGGAGAACTGCATGTAGCACAATGGGAGCTCAAACCGATGCAATGAGAGCACCCTCTATTAAGTCACTGCCATCTCTAGTCAAAGAAGCATGAGAATTGATAAGGCCTAAAAATGATGTCTCTCCCAGATGTTATACCAGTGCTTTTAGTACTCAAGGAAGACAATACTGGGTGAGAGAAGTCACTGATTTGATTTTTTTAAAAAATAAGTCAATGTCTGGAACACTTTTTGATCTTCTTGTTAGATTTGCACAATTTTCTATTGCTAATTGCAAATTATTGATGATGTGTTAGGGTGCACCTTGGCCAGACAGTTGGTTGTGCAGTAGAGATGGGTGCGAATAGAAAAAATGATGTTTTGGTTTTTCATTTTTTGTTGTGGGTCCCATTTCAGTTCGTTTTCATTTTTTTGTGAATTTTTTGAAAAAAATTGTTTTGTTTTTTGTTTTTCATTTTTTTTACCTGCTTTTTGCGCGATTTAAAGCATTTCCATGTGCGGGCATCCCCCAACGCCCCAGATAAAAGGGAAAACACTAAAAAAGTTGATGCTGGCAGAGCCATATTCCTCAGATGTGCCATGACACATTGCAATAGGTTTGAATCTGGGCCAATATTTTACATTTCGCTCAGAAAAAGCTATATAAATATTAAGGCAAGAAGAATGTTGACAGAATCAGGCATTAGCAAATGAGAATTTTCATCTCCATTGACAGTCATGCTTGAAGATATAAATTGGATGGAGGGCTACTGTGTCAATGAGTTTATGTGAGGTCAGGGATTATATTACAAGTGTGTTTTAGATGTCCCAAAATAATATGTGGGCATTACACACAATGACATGCTGCTGTAGAATACTCTAGGTGAGGGGAGATAGTCCATTCAGTCCTCCTTAGATTTTCCCCATTTAATCTGGCCAGTCTTCATTGGGCGGTTCTTGGATTTCTTGCATCTGGGGTGCTCTTTTCTAATGATACGTATCTCACTATTCCAGAAACTTTAGAATTTACCCTGTCTTTATTGGTGGTGCCACTTGTCTATCCATCCCACACTCAAAAGAATGAGTTTGTTATTTATATCTAGGGTGAATGAAAAAAATACATGGTGCTTTGAATCATAGATCACACCCCTTTATAGAACAGTGCTATTAAAATACAGAGGGAGAAAAAGAGAGGCATAGACTTGGCAAAGCCTCTGGAACTGAGCTTTATTGTCAGCCTGAAAGTTTTCCCTGAACCTTTGAAAATGAAATTCTGCTGCTTGTGTTCTAGTTTAGGCCCATATTCGTAAGGTTTAAGATGCCACTGAGGGGGTCTGTAGTAGTTAAAATAGATTGGAAAGAACATGTCTTTGAGCCTTCAGGATAATGAATGCTTTCCTTAAAAAAAAAAAAAAACTATTTCAAGGCAGATGTGATAGTCCTCAATTGTCTCCATTCTGTCAGGCATATACCTTCTTGTTGCTTTGCAAGTGAACTCCTTGGGTCAGGCATTTTTGAAGGGTGAAGAACAGTTCTTTGTAAGTGTATTAAGCAAAGAATTCATTGACACACTATTTTAATTACTTTTACTCCAAGCTTCAAGAACCAACTCTTCCTCTACTCATTAAAAGCCTTTCTTTGATTTTTTTTGCATGGCGTGCTGGTGCCATCCATTCCTATCAGGCCGATTGAGTTTATCTTTGACTGTTTCATCAAAGCATAGCTAGGAAACAAAGGAATAAAGGAGGCCATCATATTCTGAATAAGATTCTCGGTTCATCTATTCTAGCCCCATATTGTCAACAATTGACTGAAAATGGTTCTTCAGAGTTTCGGGTAGGATTGTTTAGTCCTGTGTGGAAAAAACTGAAAATCTAAATGGGGGCCTTTTGCATGGAAGGTGTACAATGTCACCCTGAGCACCAGCTTCTGGGCCAATGAGGGAAAATGATAACATTGTGTTATATGTCCCTTCGTTGGGTTGTATAAGGGAAATGCTGGGACAGAGGCATCTCAGGTAAGATGAATTTGCAAGTCATGGATACTGATGCTTCTCTCCTCCCTCTTAGGCACTCACCTTTGGAACAAGACCCTCATCCAGGGGTGCTCCATTCCTCTTGTGATTCAGGGTCTAACTCCTTGTCTTCATGTGTACAGTAGCATATGTCCCTCCTAGCTCCTCCTGGCCATCTCCCCGGCTCCTTCCTTTTCTGTCTCTGAATGCTCTGGTTCCTCTATCTCCTAATCCCCTGTTGACTGGTTCCCCACCTCATCCAACACTCCTTTTATAGCTTCTGTCTCTTATGTAGGTTTCTTTTCCTCACCCTCCTCCTGGTTACACTCCATGCTGCCTACAGCAGCCAATAGTTCTCCCATAGTTTCACCCAGCTGTGGTTCTGTTTGGGTTTTATTATCTCTGGTCCTTGCTTTCCCAGTCTCTTGTTCCTGAACCATGACTGTATTACTACTGTCCTCGGGGCTACATAGACTACTAGAGGTATCCTTGCCTGCTTCTCCCTGACAGGATCCAGCACATGAATGCTCATGCAAAGGAAATTCTCATTTTCCTTCAACTGTAGAGCCATGGAAATCCTCCATGGAAAGTGGATCTTGAACATTAGGATCTAGGGAAGTCCTAAAATGAAAGATAAATGACAGCCAAGAGGGTATGACAGTGGCACTAAATTCCCACCCTTTGGGGAGCTCTGCAGTAGATGAAATCCAATTTTAAAGTTAACTTTTATTCATTACATTTACACCCCACCCTTCCATTAAGAGATAACACTCAAGGCAGCTTAACAAAATGTTTAAAAGAAATAAAATCTTTTTGCTAAGCCATTAATAAAATCATATAAAGCTGCCCCACTGTAAAACCATAAAAACCAAGCATTTAAATGGCAAAGGATAGAAAACCACAGTAACTAAGTTAAATACAAAAAGAAAGTCTAAAAAGCTATACTGCCCACTTCTTAACATCAGTCAGAGTGGGAAAAGATCATAGCTCATCTGCAGAAAGCAGCCTCTAAAGAATACAAGTGGGATGAATGTATGAGGTCAGTCAAAGGGGTTTCAGCTGCAGGTCTCACAATTAGAGATGGGCACAAAACAAATTTTTAATTTGTTTTGTTATTCGTTATTCATTTTGTTACCTAACGAAATGAATAACAAACTGACCCATCAAAGAAAAAAGAAATGAAACAAAACAGAAATTTCCACTTTGTTCGTTTCGTTTTTCATTTTCCCATTGAAGCAATGCATTCCTATGGGAAAGGTTTCCCTTGCAATTGTGTGGGGAAACCGCGGGCTTTTTCCTGCAAGAAGCCAGCACCGCCAATCAGCTGTAGCACTGGCTTTGGCGGGGAAAGGATTTAAAAACCCCGTCCTTTCCTCCACCATTTTCCGAAGGCTCCAGCCAAGCTGTCAATCGCTGGACCCCTTTAAACCCAGTCCAGTCGGTACCAGGGGGTTCCCCTGGTACCAACTGGGCTGGGTTTAAAGCAGTCCAGCGACTGACAGCCCAGCAGAAGTCCTCAGAAAATGCTAGGGAGGGCTGTTCCAGGGATCAAGCTGCCCTCCCTAGCATTTTCAGAGAGCTCCTGCTGAGCTGTCATCAGCTGGGGCCCTTTAAAAATGGCCCAGTCGCCATCAGGGGTTCTCACCAGTGCCGACTGGGCCATTTTTAAAGGTGTTCAGCCAATGATAGCTCAGCACGATCCCTCTGAAAATGGTCAGGACGCCAGTTTGGAGCTCTCCCGCTGTGGTCCGACCCTTTTCAGAGAGCTCCTGCTAAGCTGTCATCGGCTGGGCCCCTTTACAAAATGGCCCAGTCTGCACTGGGGAGAACCTCTGGTGGTGACTGGGCCATTTTTAAAGGGGCCCAGCCAATGACGGGTCGGCAGGATCCCTCTGAAAATGGCCCCTTTGGCCAGTGCGGATCTCCTGAATTACCAACAGGGTCATTTTCAGATGGATCCTGCTGAGCTGTCACAGCTGGAGCCCTTTAAAAATGGCCCAGTCAGCACTGGATAGAGCCCCTGGTGGCGACTGGGCCATTTTTAAAGGGGTCCAGCCAATGACCTCTGCAGGGTCTCTTTAAAGGGATCTTCCCCGCAGTGGATGACAGTGTCTGTTCGGTGATGCCATCTGCTGCGGGGAAAAGAGACCCCACTCATTGCCTCCTCATGCAGAGGCGGAAAGAAGGGTCTCTTTGAGGTGCTGGCCCTCAGATGAGAGGCGCTGGCTGGGGGAGCTCTTTCCCCCACCCCACAGTGGCTGGGGGAAGATTGAGCCCCTCTTTCCCCAAGCCAAAGTTGCACAAGCACCACAGACACACACTACGCACAAAATGAATAACGAATCAACAAACCAACAAAATGATTTTTTTCAGAAAAATTCATTTAAAACAAAACAAAACAAACTAAATCCTAAAATGAACTGAACCAAAATGAATTGCCATTTTTTCGGTTCGTGCCCAGCTCTACTCACAACCTATTCAGGTGTTACCCAGTTCTATCCATTTGTAAACAGGAAGACATCTAGCTATACTTCTTAGTTGCCTCCTCCTTATGGATGCTTGGTAACATGGAGGGTCTACATGTGAGTAGAAACCTCTTGTCTGCATATGGATCACTCTCTGCTTGAAGAAAAGCACAATAGATGGAGAGATAAGTATTCTGCTGTATCTTCACCAAGATAAATAGCAGAGGCAGGCCCTCTGACAAGACCTGGAGGGAGGCAAACTTCTGGAAATGAAGGATTTCATGGCTGCTAACATCCAAAAAAAAGAAGTAGCTCATTTTTTTGTTTTCTAAGTTAAAAAAAGGATGGCTTCATGTCAACTTTGTCCCCATACTGGTTGATCTTTCAGCAACAATATGCTCAATACTTGTGTGTAGAGATGGGCATGCTTAGATTATTCAAAATAGTTTGTATTTCCAATAAACAAGATGTGCTTTCATAAACACGATTAATGGCTTTTAAAAATAATAATAGTGAACAATGAGCAAGGTATGCACGATTGCAGAGTACGAAACTGGTTTTGTGTGCAAGGTGTAAGTGTAGGGTGGCTTTAAGGTTGAAGTGTATGCCCTCTGCTGTTGTCCTAATTTTGGTCAGGGTGCTGTGTGTGTTATTTTCATATTTTAAAAGTATCCATTCCTTTCAGCTGAAGGCTTCACCCCCTTCTTCACCAGGATAAATAGCAGGGGCAGGCCCTCTGACAAGACCTGGAGGGAGGCAAACTGTATGGATCTAACTCTTCCATACCTGTAACATAAGAAAAAAAAAGTAGCTCATTGTGCTGTTGCTAAGTGC
The DNA here is from genome assembly GCA_029282475.1 of Phrynocephalus forsythii. Classification (NCBI taxonomy): domain Eukaryota; kingdom Metazoa; phylum Chordata; class Lepidosauria; order Squamata; family Agamidae; genus Phrynocephalus; species Phrynocephalus forsythii. The sequence continues at coordinate 37,012,451 of JAPFRF010000010.1, forward strand.
ATGGATGGCTGCTGGTCCCAGGCTGGGAGGGTGCATCCATTTGCCATGCAGTGTGTAGAGATGGGATCCAAAATTCCGTTTCCATTTTTTTTTGAAATCGTTGCCCAAAACCCCACCAAAGCACCACAGAAACATGCGAAAATTAGCTATTTTAAATGCTTGAATTTTTACAGTAGCAGCAGTGGGTTTTTCTTGCAAAAAAGTCTCCGTTGATTTTATTTTATTTTATTTTATTTTATTTTTTTACACCTAAAAGCACATTTGCAATGATGGGCTCACCCATGGGAGTGGACCATGCAAAGTTTTGGGCCATTCCACCAATCCTTGGCTATGGCCAGGTTTTGCTGACTGTACCAGGCTGGGAGGGCGCATCCATTTGCCATGCAGTGCGGGGGATCCAAAATGGCGACCACAATATTTTTTTTGAAATAGTTGCCCAAAACCCCACCAAAGCACCACAGAAACATGCGAAAATTAGCTATTTTAAATGCTTGAGTTTTTACAGTAGCAGCAGTGGGTTTTTCTTGCAAAAAAAAAGGCTCCGTTGATTTTATTTTATTTTATTTTATTTTATTTTATTTTATTTTATTTACAACTGCACATTTGCAATGATGGGCTCGCCCATGGGAGTGGACCATGCAAATTTTCCACCAATCGCATGGCCACTTGGCCAGGTTGACCACAGAGACTTCTGGGATGTGCCAATCGGGCATAAACAGCCAACTAATCGTAGCCCAAACCCGAACCCTAAGCCTAAGCCTAACCCATACGCCACACTGTCCTTATAAGTGGGTCAGAGAGGCACCCAGAGGTGCACCCCAATACTCACCCTAACCTCACCCATAACTAGCCTAACCCTAGCCCTTGCGCTAACCCGTCTTAACCCTAAGCCAGATCTACTTGCATTGCACTACATGCAAGTACGTGAGACACAGCGGATGCAAAGAGTCTGCTAGTCCGTCCCTTGTGGCTCTGGCTGACTCCTGCAGCTCCCTCCAGGAGCCCGCTACCTCCCCCAAACCAGTACTAATGACAATGAAAAAACAAAAAAAAAACCGACTAATTTTTGCGAAATTTCGCAAAAAACTGAAACGAACTGAAACGGACTGCCTCCGACACATGATAACTCTAAAATGTCATTTTCCCTAGTCGTGCCCATCTCTACTTGTGTGCTTTCAGAGGGTTGTGCCCTGCTATTCTTCAAAAGACCCAGACAGTGTTAGATCTTGTAGTTCTAAAAATATGGATGACATAATGCTCTATAAACTCCCGTTGCTTAGTGTCGTGAATTGGATTAGAGTTGAACCATTGAATCAGTGTGGATTTAGTGAGGACTTCATTGTAAATTCCATTGAGTCAAATGGGGATATGGTTGTTGTGATTTAAAAACACAACTAGAGCAGTCCCATGAAAATCAACAGAATTGATGTACGAATCCCAGCTAGAGCAGCCTGATTTGAACCAGTGGAAATTATGGATGACATGATTCCCCAGATCCCTTTGGATTCAGGGGCCCATTCTAGTATGGCTTTTTACCCTAAAAAGAAGAGCCTTGTGGAGTAGAAGAGCCTTGTGGCGCAGTGGTTAAATGCCTGTACTGCAGGTAAAACTGTGTTTACAACCTGGGGTTAAATCCCAGCTGGCAGGCTCATGGTTGACTCAGCCTTCCATCCTTCCGAGGTTGGTCAAATGAGTACCCAGCTTGCTGGAGGGGCAATGTGTAGCCTGCATAATTAAAAACTGTAAACTGCCCAGAGACTACTTTAAGTGGTATGAGGCAGTATATAAGCAGAACACTTTAAACAACTGGACTTTGGCCACTGATTCATTTGAGAAATGTTTTCTACTTGGAAGGCAGTAAACTCAGACGTTGAGCATCTAAATGTTGCCAGAAGGCTTTTACCAGCTGCCTAAAGATCCTAAGTCACCTTTGAAAGCCTTGAAATTTAGAATCCAGGCTGAAACCTCATGCAGAGGAGATCCCAATCCTATTTCCATGTATTCAGTCTCCTGAACACATGTAAAAGGATTCATTGCATCAGAACCTATGGGGCAGATTACTCACTCTAATCTCACTATTGTGTCCCATCACACGTGTTTATACCGAGGAGATTGGATTTTCAACCTCTCTCTTGTTGTTACCAAAAAAATGGATCAAAGAAGAGTATTCATATTCCCTGCCCCCAGTCATTCCATTGCTGACAGAATCCTGGTGAGAGCACATGGGCTACATCTATTTCTGCCAAAGCGCTTAAGTCATTTAAAATAAAATAAAATAGCTATTCACAAAGGTGCAAACCTCTGATATTAGCTTGCCTTTTAATCTCCCTGCATACATTTGTGAAAATGGCTTGTTTGTTATATTCAGCAGGAATTGAAAGTTGCAGTTATAGGGGAATAATTACAGATGGTTTTATGCAACAGAAGGATAATTTGATCTAAAAATCTGATCTAATGCTCTTGTGCAGGGACATACTCTGCAGAGAGAAGAAGAGGGAATATATTAAAACAAAAGAGACAAATGGCAGAAACATGAGCCAAGAAAGAGCTATTATTATTCTCTCTTTATAGACAGACAGATTGAGTTGAGTTCCTGCAGGGTCGTAAAATGGGGAGAGAGAAGGGATTACATTTCAATAGAAGCAAATTATTATTGTTGTTGTTGCTATTATTATTAAGAGTTTGTGGGTCCTGGCTTGTAAAACAGAAAGGATGAAGGTCTGTTCATGCCTACTCAATGAGATATGCTAACAAAGTTTCCTAAATGCTATTGAAGGGGGGCATGAGTTTTCTCTTTCTCTGCCAGAGGTCTGTTTATTTTGTTTATTTTGTGTTGGATGCAGAATCGATTCATGGGAATTGATTCTGCATATGTGAATGCCCCATCTGCTTTCTTTATTTTAACCCTATTATCTGATATAGTGGCTTACCAGATAGCAGGATTAAAAAAAAACCAGCCTCCCACCCACTTTACCAGCCTCCTACCACACCTTACCACCCTTTCTCCTTCAGGTTGCCACCCATTGTTTGCTCACCACTTCGCCTGCCCAATCACCCCTTCACCTGCTTGGTTGACCCTTTGCATGCCAAGTCAATCTCCCTCATTCACTCCCTCTGTCAACTAACTGCCTGAATGTCCCTTCATCCACCCACTCACCTTCCTTGTTTGCTTGCCCCCCTTGCTTGCCTGCTGCAGTTGCTCACCCCTTTGCCCTCTCTCCTCTGCCCCTTGCTTGCTCACCCTTCAGGCACCTTTCCCTATGCCCTCTCATCCTCACCTCTTTCCCCTTCATTCTACCCATCTGTCTACAAACACATAGTAATGGATTAATTCCTACTTAATATTCTTATGTGAATTTTTCATTAATTGCTACATCCCAAACTTCTCTAATGTGAATCACTTAAAGGTACACTATGAGCTGTTTTCCAATTCCTAGCAATAATCAGCCTGGATAGCTCAATGGCTTAGGCAGAGCCAGAGGTTGGGAGGGAGTTCAGTTCCCCACTGTGTCCCTGGGAGAAAAGGTAGCCTGTGTGGACTTCGGCAATATGCATGGTCCCAAGTTAGTCTTGGTACTGTTAATAAATTAGAACATGGTATTTTAAGACACACAGCTAAATTTAAATGGCTTATTTTATTTATCTCATTAAAAGCCATTTGGCAAAATTTATATACACTCCAATTTCCACCACATATGAATATGAATGCCTATTTTTTGGCATTCTCTCTTTCACATCTGAAAACAGTTGTCATCTATTTGATTTGCAGTGGAATTTAGTACCATCTCCAAAGCAATTTCTAAAAATTCTCTTTTATCCTTATTGGCATGGATTTCCACATTCTAACAGTTCACACAGTTTTTTTCAAGTACCACAATTTATTTAATCCCATTCCTATAACATTTTAAGGAAATATTCTTGCTCTTTTTCCAATTATAAAGTACAGTGGTACCTTGTATAAAAGAATTAATTTGTTCCAAATGAAATTATGTTAACCAAATTTTCCTTTATACAAATTTCCCATAGGAATGAATGAAAACGGAGTAATCCCATTTTTATGTTGTACGGATTCGCCCCATAGGTGATTCTGTTAAGCAAATTTCTTTATGTTATACAGATTTTATGTTATACAAACAATTTGTTATACAACGGTCCGCTGTACAAGGATTACTTACTATCCCCTTCCCTACTGTGTAATCTCACCTAGCTGGAGAATACTACATGTGAAAGGGATCTGGGAGTCTGGGTGGACCACAAAGTCAACATGAGTCAGCAGTGTGGTATGGCAGATGTTGTGTAGTGATCTGTATTCCTATTATCTGTAGAGATGGGCACGACTAGGGAAAATGACGTTTTCGAGTTGTCGTGTGTTGGAGGCAGTCCGTTTCGGCTCATTTCCGTTTTTCGCGAAATTTCGCAAAATTAGTCGGTTCTCATTAGTACTGGTTTGGGGGGGAAGCGGGCTCCTGGAGGGAGCTGCAGGAGTCAGCCAGAGCCACAAGTGATGGACTGGCAGACTCTTTGCACCCGCTGTGTCTCACGTACTTGCATGTAGTGCAATGCAAGTAGATCTGGCTTAGGGTTAAGACGGCTTAGCGCAAGGGCTAGGGTTAGGCTAGTTACAGGTGAGGTTAGGGTGAGTATTGGGGTGCACCTCTGGGTGCCTCTCTGACCCACTTAGAAGGACAGTGTATGGGCGTATGGGTTAGGCTTAGGCTTAGGCTTCGGGTTTGGGCTACAATTAGTTGGCTGTTTATGCCCGATTGGCACATCCCAGAAGTCTCTGTGGTCAACCTGGCCAAGTGGCCATGCGATTGGTGGAAAATTTGCATGGTCCACTCCCATGGGCGAGCCCATCATTGCAAATGTGCAGGTGTAATAAAATAAAATAAAATAAAATAAAATAAAATAAAATAAAATAAAATAAAATCAACGGAGACTTTTTTTTTGCAAGAAAAACCCACTGCTACTACTGTAAAAATTCAAGCATTTAAAATAGCTAATTTTCGCATGTTTCTGTGGTGCTTTAGTGGGGTTTTGGGCAACGATTTCAAAAAAAATATTGCGGTCGCCATTTTGGATCCCCCGCAATGCATGGCAAATGGATGCGCCCTCCTAGCCTGGTACCAGCAGCACAGCAGTAGCAATAGCCAAGGAGAGGGGGGGAACCCCCCCAAATAAAACACCCTTCGGGCCTGGTAGGTGCCCTCAGACAGTTTTCGCCTACTTTTAGGGCCGGGAATCAGTTTTTTTTTTACTTTTAAAAACTTTTTTTCTGTGCCGCTTGGCATTGCGCGATCGCCGCGATGCAAGTAACGAGCACGACAAATCAGACCAAATTGTTCATTCGTCGGTTCGAGCTCGAATTCTGGCGGAGGAATTCCCGTTACCGTTTCCGTAGAGTAAAGGATACGAGTAACGGAAACGGAAACGGGAATACCGCTAAGTCGTGCCCATCTCTAATTATCTGTAATTGCTTATGTTGAAGTAACTGCATTCCTGTTCCAAAGGGAACAGGCCTATTGGTTATTTCTAGTTGCTGCATTTGGATCCTCAATCCTATTGGTTTCTGCCAAAAGGCAGCTTTGTGATTGCTTGTAATTGTTCCCTCCAAAATGTATCTTTTCCTAGCCTGTCCTCGTTCCTATAAATGTAGCTCCCTCTCCCCAGTCCCCAGTCTTGTTCCCTCCCTGAATAAAGAGTTGTTACAATAGAAGCTGTCTCCAGCCTACAATGTCACAGAGCTGAAATCACTTGCTGAAATCACTAAACCCCACGCTTTTACACTGGCGACGAGGATGGGATCCGGAATGCTGAGAAGCATAGGATCATCACGCTGACTCAGAGTCCGGATTGCAGGGAAGAACAAGACTCACCAGCCGGCTTAGAAGATGACCCTGCCCACCGGGAGAACGGAAAGTCCACGGGTATTGGAGCCCTTCCAGCCATCGGAGCCCCACACTTGGGAGGACTATGTTGAACACTTCGAGTTATTTGTGGTGGCTCAAGAAATCACTGATGACAGCAAAAGAAAGGCCACGTTCTGGAGTTGCTGTTGGCGTGAGACCTTCTTGTTGGCCAAGGCACTGCTTGTCAAGCCCCACACACAGAATACACAGCAAGCCAAGTTCAGTTCTTTGCCAGGAACTTTAGTTGTAATCCAGATAACGAACAAAGTACAGTCCGAATCAAAGCCAAAATACCTTACAGAGCCAAATGCCAAGTTTATGGGTACAGAGAAATGTCGTAGTCAGAAAGCCGGTCCAAGGTCAGGAAACAGAGAACGCCGTAATCAGAAAGCCGGTCCAAGGTCAGGAAACAGAGAACGCCGTAATCAGAAAGCCGGTCCAAGGTCAGGAAACAGAGTCTGGATACACATAGGAACATGGTGACAAGGTAAGTGACGCGTTGCTCCCACAGAGGTTTCAGGGTAAACTTGCTAGCTTTATCCTAAACCAGGGAACACACCCATATCTCTGGCAAGGCTCCTACTAGAACTCAGGGCTTTCAGATCTAATTCTACACCTATCATTAAAGATCCTTTCCCTGGCTCTCCTGTTAGTTCTTCTTTGCAGGATCCTGTTCCTAGCCCTCATAGGAGGAGGAGATGTGCTCTCAGCTGCATCCTCAGACTCAGCTGCCTGCTGAGTTGAACTGCAAGGCTCCTCCTGCTGTTCTTCAGCATTTAACCCTTCACATTCAGGTTCTATGACAGGCAGGGACCTGGCACTGCTCACCCCAGCAAAGCTGAGTGAGACATCACTCACAGACATTTTCGCCCAACTGACAAGCCACTTGGCACCTGCCAAAACCAAGATGGCTTGGTGGATGGAGTTTCAGAAAAGGCAGCAGCAAGCTGGAGAATCTGTGGCTGCATTCCTGGCAGGAGTCCGGGAGCTTTCTCAGCACTGTGGCTTTCCAAATCTTGAAGACACTCTCTTGGATCAATTTGTTGGGGGGCTCAGCAGCAAAAAAGCCCAAAGGCACATTGTGGGAAAGGAAGATGTCACCCTTGCCTCCGCCTTGAAGGAGGCCACCGCCACAGAGAATTATGAGCTGGAAGAGCTCAATGCCAGTTGCAAGGCCACGAAGCTGCAGGTGGAGGCTGCCCATGCCATGGATGAACCAGAGGCTAGTCCAAGCCAGAGCCCAGTCCATGGTGTCAAGTTGGTGTGTCTGGCTGATGCACGGGCCAAAGATCGCTGATGCGCTTGTCCAGGCTGTGGCGGAAACCATGAGCGGAAAAGCTGCCATTTTCGTGATGCTACATGCAGGGCATGCGGAAAGACAGGACACATCGCCAGGGTCTGTACGTCGGTGGCAGCTGGAACAACGGAATCACCTAGATAATGCGTCGCAGATCATCCACCACGACTCATCTCCTGGACGACTGCAATTATCACACAGAGATCAACGGAGAGACCGTGCAGTTTCTGGCGCAAGGCAAAACATCCGTCAGAGTGAAGATTGAAGGTCAACCGTGCGACATGGAGGTGGATTCCGGATTGGGATTCACAATTGTTTCAGACCAGACTGCAAGGGGGCTCTTCCCTGGGGGTAAATTCCCCTCCCTGGAACCATTCCCAGCAACCTTGAAATCATACACGCCTGGCCGCATCCACATTCTAGGATTGGGTGCTGTGAGGGTACAATTCCGGGAGAAACAGGCCGTGCTTAAATTGGTGATTGCAAAGGGGAGTCGCCCCAGTCTCCTGGGTACTGACTGGTTTCCTGCCTTGGGATTGAGTATATCAGGGCTCAATTCAGTCCAAACGTCCCCAGAGTTGGGCAAGGCTTTAGGCCAGGAATTTGCTGAATGCTTCAGTGGTAAACTGGGTTGTTATACAGGGCCTCCAATTGACTTTGAGCTGGACACCAAGGTGGCCCCAATCCGACTCAAGCCAAGGCGAGTGCCATTTGTGCTGCAACCCAAGATTGAGGCGGAACTGGACAAATTGGTCAAACAGGGTGTTCTTTCACCTGTGGACTCTTCTAAGTGGGAGACTCCTATCATCACACCCCTTAAGGCAAATGGGGAAGTGAGAATTTGTGCAGACTACAAATGTACTATCAACAAGGCACTCAGGGGAAATTCATACCCCATTCCAGTCATCTCACAGCTGTTGGCAAAACTAGCTGGGGAAAATTTTTTCACCAAACTTGACCTGGCACAAGCTTACCAGCAGCTGCCAGTGACTCCGCAATCTGCAGAAACACAGACTATCGTAACACACAAAGGGGCTTTCAGAGTAAACAGGTTACAGTTTGGAGTTTGTGTGGTCCCAGGGATTTTTCAAGGTCTAATGGAGCATCTGTTAAGGGGTCTGCCAGGGGTCTTGCTATTTTTTTGATGATGTTCTGATTGCTGGGAAAGACCCCCAGGAACTAGTTGGGCGTATCCGTGCTGTGTTAATCAAATTTAAAGAGGTGGGGCTGCAGCTTAAAAAGGAAAAATGCAGTTTTGGGGTACCATCTGTGGATTTCTTGGAGTTTAAAATTGATGCAACAGGCATCCACCCCACTGACTCTAAAATTAAAGCCATTACTGAGGCTCCACGCCCACAGAACAAGACGGAGTTACAGTTATTCCTGGGACTTATTAACTTTTATCATTCATTCCTACCTCAGAAAGCTTCAATAGTGGAACCGTTGCATAGACTATTGAAAAAAATGCGGGTGTGGCGTTGGGCTCAGGCACAGCAGAAGGCTTTTGACACCTTACGGGGCATGCTGACTAGCAGGAGCGTCCTTGCTCATTATGACGAGTCGAAACCTCTTGTCCTGGCATGTGATGCCTCTCAGTATGGGCTGGGGGCTGTGCTGAGCCATAGGGAAGAGGATGGGTCGGAAAAGCCCATCTCATTCTATTCTCGTACGTTGTCACCAACGGAGCGCAACTATGCACAAATTGACAAAGAAGCACTGGCAATAGTGGCAGGGATTAAAAAGTTCCATGACTATTTATACAGTCGCTACTTCTTCCTTGAAACCGACCACAAGCCATTGTTGGGATTGTTCAAGCCGAACAAACAGACACCGCAGATTCTCTCCCCCAGCATGTTGCGATGGTCTATATTTCTGAATGGTTTCCAGTACACCCTGACCCATGTTCCAGGGAAAAGGTTGTGCCACGCTGATGCACTAAGTCGCTTGCCCCTTCCTGGTGTGAGTAATGCGGATCCTGCCCCAGCGGAACGAGTAATGATGCTGGAAACACTTCCGGGGGCTCCTGTGATGGCCACTGAAATCACTGAGAGAATGAGGAAAGATACCGCTCTCTCCCATGTGCTGACTTGGGTGGGGAGGGGATGGCCAGGTGGCCCGCATGAAAGAAAAATTTAGACCATACGCAACAAGGCAACATGAGCTATCTCTGCATAAGGGCTGTCTCCTGTGGGGAGACAGGGTAATCATTCCAGTGCCACTGAGAAACAGGGTTCTGGATACGCTTCACATGGGGCATCCGGGAATGGTCAGGATGAAGTCGCTAGCCCGGTGCTATGTGTGGTGGCCTGGGATGGACCAAGATGTTGAACAATGGGTACGGACATGCAAGGCATGTCAGGAAGTGCACCCAGAAGTGGCCAGAGCACCAGTCCACTGGTGGGAGCAGACCCGGACTCCCTGGAGCCGGCTGCACTTTGATTTTGCTGGGCCATTCCAAGGAAAGGTTTTTTTGGTTATCGTTGATGCATATTCTAAATGGTTAGAGGTAGCTATGATTCCCAGCATGGCATCAGCTGCAGTCATCAAAGTGTTGAGACAGCTGTTTGCAACCCACGGGTTGCCCGAAACCATTGTGTCAGACAATGGAGCAGCCTTTGTATCCCAAGAATTCAGGGCATTCTTGGCTGATAATTTCATAAGAGGGGTCACATCACATCAGCTCCCTTTCACCCTTCATCCAATGGGCAGGCTGAGCACATGGTGCAGACAGCCAAAGGATCTATTGCACACTTGATGGAGGGTGACTGGTCAACGCACATTGCCCGAATGTTGTTTTTGCAGCATGCGACGCCATGTACTACTACGGGCAAGTCCTAGGTAGAAGACTGGTAACGGTGCTGGATTATGTCCACCAGGACAAAATGCCAAACCGCAATGCTAGAGCACCTCCTCAAGCAGAGAGAGACTCTACAAGGTATTTTGCTCCTGAAGATTTGGTCTGGGTGAGAAATTATGCCAGAGATCCCCTGTGGGTGCCAGGGGTGATCACCAGAGCGTCTGGGCCAGTCTCTTATTCCGTGACCATTGAAGATGGTCTGGCGTAGGCACGTGGACCAACTGAGGCGCAGAGCGCTCAGTAGAGTTGGAACAGGAGTGGGGGAATTGCAGTCTGAGAGTGACACTACCTTCATTAATGAGTCACAGCTGCAAGACCAGAGCGGAGATGCCCCAGGAATGTAGGTACCAGTGGCTTCCGCAAATGAATCTGCTCCTGCAAGTCCTCATGGTGCCAAAGAACAGATCAGGGACACTGAGTTGTCTAATACACCCTCCGTGTCAGACGAAGCTATTACAGTAGACTCTCCACCACAGACACTGCCTGCTCAAGCCCCTGCAACACCAGTAGTCAGGAGATCAATTAGAAGTCGCAGGGCCCCACAGTATCTTAAGGATTACGTGTGCTGTGCCCACCGGGCGAAGGGGTGTTGTATATTGATTTGTATTCCTAATATCTGTAATTGCTTATGTTGAAGTAACTGCCTTCCTGTTCCAAAGGACACAGGCCTATTGGTTATTTCTAGTTGCTGCATTTGGATCCTCAATCCTATTGGTTTCCACCAAAAGGCAGCTTTGTGATTGCTTCTAATTGTTCCCTCCAAAATGTATCTTTTCCTAGCCTGTCCTCGTTCCTATAAATGTAGCTCCCTCTCCCCAGTCCCCAGTCTTGTTCCCTCCCTGAATAAAGAGTTGTTACAATAGAAGCTGTCTCCAGCCTACTATGTCACAGAGCTGAAATCACTTGCTGAAATCACTAAACCCCATGCTTTTACAGCAGCCAAGAAAGCCAATGCAATTCTTGGTTGGATCAAAAGAAGCATAGTGTCTAGATCAAGGGAAGAGCTCTGGTCATACCCACCTGGAGTACTGTTTCCAGTTCTGCACACCTCAATTTAAAAAGGATGTTGACAACCTCAAATGGGTTCAGAGGAGGGTGACTAGGATGGTTAAAGGTTTGGAAGCAATGTTTTAAAAAGAGTGGCTTGGGGAGCTGGGAATGTTTAGCCTTTCATAAAGAAGGCCGAGAGGGGATATGATAGCTATGTTTAGGGTATATCGAAGAGGGGACAGGTTTGTTTTCATGGCTTAAGTGACTAGGTCTCAGAGCAGTGGTTTTAAACTACAGGAAAAGAGATTCCATTTGAACATTAGGAAGAACTTCCTTATGGTTAGAGCTATTCAGCAATGGAATATGCTGCCATGGAGGGCAGTGGAGTCTTCTTCTTTGGAGGTTTTTAAGCACAGGCTGGATGGCCATCTGTTGGAAGTACTTTGTTGGGGGTTCCTGCATGACAGGGGGTTGCACTGGATGGCCTTTGAGGTCTCTTCCAACTCTGTGATTCTATGACTCTATTTCCCCACAATTATAACTGAGTAACATTGTACTGCAATATTTCATGTTTGCCTAATTATTCTTTTATCTCTTCTTTATTCACCATTTTTCTAGCCATTTGTTTAATATAATAACTTGTCTCTTTATTAAGACATTTTTAATTGGCCTTTTTTAATTGTCTAGAATTTCTTCCAGCTCGGTCACGTAATGGCAATACTGGTGGAATAAACAATTTTCTATATTTATTCAAAATTTTTAACATCTTATGAAGCATCAAATGATTACATATGCATGCATTTGCACTCAGCTTGTCAGAGAGAAAAGGACAAGTGTACAATCTCTTGCCGCATTATGCTAGAGAAAGATCATTCTGAATAGTTTCAATACACTCCTAAAGGCTACCCCTTATCACAACCTACAATGAAGAAACTAGAAAAGATCATCAAGTGTAAGAATATATCACTAGATACAAGGGCCAATAGTGTGGATGGCCAAGATCATCCACACTATTGTGTTTCCAAATCACCATGTATGAGTGTCTAAGCTGGACAGTAAAAAAGCTGTCTGGAAAAAAAATGATTTGTTTGAATTGTGGTTCTGGAGGAGAGCTTTGTGGATATCATGAACTAGCATGAAGATGAACAAGTGGGTTATGGAACAAATCAATCCTGAACTAGATCTGGAGTCAAAAATGTTGAAACGCAGGTTTGGAAGGATTGGAAGGCAGAATAATGCTGGGTAAGGTGGATGGCAGCAGGAAAAAAGTAACATCAAATATGCATTTCAGGCAAAAATCAAAGAAAAACAAAATAAAACAAAACAAAATATATAAAACATGTGGCACCTTAAAGACTAATGTTCATATTTTAATGTAACGTTTCATGGACACATCCACTTCTTCAGACATATAGCAGCAGAATGAGGTTTGCAATATAATATGTGATGGGATATACATTTCATACTAGATTTTCATTGGCTGTACTATATGGAATTGGGGGGGTGGTGGATCAAGGAGGTGGAAGAGGAGGGATAAATGATTAGTTGTAGGAGGATTTGGCCAGGGTCTGTTGATATATTAAGTATTGTTTTAAGATTTTGTGGCCAGGGTCTGTTGATATGTTAAATGTGGTTTTATGGCTCTGAGGTAAATTCCTCAAGAGACAGAAACCAGATCAGATCAGAGCAGGGTTGGGGGTGGAAGAGAGGACAGAGAGAATGGGAGTTTTTACCTTAGAGTCCATGAAAAAAGTGACAATATAGTAATATTGCATTTGATAATGACTCAAGAAACCCTGTCTTGTGTTTAATCAACTCTTGTGTGTGTCCATCATGCATATAAATTTTATCTCAGATGTTTCCCTTTGTATTCTTAATATGTAATGATTCTGTTTCAAAACAGTGACATTCAAGTCCTTCAAGGAATGTCCAGGTAAACTGAAATGGTTTGAGACAGGTTTCTGTGTATCATGATTTCTTATGTCAAACTTGTGTCCATTGATGTGTTTTCATAGAGATTGTCCTGTTGTCCCATGTAGAGTGCAGATGGGCATTGTTGGCAAAAGATGGCATAGATCACATTGGTTGAGAAGCAGGTGAAGTTGCCCTTGATACTGCATTTGACATTGTTGGGTCCTGTGATTGTGTTGCCAGAGTAGATGGGTGGGCAGAGTTGGCATCAGGGTATGAGGCAAGTTTTTTTTTAGTTCCATTGTCCATGTTGCTGTTTTCTAATCTTGTGTGCATTAGTATTTATTTGAGGTTGAGACGTTCTCTGTAGGCAGGTATGGCTCTCCAATCAAGAGCTTTGGAGAGTGACGTGTTCTTGTCAAGGATGGGCTGGATATCATTTAAAATGTGTGTGAGTGGTCTCACTTGTGGACTGTAAGTGACAATCAGTGTTTTTCTGTCATTTGGCCCTTTGGATCTTTCTTGTAGCAGGCTATCTCTGGGAATATGTCTTGCTCTGTTGATTTGTTCCTTAATCACTTGAGGTGGGTACTGTAGTCTTGAGAAAAGCATTTTGTAGATCTCTGAGTTTAGAAATTTTGTCCTGTGGGTCAGATGAGATGTGGTTGTATCTAAGGGCTTGGATATATACGATTGATTTTGTTGTGTGTTCAGGAAGGAAGCTTGAAGTATGCAGATATGTATACTGGTCAACTGGTTTTCTGTACAGTGTGGTACTAAGATGTTGTAGTTCCACAGTGGTGTCCAGAAAGTTCACCCATTGTGTGGATTGTTCCAGGATGAGATTGATGTTTGGGTGAAAACTATTGAAGTCCTGGTTGAATTTTTAAGGGATTCCTTTCAATGGATCCAGATCAGAAAAATGTCATTAGTATATCTCAAATAGAGAAGTGGTTTTTGGCTTCAGTGGCTAAGAAAGTGTTGTTCCAGGTCAGCCATTAATATGTTCACATATTGTGGGGCCATGTGAGTCCCCATTGTAGCTGCATTGATCTGAAGGTAGTTTTTATTGTCAAAAGAGAAACAGTTGTGTGTGAGTACAAAGTCACAGAGGGTGGTGATTATGTTGGATTCTTCCTTGTTTTGGATGGTTTTTGTGATAGCTTGTAGTCCATCTTTGTATGGTAAATTGGTATAGAGAGCCTCTACATCCATTGTAGCTAGGATGGTATTATCAGGAAGGTTCTGTGTGGACTGAAGTTTCCTTAGGAAGTCTATGGTGTCCATTACATAACTGGGTGCATTGATAGCATCGGGTTTGAGAACATTGTTCAAGTATCCAGATATTCCAACTGTGATGGTGTTGATGATTGATACAATCAGTCAACCAGGGTTACCTTGTTTATGTATTTTTGGTAGGTGATAGAAGGTTGCTGGTTGAGGTTCTTGTGGTGTATTCTGCAGGATTTGTTGATATATGTTTCCAGGGAGGTCTTTCATGAGGTTCTGTAATTCCTTTTGTTATTTGGTGGTTAGATCTGTGGTTAGGGGCTGGTAGAATTGGGTGTTAGATAGTTGTCTTTGGCCTTCCTGTGTGTAGCTTCATTTGTCCATGATGAACACAGCACCACCCTTGTCAGCTTCTTTGGGATTGGTCCTGAGCCTGTGTGTAGCATCACATTCTGTTTTTGTGAGGTTATATGCTTGCTAAGTGTCATTCCTTGTTGATTATCTCAGTCCTGGCCCAGTGGTGGAAGCATTCAATATAGAGGTCAAAATAGAGGTCAAATATGAGATGGACTTACTCCCTAAAGGAACCCACAGGCTTGAATCTACAAGAGCCAAGCCGAACTGTAGAGGACTTGTCATTTGGATATTGCACATTTTTGGGTCCCCAGAACTTGGAAGTGACTTTGATGACATACAACACCAGCCCAGCCTACTTTACTGTGATGCCGGAAGAAAAATATATAGATCATTGTGTGACATCCTAGTCTCCACTGAGAGAAAGAAGGCTACAAAAAGTGATTAAAAGCAAATACAGGCAGCCTTTCCTCAACATTTACTAAGCATCGATGCCATGTCAGACGGTCAGAACCTTACTGTTTTGAGAATTTCATCTTTGGGCTGGAGAGTCTGGATCAATTGTTGCATTATAGTGCATAAAAACACAGCTGGTTTATCTGGCCAGGCTTCAATTCTGCCTTTGGAACTGTAGATGATACATCATCATAAGACCCTGCAAAACACATTGGGAAAGCAGTGTTTTGAGGATTAGGTAATGCCTAGCATCTGCTTACTTTCACATTTTTGACCTGCACTGAGCTTGGCTCTCAGCACCTGTCTCAGCCACATCCAGGCCATTTTGGTCACCACAGGAAAGGGATGCTCTCAACAGGCATTCAGCAGGTTAATGGCAAGGCACTGCTCAACCTCCCAGCTAATAAGATTTAAACACAGGCTAATGACTGCATGTTTTTACTTTAATCAACACGCAAATCACCCTTTTATTATTATGGTTTATTTTTTCCAATTTAATTTCTAATTGAATTATGCTTCAGCCCGTTAATTGTTGATATAAGCCATATCTGAAATTTCTTGCTTGTTTTATACTTCCTCAATCCCTCAGTAAGCCTCAACCTTGCTCTATTAATCTTATAAGTGAGAAGAAATTGGTAGCACAGTGAGCCCTATGAAAATGGGGGTCTAATCATAAGAGGAATGAGTCTGATTAACAGGCAAGAGGAAGAAATGTTGTATGTCGGATAGACCAAGGCATACAACAAAAAGCCACTATGTCATGGTCAGCGCACTTTAAAGTGCAAAATACAAATGAACGAAATTCCATCTAATGTTGATAATAATGGAATGTTGATAATACTGTGCCATGGTGACACAGAAAGAACTGGTACAGTCCAAGTGGCAGGACAGGGAGTTCCACAGGCTTGGGGAACCCCAAAGATTCAGAAGATCCTTCCAAAAACAATCCTTGAGATTAGCACAATAAAGACCGGGAATGCCAGCAAATGCTGTTTGATTGGAAGGAAGGGAGAATGGAAAACCAGGAGTGTCTGCCTGGGGCCCTGAACTTGAAATGTGTATCAGCATCAACATTTGGGTTCGTAAAGCCAGAAATTAGAAAATTCTGAATTTCTGCATATCCAGAAATCCATTACAGCATGAATACTATGCAGCCATTAACACGATGCTTAAAAAGGATCAAAAGTTTATCCTCAAACAGCACGCTCAAAATTTGGAGTCTGGATGAGTGTCGTATCCCCAGAGGCACTGGTGTTGTCTTCAGAGGAAGATATTTTGGATTGCAACACCCGCAACGATAGGCGCCACAACGTCTCCCTATTTGCGTCTGGTCGATGCAACGGCGCAGTACTGTCAACTTTATATGTTTCAACGGAGCCTATGCTTCTTTTGGTGCGGAGGTTAAGGGGGGGGGAAGTACGATGATGCTTTCGAATCAGCAAGCGATGATACTCAAAAAGCACAGTGTAGTGAGTTTAAAACTCTGCCTATGCCCAGAGGCACTATCGTTGTCTAAATAGGAATATTTTCAGGGCGGGCACAACCCTGATTGTAGGCGCCAGCCGGTATATCTTTACGACGGCTCGATGCATCGGGGCACAACTGTCAACCTATTTTTTTTTTGGATGTCTCTTTTGTATTTGGTGGGGGCCTGGGGGGGGAGGCCACGAAGCTTTCCAAGCAACATCCGGTGCTAAATGTAATAAAAACCAGAGAGTCCATACAAGAAAGTAAAGTACCATCCACGGCAAACGCCACCACTCGGCGGTTTCATTAATTTCGAGAAAGAAGGTTGTGGCGCGTAGGGGAACACAGCGGCACCTGGCGTTTGTCGATTACGGGAAAAATGAAAGAAATGTGACACCGAGATATACAAATTACTGCTCAAACACGCAAAATTGTCTGATTATTGCAAGAACGGAAAGCAAGATCAAAAGAACGGGTTAACCGAAATATCGATGCATCGGCATTGCGGCGAAAAACCAATTAAAAAAAAGATAAAAATACTTTTTTAGTGGCCACACGTGATTTTGGATGCGAAGCGGGATGCGAAGCGAGGAAGATTCCCGGCCTCCGGCAGGGGAATCTCTCGCCCTGCTTGGAGCTCGGTTTAGGGGGCGTGGTCGGGGTGGCGCCGAACCCAAAGAGGAGGAGCGTGCGGACAAAAGCGGTCGATTCGCACGGAAATTACGGCTCGCCGCGCAGCGAGAGGCTCGTGAAGTAACACCCATTGTTTCCCCCCTTAAAAAACCACAGCCAGGCAGAACTATTCAAAAGGATTTGCCTGTGTCAGAGTCTTTTTCTCAGACGTGGTGCCAAACAAAGAGAGTGCAACCCCAACTGCCCACAGTGCTTAGGCAAGGTCACACTGGGGAGTGCACAAAAATACCCTGGGCAGTGCCGGCAGGCCAATTAGAGCAGCAGATAGTCTGCAGTGATTGGGAACTGTGCCATTAGCATGGGATACAGCACAGTTAAGTGAATATGGATGCCCAACATCCAGAAGGACTTTGGATGAAGCATCACTTCCACCTGTTGTGTAGTGTCCACCCCAGTTTCCCAGGTTCTTTTGAGAAGAAATCCTTATGTAGTAGCACTTATTTTCCTGTTTACTTTGCTTTCAGTGGCCAGCTCCAATAATCTGTACTTTTGGCTTCTTATTATTTGACCAATGTTCTAGGTTTCTACTTTTTATGGGCTGTAAGACTTCTTGGACTTTATTGCCTTCAGTACTGTTCACTGTTTGCATCCAACAAATTCTGGCATGGTGCAATTCATCATCCTCCAAAACCCATCCAACTTTAAAAAAAAGTTGCCTGTGATGAAGTCCACAATCCTGTGCCATACAGTATAACCAAGAATCCATTGCTACTCACAAACTGCTATGTTTCAAATGCTTTAGTGAGAGCAATAAAGCAAGCTTGCCAATAGGAAGCATATGCATTACTGTTCATGACATGGCATTGTGTGGCCTTGTTAAACTAGGTTATGCTAAGATGGGCCTGTGCAGATAAGGATAAGACTCCTGAATCTTTAATAGAATATTTATGTAGAAAAGGGAATTTCAGCAGGTTTGATTTGTCACGAAACCCACTCCTGCTGACATTCCCTTTTCTTTGTCAACAGAATAACTACCTGAGCCTGTTCCCTTTTTGCAAGCCACCCCAGACAGTATTAAACAATCCTGGGATGTTACAAGGAAGCAAGGCACTGCATGGCAATAGAACCCCTGGATTTTATTTGTGCCAGAGAGGGTTTAGAAAGCAGGATAATTTCTGGCACAGGTCACAGTGAAGAGGTGGGTTCAGTAAGCTCACTCCAAGAGGGCAGATCCTGCCAGCCCTGATGCTTCTTCAGCAGGCTTCACTCCGGCTATTATTATGAATATTATCTTTAAACATCTATTAGCTTTACTACCCCCCATTAAATGGCCATTAGACTACCCATTAACAGCTGCTGTTGATGGCTTCATGCAGAGGCCACAGCACAGGGGTGGCTCTCTGTGCATATGGAGCAGGGTAGGAAGTTTGGGCAACTCACTGAGATAGAAAGCAAAGAAGGAGCAGAGGGGGAGCAGAGCCCTTGAACGTGTTCCCCCTTCTTCTCTGTGTTCCACAATCCATATGCTTTCTTATTGATTTTGCTAGGCTGGGAGCATGTGAGAAGTATCTGGCAACTGGAGATGTAATTATTAAGAGAACTGATGCAACTTGCAGAGCTTGGGGGGGCAAAAAAACTTTCATTTTTAAGAATAGAACATCCTAAATAAGTTACTAGTATATAAGTTGTATGAATGAATGAATGAATGAATGAATGAATGAATGAATGAATGAATGAATTCTGAGTGTCTGGCCATGCTAGCTAGCTAGATGAATACTGGGAGGTGTTGTCTACAAAGGTAGATTTCCCAAATTTTAGGCAAAAGCAATGGTTGTGAAAGGCCTTGGTTTTGTGCAAAAAGATCTCACCACCTGTAAAGTCTCTACTGACAAGCCTATATAAAAAAGCTTGCTTGGCTCTTTTTTTTTTTTTTTTTTTTTTTTTTTGGAAGTTGCCATTAAAGGATTCACTGTGATATGAGGAAAAGGTGTGATTAACTTTCTAGTTTTATCATGTCTGCCTTACTCCTAACAAGGGTGTTTTACTCCCTGCACCTAAGCAGGCATAATATTTGAATACAGTGTTGATACAAAGTTGTCAACAGGCAAGGAGTCCTTTCAGGAGAGAATTTATCCACCAAAAGAGTCAGGCTAACATGGAAACATAAGGCAAAATAGGACGCGACGCAATGCACTGGAAGCCTTTTACTCTACAGTTTTAGCTGCCCAGTCCCAACCTTCCATCCTTTGAAGCTCAGTAAAATGAGTACCCAGCTTGCTGGAGGGGTAATGCGTAGCCTGCATATTTATTTCTTATCTTTTAATGTTCTAACATACCTCTTCGAATTCCCTGTTATTAACTAGGATATGTCTTAAATGTTCTGGGCTGTATATTGTCCTGTCTATCATTATTGTAAGCCACCCTGACTCATTTTTCAAGGAGAAAAGTGGGGTAAAAATATACAAAATAAATAAATAAATAAATAAATAAATAAATAAAATAAATAAATAAATAAATAAATTTGTATACTGCTCAGACATTGGTTTAGGTGCTATGGGGCGGTATATAAGCAGCACACTTCACTTTTTTCTTTATTTGGGTTTGAAAGATGAAAGCAAAGTGAGGGTACATGGAGGATAAATTATAGGCAACCTCAATTTGTGGAATTGTATGCCATCATTCCTCATCCTAGGTGGCTAGCTAACTTAGTTGTTTAGGTATCTAGCTGAAGAGCCAGAGGTTGGGGCTTTCCTTTCAGGAGTACCTCCAGAGCAAGGGAATGGCAACCCACATCTGAGTATTTTCTACCTGGAAAACCCTGAAAATAAGATCGACAGACCAGAATTAACTAGCAATGAGCACGAAATAGAAAAATAGTGTTTTGTTTCTATTCTGTAGTAGTTTCATTTCATTTGTAATGAATTTTTAAAGTAATTTTGTTATAATACGAAATGAAATGAGATGCAATGCTATGCTCCCCTGGGTTCTAAAGGAATAACATGGCAGGGGAGCTTCCTCAAGCGATTCAAGGTAAACTCCCAAATTTGGAAAGATTTGGGGCTCAGGGGGCTGAGTTATTGAGCTGCAAAGGAAAAAAATCTTTCTAATTGAGTCAGAAGCTGATCGGGCAAACTATTAGCATCAAAGCAGCTTGGCTTCTGAATCCAATTAGATTTTTCCTAGGTGCACGCCATTTGAAATTTAATAACTCAGCCCCCTTAACCCCAAACCTTTCCAAATTTAAGTGGCCTACAGGGAAGAGCTTGAGCTCCCCTGCCATTGATTCCTATAGGACAAATAATTTCATTCTAGAGGGGGAAATGGCAAAACAAAACAAAACAAAATGCATCCTACCATTTCTTTAGGTAACAAAATAATTTAACTAATGA
This sequence comes from Phrynocephalus forsythii, assembly GCA_029282475.1. Taxonomy (NCBI): domain Eukaryota; kingdom Metazoa; phylum Chordata; class Lepidosauria; order Squamata; family Agamidae; genus Phrynocephalus; species Phrynocephalus forsythii. Next base: position 37,032,944 of record JAPFRF010000010.1, read on the forward strand.
AACAATGAAACAGAGTTTCATTTTTCATTTCATGTCCATCTCTATTCTTATTCCTCATCCTGGGATGTGTCTTTTAAGCCATGAGCATGTACACGAGATGTTGGATAGGTGCTTAAATTTTCTTTGAAACACAGATCAACAAAATAAGAAAACTACCAGGAAATACTATGTGAGGTTTGATCGTTGTTGAGGTTCATTCATTCTTGATTTATTTTATGGGGTGGGGAGAGTAAATGTCCATTCAATACATATCAAAAAAGCATTCACATATTTATTACAGAAAGTATCCTTAGTTGGAAAGATGGTCCGAACTAGAGATGGGCACGGAACGAACATTTTTTCATTTCCATTACCGTTTGTCATTTCAGTTACGCAATGAAACGACAAACAAAAATTGTGATGAAAATGAAACGAAGCAAACAGAACCACAAAAATTGTGGTTGTTACGTTTCGTTTCCGTTAATGGCAACGTGCAATGAAATGAGCTGCAGGAGCTCGTGGTGATAAACTACTTATTTTATTCTGTTTTTATGCTAATAGCTATTTTATCTTGTCTTATTACTATTTACTAATTTTACCGAACTGTTTAACCTATAACGTTTCTCTGGACAAGAAGAAGGCTATTTGGAGTTGCTGTAATTGGGAGTGTTATCTGGGACTGCGTCATTACTCCTCAGTTGAGATAAGCTCTGGCAGGCTTTATACACTCCAGCCCTGCAGTTTTGCAGTTTTTGCAGACGTATGGCCTTGAGGCTCCCATGAGGGGTGGCTGGCAAGCAATACAGGAACTATATCTGTGTCTTAAAACATTCGGTCTCTGCACAACCTTTCAAGATTTGTCTGCCAACTTACCTGGGAAACTCAGCTCTTGATAGGATGATGGAAGTTCTCGATCTTACCTTATCTCCACCTGTGCTTAAGAGCATACAAGGTAATACTGAAATAACAATTACTCCCATTTTGGATTTAAGGACTAACAAATCTAATAGTGATACACTTAACAGCAAGCCTTCACATCTACCAGAGTCTCCTAACATTGAAATGCCTTCCTTTAATATACCTCCCTCCTCTCGTGGCTACTCACTGTCCTCCAAATTTTGTGCTCCAGTTAAGACTTACAAAGCTGCTACTAGGAGGCTGAGACAAACTCAGCTGACTGAGTTTCTATCACCTTGTCAAACTGTTTTAAGTAGCCCAAAGACAACAAAGTCTCTTCCTCTCGACTTGCCTGATAGCCTAACAAGGAGTAACCATCTCTTGGAGGAGCATCAGACAATCAGCAATCTATAAAACAGTACAGTTGATATAGATTTTGGCAACATAAAAACGCTGGACTTCAACCCTGAGTCATCCTTGAGAATGAGTAACTTGGCTCCTCAAAATGAGATGAGCTTTTTTGGGTCTGAGGTGATAAACTGTGAAAGTGTGATAACACCTGTCTCTGCAAATCCTACACTAACTGCAAAGAGAGTTGACTCATGTCGATCAAATAAACTGTTACCTTCTAATCATACAAATTTGTCTATGCCAGAGGACCTGGATAGCTATGGATCAAAAGCTCTGTTACCAGAAATCAGAGATATATTGAGAGAGCTAAAACAATTAGTTTTCTCGATAGAAGGCCATATGAAGGAATTCAAGTCATCCTTGTCAGTGAACAAGTGTGATCTGCTGAAACACGGCCAGGAAGTAACATCACAACCAGAGAGAGATATAACTAATAATTACAGCTTATCCCCAGGAACTATTGATAGAATTGGGAAACTCTCCCTGGAGGAATTACTCCTATGTGTGGGTCCACAGCCTGTGGCGTCAGAAAACTCTGCTCCCATTATATCTAATCCAACAGACTGTCCTATCCCATCATGTACTGCTGTCACCTCAAACAAAGAGGCACAAGAACAGGAGCTACCTACAAATTTAACAGAGAAAGCACAATCCAAACACATGAAGAAGAAGAAGAGGAAGAAGGAGCCATCGAAACCAGTATCCAAGAAAGGAAGAAGAAGGGGGAAATTGAACTTTAAACCTCTGTTCAAGCTATTAGAAGCCTCAGCACCTACTACAAAAAGTACCTCCAAAGAATGACATTATCCAGCCTAAAGATGGCTAACAGCCCGCTCGTGCAAAGGCTGATTCTTCAAATTATCACATGGACACCAACTTCAAACAGATGAGGAAGCCTGATAATTTGTCTCAAACTCATGCTATATGTACACCAAGGTCTTGTTCGGATGTTAGAGGTACTCAACAGTGGCAACCCTATAAGGACCCACAGCCTACTCAACTTCCTGAAATTACTGATAGGCCAGAAGGCTACCCCATTCCTGTTATAATAAGGACAAGGATTGTTAACAAACGATACAACACTAGGGGCAGCAGATGGCGTAATCAGCTTACAAGACAGGAGCCCTCTTATGGCCAACTGAATAAGGCATCTGACTTAAGATATGATTATCATCATTTTGTTTGACAGGAAGAAGGATGCCTCACCTGAGGAGCCGCACAATCAACTGTGCCTGATGCATGCTGAGAGTGGGAACATCTCTGATAATGCCCATTCTATTGTACTGGGTGAAAGAGACAAAGCTGACTCAGAGAGGGCTTTCTGTCATTCCGATTTTATTGTTAACACTACAGCAGATCCTTCCTCACAGCAAAATAGATCTGTACGTAACTGTATATCATGGAACATTGCAGGCTGGCACTCTAAAGCAGGGGTGGCGAACACGCTATCGCGAGGACATGCACAGCCAAAATAAATGCGGCTCTTTGCCCTGCTGAGACCACCCCCACCCCCTGCACCTGAGGGTCCTGCGGGGGGCGCTGGCCTTGCTGCGCTCTGATAAGGGCTCGGGCAGGGGGAGCAGCTTCAGCGGGGGAGTGGCCTGGGAGGAGGCGGCGGCGGCGGTGGCTTCTTTCTGGAGGCCCCACCTCCCTCCCTAGCCGAGGTGGGGTGGGGGACTGGTGGTCACAGCAGGCTGCGTCTTCTCCCTCTTCGCCCTCTACGCCGCTGCAGGTACGAGAGGACCGGCTAGGCTGGGGGCACGTGGGAATGGGGCGACCCGAATTGCTCCGTGCCCGCGCCACCAAACTTGCACCAGTCGGGGTGGTGGTGGGGTTGGGGGGACACAACTCTCTGCCCTCTCTGCCTTCCCTGCTGGCGGAATTGCCACCGCAGCCGGGGGGGGGTCGATGCCACACTTTGCACCTGCCTCCCCCAGGGAGGGTGGAGGGAATCGGGAAAATCAGGCAACCAATCTTTTATGGTCTAGCTGCTAGGCTTCTTTCTGGAGGCCCCGCCTCCCTCCCTAGCCGAGGATCGGGGCCTTGCCTATTGAGGCCAGCAGCAGCGCGAGACAAAGCTGACGCCTCGTGACTGGAAGCAGCAGTGGCGAGGCTTGCGCCTGCCCGCTCTGGCATCTCTTGGCAGGCCGCCTTTACCAGCTGGCCTTAATCGGAGCCCTGATAAGGGCTCGGGCAGGGGAGCAGTTTCAGCGGAGGAGTGGCCTGGGAGGAAATTATATGCTTTTGTGTGAGTGTTTGTCTGTTTTGGCAGGTCACTGCGTGGTGTGGCTCTCTGACTCTCACAGTTTAAAATTTTGGCTCTTTTGGTCGAACTTGTTCGCCACCCCTGCTCTAAAGCATCAGATCCTGAGCTCATGGAATTCCTAGGGGATTTCGAAATTATACTGTTACAGGAAACATGGGCTCTGGATGCTCCAATGCTGGATGGATATGAGGCATACTTTTTAAACGCCTTACCGAGCTCTAGGGGTAGAAGAGCCATGGGGGGGTTAGTTACATTCTTGTCCACTAAGTTACAGGCCATTGTGCTGTTTTGGGATTCTTTAATTAATATAGCTACTGCACTGGTGTTAAAAGTTGCTGGATCCATAATACTGCTTGTTAACATTTATGCTCCCTTTCAACGATCCTATGAGCTAGCGGAAGCCTTGTGGATCCAACTGGAAGAGTTCATTGAACAAGTTTTAAAGTTATTCCCTGGAGCCTCTATTATAATTGCTGGGGACTGCAATGCGAGGATTGGAAGTAGCAATGTTTTTAATCGTTTTAATATGTCATTTCCTGAATCCTTTTTACATCCTAAATTTTATCAGAGACAATTTAAAGATTGTGGTATTAATTATTCTGATCTGTGTTTTATGAAGATGGTTTTTATAACTTAGAACTAGTTATTATAAATGGAAGTATGAATGGGGATAGACCGGGAGAGTTTACCTTTATTTCTTCATTAGGAGCCTCAATAATAGATTATGTGCTGATTTCAAGGGATTTGGCTGATTCCATTCTAGAGTTTGAGATAAAATATCGGGGTGAAAGTGATCATTTACCCCTGATGATTAAGCTGAATTATAATCAATATAATGTGGTAGCAGAGTGTGCTCCAATTGTATCCATAGCAGCTGATATAAGAAAGGTTAGAATAAGGTGGACTGATGAGCAGTCGGCCTGTACAAGGAATCTATTAGCCACCAACCCTTATATGCATTTTAGAAATCTTATTACCACAGCGAGATCAGCAAAACAAGCCCTAAATACATATTCTAATTTGGTAGAGTCATTGCAACCCCATTTAACTTGTAATAAATCTGGTACCTTATTGCCTCGTACCACCTGTTCAAAGCACTGGTTTTATTCAGAATGTAGAGCATTAAAGAATGAGCTACTGGAGACCTATAGAGACTATAAGAATCAGAATCTTGGGAGAATCCCAGAAAATTGGTATCAGTGCAAAAAAAGGTATAAATCCTTGATTAAAACTAAGAAACTGCAAGCCCAGAGGAAGGCCTGGCAATGCTTGCTAACTGCTGCCAATTTGAGAGACTCGGCTTCATTCTGGAAGATAGTATCTAGGGGAACTTTAACTTTTTTTCCTAAATCAGACTACTATATAATGCCGACAGTATGGGAAGAATATTTTGGCAGGCACTGTGCGGCTCAATCACCCTGTACTTCCGCCTTCCAAACTGAACTAGAAGACCTCCCAGAGTGTCCTCCAGTCACTAAACAGGAAGTACTCATGGTAATTGATCGTTTAAAACCAGGTAAAACCCCAGGGCCTGACTATATTCCATCGGATCTTATTAAAGCAAATGCCGAATGGTGGGCTCCTATACTAGCTACCCCGTTTACTTGGATTGATAGAACAGCTTGTATACCAAAGGACTGGGGATTAGCTATTGTTGTCCCAATTTTTAAAAAAGGAAACAGAAGGGATCCTGCCAATTATTGTCCTATCAGTTTATTAAGTACCATCAGTAAATTATATGCAAGGCATCTGTTGGAAAAAATAGAAGATTGGTTACGGGTAGAAGAACAGGCAGCTTTTAGGCAAGAGAAATCCACAATTGATCAGTGCCATGTTCTTCATCATTTAGCTAGTAAATACTCAGCCCCCAAAGGTGAGATTCTCTATGCTGCTTTCATAGACTTTAAATCCACATTTGACTCTATTTCTAGAGACATATTATGGTTAAAACTGCAGACTATGAATATTGACAAACGACTTCTTATATTAATCCGTCTTTTACATGAGAATTCCTATTTACAGGTTCTTTGTAATTCTGATGGGATCCTAACTAACCCAGTTCCTGTACATAAGGGCGTGAGGCAAGGATGTATCTTAGCCCCAACCTTATTCAATCTATATATTAATGGTATTGTTGAGAGTTTATCCAACGTAGATTTTCACCCACCCAAGCTGGCATCTCGCCCAATTCCTATACTTCTGTATGCAGATGATGCTGTGCTTTTGTCAACCTCGTGTGTTGGGTTTAGAAGGCTCCTGAGAGCTTTCTCCTCATACTGTACTCAGGAATGTTTAGAAATTAATTATACTAAAACCAAAATAATGGTTTTTGGCAGGAGGAGAATTAAACATAAATAGTCCCTTAATGGTCACCCAATTGAACAGGTCCAGCAGTATAAGTACCTAGGTATAACATTTCAGTCATCCGGTGCTTGGTCCATGCATATAAGCTGTGCTGCAATGAGAGCACAAGGCAACAGCAAAGCCATTAGCAGATTCTTTAATTCGACCGGGGGAAAACATGTTCCCTCTACTTTACAAGTTTTCAGAGCTAAAATCATTACCCAAATGCTTTATGGCTCACAGCTGTTCGGATATGCTAACTTGAGACCTCTGGAGACTGTTCAAACCAGATTTGCAAGAGCCATTTGGGGCATTCCTACATGTGTCTCCAACACTTTACTTCATTTAGAGGTTGGGCTTATTCCCATTGAAGCACAAGCCAAATTCCTCATGGTTAAGTACTGGCTTAAGCTCATTTTCCTTTCAGAGGGCTTAACTCCCTTGCTTTTGACAGATACTTTTCAGTCTGAATGGAAAAAACAGGTAATAAAAGTTATAAATAAATATGGTTATTCTCCTTGTACCCTCCAAACATTGGGTTTTTGTAAAGCCATGAATGAGGTAAAATTACAAATCAGAGATATAGAACTGCAGAAACATGTTGCCCAGTTGGGGAAAATGGATTTTCTTAAGAAATCAGCATTTACTGCCTCCCCATATCTAGATAGGTTCATATCTCCTGTCTCCAGGAGGGCCTTTACTCTGGCTAGATTAAATGTCCTTCCCTCCAAGCTACTGGAGGGGAGGTTTCAAGGTTTACCATTTTCAGATCGAAATTGCCCATGTGCCAATGATTAATTGGAATGTGTAGAACATGTGCTTCTATTCTGCACCTATTATCAAGATCTACGCAAGGAGATTATCTCCCCAATCATAGGCAAATATCCTGGGAGGTCAATAGAATTCTATATACAGTTGCTCCTTTCTGATAACACTTACCAGGTAACTAGGCAAGTTGCCAAATTCTGTGCTGCTGCAATAAAGGTTCGTAAACAAATTTATAAAGAAACATAGTAGTTACTGATGACTCTTTTATCATAGCTAATGGCCACTTTTATTTTGGACCAGAATAAATTTTAAACTGTTTTTTAAATTGTATTTTAAATTGTATTTACGATATATCTTGTAATAAGGCTTGATTCATGTGCTGTCTGTTGGAATGCATATTTGAACATCCTTATCTTTATGATTTTATTTTTGGTTTTTGGTCATTGACCGTAAATAAAATTTCATTCATTCATTCATTCAATGTTAAAAAACGCCCTGACATCCATAAAAATGCAGCAATAATTATTTATATTGTCTAATAATACCTACCAGGGGGGTTGGGGTCCTTAAAACATTTGTTTCAGTCTTCTCCCATCGCAATGTATTTTTCTTTTCCCTTTAAAATGGATGTCGCCACCAGCCAGAAAATGGAGGCAAGCCATGTGATGGGATCATGTTCAACCAATAGCATCCCCAGGTTGCAGACTGGGGGGGGGGCAGGTCTGGCAGCCACAGAGGGCATAAAAAGCTCTGGCAGCCCCCGTCCTCCTTGCAGTCTCTGGTGGGAGTTAGGGTGGGATTGCTGTCTCTGCTGCGACTCTAGCTTCATTCCTGCAGCCTCCCTGTGTGTGTGTGTGTGCTGCGTACCTCTCTGTGAGTACCCTCCCTTGCCCTGCAGTGCAGTCACTCTGCGGCTGCCTTGCACCCTGGGCAACGCCCACCGCTGCCTTTGCAGCCTCCCTGCATACCTAGTCTATACTGTGTCTCTGCCAGCATCCATTTTTTTAGTGTTTTCCCTCTGGTCTGGGGCGTTGGGGGATGCCTGCACATGGAAATGCTTTAAAAATCATGCAAAAAGCGGGTAGAAATGACAAACGATAAAACAAAAAACTGTAACAATTTTTTTTTCAAAAAAATCACGACAAATGGAAATGAACTGAAACAGACCTCTCAATGACAAACGAAAAACCGAAACGCCATTTTTCTGTTTCATGCCCATCTCTAGTCCAAACATCTAAGGTAGTTTAACACTAGAATTATGAAGAAGCATGATGTGTGCTTTCAATGCTTTCTATAACATATACTATAAATGATGTTGACAAGTTCTGTACCTCTGTGTGGTGCCATAATGGTTAAACTGCACTCATCCTTGACAAATTTATGAGCAGACATCAAGAACATCCACCTGTTTGTACTGGGAGCCTTAGGAAGGATTAACACCATGGCTAGATGCTCAAAAGGCCAAAGGAGACAGACAACATTAATCTTGCAGCTCACAAGTGCAAAGACAACACAGCTGACTACTGAGGCCTATATCCTAATATTCTTTAGTCTAAAGTTCAAAAGAAAGCATAGGGCAGACTGTTCTAGAACTGGTAGGATTATGGACTAAATCCTTCATAAACACTGTATTGCCTAAACCTCATCCACAGACCAAACACTGCAGAGAAACATTTATGCTATCCAACAGGAATAACTGAAGTAGCAGTTCACAGACCTTCTTATGTTGCCTTTTCTTTCCTGGGGGGAAAAATGAACAAATGTGTATGCATGTGCATCTATCTATCTATCTATCTATCTATCTATCTATCTATCTATCTATCTATCTATCTATCTATCTATCTATCTATCTATCTATCTATCTATCTATCTGCATATATGCACATGCTCATGTGTGAATGTGTGTGTGTGTGTGTGTGTTTGTATCCCCCTTGAAGCATTGATTCAGTCTAGAGGGGTGGGGCTAAGATAAATCAGGGCTATGAGTAGAGATGGGCATGAATCATAAAAATAGTGATTCGTTTTGATTCAGGATTCATCAAAGTAAACAAATCACAAAAAATGAATTTATTTTTTTCCTCACGAATCGATGCGTATATTTGTTTTTACTTTAAAACCTGATAATATGCCTTCAAAGCATCTACAGAGACACCAAAGTTGCAGGGAAGCTTTCCATGATTCTGCTCTACAAGCCCTGCAAATTTCATGTCTCCAGATGCCTTGGGAGCCATTTTTTAGCCCAGCAAATCAAAAATAGATAAAAATTCATCAATACATATTGGATTTGGGTATCAATTCATCCAAATATGAATTGATAAATTAGTGATTACTGAATGAATTCTGCAATTCATGTTTTTAATTCTCTAGCTGTAACACATTTTTGAATCAGAAAAGCCAGGGAGAACTGAAGAGGCCAGAGCCACCATTGACTTTTGAACTGCTGAAGTCCTGGGCCATTCGGTTTAGGTATAATTCCTGTATGTTTGCATTGGAGGGGAGAATCTAGCAGTGAATTCATGAACTGCATACCGATGTATTGATATTTTATTTTAAGGGTTTTGATGATTCTTCTGTATTATGGTATCCAAGTCTGTTGAGGAAGACATGTTGGGTTTTTGTCTGAGTTTGAAATCAAAGGGACATCTGAACTTTTTAGCTTCTACAAACAATGTCTGTTTTGGTGCTGCTGCCAAGGTCTTGGCTGCACAAATTGTAGCATTTTATTGTTATAATTGGTCATGTTGTGAGTCATATAAATGCAAATAAGGAGAGATTCATTTTGTAAAATTGTGCTTGCAAAATTCATCAATTGCAAACAAATTGCCCCATGGAACATAAAGGTGTAACACATGTATATCGCCTACTCAAACCGCCCTCTCTCTCTTTGAGAAAGAGGAAGAAGAGGCCAATCTTAGTTAATGTGGCTTATTGTTGTGGCTTAAGACTAGAATAAATGCTCAAGAAATAACAAAGCAGAAGAAGAAAAAGACTGTTGAGTGCCAAACAACCAGTCTGGCAACATCTAATTGAAGCTGTTCTGAAAAGCATATGTCACCGCTTTGTTATTTGGCTATTGAAACAATCCAGATTGGGGATGCTTACTGAATTCATCCCATTTGAATTTCTATTGGGATTTAGGGATTCCAAATTACCTGATCCTGTTTGCGGAGTGGCACCGGTGTATTAGGAATATGGCAATCTTCCTTTTGTCATTTCCAAGCTTTGCTGTGAAATTTCTTCAGAGCAATTTAGGGAGAAAAAGATAAATAAGGTTTACAAGGCTATGTTTTGCTACATGATTAAAGTTTGCAAAATTAGGCATTGCAGGGAGAAAATAAATAAACCAGAAGGTTTTGTTCCTCTTCTTTTATACTAGAACTGAGGACTGGCCAAATAAACTGAATGCTGGGAAGAGTATAAGGAAGTACAATTCCACACAGGGCATAATACAGAAACAAGGGTAAACAATACCTATACCTGTATCGGACCTCTAAAATGTTAGAGACAGATAAGCTTTTGAGTTCAGAAGGAGCCTTCATCAGTTCTGTCACTGCAAAACTTACCCAGATGGAGTGCCATACTAGTTTAGGAAGCTCTCCTATTTTTAATTGCACAGTGGTCTTGTACAAGGTCCACATGGCTTTTCACCCTTTTGGTTTTACACAGTAAAGAGTTAGTGATTAATGGAATTTACTTTCACAAGACACAGGTGTGGCCACCAACATGTCAAATTTATCTGTGGCTGTTGGTCACAAGGGCCATAATGTATCTTCAAGATCAGAGGCAACTTATACCTCTGTGTAACAGATACCAGGAACAAGACCTGAAAGAAGGCTGTGGCCCTTCAGCCCTGTTTGTGGGCTTCTCATAGACCTCTGGTCAGTTTCTGTAGGAAACAGGATGAGTGACTAATGCTTATGCTCTTCCAGAGAACATACTCAGCAGGTGGGTGTTGGAACTGGATTTAAAGTATACAATCTTTTAATGAGAAATAGGGAGTTGGTGGCCCTCCAGAGATTGTTGAATTACAACTTCCATTATTTTTGGACTACTACTTCCATCAGACCAATTAAATGTATGAAATCTTCATTTTCAAAGCTCTAAACTAGAGGTAGGAGATCTGTGGCCTTGCAGATATGACATCCATCTGTTACAGCATCCATCGTTTTTCTCTGTGTTATGTCCATCATCTTTGCTCTTTGTCCAGGTTGGTAGGGACTTTAGGAATTGGAGGTCAAACTTTTACTTATCTAGACCTTAAACATTACAGTGTGGGAGCAAAATAGCTTAGGAATTGTAATTTGCCTATACACTTCTAAATAAGAGTGGGGAAAAGAAGTCCAGTAGCCATGATTCAGCTTCCAGATAAACTCACCTGGATTACTGAGAATCTTCACAGACAGTGGGGGAAATTGTTTTTCCAAATTATAACTCTAAAGATCCCCCAGCCAGCAAGGCCATTATAGGTGGAGTATTCTGGAAGTGGAAGTCCAGAATGACACAATTTCTAATACCCTTTCTCCCATCTCAATTGGAGCTGGGCTGATCTCCAAAAGAAGTAGAACTTTCTTGGTGGTGAATCCTTTTGACTGACTTCCGAGAACACGCATTCTCTAACATTCCCTCTCAAGAGGCTCTGGAAGCTTATGGAAACTACTTAGTTTGACTCTGTATGAATTAGTCATCCTTGGATAGCTTTTTGTCATTCTGCCATAATTGTTTGAAGATAGGTGCCATGTGTGTGTGTGAAGTGGGGGCAGAACCTTAACAGAAGTGCAAACTTCAACCAACTTCATGCATGTGCCAACTTCAGAATTCATTTTACAAATTCTAGAGATTCTCCAAGTTAAACCAGAAGGCGGGCAGAATGGAACCGTGGGCAATGCCAACCCAAAGAACAATAATAAAACAAATAGAGGGACATCTGTTCATCCTCACCACCATCATGCATTTGCAATAATTTCCCAGCCACTTCAGTGCCCAAGTTTTATTATGATAAGCAGACAAAAGTGCTGGAGGAAACATTCTTCTGAAAACTAGAGCAACCTAGCAGAGAAGACAAGCCAGGTATAGGAAGTTCCCTGGTTCAAATTCGGTCATATGGTGATGTTAATATTGAACAGGATGCTGTTCAAATTATTGGGATAATGTATTCAAATTATTTTGAGCACATGGTAGAGGAGTGCTATAAAGAATCAATGCTATTATTATTTATTGCATACATTATCCATCTTTCCTTAAAGAGCTGAGAGGAACTTATCTACTGTTTCACTGAAATCTGTGATTGAGACAGCCTCAAGCTATTTAGCTCGTTATATATGTTCAATCAGGAGTCAAAGGTGAAGTTGAATCCATGACTCTTATCAAAATTAGTATCCACCCCACCTTCAACACTGAATATTAAGTAGTGTCTGGGGGTGAGCAGGACAGGCCCTCCCCTAGCCCCCTTGGAGCTGTGGGAGAAGTGGGGTTGCGGAGTGGGCCAGCAGGCGAGGAGAGAGGCATTGGGCTGGGGGCAAAGTGGGTCAGTCCTTCCCTCTCCCCCTCTCAGAGCCACACCTGGTCTCAGAGCCACACCTGATCTCAGGGCGCTGGTCACTGGAGCCACCACGTTGGCCCATTGGGGTGAGCAGGCTTCACTAGGTATGGTGTGGAGAGTATCTAGTAGGCCCTCCCTTTCCCACAACAGGCAGGCAGGACTGCATAAAGGGAAGCCACTTCATGGGCACGGGCTGCCAAGTGAGTGGCGCGGTCCAGGCTGGGCCTCTGGCTAGGCCGTTAGGCCCGATAGGCCTCAGGACCAAGTGTATTGGGTGGGGAAACCTCCCCATGGGTGGGCAGCAGAGCACTGCATCAGTGGCGATTGGGTGCCCCCTCCATGAGCAATGACCACCCTGCCCAACCTGGCATAGGTAAAAGAAATGTGAGAGGGAAGGGGGTGGGGGATCGAGGCAACTTGTGGGGAGGGGGCTCAAAATTCAGCAGCAGTCACCTCCTGGGATTTTTGGAATGGTCCGGCCCCCAACAGTGTCTGAGGGACAGTGAACCGGCCACCTGTTTAAAAAGTTTGAGGACCCTGATCGAAAACATGCATTGGAAGGCAGGAGCTGGTGACTCATATGTTTGCCTAATTTATCCCGTCTGGGTCAGAGGTCAAAAATGACCTTCATTGGAGGCAAGAATCTCACTGAATCTCACTTTTAAACTTTTGAGCTCCTCAGTGAAAACCCTCTTGGCACAGTTACACAAGGATAATGACAATGATTTACCATTGGGAGGGAAATTCCTTTTAGTAGAGATGGGCACGAAATGAACAATTTTTCATTTCCATTTTCATTTTTTCATTTTGTTACACAATGAAATGACAAATGAATTTTGTTTCTAAAATGAAACGAAATGAACAGAAACACCAGAAATTTTGTCGTCCGTTTCGTTTTCGTTACGGCAATACATTGAACTGCTTTAAATGCTAAAAAAATCACAAAAAATTGAAACTAATGGTAACAAAACTGTAATGAAACGAATGAAAACAAAAATGATTTTTTTGCAAAAATTCACAAAAAAAAGAAACAAACTGAAACGGACCCCCCAAATGACAAACGACAAATGAAACACCATTTTTTTTATTCGTGGCCATCTCTACCTTTTAGATAAGGAATTGTCAAAGAGGTTGTATGTCCTGTGCTGTACAAAGATGATGCAACAGATCATGTCTTTGGTGAGCTTTTAAACTTAAAGTCATTTGCCTGACAAAGTCACTGTGTTAACATTATGGAGGCATAACGATGGAAGAGGAATTGGGCTAATAATGGGAGAAAACACACGGTGCCTCCAAAATGAAATCAAACGTGCCTTGGGAGTGTGGTACAGGGGCACAAAATTGTGGCATTTGGTTTAAAAATCCAAACAGCTCCAGCACATGCAGCTAAAGAAAATGCAATCATGTTTGCATTTAGTGTAGTTAGTCCATGGGAAAATATGCATAAAATGATGTGTATATTAAAAGAGGTATTAAGTGTGGAAGAGGCTTGAGTGCTGGTAGAATTTGGGGGAATGGAGAGAAATAAAAAATGGATTTTTCACAGCTCTGACGCCATCTCTATGTTTTGCCTCTTGAGATCAGCATGCTCCTTAATCCTCACAGCCCAGGTGGGAAAGATGGATGGAGAAGGTCTTTCAAATATGAGCACAGATCACGTGAGCAAGAGGAGAGGCTGCTATTCCAGGAACAGTTTGTCTCTGGGGAAGCTCAGAAAACTCAAGGCTGTCAATCTAACGTTCCTTGCCGGCATTAAAATCACTTAGAAGAATTAAAATTTCAAAGGGTAAGTAAAGCATCGGGGAAATAACTGTGAGGGGGAGAAAAAAACACATAACAGATTCAGAAGCTTTCTAAAGCTGATGCTTAGGATGGCAGGCATCATTACAAGATGCCAGGTGACTGGTTGAACAGCTGCCACAGTGTCCAGGGCTCTTCAGAATGCTGGGGCCATCCCAAACTCCTGTGGCTTTAGCTCTAGTCAGGTTGGCTTTCATCTGGCACATAAATCAGGCAGTTATTCAAGCCTTGCCTTGCTCTGTGAAATAGCTTCTTTGGATTTCAGATCACCTGAATGAAACCACATCCTCCTCCTCTAATTCCTAAAGAGAGCAGCATGTTTGAGGCACAAGTAAGTACCTCTTCCTCAAAGGCCCAGTAGAAAGGTAAGGCTGATTCTGATAAAATTACTACTAAGGCTGCCAGTCAGCAGCTGCAAAGGGATAAGGAGGACGAACACATTTTACAGCTTTCCAGGGTAGGTGGTGGATGGGTACCGCCATGTCAGTCTGTGGTAACAAAAGCAACTTCCACCTGCTTCTTCCACCTGAGGAAGTGGACTCAAGTCCATTAAAATTTTGCCAGCTAAAGCTCCTTAGTTTCTAAGATGTCACATGACTTTTTGTTAGCAATATTTTGACACTATTTATTTATTTATTTATTTATTTAACTTGGATACTGCACTAATTAGTGCTGGGCATTAATTATTTATAAGTAGTAATTAGTGGTGGGCACAGTTTTCATTTTTTAAAATTGTTTTTGTTTTTTTAAAAAATTGTTTCATTTTTAATTTGTTTAATGTGTTTCATTTTTCATTTTTTAAAAAACTCATGCTGACCAGCTGGCCCGGGGCTGGGTCAGTATGGTTTTTTATTTTTCATTTTTTATTTGTTTTACTTGCACCGACCAGCTTGCGGGGTGGTTTTAATTTTTCATTTTTTTCATTTTTTAACTTTTGGCAACCAACTGGCCCATGGGCCAGGCTGGCATGTTTTTAAATATTTGTTTTAATTTTTATTTTCACTTGCGCTGACCAGCTGGCCCGCAGTCTTTTCCCCATAGGAATGCATTGCTTTCGTTTCATTTTCCTTTGATGGGTCTGTTCATTATCTGTTTTGTTCTGTAATGAAATGAATAATGAATATCAAAATGAATTAACAATTCATTTTGTGTCCATCTCTAGTAATAATTTTAATAAAGACACATTTTAGCAAGTCTATGTTAAAGCCGTTAGTGGAGAAAACAATCAATCTGGAACTGCCAATAACTTGCAGGTCCATCCATTAGCGCTATGTCTTCCATTTTTTTTGGGTCAGTCTTCTAGTGCTTTATAGAGATTTGTGCTGCACGCTTGTAAAAACCAGATAAGAAGTGATAGATAAAAGGTTCAATCCTAGGGAAGATGGTTAAGAACTGGCTATTCTGATACTAAGCTGCTGAGGCTGTGCCAAGTTCAAACACTCTCAGACTAGGAAGGTGGGAAATTATTTAGCATCACCCCAACAATGGCATATTTCTTTCTTTCTTTCTTTCTTTCTTTCTTTCTTTCTTTCTTTCTTTCTTTCTTTCTTTCTTTCTTTCTTTTTTTGCTGGCACAGTGATTGTGAGTCTGTGCTGAGAGGAGTTTGGATCTGGTGTAACTGAGACCCTCCTCTACTTGTGTTCCCTTCCTATCTGATGTCAACCACCTCAACTGTTGTGTCAGCAAGTAGATCCATGCTACAAAGGGTTGTTCCAGCCCAAGATCAATTATGCCCACTCCAAACTTACTACAACCTGTGTATCTTTGAGTTTGGGTTATACAGCAATTCAGTGTACACTATTTTTGAAAGAAGAACTGCATCACATTGTTTGAAGAGTCCTACAATATTTCAAATCATGAGTCAGTCTTGTTCACCTAAAATGTGATGAAAATATCAGTTCTGTCCTCTATACGTCCCATCCATGAGGTGAAAGGCCATCATGGAAAAAGCAGTGTAAGTCCTGCCTAGAGAAAAGCCATCACTACCACAATTGTGATGCATTCCCTGGACAGTGAGTTACCCCAGCTATGATTTGCAGTATCGCCCAGCCATTGGCCATACTGGCTGGGGGATTCTGTGAGTCAATAGTCCAAAGAAGTACAAAACCCAGGTTAGATTAAGCACACTTGGGGAAAAGTCACTTATTTTTACAGCTTCTACCTTGTTGGCCAAATGTCTGCATTGGCCATTTTGGTAACAGCAGAGGAATTGCCCAGAGGTATATCCTTGATATCATGTTATGTGCACTAGGCAGGTGTAGTCTTTTTAAAAAACCTCCTCCATAAAGATATTATTCAGAAATTCTCCTCCTGCTCCATCTGAAACCTAGATAAGTTATGTTCCTACAGCAATGTGACAGCAGTGCTGTCATGCCAGCCTGCCTTCTGCCGTCATTCAGGGTGGCAGTTCCCGTCCTTTGTCTGCAGCACAAGTAGTCAATCACATGGAGAACCTAATTAGGTAGTAACGAACCCAGGTGTCCTACTTCTCTCCACATAACACGACATCTGCTGTTCCTCCAAGAGTACTTTACATTGACTGACTAACAATGACAGTAATGTACAGCCATCAAGAGAGAATGGCATCTCCCTGCCCTAGCACTCTGAACATAGCTATAAAGTTAGAACACTCTGCTGCGCAGCATGGCAGTGAGACAATAAAGCCTGAGTGCCTCATCAAAACTCTCTACCTTTTGCCCTGGCCTGCTGTTTCAAAGAGGTGATCAATGCATTCCTCCCGTACAGCACTGAGAGATTGCTTTGAACTCTGGGTATCATTCCTGAAATGGCAGAGCACATCTCAAGTATTTTACCTGCTCTGCTCTGCGAACTGGGTCGTGTCAGTTGTATTTCTTCACCTTTTGGGCTAAAAAGTGTGAGTGTCATTCACGAAGAACAAGGGACACAATGAAGCTGAGGTAGAGATCTAAAGAATATGTGCTAAATTCTTCCTTCTCATTCTTTGAAGTGCTCTCAGCAGATTGACACATCCTGAGGAGAAATTTTCTAACTTTGGGAGTTTCATCATCTCTGCAGGGAAGGGAGACAAAGAGCAGAGGTTCTTAAAAAACACACACCAAGATGTTGTTTAATTTGTCCAAACTGTCTATGTGCAAAGAGAGAGAGAGATTGAAAGTAGAGAATGGCTGATTGTTTAAAAGATGCAAACAAATGCTCCCAGGCTTTTAGTCCTTAAAAGAGCACACAGTAAAGCATCAGCCACCATTGTTTTGCACAATTTGTAATGTTTGTGTGATTTTGCTTGGTGTACACAAAACCTAATGCTCCTTTCTCTTGTCAGGATTTGAAAATGTACCCTCTCATACGGTAAGGAGAATAATTTTGCACTCCCTTGTCCTTGTGGCTGGAGACAAAATAAAATTTGCATATCTCAGCTGTGAGTTTTATTTTTTTTAATAGAGTTATCCTAAATTGCAAGGTCCCTTAAGGTGGTAAATTAATATATTAGGGCCTGTCCATTTGGGATACAACCAGCATGTTGGCATCATCTCATATGCATGCAGAAAAATGGATGCCGATAGAATCATAGTATCATAGAATAATGGATTTGGAAGGAGCCTATGAGGCCATCAAGTTCAGTGCCAGAATTTAAATGAAAATAAATCTTAATTCTATAATTTTTTTTCTTGAATGACTCCAACATTGGAAAGCTTATCACTTTTGGGGGTAATTGGAGGTATTGCTGTACTGCTCTAACAATTAAGGATTTTTTCTGATATTCAACTGAAATCTGGCTTCCTGTAACTCAAACCCATTATCTCTCTGAGATAACGGAGACCCAGTCTTGCCGCTCATTTTTATGAAATCTTTGAAGTATTTGAAAAGTGTAAAAATGTGGCAAGATGGGTTAAAAGTGTAAAAATGTGGCAAGATGGCTGGCAAGATGTCCAGATAGGTGGGGTATGAATCTAATAAATAAATACCAGTATCTGGAAGTTGAATCATGCCAACTGGACTTCATTTCTTGTGATATTGAAACATTTAGCTACTCATCCAAGCGGATTCATCAGTCAGAGTTTGTGTGAACATGTTGTCCTTCTCCAAGTGTTTCAAGCATTCTGTCACTTTTTTCTTGTTCTTGCTGGTGGGGTCTCTTTTCAGCTTTTCATATGTGTGTTGTGTCAAGAACATTCTTGTTAGTGAGTTTTTCAACTTGCAATTAGAGATATGGAGTCCAGCTGTGGACTGAAGCAAGCTCGGTAGTGGCCTTGACAAGAAGGCTAATGTCCAAGGACAATGGAGGGTAGCTCCGAAGCGTGGATGAAAGAAGCACTGCAACATGTGATGTGAAAGTAAAGAAGTGATTGGAAAGAAATCTTATATATACCTTATGAATTGCAATATGTTCTTGCTGTTTAGCCAAGGCTGTTTAGCCAGTAAGCCTGATGTGATGTCTGTGATCAGGAAGAGTAGCTGGATTATTTATGCTACTGGATGTAAGTCTGAACCCAAATGGAACCTGTATATATTTTGTAAATAGACTGCAATAGAAAACCAGCAACGGAGTCTGTCATATTTTTGCTTCTAATCCTTGACATTGCTGCAAGTTAGTTCCTCATACATTCCTTGACATGTTGTTCATCCAAAAGTGAGATAACTGTTTTGTGGTAATCCACAGTGTTGAGGATGACAGTGCACTTTCCTTTGTTTGCAGGTGGAATGGTGATGTTCTCAACCCTGCTGAGGGATGTCAGAGCACTCCTCTCCTAGCTAGTGAGGTTGGATGGTGGTGGTTGAGAAACAGAGTGCTGCAGAGACTTTTAGCCAAAATTGTTCAGCTTCTGCTTCAGGTAGATTGTTGCTGTGAATGGCCAATTCTGTGGCAGTAATCAAATCCATGACAGGAACCTGTTTGGGTGTGATGGCAAAATTTAGGCCTTTGGGTGAGTATTGAAACATTTTGATGTCACAAGAAATGAAGGCCAGTTGCAGATGACTCAGCTTCCAGATAACCTCACCTGGATGACTGAGAATCTTTACAGACATATTTGAAAAGTGCTGTATATCTCCCCTCAGTCTTCTTTTATCAAGGATAAACATGACCAGTTCTTTCAATCTTTCCCCATTGGGATTGGTTTCCGGTCCCCTGACCATACTTTGTGCCCTACTCTGAACATGTTCCCATTTGTTGGCATTCTTTTTCAAGCAACGCATCCAGAATGAAACACAGTACTCCAGATGAAGCATACCCAGTGCCAGAAAATAATGACGAGCTCAGGGCTCAGGACTGAGTTTTGTGGTGGTAACCCAATTGTTACTTTCTCCCACTTTGGAAAGGAGCTATTAATAAGCCCTCTCTCAGTACAGTAATGTAACCAGTTGTGCATCCATTTTATAGTTGTTCTATCCAACCCATTCTTGGTTAGCTTGCTGAGCAAAATATCATGGGGCACTCTGCTAAGTCAAGATATATATTCCTACCATTACTAGGAAGGTTACTCAACCAAGAAGTGAGATAAGATTAGTTAGACTGGATTTGTTATTGACAAATCCACATTGGCTTCTTGATACTACTGCATAGTTTTCTTGTTGCATGCACAGCAACCATTGTATAATCTGCTCTAGAATTTCCTCAAGGGTTTGATGCCAGGCTGATTAGTTTGTAGCCGAGCTGGTCGAGGCGCACCTCTCCCCACCCCATCCCAGGCTGGCTAAATCACGCACTGGCATCTGCACACCACCAGGGACCTTTCACAGTGGCAGTGCTCCAGTCCATGATGGGCAAGAGTCCATCCAGCCCCACCATGCTCTGCCCTCCCTAAGCAATTGATCCCTCATTGGCTATGCAGGAAGTCATCCCATCCTGTCTCTGCATTGGAGTGGTCAGCTGCCTGGGGAGGTAGAGCATGGCCAGTTGGGCTCCTGTCCAGATTGGAGTGCTGCTGCCACAGAAGGATCTCTGCCATGGGTGGATGTTGGCAAATGTCCGAGCCAGCCAAGGGAATGGGAGATGGACCTCTGAAATTCTTACAGCTTCTTTTTTCAATGATTTCATATGCATCTACTTCCTTGATTGAGCAGCCAGTAGCAAACACCAACTAACATGTACCTTTTTTTTTTTAGCCTCAACTATGTTAATCCAGATGGTTTCCATGGGACAACATAGCTCATCCTCCTGTACCCCTGTGCAGAAATATATATGTTTGACCTATAGTGCAGCTGCACTTCCCTTACTCTTCCTTTAAAGCAATTCATATCCTTCAATTGCTGTATTCCAGTTGTGGGTATCATCCCACCAAGTTTCAGTTGTCGTCATCAAGTTGTATTTACCCTCCTGAGCTAAGACTTCAGGTTCATCTTGTTTGTTTCCCATATTCCTGGCATTCATATATAAACACCAAACATTATGTGATTTATGGCCTGCTTGCCTTCATACATTTTTGTGAAGTCTATTATTGGACCCCATTAGAGCTGCTTTCTCCATTCCTCTTATTAAAGCTTCTTCACACAAACCAGAAATCTGGTGATGTCTCCTTTGCTTTGTCTGAGAAATTGAATACTTCAGGTTCTAATAATGTGAAAGAAAAATCCTTCACCTTATGTTGTAGTAATCATTTGCATTACTTGAACAGGAAAATGCTCTACCCTCCTCATCCCCCTTTTTTCTAAAAGGTAGGAGTAGGCACGATTTCTGTAGAATTGGAAGGAGTTGTTGGGTGCTTGTACATTCCATTAATCCATGTTCATTTCCCTTTTCATAATTCAGGCAGGCAAGAAGACGGATATATTTTTGACAGTTGGAAATTATTAAGACATAGCTAGACCCCCAATTTGTTTGGCATCCTACTCTGCAGTATACTTAGAATCACAGCTAATGAGACATTGTGCCTACCTCAGTCTCACATTATTGCTTCCCACTCTGTAACCAAAACATACAGTTGGTTTCCTTGCTCACCATGTAAGACTTCAGTGAGATCAAACTTTTTTACCTGCAGTCAGTTGGTTAGGGCTTAAGGTATTTGACATCTCTGCAAAGTGATCTACACAATGCCTCAAGCTAGACGTCGACAATTAGCAGTCAGTTTCTGAAATGTCATCTTTAATTGATTCATGTTTGGTAAGTGCTTTGATGGAAAGTAATAAAGAAGTGCAGCCTGTTATTACAACTGCCAAATGTTGGTATCACAGCATTCTTTTATGAACATGTCTTGCTTCCTCCTGAGATATTGCAGGGCTTTTCTGAGGGAAGGGTTTTCTGGTACTTACACATTGTTGGCACCAAAGACATAATCAATTACCAGTTCCAACATTAAAAACAAAGCAGGTCATAATTTTGGAAGAACTGCTTCGCATACAGAACACCAGTTGAGCTGGTGACAGTTGTGAAAGCCACCCATGACATTTAAGTGAATGAAAAACCAGGAGTTTCCTCATTTGTTGCACAGGCATCCAAAATATATATTTAACAAATCAGAACAGCTAATGTGAAACATGTGTTGCCATCCTTATGAAAATAATATAAGCCTGCTGTTCTCCACTCTTTCGGTGGGATGTTGTGAACTTGAAGAAAATACAGGAGGACTGAAAAAGTAATGGTCACAGTATGTAGAGTCATGCTATGAAAAAACAGAAATAAGGAGTTAGTGAACAAGTTGATAAATGAGTCATTAAAGCATTAGACTTGGATTATGGAGGCTGGAGTTGAAATATCCAGTCCATCATAGAATTCAGTGAGTGCTCATATATCAGTCATACAATTTCCTGGAAAATGATAGCATGTTACTAATCTTACTGACATTTGCTTTGCTAAGTTAAGATTCCTCATTTGGCTTTTGGAAGCAGAAACTCACCAATTTACTAACCGGTATGCCCTCTGCTCATACATTTTTGCTTTTGGCCAACATAGTTTCTATCAAGAGTATATCTTCTCAGGCTGGTGAATCCCCCAAATTGTAAATTGCCCATTGTAGTCAGTCAGCAAGCAAACATCAGTAGGGGAAAGATTGGATTTGAAGGGGAGCAAAGTCTCTCTCTCTCCTTCCCTTCCTTCCTCCCTTTATTCCTTCTCTCTTTTTCATCTCTTATTCTCACATCCATGGCCATCTCTATGTTAAAACACAAAATGATGGGTGCTTCAGGCAGCAAATTTTGGATGTCAGAGTAGATGGGGAGTTTTTAAGTTTCTTATTTATGTAATTTTATTATCCAAGGTGGGAGGAAGTGTTTCTGACTTATGCGCCAATGTTACTATGCTGGCTTTGTGTACTATTCACCTTTAGTTCATGTGCAGAGAGGGACACTTTGCTCTTAGGCAAAAAAAAAAGTTTTTGGATGGCCCTGCTCTTTGACATGCCATGCCACTCCAATCTTTCTCTTTTCCTCCAAGCCCATTTGGTGGATAAAATGGAAAGTAAAGACCAGTGATTTTCTGGAAAAGGTCTACATTGACTGTTTGCAGAAACTATCCTCATAGCATACCCCTGCTCTTAGAGAGAATCTCTTATGGCCCTATGTGGTCAGTACTATGCAATGGTGTCATGATAACATCTGAATTGCAGGTATATATTTCTATAGCCTTAAACTCATTCTACACACTAAGAAGACTTGAACATTCAGGCTAGACATGGGCATGACTCGGCAAAATTTTCGTTTTCGTTTTCGTTTTTTGTTTCCGTTACGTAATGGAAATGGTAACGATAATTAAGCCGTCAGAACTCGAACTCGAACCGAAAAAAGAAAAATTTGGTCGGGTTTTTCGTTTTCGTTTGTGGCATCACAGTGATCGCGCAATGCGAAGCACAGAAAAAGTTTTTAAAAGTATTTTTTAAAAAACCCGACACCCGGCCAAAAAAGCAGGCAAAAATATGCCTGCCTGAGGCTTTGCCACCTACCAGAGGGGTGGTTTCTGGTGGGTCTCCGGCCTTTCCCCCCCTTCTCCTGTCCTGGGCTGCTTGCACCAGGCTGGGGGGGGGGGTCATACTCGTCGTCTCACTATGCCATGCGGTGGGGGGGGGATCCAAAATGGTGACTGCAATTTTTCTTTTGAAATCGTGGTCAAAAAACACACCAAATCACCACAGAAACATGTGAAATTTATGTATTGTAATGCCTGGATTTTAATAGTAGCAGCAGTGGTTTTTTTATAGCAATAAAACGTCGTATTGATTTTATTTTATTTTATTTTATTTTTTATTTTTTTAGACCTGCCCATTTGGGCTGGGCATGGGTTGGGACCATGCAAATTGTTTGAACCATTCCACCAATGGCATCGCCAGGTTTTTGACTGACACTTCTGGATGTCTCGGAGGGCATAAAAAGCCGAGGCACCTTCCAGAAATCCCAGTCGGGTGTATGGATGTGGTTGAGGGAGGAGGGCTGGCTGCTGGTGCTGGTGTGATCCGATCGAGATTGAGGAGGGAGGCTGGAGGCTTTAGGATTTAAGTTAGGCAGGCAGGGGGGGAATTGAATTTAGAAAATTATTTCTTTGACTCCCTGCAGGTTTGTCTGCTGAAGGAAATAGCAGTTTATTCTTTATTTCTTCTCTGGCAGTTTGTGAGGATTTTTTTCTGATATTGGATAAAGGGGAGGTTCAACTGGGAGTGGGAGGTGTGGATTTATTTTAAAAATATATTATATACTACCATTTATTTTCTATTTTCCCAACTTCAATTTGCTTGCACACACACACATTTGGGGTGCAAGCCAAGAACAGGACCTCTATCCTAAGTGATATCCTAACTGCCCACTCACCCGCCTGCCCGCTCCACTGCCTGCCTGCTCGCCCGCCCGCTTGCCCACCTGCGCCTCCCCCCTGCTGCCACCGCCGCCCGCCCGCACCTCCCCCCCACCTCCCGCCCCCCCACCCCGCCCGCCGCCTAGGGCGCAAAAACACCTAGCGCCGGCCCTGATTGCGGGATGCCCCTATGCTCTGGGGGAAGTCAAATCGCGCTAAATCACGGTGGAAACGACAAACGACAAACAAAATGACAAAATGACAAATTTTTGAAAAATTTCGCGACAAACGGAAACGACCCGAAACGGACCCGTTCCGACAAACGAAAACTCAAAACGTCATTTTTTCTGGTCGTGCCCATGTCTAATTCAGGCTGCTGGACTGTTGCAAATAAAAACTAACCAGGTCTTTTTGAAAGACATAGCTGTAAATTACGCAAAGCCCCAACTGTCTTAAAATGCATCACATTTAAAACAGTTCAGTGTATAGTATGACCCCTGCATCCATGGGGGGGGGGGTCAGTTCCAGGACACCTGTGGATACTGAAATGAGTGGATAAGAGCAAATGCTCTTATCCAGGGGTGATGGTGGCAACAGTGGTAGACTGGTTGTCAAAAATGTGTGCTGCTGCAACACCCAGTCTGCTGTGCTCCCTAATGAAGCTCAAACATCTGGGAATGGCTGGGTCTCTCTTGTGTCAAAGCAAGAGAGGAGGCTTGGGGAGACAGCTGTTGCTGCCCCTTGGAAGCAAAGATCTCAGGGCAAAGCACCACCATTCATTCCTAAGACCTGCCTCCCCTCCCTCCCCCTCTGCCTCTACCTGTTAGGCATGACACAGAACCTCCATGTTTTGCCTGAAACCTGGCAGGTAATAAAGAAGCCCACTCACTTCAGCCACAAAACAGGAGCCAACCCCCCACTTCACCTGGTCTTCCTTCACACTATCCTTAAAGCCACCAAGGACTTTGCTGCTTTTTCAGCAGCCAGGCCCATGGGCTGGTTGCTATGGTAGTTGAAACGGCAGCCCCACTTCCCTCTTACTCTGCCTCCATCACTACTGCAGGAAGGACCACCATGGGAAGTTCAAACATCCAGAGGTGTCTGCCTGCCTATGAGCAAAGGAGGCCTGACAGGAAGAGGTGGAGGAGGAGGGTGGGGAGACAGACCTTAGGAGTGAATGGCAGTGCTTTGCCCAGAGATCTCTGCCTCCTAGGTGCAGCAATGGCTGCCTCATCAAGTCTCCTCCTTTGCTTTGATACAAGAGGAGACCCAGCCAAACTCAGCTATTTGAGCTTTGTTAGGGAGTGTGGCGAACCGGGTGCTGCATTGCCCAGTCTGCCACCCAGGAACCTCGAATAACCAGGGGTGTACCCAGACATTTGACCAGAGGTGTATCCAGACATTTGAGCTTCCTGGGTGGTGGACTGGGTGGTGCAGCAGCGCACCTTTGTGACAACCAGTCCACCACTCTGCAGAGCAGCACAGGCTGTTGGCTTGCCAGGGGCAAATGGCCTGGGCCATGTGGCACAGCTTTTGCCCTCAGCATCCCACACACCCCACATTGATTGCCAGCCATGGATAACTGAATCAACAGATGATTAATCAGCTGATATGAGGTGCTACTGTATTTCCGAAGGCTTTCATGGTCAGGATCTGATGGCTGTTGTAGGTTTCTTGGACTGTTTGACCATGTTCTGGAAGTTTTTCTTCCTGATGTTTTGTCAGACTCTGTGGCTGGAATCTTTAGATGGCAAGCAGCTCAGGGAACCCAGAGTTCTCGCTATGCTCTGGGGTATAGAATGAGTGAGATTGTGGATTTTTTAAAGTTGTGGGAAAGGGGAGAACTTGTCCTATTCAGGAGAATAGGTGTTAGTCATTGTATTATGATGTGGAGGAATTAAGACGTTTCACTGCAATAAGGGAGGGCGGATCTCTCTGTGTGGTTGATAGGTGTCATTAGCTGTTCTCTTGTGTGAAGTGACCATTGATGCTTGTAGCTGGGTGAGAATCATTGGTTTTCAATGCTTCAACAGAAAAGAAGAAAGTCTAAAAATCAACAAAGCCTGGCTTCCAGTACTGAAAACTACAGCCTGTAAAAGACCAGAGTGAAGTGACACATAATGAGGAATACAAAGTGTGACAATTTATACCACTGCACTTCCACCAGTGTAAATAATACATAGGATTCTGGCCTATGTATATTATAGTTTCATATTATTATCAGTCAAAATTACAAACTGACGATGTTTCATTTACTGAACTGAATGGGAAAGGGTGGCATTAACCTGGAACTCCATGCCTGTTCTTGAGAAGCAAGACACCTGTTGATTACTTTCTTCCAATTTAGCTTTTCCATAGCCAATGGTTGCCATTAGGTAAGAGGCAGCATCTTGTAACACAACATGCTAATTCATTCAGCCGTGGCTGCATCAGCTGTTTAATTTGGTAAGACCTGCTACACCTTAATCAGCAGTGCTGATTATCTCTTCCAATATCATTCGTTTATTTTGCATTCCTGGAGTGAGAATGCCTTGATGGGTACATGAAAGTAAATATCAGGTATGCAAAGAGTGGCTTGACCTTTCTATTCTTTTATCAGCTCTAAATTGACGTGAGATATATTTCCCTCTCTCGCTCTTGTATCCAGAAGGACATATTACTTGAAAGATTAGAAAGCTTGTGCTCCCTGGTCTCTCTCCCCCCCATCTTTCCTGGTCAGCAACAAAGGAAACAGCAAATTAAAAGAAAGAGAATGTTCTCCCTAGAGAGGGACTGAGTGAGCTCTTTTAAGATTCCCCACTGTTTGCTAGCTCATCTTACTGGCACACACAGTCATTTTCATCCTCTTGTTTTTCAGATATTGTGATAAAAGAATTGTGGTTGGCAGAGCTGTTTATATCTTGCAGTGTTAGGAAAAAGAACTGAAGTTCATAAAAATATTGGAAACTTATAAAAGGATTCTGGCTATTTCTTATTTACCACAAATACTGCATCTGTAGCCTTGAACATTTCAAACAAAGACTTGCTTGGAAATATGCACAATATCCAAGCTGTTCTGTGATGGAGTGGAGATGCTCTACTCTGAGACTCATCTGTGGGAAATTGCTCCTATGTACCATTGTAATCAAAGGGAAAGGTAAGCTGCAATTAATTTAAGTCATTGATTTCTATGGAATGTAAGAAAGAGTGAGGCAGCTGAAGGGAACTGCTGCTATTGAGTGTGTGGTTGTTAGACAGTTGGACAATCAAATCAGTACTGAATCTAGAAAAGAAACATATGGCTTAATCACCGAATTCTGATTCTAAATTCACAGCCCCTGTCTGTCCTTCTCAGTAGCAACTACTGGCCCATCTCCAATCTTGCCCAGACAAGTCTCTTGTCCTCAGGAGATGCTATACTAGTGGTTCTCAACTTGTGGGTCCCTAGATGTTCCTGGACTGCAACTCCCAGAAGTCTTCATCACTTGCTGAGCTGGCCAGGATTTCTGGGAGTTGTAGTCCAGGAACATCTGGGGACCCACAGGTTGAGAACCACTGTGCCATACTTTGCCAGCATTGCCCCAGCCAGCCCCAAAATGGAGAGACATCTTTAGGCCCATCTTCCTCCTGATTCTTAGGAACAGAACTGGAGTTGATGGTCACCCGAGCCTGCCTCTGAAGGTCCTGCTTGCATACCTGAACCATATGATTCACGGTACCCACTCAAAAAGGACCAGCTCTGGTGTGGGGCTTCTTATATATGCTTCCCCAGCCCCAGCGCCTCTCCTCATTATGATACAACTGCAATTGCACACTGGTCCTGTCTCTCCTCCCTGTGCATGGTCATTGGAAATGGTATTCTGTTTAACCAGAGACAAAGTTCATTAGTTACCATGCATGGAATAATATTTTTAAATTAATTAAAAACATGCCACAAGTGTCACAGGTATGTCGTTTAAAGTACTATACAAAAATCAAAAGCAACAACTATACAATAAAAGGAAATGCAGTTGCAAAACTGTGGCTAGAATATAACAGTTGGTAAAGTTTTTCAGAGAAGTTGAACAATAATGTAGCATAGGCGTACACTTAAGGTTCACTGGAAGGGCAGTACCTATGATGAGGACAAATATGCACAAACCCCTGCTCCTACTGCGCTCAAAGCAGACCTCAGAACCATGTGGAACCACGATGTATTGTGAAGCAGTCTAATAAAGCAATAAAACATCAAATGGCTATTGGCTTAAGACTAATTATCTGAGATGTTCACAAGTTTGTTTATTTGTGGCCTTTACATAATTGTAGCTATGTGCTCTGGTCCAAGCACATGATGTTAGCAGGAAGAGCTACAGCTAAGAGGAAGTGAATCCTCTTAGGGAGAGGAGCTAGCAATTGCCACTCTGTAGTTATATTAAGCGGTCTTTGAATGTGCCACCAGCAGTTTGTCATCCAGGACAGCAAAAAGCATATTTTGCATGAGTATTGTGATGGGGAGAAAAAGAGGGGTGTTTCAATGTAGGACAAGATACATGGATGTTGAAGAAAAATTTCAGGTATTTGTCATCAGTACAGTTCTGCCAAAACTCTCTGTGTTTCCTTGCTGATAGCTTCATCTTCCAGAAGGTGGAAGAACAAGAAATAACTAGTCTGTGAGTGGATAGATTAAGAACTATGAGTGGAATTGACAGTATCCTCTTGGAATTTGCTATTCTAAGTAAAAGAAAGGCTTGGGATTAGAGATGGGAACAAAATGAAAAAAATAGTGTTTCATTTCCATTCCATTCCATTTAATTTATTTAGTGGTTTCATTTCATTTCATTACCAATTTTTTTCAAACAAAACAAAATGATTCAGATCTGGGAAGCTTACTTGGATTCTGCCCTGGAAGCTCCACAAATTTGGAACGGTTTGGTGTTCAGGGAACCAAGTTATTAAGCTCCAGAGTGGGCCTCCCCAGGTAAATTTAAAAGTTTTTTTTTTTTAAATAGAGGTTTCAGTTGCACTGGGTGGGGAAATATGGCACAGAGGAAGCAATTACTCACCCTGGTTGAACCGACAGAGAATTAATTGCATCCTCCTGTGATTGGTAACTTTGCTAGAACTACCATTACTGTAATATACTTTCCAGGTTGAAGTTCAGCCCGGAAAGTATGACACAGTGGAAGCACTTCACATAGGAAGCTATTAATTCTCTCCAATCTGAATTAATTAAATTAATTAAAATAATTAATTAATTGCTTCCTTAGCACCGCCTTTCCCTGTCTGGTCTGCCCCAAACCTCTTTTTTAAAAAAAAACAAAAAAAAAACACTTTAAAATTTACCTGGGGGGATCCACTTTGGAGCTTAATAACTCAGCCCCCTGAATGCCAAACTGTTCCAAATTTGGAGGGCTACCAGGGAACATCCCCCAGTTTGTTTTCCAAACTGAAAACAAAATAAAACAGTTCAGTTCGGTTTAGACCGAAACAGTTTCTTTCATTTCATTTCATAACAAAGTAATTTGTTAGTTAATGAAATGACGAAACTGCATGTCATTTTTGTGTGTGCCCATCTCTACTTGGAATAGTATAATGAACATTTTGGACTTCAGGAAGCTGGTTTCAATAAGCTTAAGGAAATACTGGTTGTATCATGTGGTCAGAAATACTTTTTAAAAAGGGACTCCATGATGAGTGAAACTTTCTGAAGGGTGAGCTATTGAGACATGATCTGAAACATTTCCTATGGGAAAGAAAAATTGAAGCTGCTGCATAAGGAATAGGGGTTGGCTTGCAATATGAACTTTCAGATTAGCTTTACTGTTCTGTAATTCAGTGGTGTCTTGCAAGCACGTTTCTTGTGAGTATGGGGGGTTTATTTGAAGAACCATTGGTATGGCTTTTCTGAGATCAAATTATATAGCACTAATTCACCAGACAGTAGGAATTGCTGCCCTGCTCTCTAGGAAATATGATTCTCTCCTTTCTGGTTGCATTCTATTTCCCTCTGTTTATCTTACTCCCTTGGGTCAGTGCCCACTTGCTTCCACCCTTTAGCAAATCTGTGTTAACAATTTGTTTTCCGGAGTCACCTGGCAGGTGGCTCCTACCTGCTTGATAATTGTAAACACTGCAGTGCTGTGGAGTAATATTCCTGAGATCGACATGAAGCTTAAAAAAATCAGATATTGGCCACTTACAAAACAAGACTAAAATATACAGTATAATTTAGACAGAGAAAGGACAACAAAACTTGTTTACACTGTTATATTTGTGAACTTGCTTATATTGATTGTAGCAATGATATGTAAGTAGAAAGCATTGCACTTCATTCAGTCTAAGTTCGTATGTGATCAGATGGTTGCAAAAGTATGCATCTGATTACACTAGGAAGGGTGCTTTTGCAGGGACTGGTCTCTGTTAAAATGACCTATCTGCTGGGGAATTGCTATTGCCTGGTCTCAGAGAGAGAGAGAGAGAGAGAGAGAGAGAGAGAGAGAGAGAGAGAGAGAGAGAGAGAGAGAGAGAGAGAGAGAGAGAGAGAGAGAGAGACCTAGAGCTGGACAAAAATGTTCAGCTTGTCCCCATATCTCATGCGACTGTTGGGAAATAGATTGCACTAGCCTGCTCTACAAGTGATCCAAATTGCAATTCATATCTTTGGATAGATTAACTTAAAAAATAAACAGGCAAGTTGGGACCTCTTTTATAACTGGTGGAAGGCTAAAGCATTGTAGTATAAAATAAAAAAGTGGGAGGAAGGATGAATAGATAACATAATGTCAATGACCAAATGAGATATGTTATATTGTACAAAAAAGTTTTTTTAAAATATGTGTACTTTTTTTTCTGTTTGTTTTTCCTTTCCTTTTTCCTTTTTATTTTTTCTCTTATGTATATCCTTTCTATGTTTTAAATTTAAAAAAAAAACAAATTACAATCCATTTCCCTATGTGTTCACATCCTTTGTTGATTTTTTTTGAGTATAAAATCAAAGATGCAAGTGATGCAGTCTCCCAAAGAAAACTTTTATCTTTTGCCTCTCTCATAATGACTGCTTTTGCAGTATGCAGTTTTTTTTTGTTGTTGTTATATCCCATTTGGGGTACAACAACAAAAGTTTCCACATGACAAATACATAGGCTGCTTATGCAACAAGAACAGTTTGGCGTCACACTCCTGTGTAACCACTTATTTATTAAAGAGTGGAGGGAATAATGAAAAAAACCCACCCTCATTTTCTTCTATGGGCTTTTGCTGCTCCTCCTGCTCCCTCGTTTTCAAGAAGTGAGAAGGGACAGATGTGTTTGGATGGGTGGGAGTGATCCTGAGACAGCTTCTGACAGGCATTTGTGAGATTTGTATAATTTATCCACCTCTACCTGGCTTCTTGCTCCTGACCATTTTGTGTCTGAAGAAGAGGACTGTAACCACACAAGCTCAAACTGAAACAAATTTGAGCCTTAAAAAGTACTGCAGTACTTGTGGTTTTGTTTTGTCGTATTGTCATCACATCACTCTCTAGTTGCCTTATCTGGTTGGCGCGTTCTGTACCTCTTTGTGATGCCACTGGAAACTTCATGCCCCAAACAGGGTGAGCTGAACTCAAACAAAACAGGTGACAGGCTCCTGCAACAGGCCCCCACAAAGTGGGACAGATGCTAATAATAATAATAATAATAATAATAATAATAATAATAATAATAATAATAATAATAATAATAATAATAATAATAATAATAATAATAAGAAGAAGAAGAAGAAGAAGAAGAAGAAGAAGAAGAAGAAGAAGACCCTCTAGTTGTCTTATCTGTATAGAATTAGAAGTTGAGCTGAAAGACAAAAGTTTACTAAGTGACTGAAGAGACAGTGCTGTGTTTAGAAAATGTATTTACCGCTGTGGCAACACCCATTTGATGTCAGATATGTTTAAAACAGTGGGGTTACTGATCTGGTCTTGTTGTGAAGCACTTAAAGCAAGAAGTTCAACCTTTTAAATTATTGGCCTGGAAGTGGCTAAGGGTCATTTTGACCTCTGAACGCATTATAGTTTGACCCTTAGCTTGTAAACACAAACATAATTATGAGCAGGGGCAGGATTGATAGAGTTACCATTGTTTGGGCTAAAAGTGTCAAACTTTAAGATTAAAACCACATTTTTCTGGTTCTTGAGTGGGTCACAAAATTGCTATGTTAATGATGATGAGGGAGCAGCTTTATAATGGATTAGGGACTTTACTCATCTTTGACCACACCAATTTAATTCCAGGAGGAGGAAACTATGGATGGTTTCATGTCCATTCAAGCAATGTTTGACCTTATACCAAACAACAACAACAAAAAACATATATGTCACTGGTTAGTACAGGAAATACCAATGTCATTGTCCAGTCCTCTTAAGTAATGGTATATCCTTTACAATTGGAAATATTATAGTGCCTTGCAAATTCTGCTTTTTATCCTTTTTGTACTATGGCAGCCTACTTATGAATCTAAATACTAATCAAACACTAAGTGTAGTAGACAGGAGTTCCTACATTTCAGATTGCAACAGCAGTTATTCCTGCCTGGGCATTGGAATGTTGATTGAGGAAGCTATGAATTTTAGCCCTATATATTTGGTAGGTGCCTAAAATAAGAATGGTCATATGTCCTTTTGAATAGAAAGCATTGTCTTCCATTT
Source organism: Phrynocephalus forsythii (assembly GCA_029282475.1). Classification (NCBI taxonomy): domain Eukaryota; kingdom Metazoa; phylum Chordata; class Lepidosauria; order Squamata; family Agamidae; genus Phrynocephalus; species Phrynocephalus forsythii. Next base: position 37,065,283 of record JAPFRF010000010.1, read on the forward strand.
TGCTAGCAAACAGCAGTCCTCTTTTTGAAGGACTAGCTTCTGTCTGAGTCAATCCAATTCTATTTAAAAATACAAAAATTAAGACATTAATCTCTCTGCTTTGCAATCTCAGAAAGAAACCATGGGGGTAAAAAAATTTCTGTTTTCTTTTCAGAGTTCCTTATTCAGCATATTTCCCCTAGAAGATCTTGTTAGATTTACTAAACATTTCAACTTTTCTTCTGAAGGAAATTCCAAGCAACACAGGATTATACATCCTGTGCAGAATGGGATCTTTCTTGTGCAGGGTTCACTGGAAAGGACATTAGGGTAAAAGGAAATGTTCACTTTTCTTTGAGGTACAACAGGGGAGAATGGGAAAATAGAGAAAACATAACATGGGGTCTCTTCCCCCCCCCCCCAGAAGGCCAGGTAACCTCACTACTGTGTTGGGAACTCTCAAAACATAGCCTTGTCATTAGAGATGGGCACGACTTGAAATTTTTTTTCGAGTTGTCGTTAGTCAGGCCGGTTCCGTTTCGGCTCGTTTCCGTTTTTCGTGAAAATTTGCAAAAAGTAGTCGGTTTGTTTTTTCGTTTTTTTGTTGTCGTTAGTACTGGTTTTTTGGGGGGGGGAGCGGGCTCCTGGAGGCACCTCTGTGGTGTGTGCCTCCTCTGGCCCGCTATAAAGGGAAAGTGGGCTCCTGGAGGCACCCGTGGGTGCCTCCTATCCTCCCACTAGGAAGGGGAAGCAGGCTCCAAGAGACCCCTCTACATGGGGGTCTCCCCTCTTCACCTGCTGCTGCTGCAAAATGGTATGCAATAACCATATGGATATTGCATACCAGTTGTGCAGACAGTGAGACCAGTGAGAGTGATAGCGTCATGCCTTCCCTGCACAAGGGTCTCGCACCGCCATGTCTCACACAGAAGGGAATTGTACTTGCTGCGTGTAGTGCAATGCAAGCAAGTAGATCTGGCTTAGGGTTAAGGTGGGTTAGTGCAAGGGCTAGGGTTAGGCTAGTGACGGGTAAAGTTACGGTGGGCTAGTGGGTTGCACCTCTGGCTGCCTCTCTGACCCACTAAGAAGACAGTCTGTGACGTATGGGTAAGGAAGGAGTCAAGGGTTAGGGTTAGGGTTCGGGGGCTAGGGCAGGTTTTAGGGGGCTTTTTGGCACATCCCAGAAGTCTCCGTGGCCAAGTGGCCATGCGATTGTTGGGATGGCTCCAAAAATTTGCATGGTCGTCCACTCCCACATGGCTGGCCACTCGGCCAGCCCATCATTGCGCAGGTGTAAAAAAAATAAAATAAAAAATAAAATCAATGGAGGACAGAGGAGGAGAGGAGAGACATTTTGTTGCAAGAAAAAACCCACCGCTACTGTGAAAAATCTGGCAGTTTATAAATTTTCGCGTGTTTCTTTCTGTTGTGCTTGTGTGTTTTTGGACCACGATTTCAAAAACAATATTGCGTTCACCGCCCCATTTTGGATCCCCCGCCCGCACCGCATGGCATCTCGAGTCCGGCTGCCCAGGACGGGGGGGAGGTGGGACCCCCCCTCCAGAAACCACCCCTCCGGTAGGTGCCCTGCGCCCTTAGTCAAGCAGGCATTTTTCCGCCTGCTTTTTTGGCCCGGGAATGGGTACGGGGAGAGTTTAAAAGTTTTTTCCTGTGCCGTCTGTGCCGCTTGCTTGCGCTTTAATTGCGGCGGCCGGCGGCGAGACTGGGCTTTTTGCTGTCTGCGAGCCTGCGGCGAGTCCCACCAGAGCAGCCCAGGACAGGGGATGGGGGGGAGGCCGGGGACCTCCAGAAACAACCCCTCTGGTAGGTGCCCTTAGGCACGGCAGGCATTTTTCCGCCTGCTTTTTGGCCGGGAACCGGGTTTTTTTAACTTTTAAAAACGTTTTTTCTGTGCCACGTGGCATCGCGCGATTGCGCGATGCAAGGAACGAGCATGACAAATCAGACCAAAATTGTTCGTTCGTCGGTTTGAGCTCGAAGTCTGGCGGAGTAATTCCCGTTACCGTTTCCGTAGAGTAACGGAACCGAGTAACGGAAACGGAAATGGGAATACCGCTAAGTCGTGCCCATGTCTACTTGTCATGGCAAGACTTGAGACATTGGCAGAAATAAGACATTTGTCAAGTTTTAGTAGTAGTAAAAGGGAGATTAGAGAATTTGAACTCTTAGCAGATTTAGCAGATTGTCAAGAATTCCAGTCTCATCTGATACATCGTCATGCATATACTCTGAATATGAGATTCCATTTTAAATACTTCAAATGGAAGATCAATTTGCCACCTCAGTTCTGTTCTGCCTTAGGTCAAGCATACTGACCACTTCCGCCATGGAGATAATGCAGAGGGTGAGGATGGCACTTCCCCCCTAGTCGCACCAGAATATTAACTTGTTTTGAATGCTGAACAGGACTTCAGAAACCAGAACCTTTTATTTTATTTATTTTATTTAACATATTTTACCTTGCTTTTCTCCTTAAAAGGAGAAGACATGAATCAATAGGTCCAGTTGGTAACATTTAAAAATCTTTATTTTCAAAATATACAAAAATAAGCACATAATAACTTGTAACATTAGAATATATCATTCCATCCCCTGATGTGTACATAAATTGGTCCATAATCTAAATCAATGATAATTGAGGTCCAACTTCTGCTTTTTGGGAAACAGGAGTTTCTCTCCTCTTCAACTCTCTGCCACTTTTTAACAAATGTGAAATAACATTTTATTTATTTATTTATTTATTTATTTATTTATTTATTTATTTATTTATTTACCTATTTATCACTACAGAGGCAGTAAAGGAGAGATAGAGCTGTGTGTCATCACCATACTGATGACAACACATTCCAATCCCCTCATGACCTCAGCTAACAGCTTCATATAAATGTGAAGTAGCATTGGGGAGATTGCTATCTCCTGGGGCACCCCACAAAAGAGCATCCAAGCTTAACACACTGGGTATAGCCTTCAAGGAACAACCAGAGCCATCTGAAAGCTGGACTGCCAATTCCCACCTTGACAAGCCTACCCAGCAAGATACCATGGTCAATGGTACCAAAGGCCACAGACTGTCAAGAAGGGCCAACAAGGTAGAACAACTCATGCCAGCCCCCTTGAGGAGGTCATCTTGCAGCGTGACCAGGGCAGTTTCAGTCACAAGATGTGGCCTGAACCCAGACTGGAATTGATCTAGGACCCAATTCTCCTCTAAGAATAACTAGAACCACTCAGCAGCTACCCTTTCAATCACTTTGCCCAAAAAAGGAACACTGGCTATCAGGCGATAGTTGGACAAATTGTCCAAAGTCAGGCCATATTTCTTTAGTGGGCTTCACCACTGTCTCCTTCAGATGAGAGGGAAGGATCCCTTTGCTGAACATATACTGTTCCTTAAGTTTCCCCATCTTCTAGGCTAAACCAGTTCAATAAATTGTATACAGAGGACCAAAACAATATAACAGCTTTCATGTTGCCTGTAAATAAATATCGCCTTCTCAATTTTATATACTTTTTAACATATGAACAGTGTCCATTTCATCATCAGAAGAACTGGAGCCATTTCTATCAGCAATAAAGCAACAAATATAATATTTACTTGTGCTTGACACAGAGCAGTGCAGCAGTAGCATGCAGATAAAATGTCAGTATTGATATAAAGTATTGCAGAGTTAGGTTATGAAGAGACAATGACAATGGGTAGAGTAAAAACTCATATATTCATATATACATCAAAAAATATATACATCATAACAACCAAGCAATATTTATAACAAACAAACAGAGTGTGGGGTTCTGTTCTCACCATAACAGACCCACCTAACAAATGGAAAGCTAGTGCTTTTAATACAGTTCAGTACCCATCAGATGTGAGTCATCACTAATTACAATCTGATGCAATCTGATACAATCATGATGCTATAAATTCTTTCACCTGTGCTTCATCACATAACATGCCTGTGATTACTTATCTCTTACACTTGTGAATTAACATCATGAGTCTGCAGAATCTAACTGCCTCCATTTTACAATTCTCTTTCCACTATCTGTTAAAAATACATAACATATATTTTATCAACTTTTACATATCTTGACAATTTCTCACCAGACTGATTCATGTACCATTTTCACATCCAAATGGAATTTTTTAGCTATTATCGGAAGTAAACATATGATTAAACAGTAGCACTCACTCACATGTGTTAATTTCTCATATTATTATCTTTGAGTTAGTCTTACTCCAACCTGTTAGGCACAAAAGTATGTTTGGACATTTGTTCCTGATGGAGAAAACACTGTTAACAAGAACACATTTGACTGTGGTATATTAAGATAAAAAGGACATTTTTAAAGGAAATTACTGTATTCCCTAACTGAAGGAATCCACAGAGATAATTCAAATAAATTGGTTTTTTTAAATGAACATTTATGAGGTCTTTTTGAAATCATGTCATGGAAGATTTATTTTATACTTTTGTGTGATTCACTGATGCTATGATGCCAACAGAGTCCATCTTACCACATCATTAGGGTATTCTTCCACAGATTTATTAAGCTGACAGTGTTAAAAGAAATCTCTGCAGAAAATAAAGTAGATATTTGGCTTTTGAACAGTGGCAAGCCATTGAGTGCCAAAAAGGTTTCATGATGCCTGGTTGTTACCATGAAAAGCTCCACTGGGAACAGTGCCACTTCCACGTTGCACATCTGTGAGGACTTGGAGTATCTGTAACAGTCAAAGGACATCCATCATGAAGGTTCATGTACAGTTGCTCTATGTCAGGCCTGCTCAACCCATCAACTGTGGGTGACCAGTAGCCTGTGGGGCCGTCAGAAGTCACCCGCCAGCCTCCTGACCCACTGCCACCACTGGCGTGTTCAGGGTTTGTGTTATTTTGCCCCCCCCCCCCAGACATTTGGTTTGGATATCTACCATTCTCTTACCTTCTGCCACCACCATGCCATGCCCCCTTGCTCGGCTGCTCCATAGGCGCCCTAAACCAGAGCACCAGAGCACTAGCAAACCATGTGTGTGTGCGTGCATGTACACATGTGTGCACTCCTGTAAGTAGACCCCTGGGCCTTTGATAGAGATTAAAGGAGACCGCAGGGCCATTTGGGACAGCAAAGAAGACCACAGGCTGTTCAAAGTTGGACAGCCCTGCACTATGTGAACAGATAATGTCAAGAATTCCTAATTCTCAGCAGACATGTTACAGCCTGTCCTTGACTGAAACTAGAGCTTTTCACAATTGGTCTCTCAAAATTCCCTTTCTTATTTGTGGGCAGACAAAGAGCAGAATGGGGCCAGTACACCTAATTTCTCCAGGCAGGTAGGACAGGAAAAGTCACCAGCAGTGGGTCAGGCTCACTATTAGCAGTGGGAGTTTTCAGATGGAAATTCTTTTTTTCTTAAGTATTTTATCTTCCTGTTGAAAGTGGGAATAGCAGCAACTCTACTGACATCCTGGCCACCATTTTGAATCCAGATCTTCCAAGTCCTCACAGATGTGCAACCTGGAAGCAGGCAGCATCACTGACGGTTATAGTATGTCACATGATTTTTCAGTGAACATAAAACAATCTTTGAGAGTCAGAAGAAATTCTATTAAATATTACAGGAATATGAATAAAAAAAGGAAAATCTCACAATATCTTCCAATTTGTTTTCTATGGGTAGACAATGCTTTTATCCTGGTGTGTGTGTGTGTGTGGGGGTAAACCCCTACCATGAGCAGTGGAATATATCTGGTTAGTATGTATTTTTTTATTCCCCATGTTTTCCATTTACCTTTCTTTTGTGATTGGTCACTGAAGGATTAATATGGGTTTAATGTAAATATGATTGCCGAAGAACATTTCTCCAAGGCAATCCCACTGTGGGAGAGAATACAGAATTGATTGTTATAATTGTTGCTTTTGTAAACTGCTCAAAGTTCCTCCGGAAGACAGGCAGTATATAAATAATAAAATATATAAACAAATAAATAGGTTAGACATAAGGAAATACATGTTTCTTTATAATCTAGTTTGACCCTGAGAAAACCTTGGGTCCGTTATAATAGAAATATAATTTAAGCTCCTCCAAAATCTTATTTGTGTTGATATATTTATTGCTTGCTGGATGTGTAATTTGTTTAAAAAAACACCAAACCTGCTGTAATAAAATAAAAATAAAAATACATGAGTTTTTTTAAAAAGTGTGTTAGTTGGCTCTTTTGCACACTCAGTGAAGCTTATCTAAATTGAATATTTAACTGTAGCTCCTTACTTTTATGATGATAGAAGATTTTCACAGTGGTTTTTTTAAAGTGTGATACAAGAAATGATGGTGAAAAGTGAATCCTGGTAGGTATGTTGACTTTATACATGTAAACATACTTTATACCAATATGATCATGAGTTACTAAAAGCCATTATGTCAAAATCTTTTTCCCTAGTCCTTGTTAAGAGTGGGATTTAGATCAATCCAGCTCAATTATACTCATTTTCTTTTTTAAAAAATTCCCCAGACGTAACTTCTAATCACTATTACAAAGTCATATGGGGACAGGATTTTCCTGGGACTGAGTGTGAAATGGTGACTACTCCTAAGTAGAGTAGTGGTTTCCAATCTGCAGGTTGGGACCACTTTGGGGGTCGAATGACCATTTCACAGGGGTCGCCATGAGCTAGTGAAGAAAAAGGCACAAACGGCTTGAGTCTGGAGGAGGAGGGGGAGGAGGAAGGGGGAAAGAGTGAGTTACAGCTTGATAGGTTGGAGGGGATGACAGTCAATGGCACTAGAGGCTGTGATTGGCTGAGGGTGCTTGTAGAGGGAAGTTCTCTATGGTGCCTGCAGGAGTGGCCTGCCAAAGGGGGCTTGTGGCCTCTTCCAAGTAGGGCAAGGGGTCACCACAACATGAGGAACTGTATTAAAGGGTTGTGGCATTAGGAAGGTTGAGAACCACTGAAGTAGAGGCTCTTCTCTGAAGCATTCCTGTGAACTCTGTTCTGTCCTTTATTCACCTCATACTGTAGCAAACAGATATGAAGTCCAAGGAGAGGCAGCAGCTAGATGGGAGGAATACTAGAAATTAAAGTTAATAATGAGTGTCTAGAGGAGTGAGAGATGTGTGTCAATCCAATTTCCGTTATTTGAATGAATGCAAAGCAGTGACACTGATCTTTACTGACCTTGCTTCTTATCATCTTGGAGTTGATGTGGACTTCCTTTACTCAAGATCTAATAGCATTGTCTTCTATCCAAGCACCATTTTCTTTCTCTTTTCTCTTCATATTATTTTGCCAGCCAGAGCAATTATGCAAATAGCATGAGGAAATAACTGCCATGAACAGAAAAAAGAAATGCAGATGAAAGCTAAAGTTACCTGTGTGAATCCTTCAACGGGGTTGCCTTCTTTACAGTTCCTGGGTATTTAATATGCTTTCTTGCTTAAAAGGAAAAGATGGGTATGGAACAGTGCATATGGGGTATGGAGTTTCCCTCAATGGATCAAGATTAATTTGTGGATGCAACATATCTTTGGATAAGTAATGTGCAAAGAAAACGTGAATCCCTGAGATATATTTTCTAGGATACAATAACTATTCCTCTCATTAGGTTCTCATGATACCATATTTGGATTATAAAGGAACTTCCTTAGCAAAAAAGGTTCTGTTCCAAATACAGTAATACCTTTGTTTAAGAGTAACTTGGTTTAAGAGCGTATTGCAAGATTTATTCTAAATTTTGCCTTGGTCAATAAGCAGTGTCTTGATTAGAGATGGGCACAACCAGGAAAAATTACATTTCGAGTTGTTGTGTGTCGGAGCCGGCCCATTTCGGCTCGTTTCTGTTTTTCGCAAAATTTTCCAAAATTTTGTCGTTTCGTTTGTCGGTTTTTCGTCTGTTGTTAGTACTGGTTTTTTTTGGGGGGCTCCTGGAGGCACCTCTCTGGGGTGGGTGCCTCCTCTGGCCCGCCATGAAGGGAAAGCGGGCTCCTGGAGGCACCTCGCTGGGGTGGGTGCCTCCTCTGGCCCGCTACAAAATGGCATGCATAGCCAATTGGATATGCATACGATTACGTTGCAGTTGCAGCAGGCAGAGGCATCTCTCTTTCAGGTGCCTCTGTGACTCACTGCCTGCGGTGCACTTGGGCTGGGGAACGAAGTGAGAGAGGACCCCATGGGCGCCCGCTGTGACTCACTAAGAAGGGAAGTGTGCTTGCTGTAGTGCAATGCGAGTACACAGATCTGGCTTGGGGTTAGGGGTTAGCGCAAGCGCTAGGCTTATGGTTACTGGTAAAGTTAGGGTGAGTTACTGGGGTGCACCTCTGGGTGCCTCTCTGACCCACTAAGGACAGTGTACTGGCGTATGGGTTAGGGTTAGGGTTCGGGTTCGGGCTAGGGTTAGTGGCTTTTTATGCCCGACTGGCACATCCCAGAAGTCTCGGTCAAAACCTGGCCAAGTGGCCATGCAATTGGTGGAATGGCTCCAAAAATTTGCATGGTCCGCTCCCATGGACAGCCCATCATTGCGCAGGTGTAAAAAAATAAAAATAAAAATAAAATAAAATAAAATAAAATCAATGGAGACGTTTTGTTGCAAGAAAAACCCACTGCTGCTACTGAAAAAATTCAGGCAGTTTTTAAATAGCTATTTTCGCATGCTTCTGTGGTGCTTTGGTGTGTTTTTGGACCATGCGATTTCAAAATAAATATTGCGGTCACCCCATTTTAGATCCCCCGCCCGCACCGCATGGCATGGTGAGTTGGCGAGACGACGAGGATGCGCAGCCCAGGAGAGGAGAGGGGGGAGGCCGGGGACCCCCCCAGAAACCACCCTTCTGGTATGTGCCCTCACTGAGGCAGGCATATTTTCGCCTGCTTTTTTTGGCCGGGAATCGGTTTTTTTTTTAATTTTTAAAACTTTTTTCTCTGCCGCGCCACTTGGCGAGTTGGCGACTCGACGAACATGCGCACTTTGCGCAGCCCAGGAGAGGAGGGGGGCTGGGGACCCCCCCAGAAACCACCCCTCTGGTACTGCCCTCAGGCAGGCATATTTTCGCCTGCTTTTTTGGCCGGGAATTGGGGTTTTTTTTAAACTTTTTTTTCTCTGCCACGCCGCTTGGCGAGTTGGCGACTCGACGAGGATGCGCACGTTGTGCAGCCCAGGAGAGGAGGGGGGAGGCAGTGCAGCAGGTCACAAGATCACATGTGAGCCAATGGTGGCTCTCCCTCCCTCCCTCTCCCTGCTAGATTGAGAGTGATTGTCCAGAATGTTTTCTCAGGCAGCCTCCAAAGCAGAGGGAGGAGAGAGGAAAAGAGGTCTCCCTTGCACCAGCCAGGAATGTTTTCAAAGTGGTGTGCAGGTTAGGGTTTTATTTTTCTTTATATTTATATTTATATTTGATTTATTTTCAACATTCTTATTTTTTCAAACCATTTCTGGTCATGAGGTAGCTAGTCAAGTGTGTATATGGCTACACATTATTGTCACATTAAATATACAGAGTATAATCCTGTTAGTCCCAATCAGAGCAGATTCTGCAGGCAGGTACATAAACCATAGTGTGGACATGGACTTCTAGCCAAATTCCTTTGTGAGTTTTGGCATTTTGTGTGTACAGTATGTGGTCTATGGGACCCCAAAATGAATCATCTGAGTTTCCATTACTTCTTATGGGTAAATTTGCCTTGATACAAGAGTGTTTTGGTTTACAAGAATATTTCTGGAGTGAATTATGCTCATAAACCAAGGTATTACTGTACAGAAAATGCTTTTGAAACTTTCACAGAAGTTGCAATATCATGTTCTGATTGTTTTGGTTTTCATATAAGAATTAGTGTCAGTGGAAACTTCATCTGCCCTTGTGGATTCATGAAGCCCCCCACCCCCACCAGATTGCATTATATTAATTAAACTAACAGATTTTTTTTTTGGGGGGGGACCTTAAGGTCATTGAACAGAACATTCCATATCATAAGAAAGGATCTGCCTGCATTTATAACAAAATTCTTTCAACTTTGTCATATTCTTTCTGCTATGTAGATGGAGAATGGAAGCAGTATGTATTTTTCTCTATTCTGTTTATTTCCAATCAGATTTCTTACAAAAACTCAACATCTTACCCAACGTCAGAGCAGATATAAAAGAGGAAAATGCTACACTGGGAAACAGAACTGTAAATATTTACAACATACAGGGAAACTATAGTTTGCCCTGCAGTTAGAGATGGGAACGAAATGAACTTTTAGTTCGTTTCATTATTTCTTATTTGTTTCATTACCTAATGAAATGAATAAGGAACCCCAGAGTGAATTTAGAACGAAATAAAACAAAATGAAAAAAAAATGGTTTGGTTTGGTCTGGTCTTCCTGATCTGGTTTTCCAAGCTGCAGGGAGGAGCAACCAGGAAAAAAAAAAAGCCGACCGGCCTGCGCTACAGCTGTAGCGTGGGCCACGTGGTCGGAAGTAAAAAATAAAAATAAAATAAAAAGGTGGGGGCACAGGAGGTGGCGTGGAGAGGAGGATCCTTTGGAAGGGGGTGGGGGAAGCCAGGGAGGCCAGCCAGGCCAGTGGGAGGGACCCACAAGTGTCTTTTCCCTCCCCTCCATCCCATCTGCTTTTCAGACGCCGCCCACCAGTAGCCAAACTCCGCTACCTCCGCAGCCTCCCTCCAAGCCAAACAGACGCAGCTGCTCCTGCTGGCTACCCCCTCCTCTGCCTCCTCTTTTCTTCTGCTGCTTTCTCCCTTTCTCTCTCCAAAATTAATCGGTAAGGCAAAACGGTTTGCTTACTCATGGATGGCCCTTAATTCCGATGTGACCCCTTCAGTCAGGAGTTCCCTTCACTTTCTATGGGCAGCCCTCTCGCCTTTTTTCCCCACCACCTACCCAAAGCTTCCAGCCACCTCAGAAGAGCAGATTGTCCTCCTCCTAGTGAGCACAGGCTCACCTCTGCCCTTCCCGCACACGTGGAGCCTGCAAACTGCCTGCCGTGATCCACCTGAAGGGGAGACAGAGAGAGAGCTGGGGTGGGTGTACGCGGGGGCAGTTTGGTCCTTCCTCCACCCAGTACCACAGGTGAAGCAGCAGATCCTGCGCCGGCCATCAGCAGTGGCATGCGAACCCGAGCCTGGAGCTGGTGGAGCATGGCACAGTTACCATGCTTTTTTCTCCATCGCTTGAAAACAACAACAACAACAAAAAGAGGCCCATGCCAGCACCTCAAAAAGCTCCTGCTGCAGGGGCCAGGATCCATCACCACTGCCACCACCACCACAGGTAAGAACCCGAACCGGTTCGGATCAGTTCGAGTTCATACAATTTTTTTTTATAAAAATGCATACGAATCTGAACCCAAACCAAACCAAGGGTGGGCTTGCACCAGACAACCACGAACCATGGGTTTTCTGGTTCGTGCCCACCTCTACCTGCAATCCCTTCTTTGCTAGATTCAGTTCTTGGGTTAACCCTGATACCTGCTGCATTCAGCAGGCATGTTCTACTGTATTCAGAACCTTTAAATAACAACTGGTATTTCCTTGACTTTTATTTTGACTGAAATTTGTTTTCAGTCCTATGCAGACATTGTCCAGAGTACTAGTGACAGCTCTGTAAAGTCTGCATAACTGTGATGGATTGTGGTTAATACTGGGATGCATTTCTATCATACGGCTGAGAACATGATTGAGATTTGGCCCACCACCTTATCAATTAGCTGCAATTAGCCAAAGCAATATATGCACACCTTATAGGAAGACCAATAGGAATATGATCATTCAGTGTGAAAAGGAAATGAGACTCCAGGGGCAAACCAGGTTTTGAATGGACCCAGGGCAATAGAACAACTCTCCATTTCATTCATTCATTTAATCACTCATTCATTCAATCAACTTGTATACCGCCCATCTAGCAAAAGTGCTACTATGGGAAGTGGACAGGCTAAGAAATTGAACGAAAACAGTAAACGATATACAATAAAGAATATAAAGCAAACATAAGAACATAAATCAACAACATCTAAAAACTAGTCAACAATTATAATAAACAACCCAGTGAACAAAAACACAACAAAGTATTGTAACTTTGTTACAAATAATCAATTGTTGAAATCCGTTGAGGCAGAGGCAGGAATTCATGCAAAGATAGAACATATAATAGAGCAGCTTTTCACTGGTATTGTCATCAGGTATTGTTGCTTTTTTGTCCTAGCACCAATGTGATTGCTAAGCAGACAGACCATGAGTTGCACATAAGGACTGCTTTTACTGCCTTTGCAGACGACTGTTGTCTATGGTAGGGGGAGAGGCCCAATAGTGAAGAAAAAGAACAGGTCTAAGGGAAGTTGATCAGTACATTGCTAAACAGATACAAGGTTATGCCAGTCTTTGGTCCTAGGCCTGCCTTCAGCCTTAAAACAATGCCTGAAGATCATAATCATACTGGAATAGCTGCAGAGATTTTCATGAAAACTGAACCCTTAAGAAAGGGAATGTGAATTGAAGCCCACTTGAGATGTTTCTGGCAAGGTCAGAAACAGGGAGAAGAGGGCTGCTGTGTGTGAGTATGCAGGTGATGGCATGGCGACACCCCCCATTCTTCATTTATTGTCTTGTTTTACAGCATTAAATGTATAAGAGCAACAAAACACAGTAATTTGTTCCTTTGCATTAACATACTGCTTCATGTATTACTAAATAGTAGCATTAGTTTATTATATAACTCTAGAACCTCATTTTAGTTTCAACTTACAGTACAGTATCTATCTTTAGAACCTTTCCATTCTGTTTCTTTCTTCATCCCTTTCTCTTTCTCTTTCTCTTTTCTGTCTCCCTCTTCTCCCTTTTTGTGCATAATTACCTGTACTAAGTTGTTCTAAACAAATCTAAAATCCCACTTTCTATATCCTTATTCACATGTCAATAAAGAAGAACTCAATTTTCATTGGGAGTTGCAGATGCAGCATGCTTTGAAGCAGACACACGAGGATGACCAATGGGCATGTACCTCAGTTCAGAGGTTCATGGAAGATTGTAGGTGAAATGCGTTCTCTACTCCCGCCTCCCCAAGTGGATTTCACCACTCACCAGCTGGCATGAACTCCTGCCTTCCTCCTCTTCAGCTGTTTGTCCAGTCCCCAGTAGGATCACAGGCTTCCTTGCCCTGTAAGAAAGTGAAGAAAGAGAGGCTTCTGCTTGGGCTTGTGAGTAAGTCACAGGCCAGAGAGGTGGGGGAAGGGAATGTGTGGTGCCACTGAGGTTCATGTTCATCTCTAGAAGTTCTGTGGGTTCTATCAGTTTCACAGCTTCTCCATAACTATTTCCTGTTCTTCACTTTTTGTCTGATACACCATGGACAAATATAAATATAAAATGGCAAACATTTTTCTTAAAGCAAAAGAGATTTAATGTGCCCCTCCATTATAATAAGCTTCCCTCCATTCCACTAACCCCGATTGCTTGAATTCAAATAAAGCATTAGGATCTAATCCCAATTGAGATGTTAGGAAATCAGTGCACCAAGAGCCTTTGTACACGACCCCTAAACGCTGCAGCAAATGGCTGCAAGCTCTGGAGCTTACAATGACTTCCCCACCAGCTCCGGAGTTTGCAGGAAATTAAGTGTGACCACGCCCACCTAAGCGCGTCCCAGCGCACTTTTCTTGTACCTGCTCGAGGAGGGTGAAAATCGCCAGGTCTGGATTTAATCTGGTCAGTGCAGGGCTCTCCTGGCTTCTGTTTGGGTTTTTTCCCTCCCGCCCCTTTAAGAGAAGGGGCGGGAGGGGAAAAAAGCAAAAAAAAGAGAAGGAATCAGCACAGTGGAGTCTGCATTTCCCCCCCACTTTCTTCCTCCCTCCCCTCAGCAGACAGGTGCGGAGTGGTGGGGAGGAAAGAAGAGCAACCAACCCCTAAGATCTCTGGTCCAAATTTAAGTGGCCAGTGGATCTTAGGGGTCGTGTGAAATGGCCCCAAGTCTGTTGCTCTCAGAGTAGCTTTCCAAAGAGGAGAGCTTCTTTTATGCATACCTTCAGTTCAAGAGACCGATGTGCTCATGTTCTAGAGAACATAGAGAACATTCATGCACACATTTCTTCCTCAGGAAATTGGTCTCCAGGTGAAGCATTTTCGTGTCCGTTCCAATGGGTTGGACTAGCACATGACCCTCTTCTTTGCATTTGTATTTCATGACTCATGAGACATAAATGGAACAGTAGTGCTCCCCTCAACAAAGAAGCTGCTGTATATAGAACATAAATTATTATCACAATACTTTTATCTCAAATATAATATAAACATTATGTTAAAACCACACGATAAAACACCCATCACCATATCTGCACTGTTTTTATGTGCTAGACTCCACATTCCATTGTCCTTATTGGCCATGATTTCTAAATAGCCTTGACTCTACTGGTTTGGAGTCTAATACATTGTGGAGTAGTTTGATTAAAGCAGTCTGTTAGATATAGAATAACATGATCTTCCCCTCCCCTGCCTGTTTTCTACCACCAATAGATACACCTTATCTTGACCTCCTGTGGAGTTCTTCTGTTGAGCTCCACTGTGTTTACTTTCCATGACCTCGTGAAGAAACCTTCGTCTTTACAGATGTGTCAAATTAACTGGTCTGTAATGTAATTTTCCGGAAAGTGCATACATGTCTCTGTAAAATACACACTTAAGATACTTAGCCTCTGGGTAAAAATGCCTATATATAGAAGGTCAATATTGTTAAAAAAGAAAGCAGTCATTGACTTTTGAGAGAGAAACCTTAATGGTGCAGCCTGCATGGAGTTCCTGCCTACCACGAAGATGCCAATTCACCAGCAATCAGAAGTTACACATGGTAGCCTGGGGATGGAGCAAGTTCTTTGGGGCCATATTTTATTTATTTATTTATTTATTTATTTATTTATTTATTTATTTATTTATTTATTTATTTATTTATTTATTTATATTTTAGTGTATTTTTATCCCCCTTGGAAAAAGGACCCAAGGCAGCTTACAGAATGAGGGATAATATACAATCCACTACAATTAAGACATGTTCAATTATTGAGAACAGGGGATTTAATGCTGAAAAATTAATTTTACAGCATTAAAAGACAACATTACATTAAAGCCACAAGAGAACGTGAGCAGTTAAAGGGGAGTAAAGTTGCATGTAAAGTTATGAGTAATGGAAACTAACATTGAAAATATAGTGTCAATGCAAACCATAAGGTTTAGTAGTTATGTAAACACAAAGTCTATGTGATTATGTAGATTCATATAAAAGACACATAATAGGTAGTCCATCGTTCAGGGAAAGCTTGCCCGAAGAGAAAGGTCTTTGCCCATTTCCAGAAAAACAACAGAGATGAGGCAGTCCTGGCCACTAGTGGGAGGGAGTTCCAGAGCCTGGATGCATCAGCTGAGAAGGACCTTTCATGGGTTCCCCATGAGATGTATCTGTGAGGGTGGCGGGATGAAGAGAAGCAGCTCTCCTGATGACCTTAACACCCAAGTTGGTTCATACTACGATATTCAATCTTTGAGGTAGCTAGGATCCAGGGTGTACAGTGCTTTGTAGGTCAAGGTCACCACCTTGAATTTTGCCTGATAGCTGATTGGCAGCCAGTGTAATGTGATCTCTGTACTTCACCCCAGTCAGCAAACTGGCTGATGCATTCTGGACCCATTGAAGTTTCCTGAGACTTTTCATTGGTAGCCCCACATACAAGCATCTTGCAAACTCAGATGTTTCTATATTATATTCCAAGCAGGATTCTTGAAGCTTGATGATAATACATATACAGTAGCTTTGGAATCAGGGAAGGCTTTAGTGCCTGTCCAAATAAGGGAATTTTGAGCTGTCAGGTTCATGCTTAAAGGTTATTTTCAGTGTTATTTGACCTATCTCTCACTTCAGTTCACACTGGAGATTTTTATCCTCTTGTGAGAAGGATCCAGAGAGGTCTTTGGATCAATGGAGAATTCATAACTATGTTTTACCCAGTGTGCTTGTGAATCATCTTTATCTCGTTATACTTGTGGGTAAGAATGTATGCAAATGGTACTGGCAGTAGAGGAAAATGGAGAGGTGAAGACTGGGGAGTTGAGATGGGCACAAAATGATGTCTTTTCTTTTTGTGTTTTGCTTCGTTTCCTAACAAAATAAAAAACAAAGCACTTTTAAAAAAACAAATCAACACAAACTTGGAATTTTTGTTCTCCATTTTAAATTTTTTTTTGACAAGCAGTGCACTCTCTAGTCCCAATTCAGAGCCCTGCATGCCAACTGATTGGTGTTTGCCCCATGTGTCAGCTGATCAGTGCTTGGGGGACAGCTGGCAGAGCCCTGCACACCAGCTGATAGGCATTTGGGGGGCAGACGGTCACCACCTGGGGATCCCCCTGGTGCCAACCTGGCCATTTTAAAGGGGTCCAGATGATGACAGCTCGGCAGGGTCCCTCTCAAAATGATTGGGATGCCAGTTAGGTGCTCTTCCACCCGATTGGGGGAAGTGCAGTTTTTAAAGCTTTTTTTTTTCACCACTGAACCAAGCCCTGACAGCAGTCATCAGCACTTAGTTCGGTGGCAGAAAAAAAGGTTAGCCCACACCCCACAAATGCACCTGAATGGGGGGAAACATGGGCTTTTAAAACTTTTTTTGTTCCACCAAACCAAGTGCTGATGGTGGCCACCAGTGCTTGGTTCGGTGGTGAAAAACAAATTTAAAAGCCTGTGCTTTCCCCAAAAAATGCCCAATTGGGAGGGGGTTGCGGGCTTTTAAAATTTTTGCCTCTGAACCAAACGCTGATGGCCACAGCCGCCACTTGCTTCGGTGGCTAAAAAAAGCTTAAAATCCCCATGCTTCCCCCCCAACATGCCCAATCAGGGGATGGCATGGGTTTTTAAAAATGTCTTTGAGCTGCTTTGGTGGCTCCAAGATATTTTAAAAACCCCATACCTTCCCTGCAATCGGTTTTGGAGGGGGAACGAACAAGGAACGGGGATGTGCGGAAACAGTCATGCCGGTATCATCAATCATGCCCATGCGTACACGGGAACAGGGACAGAACCTCAAGAAGATCACGTGACCGCAACCGCCATCAACACGCAACAAACTTCCTCCCGGGACAAGAGTGGACGTGAAATAACCGTCTTAGTGACATAGTGAAACAGCAATGCATCAATCTAGTAAAATGCTCATGATAGTATTGATATAGTCATTTTCTTGAATATTGCTCCATCAATAGGGAAATATTTTAGAAACCAAAACATTAGAGAAAAACGAAAATAAAGAAGATGGTTTAAAATATCACTACCCACCTCAGACAACAGTGCCCACAGCTCCATGTGGGTGTGAATTAACCATCTACATAGGTTAATACACAATGGGATTATTAGGAATGCACCAAACAATGACAACAACCCAGAAGTCCTAGTGCAGTGCCAGAAAGGAGACAAACAGTTCCAAAAGGGGGCAGAATGGAGTAAGTCAAAACCTGTGGAAGCCAGAGTTGATTTGACTCAAACCACACCAAAAGTGGTCCAAATAGCAAGCTATGTGTCTGTCTGGACAAATAAGACTTTTTTTTGGGGGGGGGGTCAGATTTGACTGTTTCTATGTGGTAAAAACAAAATAGCTTAAAATGACTTCCTCCCCCGCGCCTCCCCCTCCCCCCTAGTTCTTAATGGCAAAATGAGTGGATTTGTATACTACAGGATACTTAAAATTTGGGCTGCTTCCACCTGAAGGAAAGTACTGCTAACACAAATTACTAAATATTGGCCACTATATGTGAGCTGACATGATATGGGAGGAGGGCTGTTTGGAAATGGGCCATACAGCAAATTTAAGAGTCGAGTGTATGCTTTCGACAAAGGTGACAAGTCACACATGTGGAATTTGAGTCTTTGGCATGCTTGAACAATTTTGAAGTTATGGCGGGAAGACTGCCAACAGCAGCATGAATGTGCACATAGGTGTATAGATTGTGAGTTGTTTTTTGCCCTTATAATATCAAACCCATGAATTGATCGTGGGGTTAATGGTTTTTGCTCTTATTTAAGCATAAGTAAACCAGGGAGCACAGTGCATTGCTTGTTTTCTCGCGAAATGGTTTGCTTATTTCAGCCTCCATCTATCACATTTGACATTCACAAACACACTTCCCCCCTTCTTTCATGCATCTCACATAGATTACATTTAAATGGGATATTATCTTCATTTTCACTACGTAATGGAAGCTAAGTATAGGCTTAAGGGCCTAGTACAGTTCTGTACACATTTACTTTGAGGTAAATGCCATCATGTTTAAAGGGGCTCACTTCATAGTAAGTACGTTTGGCATTCAAGCCCCAGTCTTATGAAATGAGGCCTCAGATAAACAAGGGAAAGACATTTTACATTTCTGTCTCGAAGAAAAGAAACAGTTTCAGTCTATACGCAGAGGATAAAGAGTTTTTATTTATTTATTTATTTATTTATTTATTTATTTATTTATTTATTTATTTATTTATTTATTGGATTTTTATACTGCCCATCTGGCAGCAAAGTCACTCTGGGCGGTTTACAACAATTAACAATTCAAACAATTCATACAATAAAGCCATAAGATAGTAACACAATAAAATAAAAATAAAAATAATATTAATTAATTCTGTGATTAGATTGCAAATTACATTTGGCAAATTAATGGCATTGGTATGGGCTACTGACCATATTACACAGTGCTTTGGACATTTTTCAAGCAATATGGCCAACCCATTCCCTCCTCCTAGTCTTTATTCTTCCCTCTCAAGAGACGTCAATCTTGGGCTACTTAAAAAGTCAAATGTATTCTAAAGCAGCTTCTTTTGTTCCATTTTGGGCACTAAAAACACTATATCAGTGTTCTAAATGTTTTGATTGTTTAAAAATACATCCCTTCAAGGCTGAGCATTCCCTGCTTGCATCCCATGTATTCAAAATGCTGATGGAGCCATTCAGAAATAAAGGAATGATGATACAGCAACGCTAGAAGAGGGTGGCCTCATTTTTAGTAACATGTCAATTCTGGTTCCTTTTTCTGTTTTATTTATTTATTTATTTATTTATTTATTTATTTATTTATTTATTTATTTATTTAGCTTTCCAGAAGTTATGTGTTTCTCCTTTCTTACACTCCCAGGTCATTTCATTCCCGAATGTATAAACAAACCTATCTCCCTGATTAATTGCTTCCTTGGGTCAGGAAGGTGAAGCAAAACCCAGCTAATAAACCTTGCCCTACAGATCCTTTTCAGTGCCCAGTGTGGTGTAATGAACAGCACCACAAAGAAAGAATCAAGGGGCCTGGGTCTGAACCTTTGCTCAGCCATGGTGTGGTTGTGGCGGAACGGGTAAACCAATACTTTAAATGTCTCACTTATCTTGAAATCCCTTTTAGGGACATTAAACTGCCCGGAGTTCCATTGGAATACTGGCAGAATAGAAATATAAAAATAAAAAATATATAAATAATAAATAAAATCAGTCATGACTAGACATGGGCACGACCTGGCGAAATTCTCATTTCCATTTCCGTTCCTCGTTTCCGTTACGCAACGGAAACGGTAACAACAATTAAGCCATCAGAACTCGAACTTGAACCGATAAAAGAAAAATTGGGTCTGATTTGTCATTGTTGTTCATGGCATCGCTGCGATCGCGCGATGCCAAGTGGCACAGAAAAAAAGTTTTTAAAAAAAACCCGATTCCCGGCCAAAAAAGCAGGCGAAAATATGCCTGCCTGAGTGAGGGCACCTACCAAAGGGGTGGTTTCTGGGGGGGGGGTCCCGGCCTCCCCCTCTCCTGTCCTGGGCTGCTCTGGTGGGCGGCATCCTCGTCATCTCGCCATGCCATGCGGTGCGGGGGGATCCAAAATGGCGACCGCAATATTTTTTTTGAAATCGTGGTCCAAAAACCCACCAAAGCACCACACAGAAACATGCGAAAATTAGGTATTTTAACTGCCTGAATTTTTACAGTAGCAGCAGTGGGTTTTTCTTGCAATAAACGCCTGTCTCCAATCCCATTGATTTTATTTTATTTTATTTTTATTTTTATTTTTTTACACCTGCGCAATGATGGGCTGGCCATGGGATGGGACCATGCAAATTTTTGGAGCCATTCCACCAATCACATGGCCACTTGGCCAGGTTTTGACTGAGACTTCTGGGATGTGCCAGTCAGGCATAAAAAGCCGACTATAACCCTAGCCCTAGCCCTAACCCTAACCCATATGCCAGTCACTGTCCTTCTTAGTGGGTCAGAGGCACCCAGAGGAGCAGCCCACTAACTCACCCTAACCTTACCCGTAATAACCCTAAGCCTAGCCCTTGCCCTAACCCCAAACC
Organism: Phrynocephalus forsythii; assembly: GCA_029282475.1. Taxonomy (NCBI): domain Eukaryota; kingdom Metazoa; phylum Chordata; class Lepidosauria; order Squamata; family Agamidae; genus Phrynocephalus; species Phrynocephalus forsythii. The sequence continues at coordinate 37,085,632 of JAPFRF010000010.1, forward strand.
TAAGCCAGATCTGTACTCGCATTGCACCAAACGCAAGTACACTGTCCTTCTCAGTGAGTCAGAGGGCGCCCAGCAGAGGCATTCTTCTCTCACCTCGCTCACCAGTCCAAAGTTCCAAAAAACTCTGTATGCCAGTATGCTGTCCTTCTTAGTGAGCTAGAGGCACCCAAAAGAGGGGTGCCTCTGCCAGTGCCACTTGGTACGTAATGGCTACACAGTCGTGTACCCTTCCTTTTCCCTTTGTAGGGGGCCAGAGGAGGCATCCACCCCAGAGAGGTGCCTCCAGGAGCCTGCTAAATGCCTTCCCTTCGTAGCGGGCCAGAGGAGGCACCCACCCCAGAGAGGTGCCTCCAGGAGCCCACTACCCTACCCCCCTAAAGCAGTACTAATGACAGACAACAAACGAAATGACAAATTTTTGAAAAATTTCACGACAAACGGAAACGAGCCAAAACGGGCCGGCTCCGACACACGACAACTCAAAACGGTCATTTTTCCTGGTCGTGCCCATCTTTAGTCATGACTTGACAGCACATAACAATAACTCCTTTCGGGGTCTTTGTGCCTCTCCTGGTTTTGCAGTCTGAGGCAGGCAGCAACAACAGAAAGCATTTGTAGTCCTTAGCCTGTGTTCTGCTTAGCAGTTCAGAAATTCTGTCAGACTCTCCTGGCATGCGGACAGCTTGTGTAGACTTAAAAAAGTTTTTCCCTTCTGGTAACATACCTCATCAGACCTAGGAAACATTACTTCTTTTTTTTTAGGAGGGGAGGGGCAACAACTCCCAGATTCCCCCAGCTGCCTGAGTTGTATACATATTGTGGTGTTTACATATTTAGTAGTGGCATGTTTAGGGAAAGCTGCTGGCTCTATATGTCTGCTCATGGCCAGCCTACCTTCTTCCATCCGACTGTGTTGTTGCCTGGCTTCCTTAACCAGAATATGTGAAATGCAAGAGGCACGCTGGGCACCCTATGTACTACTTGGCAATCTAGAAAGATATACTCTAACTGAGTGCTGCAGAGTTTTGAATTTTTGGTAAAATTCCATTTGCAACACAGAAGTACAGAGACTGACAGAGAAGAAGAAACATGTTTCCCAGAGAGACTACCTTTTTGTTTTTAATTAACTGGCACCTACAGTCACAGTAACTCACTCAGAGACATTTGACTCTTGGAGAAGGATAACACAATTGACAGGGTTACTTACCACCAGTTATATCCTGGAGAGACTGTTTCCAGCTTTTACGGACTTCCCAAGATCCATAAGCAAGGAATCCCTCTCAGACCCATCATCAGTAGTATAAATGCAGTGATTTACAACATTGCAAAATACCTGGTGACTATCCTTGTCCCGCTGGTTAGACTCGTGGACCACCATGTGCACAATTCAGAGGAGTTTGTTTCTAAAATCAGGGAGCTGAAACTGGATACAGATGAAACCATGGTATCCTTTAATGTTACATCTCTCTTTACCAACATTCCCACCACCAATGCCCTAACAAATGCAAAGGGAAGACTAAGAGAAGACAGCACCCTCACCTCCAGAAGCCGCCTCAACCCAGACCAGATATGCCTGCTCCTGGACCTGTGTCTGAACCCCACATATTTCATGTCCAGAGGGGACTTCTAAGGACAGAAGCATGGTTGTGCCATGGGTTCCCCATGTCACTAATTGTTGCAAACCTATACATGGAAGAAGTGGGGAAGAAGGCACTCAACACTATTCCAGGGACAACACTATCCCAGTGATTTAGGTATGTAGATGATACATGGGTGAAAATCAAGTCTCAGGGGAAGTATGGGCCTTTGCAGACCACATCAATGCAGTGGACCCTAATATTAAGTTAACTAGAGAAGACACCCAAGACAACAGACTGGCTTTCCTGGATTGTGCAGTCATCATCAGACCTGACTGTGGCCTGGGAGTAGAAGTTTACAGAAAATCCACCCACACAGATCAGTACTTAGTATTTGACTCCCACCATCCATTACAACACAAATTAGGAGTCATCAGGACCCTAAACCACAGAGCAGAGAGCATCCCCACCTCCACAGAAGCCAGGAAGAAGGAAGACAGGCACCTGAAGACAACACTTAAGCCTTAAGACCTGTGGATATCCAAAGTAGGCTTTCAACAAAGCAGTGTGCCGCCCCAGAAGAACAAGGGATCAGCGTGAGACCCAGACCCAACTGAAGAACCTGGTCATTCCTTACATGGCTGGAGTGTCTGAGAAGCTTAAAAGGATTTTTGGCAAACACCACATCCCTGTTTATTTCAAACCCACAAACATTAAGGGAGAGACTTGTCCACCCAAAGGACCTGAAACCAAAACAAAAAAGGAGCAATATAGTATACACGGTCAAATGCAGTGAGGAGGTCAAATGCAGTGAGGAGTGTGCAGACCTCTACATTGGAGAAACTAAAAAGCCATTAAACAGAAGTATGGCCCAACATAGGAGGGGTAACAGCTCGGGACCAAAATCAGCAGTACACCTCCACTTGAAGGACAAAGGGCACTCATTCAAAGATGAGGATGTCCACATATTACACAGAGAATATGAGGGGTTTGAGACAGGGGTCAGAGAAGCAATGTGAGCAGTGAAAACCCCTCTCAATAGAGGTGTGGCCTCAGGCATAGTCTATCTCCTACTTATCAGGCTGTGCATTCAACAATACCCAGACAAATAAAAAAACCCTTCACCACCAAGGCCACAGCTAACGACCCATACTTTATGGATTTCAGCACCTTAGGCCATTGTTCACCTTAATGCCACTGACTGTTGTCTACCTAAGAAACCTATTCAGGCCATTGTTCATCTTATGATCCTATTTCAGACCAGGGTGACAAGAGGTCAAAGCAGACTATAAGATGGAGGACTCACAACTAGATTTATTCAGATTGATGAAGCTGTTTGGATAAGCAGCAAAACATTTCTATTTCTCAAGAAAAAGAACTCCATTTGCCATGACTCAACTTCCAGATAAACTCAACTGGATGACTGAGAATCTTCACATACTGTAAGAGAAAGAATAAACATGTTTCATTACTTACAATTGTGAACAGATACACAGAAATCAAACTGACTTCCATCAGAAAAAAGAGGGAAAGAGACACAGCAAAAATAGATGGGTCAAAAGGCAGATAGATTGACTCAGACTCTTCCAGTCAAACAACTACAGGCAGCATGCAAGATTGTAAAAGCAGTCTTTAGACTTCAAGCCAACCAATGACAAGTTATTTTAATAGCCAAAAAAAACAAGCATGGGGAAGATAATTAACATTTTAATTCAACTGGTGACATATGCAGACAGTGTGAATAAAGACATGTTACAAAAATCTTATGACAGCATTCTAAAGGAAATATAACAGCTGCCACTGTGTTTTTGGTCCCAAAGCAAGGTGCTGATGAGGACACCTTAATGGCCTGTTACTTTGATCCCCAAAGGATTGCCTCTTATTAAATATATCTGGCTCATTGCTGGGTTCTACAAGAAGGGCCCTACCCTGTGTCCCTTATGTGGATACAATATCTTACATGGTAGCCCCTCTTGTGGAACAAGCTCCCCTTGTTTATCATCAACACGGAGCACATTTCAGTGTGATGCTAAAACATTTTTTGCATTTAAGTACCTTGCTTTGAGTAAGTTATAATATGTTTGCTGCACAAATATAATTCAAAATAATTTCAGATTTGTTTATAGGTTTCAAACCTTTTTAAATTGGTGTCCTAAATACCTTAAAAGCAGCTTTAAATTTTCTTTTGTTTGCAACTTAACCCAGAGACCTTGGAATATAAAGTGGGATATATAACTTTATTATATAATAAACAAAAAATAAAAATAAAACTAAAAAGTGCTAAGTTTTAGAATACAGCAAGCAGGTTTAAAAAATAACAACAGAATCTGGAAGTTGAGTCATGGCAACTGGACTTCTTTTCTTGTGAGATTCAAGTAGCTTTGTCAGTCTGAGGAAAGGTGGTCTGAGGATGCACACATATTAGACAGAGAAGTTAGGTGGATCAAGAGACAGAACAGGGAAGGTATTAATGTGTATATTGAAAATCCCTTTATTAAAGGGTGGGAAATATAGGCATAGTCTGTCTGCCACTTATCATGCTGCCCTTTCATCAATCCCCAGACAAATCAGAAGCCCTTCATGCATCCACCAGGAAGGCCACGGCTAATAGATGACCCATACTTAATAGATGTTGGGACAGGTTGCATAAGTGGAACATTCACACACTCTAGGCCATTGTACATCTAATGAGCAAATTCAGCCCACTGTCCATTAACAAGATTATTCAATTCATTGTCCATGTAACAAACCTTTTCAGACCAGGGTGGCATGGAGTATGGAGGCAATTAGGGTGTGAATATAATAGAGCAAACTCTCTGATTGCCTCCATACTCCCTGCACAATTTGACAGTTAACTACCCCAAACACATTTAGAGCTTCAATCAATACTAAGTCCCCTTAGCCCCAAATCTTTCAAGATTTCAAGAGGTTCCCTACAATCACTTCAGGAAGGTACCCTTGCTACTTTGGAGCCCCAAGGTAAGTGAACTTTGATTGCATATTTTTAAAATAATTTTGAGTGCATATATTTTAAAAAATATGCAGTCAAAAATTACCTACCTTGGGGCACCAAAGTAGCAGGGTTACCATCAGAAAGTGATTTTAGAGAACCCCCTGAAATCTGAAAACATTTGGGGGTAAGGGGGCTGAGTTATGAAGCTCAAAGGGGGCCCCTAGGAAAAACTCTTCTAATTGGAATCACATGGGAAGCATCGGCAGTGCTATCGCTGGCCTGATCAGCATCCAATTCCAATTAGAAGGGTCCCCCTAGGGGCACCCCCTTTGGAGTTCATAACTCAGCTCCCTGACTCCCAGATCTTTCCAAATTTCTAGGGCTTCCCTAAAATCACTTTCTTAAGGTACTCCTGCTACTTTAGTGCTCCAAGGTAAGTAATTTTGAGTGCATTTTTTTAAAAAAGATATGTATTCAAGATTATTTTTAAAAATATGCAATCATTATTTACTTACCTTGGGGCTCAAAAGTAGCAGGGGTATCTTCCTGAAGCAATTCCTCCCCCCCCCGAAGTTGCAGGGTCTTTCAGGGAAGAGCTTGAGGAAGCTCCCATGCCATTTCCTCTAAAATGAATAGTTTTGTTAGAGGGGAAAAATGGTGTTTATGAAACACCCCTTCCCTGTTTCATTTCATTTTGTTAGCTAACGAAAAAACAAAATAGTGTGTCTTTTTTTTGTATGGTGCCCATCCCTAGTAGTGAAACATTTCAATCTCACAAGAAAACAAGTCCAGTTGCTATGACTCAATTTACAGACAACTTTACCTAGATGTCTGAGACTCTTTACAAACAACAACAGAAGAAACAGCTGTAAAAGCTCCAGTTCTTTATTTCATTCTCTCTACATTTCTTCCTTTGTAAAGAGGTCATAAAACACCACCAATAGGAAACATTTTGTGCCACCCTTCAGTTATCTTGCACCCTGACAACTTGGAGAGCATCCTAGTTGAGAATGGGATCCTGAGCATAAATGATATTGCATTCTGAATCCAGATACCCATCACATCATGGCTAAAACAGAGTTCAGAGACTTGTTGGGCATTTGTGCAAGTTTACATCAATTTTAGCTAAACTGGAAGCATATGAATGTGGCCCTGTATTACTATGTGAGTGTAACTACCTAACAACATTTGGTCTTGAGCTGTTTTTGACTTTTTAATGTATACATTTCCTCCCATTCTGGGTCTATCTGGAGCCACAGCTTCAAGAACCTATGGAGAGAAGAGATATACGATGGTGGTGGGAGAGGGGAGGGAGAAGAAGGGAGAGAAAAGCTTAGCAAAACATGAAATCTGGGAACAATTAAAATCAAGCCAATAGGAAAACTGGCAAGACAGCTCAATAGCAGGGAGATAACCTTGTTTGTCACCACAGCCCTGTTTTCTCTCCCCCAGCAATTATTATTATTTTTTAAGCTTTCAGATAAAAAAGTAAACATTGTTATGTGGCATACATCATAATTCTTCTAATCTTCTGCCTAGTAGAGCAAAAAATTAATATAATCTCACCCTGGTGGAGGGAAAGCAACAAAGCCTTTGGGAGAAGAAAGCAAGTGAAGAGACAACACAGAATGGAACAGGGCCTGGGCAAATATCTACAGAATGGTGCACACAAAGGCCCAGGGCTTTATCAGAGGGCTGTCATGCACAGTGTCAGGGGTTCCTCAATAAGAAGATTGGTGAAAGACAGCTTGCCCACTGCTTTTTGCAGTTACAAAGCCATATGGATTTATGTTCTAAGTAGTGGTTGTACTTGTGGGGAGTGTGTGTGCATTATTTCCTCCAAGCATTTATGATATATTTTATTTATATACTGCCCCATTAATCCAACAGTACTATTCTGGAAGATTTAATCATTGTTTAAAATAGAACAGAAGAAAATAAAACTAAACACACAATTAAAAATGTTAGCAATATAAAAACAAGATGGCAGCAGAACAATCTACAAAGGCAGCCAGACCAGAGATAAACAAAACATCAACCTGGATGACTATGAGAGGCCTCCCAAAAGAAAAAGGTCTTGAGTTCTCTTCTAAACAAGCCAAGGGAGGGAGTGCAGCTTCTCTGGGAACTGAGTCCGCAAAGCTGGAGGCACCACAGAGAAGGCCCTGCCTCTGGGAGATAGCTTTCAGACTTCCCTTGAGGTAATCAGACCCTGGCCTCGGACAATCTGGTGGGACAGGCAGATGACATTGGGGCCAGATGTTCCAACAAGTAATGTTATTCTAAATGTACCTATTCAGTGCCTATTAGTTACTCAGAGTGAGGGAGATCTGACGGCGCATGAAAGTCGTCGTTGTCATTGTCATCAAGAACATCATCAAAACAACTTAGAAATGCACAGTTGGAAGGGACCCAATGGATAATTAAATCCAGCTTTTGTCAAGGCAGCACAGTGGGGATTTGCACTCCCAAACCTCTGGCTCCACAGCAAGACACCTAAACCACGGAGCTCTTCAGCATCTTCACTCCCGGATTTTTCTCCAACAATCACAGTGCTCTGTGGCTCCTTCTGCTCACTTTTAGCAGAAAAATCAATATCAGAAGTGCTCCCCAAAGACAGAAATGTGACAACTGGTGTGATATAGTATTGCATGATCTACTGTATGTGACAGCAGTCAAAGAAAGGCACAGCTGAATGATATGTTCTTCATTCATGTTTTTCACTGAGAGTGGGAGAATGATGTTGTCTATAACTTCCCACCATCCCTTCCTCTGGTGCCATCAGGGATCTGGCATGATTGAAACACAGGAATATAGTATGCACAGAAATGGGGAAAGCTCCTTTCTTTTATGAGACACCTAAGATTCCCACAGGGAGTGTGGCCAATAGTCCTGCTCCTTGAGTGGTTCTCGGATCTCCAGTACAGAAAATAGGTTTTTTTCATGTCCAGGTAAACAAGCAAATAATTCTGAAATAATGTTTATGCTTTGAATATCACTTTAGTCATCTCAAAACAATGTTCTTTCTGTCTCTAAAGCAGGTGTAGGAAGCACGTGGCCCCCAGATCCCTGTTGGATGGCAACTCTCACCATCCCTAGCTGGTGTGGGTGGGTGTCTGTGTGTGTGTGTTGTGTTACAGTCGTGACTGACTCTTCGTGACCCCATGTCTATGGAGTTTTCTTGGTGAAGATGGATGGGAGTTGTGGTCAAACCAGTTCCTGAATAACTCGTGTTCCCTGTTTCTACTTCACAGCTCTGCCTATCTCAGTTTAACTACAGTCTTGGAAGACCTGACGCAAGCCCTGATGTGATTTTTTAAAAGGACTCATCTCAGTTGACTTCTGATGGTCTGGGGTTGCCATGCGACAAAACAGGAAAGAGCTGGAGATATTCCTCAGACAAGAACCACTTTGCTGCCTGGCCAGTGCCACAGAGGCTTCCCAGCAACTTCAGCACTGGCTGGCCAGCCATGTTGTGTTTGCTCAGGTCAGGCAGCTTCTGCTGCTGCTTTCCCCCTGTATGGACAGTGGATGAGGCTGCCTCAATCTTGGTACCGGCAGTAGCAGGGAGATGCCTCCCAGCACTAGCAAGCCTGTAGGCTGAGGAGCCTTGTGGGACAAGGACCCTCATAAGAGCCTCGTGGTGGAGTGATTCAACTGCTGAACTGAAGCCAAAACTCTGCTCATGACCAGGATTCAATCCCAGGTAGCCAGTCTGAGCTCATTCTGCCTTCTCTCCTTCCATGGTAGGTGAATTGAATACCTAGCATGCAGAGTGTATGTGTTAGGGGGTGGCAATGCGTTGCCTGCATAATTAAATTATGCAGAGAGTTCTTTAAGTGTTATAGGATGGTTTATAAGCAGCACACTTCACTTTGCTCACTATAAAAGACAATATATAATTAATGCCATGCATCACCTTCTCTTTCTCCACCTTATTTCATCATATAATCAGCCTTCGCCACTGGCTGTGAGGGCTAGGGCTGATGGGAATTGTAGTCCAACTTGCTGGAGTTTTATTTGAGACCTTATTTGCTATCTGTAGTTTGTGCAACTGGGGTGGACATTTCTGGGTGGGGTGATTGCCTATCCAGCTGTATTACTGTTTTACCTTTGTTTCCTCTAGACCAGTGGTTCTCAACCTGTGGGTCCCCAGATGTTCCTGGACTGCAACTCCCAGAAGGCTTCTTCATCACTTGCTGAGCTGGCCAGGATTTCTGGGAGTTGCAGTCCAGGAACATCTGGGGACCCACAGGTTGAGAACCACTGCTCTAGACTCTGTGCCTTTTAAACTAAATTTTCCTGATATCCATATCCTCAGCCAGCTGACCTACTAACCAGTGTTAGCCTCCCTCCCAAATCTTGCCTGCCCACCTCTGTGTCATCTGGAGAACCCATCCCTGTGATATCACAATATCTCTCCTTTTGGTCTCAAGTTCTGGCTCTGAATCTCCATGGAATGGTATCCTGCTGACCTGGCAGCCCCATGAAACAGTCCTGCTGAAAGGAAAAGCGATTGAAGCAGTCTTGTTAAAAATATAAAGCCACAGCATGAAGTGCCATCTCGCCGAGTTCAGTGAATCTTAGTAGCAGGTAAACATGTTGACAAACAAGTTGAGTAAACTAGAAAAACAAAATTGGGTGGGTAGGTGTAGATCATTTCTCCTTGAACGACTGGGCCCGTTTCATAAATATTTGGCTGAACTGCTGTCATGAATATCTGTACCACTAGGCATAGTGAGGTAATCCCCTCAGGCAGGAAGTGCTTGGAGCGGCAGCAATGCCAGCCTGCTTGCTATAGCTCCTTAATGCCATCTCCTAAACTAGTCTGATGCCACTATGCATTGAAAGATACTCCATTTTCCACTGATGGAGTAAGGATTGCCACATGGCTTCTTTTCTGACGCTCCAGAGAGCAGGTGCCAAATTGCAAGTAGGATGATTGTGGATAAGAATCAAGGGGAAAACTTACTTTCTAAGAGTAAGAGGAATGCTCTTCTCCCTCTCACAAAATACCAGAACTAGGGGACATACACTCAAATTGAGGGCTGGGAGAGTAAGAACAGATAAAAGAAAATATTTTTCTCACCCAGTGCGTTGTTAGTCTGTGCAACTCCCTGCCACAGGATGTGGTGATGGCATCTGGCCTGGATGCCTTCAAAAGGGGATTGGACAGATTCCTGGAGGAAAAGTCCATCACAGGTTACAAACCATGAGGGAAATGTATCATCTCCAAGCTTAAAACCAGGGTACGTCAAGGGCCAGATGCAGGGGAGTGGTATCAGTAGACAGATATCTAGTATCATGCGCTCCCATAGGCATTTGGTGGGGCCACTTGTGAGATAAAGGAAGATGGACTAGATGGGCCTTTGGCCTGATCCAGCATGGCTCTTCTTAAGTTCTTATGTTCTTAAGATCTGAGGAATGGTCTGCCTTGAAGGGGGGGAGGCATTTCATGATTGAAGGTGTTTAAAAAGAAGTCAGATGGTTGTCTGTCAGGGTTGCTTTAGCTGCAGATGGCTGCCTCAGCAGAAGGTAAGACTAGATGGCCTTGGAACCATCCAGTTGTACCAGGTACAGCTCCATGGTTTCATGACTCAGCTGCCAGCCCAGCTAACCTGTGTACATGGAATTAGTTTGGGTGGGGTTGCCTTTTGCCTCAAGTGGAAAAAGATATCCAGCTGGCATCTCCTCAGTATTCACATGAATCACATGTAATGGATTGAGTCCCAAATCACCCCTATGCGTTGTTGGACTATAAGTGAGATATTGCTTGTACTGTCCCATACAAACCATTCATTATTCCTGAAGGATTTTTTTGACATGTGTCACCTTGTCAAATGTCACACCCGTATCTGGCTCTCTACAGAGTGTCAGAAGTGAGAGAGCTCCCTGGGGTATGAAATACCATCTCATTCCTCCTCTGATCCCAAAAGGCTGGGGGGGGGGATAAATATTGCAAGAGACCAATTCTCTGAAGCCAAATGATATTGGCAGTGAAATCCTACTGATATTAAGGACCCCACGAATGTCAAATGCACAAACCTCCTGGTGCTTTGGTTATTGCTCCTGCAGACTCAGGCTTATGGCTACCTTTAGGAAGTAAGTCCATCATGTAATTGGGTCTTCCTGTTTTCCTGATGCCTTCCACCTTTCCCCAGCATGATTGCCTTTTCCAGACATTCTTTCCTTCTCGTGATCCTCCTGAAATTTACACCTCAAAAATATAATAATATTAAGGAAGAAGGTATCCCTGCAAATGGAATTTTCAGGTGACTTATTGGCATTAAATCACTTGAAATGAAACCATGTTTTTTGTCTGGGGATTTTGGGACTCTGGGAGCACCTTGACAGTGGCCAAGAGCTCGTTGCCCTTGCCCTAGTGTCCATCTTTGCTAGTTTGCATTGCGAATGGCTGCAGAGTTTAGAGCAAGCCTTGCTGCTAGAGAAACACAGAAGTCTACTCTCTCTCTCTTTCTAGGAGCTCTACACACACAAACACACACACACACACACACACACACACACACACACACACACACACACACACACACACACACACACACACACGCACACACACACACACACACACACACACACACACACACACACACACACACACAAGAAAAGGAAGCCAATGAATTTTACATGATCACAGAAAACTAGGGAGCCAACCTGCTGCTATTTATTCGTGCTGAGGAAAACAAGTAAACAGCAGCTTTCGAGTGGCGGGTATGTAAAGCATTCGGCAATACAAAGAACTACCCCTGCACCTTTTCTTCCATTCACTGGCCCCAGGACTTATTCTCCTCTCCACAAAAGTTAATTTGTATAGTTGGAGGAATGAGCACTCTCCCCTTAGCTTGTGACTTGCTCTATAACTCATGATGAAGCAGATATATGACACAATTGCTGGTAACTCTCTTCCCTTTTGGGGCCATGGTGGCTTGGCAGACCAGAGCGCTGACACACTGCAAAGGCTGCAAAGTCGGCAGCTCAGTGGTTCGAATCCACACAGTGGAGTGAGCTCCCGCTGATAACCCCAGCTCCTGCCAACCTAGCATAAGAACATAAGAACATATGAAGAACCATGCTGGATCAGGCCAAAGGCCCATCTAGCCCAGCTTCCTGTATCTCACAGTGGCCCCACCAGATGCATCTGGGAGCATGCAAGACTAAATATCTGTCTCCTGATACCACTCCCCTGTATCTGGCCCTTGAAGTACCCCAGTTTTAAGCCTGGAATTTACACATCTCCATCATGGTTTGTAACCTGTGATGGACTTTTCCTCCAGGAATCTGTCCAATCCCCTTTGAAGGCACCCAGGCCAAGTGCCATCACCACATCCTCTGGCAGGGAGTTTCACAGACTTACAATGCACTGGCCACCTCACTGCAGTTCAAAAGCATGTAAATGGAAGTAGATAAATAGGTACCACCATAAAAAGCGGGAAGGTAAAACAGTGTTCTGTGCAGCCATGCTGGCCACATGGCCATGGACTTGCACAGCACTGACTCTTTGGCTTGAAAATGGAGATGAGCACCGCCCTTAGAGCGGACACGACTAGCACACATGTGCGGGGGGAACCTTTACCTTTACCTTTATGACTGTTTTGACATGTAGTCTTGGTATTCTCACTCTTTTATCTTTTTACCTGTTGCTTTACCTTTGCTTCTGCTCAGCATTGCTGCTTTCCTTGATGTTCTCCCTTCCCTTCCCTTTTGGCATCCCCCTCATTCCCATCCCATCTTTCCCACGCTGACTGACAGCTTGTACTACCTGGAAAAACAAAACCAATCCCTCCCCCTCCAAATGTCAAATATGCTTTGACAAAAGTGTATGGCTCCTGTTTCTTTCTTTGTTTCTTCTTTTTTCACAAAAACATATGGCTGTCGTGTGCTACATGAAATAATTTCTCAGTCTCAGGGGACTGGCCCCCTCTTGCCTGCCTTGTTTCTCGTGGGCGATATGAAAGTCAATTGTTGACACAAATCTAAAGGAATATGCCTGGGAGTTACGCTGCATTTTGGCTAACTGCAGTTGCACCTTGTTTCTGCCATGCTGCATCTGTGCTCCTATGTATATTTTCCTGGAAGAAAGTTCCACTGAAATCAGTGACATTTGCTTCGTGGGTGGTGGGTGGGGTGTGTTACTGTGACAATGACCAGAATTGCTTTCCATTTATAGACAGAGGCTGCATGCAATTAAGAGCAGAATTTATCAGACAAGGCTTTACCCATCACTGCTCATGAAAGACAGGAAAAACTGGCTTGACAAATGCTGTCGGTGATTCACCTGCTGAAGGTCACCTTCTAGATGCTGTAGCACGAAAGCCCCCATCAGGTCTTTCCACTAGCAATGCTGACACTAGCAACAGCATCTGGAGGGTCATGTGTTCCCCAGACCTGGCATAAACCTGCCGTCCTTTAACAAATGGTCAATCCTCTGAATATCCTACATTTGTAAGATTGCATTGGATTTGTTTGGAGAATAATGTTTGTAAGAGACCTGTTGATATGCAGAGAGTTCCTCTTTCTGGGATTAATCACAGGATGCTGACTATCTACTGGACTGAGAGGGGGACAAAGAAATGCAAAAGGAAAAACTGTATATGAAAAAAATAAGGAATTGAGAAATACATGACATGCAGAAGGCTGGAATACATCTGTCACATAATGAGAGATGAAAAGCACAGTGACTCAATTAATCCCTCTTGGGGAAAGTGCTGGAGACAGGCTTGGAAGAAAGCCAACATCATGCTGCAGAGGTATTGCATTCAAATTCAAATTAATGTCCAACCTCTGATAGCAAAGGGACAAGAAACTTCAGCAGGAGAACATGGCTTACTCTCTTGATTTCTTATGGATGGATGGATGGATGGATGGATGGATTGATTGATTTACCCCACCATTTTTAAAAGGACCCAAGATGCTTTTTCATTCAGTTGACAACCTCAAGCATGAACATCCTCACAAATATGCAAGTTAGGTTTGCATGGCAGCTGAGCTGACACTGTGCTGAATTCTCCCAGCCTAGTGGGCTTGGAAATGACTTAGCATTCTCCTGGATCTGATCCCACATGATTCATAATTATGTGCCCTCGAGATGATTATGTCTTGTGCCTGTGTTTTCCAGGGTCTTCTAGGTATTGAGTACCTAGTCCATCCAGTCCATCCTCACACAGTGGCTCACCATTTGCTTCAGGGTATTCCCAAGCAGATGTCTTCACCTGCTTACGATTCCCTGTAAATGGAGTTGAGAGATATCCTGCCTATCTCTACAACCTGGAGGTTGTCCTTAGGCATCCATAATGATAGCCATTGATACCCTTGTTCTCCATGAACTTGTCCAGTCTTTTCTTAAAGCTGTCAAGGCTGACAGCTGTCACCACTTCTTCTGGCAATGAGTTCCATAGACCAGTGATCCTCTGGGTGAAAAAGTACTTCCTCTTATTTGTGTGAGATCTAGCACCCAAAAGTTTCATGTAGTGCCCCCTAGTTCTAGTGTTGTGTGATAGAGAAAATAGCTTTTCCTTATCTACTTTGTCCACACTGTGTATGATTTTATAAACTTCAATCAGGTCCCCTGTTAGGCACCATCATTCAAGAGTGAAGAGCCATTGCAGCCTCAGATGGTAAGGAAGGTAGGTGTTCCAGTCCCCAAATCATTCTGGTTGCCCTCCTCTGCACTTTTTCCATTTCCAAAGAGGTTTGGATGTGGTATATATACATCAGCAGTTCCTTCACCTTGTCTCCTTCTCCATCCCCTTTGGATGATTTCTATCAGCAGAGAATTCTGCCAGCACAAGGACAGTGGCATACTGTGAGAGACTTGAGTTCGTGTAAATTTGCTGTAGCTACCATATTTTTGATTTAGGATAGTATGGTAAGTTGACATTGGATCACATCCTGGGACCACCCCCTTGTCCTTGGTAGAACAACCACACCCCAAACCCTTCAAGAAACCATGAATTAAAGTGTAGCTCAGATTTGGCTGCAAGTTGTAGACAGTGTCCACAGCCAATTTATTTCCCAAGGAATCTTCTCTGAAATGATCAGAGGCACTATAGCAGAGTTGTTCAAACACGATACAATGAATATGTTTGCTTTTAGGTTATCCACATCATTTGCATCATTTCACAAGCAAGATTCTGTATTGTTCATCACTGCATAAGCTGCTCATAGAAGCTGTTGGGTGGTGTGCAAACCCTATCTTTTTACTTCTTTTCCCCAGTGATTTCCTGTTTTTTCTTTTACTCACACATTTAATATTTTAAATTATTCTTCTGACCCAGTCAAGAAGCAGAAGAGATTTCAGATGCTGCCCTTTTTATTACCACTTAGAAATTTGTTTATTTTGCCTTGGCAAATGTGGATGGATTTAGAAAACTAATTTCAGAACAAATAAAACTGGATAAATGTGGTGCAGGTGCTGCTGGCATGTAAACTGAGGCACTACTGAAAGGTGTGAATTGATTTCCTTCTGCTGTTTTCAAGAGGATGTTGAGTATTCCCTGACCTCAAGAGATCACACACCTTCCCTGAGTTTTTGCCCAATCACAAGTTAATTGAGCCTGCATAAATATTGCTTTCTTGAGGGTGGCTATTTGTAAATCAGCATGGCAGTAAGAAAGTGGCTCTGGGCCTTATCTGGAAATAATATTGCTCTGGGTTCTTAATTGGTTTTTGTCTGTAGTCTTTGGAGTTCCTACTAGTTTTAAAAGATATATCAGGGTGGTGGAACAGCAGTTCTGCATACTTTGGTAGTGAAAGCTGACAAGTCACCCTACCAACAAGTAACACAGAGGTCATTATTTATTTATTTATTTATTTATTTATTTATTTATTTATTTATTTATTTATTTATTTATACCTTGCCTTTCTCCTTGGTAAAGGACCCAAGGCGGTTTAGAGTAATGACGGACAATATACAGTCCAGTACAATTAAGACATATTCAAGTTTGAGAACAGGGAACTGAGGGACATCTTACAGCATTAAAACACAGCATTAAAGCCACAAGAGAACGCAAGCAGTTAAGCCAGCAGTTAAGAACAGTTAAGCTTAGCTTACTGTGCAAAGTAAGTAAGGTTTCGGGAATAGAACCTCACTGTAGGGACTGTCAAACGATGTGGTCCAAAATCGATGAACACTAGCTCCAGTGAGTTTAGAAAGGGCAATTATGGTGGGATAATGGTGCTTGCACTGGCTCCACACCACCCAACTGTTGGCTCAATTTGATCTGAGTAACTGAGCAAGCAGAAAAGTAAAAAGGAGGAAGGGAGGGTTTAATGTACCACCGTTTCAAACCGTTCTTCTCCTAGGCTCACAAAATGAGGCCAGACTCAAGGTAGTCTAAGTAATTTTGGACTCCGCACAGCCTCAGCTGCCTTAGTGCTATCTCAGCCAGTTGTGATTGTACCCTAATATGGGCAGTACAAAAAAATCTGGTCTTTGGACTGGACTCATCAGATGGCTTTGCTCCTTTCTTCATTACGCCATTGTTTGGTGGCCTCCTTTGTTTTATAAAGGCTTCTTTTCCCTTCTAAGCTGAAATGCCCATTTAATATATAAGAGCTTTCAGCTAAAATGCACCAACATTTTTGTATGCCTGCCCTTTCATCTGTGGCACCATAATTACTGGCATATAGCCCTTGAAATCATACCTGAAATTGAATTTGGTCCTTGGCTTCCCTTCCTATTAATTTAAAGAAAGTGATTATCCCTTGTGTTTTGGTCCATATAGTTATTCCTCAAAAGGATGTATGCTTATGCTTTATTTATAAGAAACATATTCTTATTTCATAGCTATAGTTGCTATTCTGAGCATATATTTAAAAAATAGCAATCTACCCTTGGTCTTTTCTCTCAAGCCCTTTGAGATTTTCTTTCCCTAAAGGAGCATGCACAGTAGAGCATCAGACTCATTATTTTAACCCATGTGGATGCCTCTCACAGTCTGTGTAAACGTGAATACAGAAACAAGAGAGTGAGTGTATTATAACATCAGACTAGGTCCACTTACAGAAGAACTTCATCTTAGGGCCTTTTCACACGACCCCTAAGATCCGCTGGCCACTTAAATTCGGACCAGGGATCTTGGGGGTTTGTTGCTCTTCCTGCGTCCCCAACCCCCGCACTTCCTTGCTCCTGTCTGTGTGAGGGGAGGGAGGAAAAAAGAGAGGAAAAAATGCAGGCTCACCTCCGAAGCCGGTCGAAGCCCCGTCGTCCTGATTCCTTCTCTTCTGTTTTTTTTTTTGTCAAAAAAAAAAAAAAAAACAGAAGCCAGGAGAGCCCCGCACTCAGCAGATTAAATCCGGACCTGGGGATTTTCACCCTTCTAGAGCAGGTACAAGAAAAGTGCGCTGGGACGCGCTTAGGTGGGCGTGGTCGCACTTAATTTCCTGCAAACTCTGGAGCTGGTGGGGAAACAAATGTAAGCTCCAGAACTGGCAGCCATTTGCTGCGGAGTTTAGGGGTCATGTACAAAGGGCCTTAGTCACAGTGGAGTCATTATAGGTGTCCGTATTTACTCAAACGGTTGCCATCCTTGTTCCAACTTGAGTTGGGCATTAAAAAAGAAAAGAAAAAGCAGCTACCATGAATCGTTCACTCCATTTTGAGGCATATGCCCTTGTTTTCCATGGCTCTTATTCTGGCAAAGGATCTTTCCCCTTGGGATATTCTTCTGTTCTAGAAATGTACATGTATAAACTATTTCTCGTGCCCAAAGGAACATGAATACAGGAAGACTCTTCTTTTAAGAACATGAAGGAATAGGAAGTTTCTGTCTAACTTACATACCGGAAATCAAAAGGTGGAATGGCCATGAGGCAGCAAGGGGAGGAAGGCCAGTCATAAGAGCTGGAATTGTTGCCTAGTATGTGGTCTCAAATTGCTGAGAGACATCTGGATGGCAATGCTTTTATGTGGGTTCCAGCTTTCAACCTTTAACACTAGCAGTAGTTCAGAAGAATGGGGCTTTCCTGTCACTCTCAGTTTCAAGTTCAGTGATGGGGAATGAGCCCCTTAAATGTCTGCCTGTAAGGGCTAAAGGAGCAGATATTCTCAGGGTTGGAGTTAGGCAGTTAGTTATTCTAGACACAGGGATGACAGAAAGGAAGAACTAGGAAGTCTGCAGCCTTGTAAGTTTTATTGTTACTTTACAGTTGGAAGTATAAAGATTGCACAAACTACAGTAACCCCCCGTTTATCGCAGGGGTTAGGGACCGACCCAACCCGCGATGATTGAAAATCTGTGATATGCGGATGCAGCTTGGGTAGGTTTAAATGGCTTTCAGCAATGGAGGCAAGTGCTTGCCTCCCTTGCTGAAGGCATTTTAATCCTCCCGTGCCACTTCCCACCACCCCCGGGAGGTGCGAGTGAGCGAGTGCACGAGGTTTAAAGGGGCATTCAGCAATGGAGGCAAGTGCTTGCCTCCTTTGCTGAAGGCATTTTAATCTTCCCGTGCCACTTCCCAGAACCCCGGGGTTGGTGGAAAACAGCCCGTGAAGTTTAAAACCTCTCCCCCTCAAGCCCTTTCGGGCGGTCCGTGATACAGCGGGACCGCATTATATGAACCGCGAAAGGACAGGGGAACATTGTAATCTTAATCTTTATTTTTTTAGGAGCTTCTTAGCCATTGTTGCACTACTTGGGCACTCAACTGCAGCAGTGCTTATTTAGGCTTCAGAATATGATTTTTATGTTATAACAACAAAGTCTTCTGGCACCTTATAGATTAGCATGCTGCACTGTCTTCAGATAAAGGTTGCAAAATGGACCCAATCAGGAGCATTTATGGTGACTTTTTGGCTAATATCAGTGTGGTATGATGCCTAAATTGCTCAGGAATTGGACTGACCTCTCCAACAGTTCATGGAAATTTGCTCTGGCAGTATTGGGCGAAAACAACAGCACGAGGAAGAAGCATCATGGGAGAAAGAGACTGGATAGCTGAATCACCAGTGAAGCCCCAAAGCTCTGCTGAGCAATCCTGAACCCTGAAGCTGGTCTTTGTGGAAAGAATGAAAGAACTGGGGATATTTAGCCTAGAAAAATAAGATCAAGGGGTGATATGATAGCATTTTTCAAATATTTGAAGAGATGCCAAACAGAAGAGGGGCAGGATCTGTTCTTGATCATCCTAGAGCAGTGATGGCGAACCTTTTAGAGACCGAGTGCCCAAACTTCAATTCAAAACCCACTTTTTTTTTTGCAAAGTGCCAGTACAACAATTTAACCTGAATACAGGTGGCTGTGAAAGGGCAATGTCAAGTGCCCACAGAAAGGGCTCTGAGTGCCACCTTTGGCACCTGTGCCATAGGTTCGCCATCAATGTTCTAGAGTGTAGGGTACATAACAATGACCTCATGTTTAGAGAACCCAGCTTTCAGTTTATTAGGAAGAACTTCCAAATTGTTAGAGCAGTACAGCAATAAAACAAATTACCCTGAGAGGTGGTGGTGATTGCTCCAACACTGGAAGCATTCAACGGAAATCCGGACAACCACCTGACATATCCTTTGATTTGTATTCATGCCTGGAGCAGGGGGGTTGGACTTCAAGGGCTTGTAGGTCCCTTCCAACTTCACTGTTCTATGTTTCTATGTGCATTCCCTAGCTTAGGAAATATGGAGAAATGGAATTTCAGAGGGAGTTGTGACTTGGAATAATTGCAGTTCCATTTGCTTCAATTCAGTATGTGATAAAACACTAGAGCAATTCTGAAGAATATTGAGCAGCAGTACACATTTTCATAGTAAGAATCTCTAGCACTTAAGATATTTAGTGGCAAATCTTGGCAGTCCATAGGTTTTGCATAATCTCTGCCCTGTCTTGTCTAATGGAAATCTCTAGTCATCTATCACTGTTTTTGTTAATCCAGAGAAATGACTTCTTTTCAATCTCAAGATTGAAAAACAAGATGCAGCTGGCAGAGTTCACATCCATGACAAGGACCTGAAATGTCCGATATATTTACCAGGTATAGTTTTTGGGAATCATTAAGCTCTGGAACCTGAGTCTCAGAATACTTCACAGAAAGAAGCACTTGATGGGCTCAAGTAATTTCACTATGACATGGGAGCGCAGGTTGTAATGCATGCATCACCCCTTTTAGATGCTACTTGTGGAAAGTGAGATAAATGATACTTTTTCAAGAGTCATACATCCCTCAATGCCTCAGCAGCTGTTCCTACTGTGTAACCCGAGTATCTAAGCACACTAGTTGCCGTAATTCCCATGGAATAAGAGGTCTTTGTTCAGCAATAGCAGAGATGTGCTTCTAGGCTGAAGTGATTGCTGAAGTAGCAACACTTTGGTCTCAGCTTTAGATGTTCCAAGCAACAGTTTTTGCCTGGCAGTCCACAGACAAGACAGAGGATCCTGTGCCTCTCCAACTGTATTGCAGGAAGAATGTGAAGGAAGAGGTTGCTCTTATGCTCCAGGAGATCCTCATGCCCCTTGTTTCTATGGCAATACTGCTGGGTTGCTACATCTTCTGGTGTAGGCGCCTTACGTATTGTATCAACTTGAGTTCTGCCTTGAGGATAAGATGATTCATGCTAGAGGTGTCATGGAAACAGTTCTGCAGTCTAGAGGACACATTGTAACCCTACACTAACAAGCCACATTTCAGAGGCATCCTTTGCAATAATTAACCCTTCTGCACAACTTTGAACATCAGCTTGTAGTCTTCTTCCTAATGAAATACCACAATAAGAGAACACTAGAGGCAAGGATCTGAGATTTAACATTGCTGGTCCTGATTTATTTATTTAAAATATTTTGACCATGCCTTTCTTGTTAAAATGGCCCAAGTCACCTTACAAATTGTTAAAAGGCAATATTTAACAGCTAAAAATGGTGAGTATACAAATATTCTAAAAAGAATTTAACAAGTATCGTATTTAAAATGCCAATAAAGTACAATTTTTTAAAAAAGAGCACAGCAATCCATTTAAAAAAAAGATAGTGGCTACCAGTCACTAATGAAAGGCCTGCCTGAAGAGAAAAATCTTTGCCTGCTTGCAGAAGGAAATAAAGAGTCAGCCTAGCTTCCCTTGGAAGGAAGTTCCAGCATCTGTGAGTAGAAACAGAGACAGCCCCCTCCTGTGTACTTACCAAGTGCTTCTGTGAGGTTGGTGGGGTCATTAGGGGGGAAAGGCCTCCCCGGATGATGTGTGTGTGTGTGTGTGTGTTGTGTCATTAAAGTCCTGACTGACTCTTCATGACTCCATGTCCATGGAGTTTTCTTCACAGAAGTACTGGAATGGCTTGCCAGTTCCTACTCCAGGCGCCTACAGCACCTGTTATTCTCTGGTGGTCTCCCATCCAAGTACTAACCAGGGCCGACCCTGCTGAGCTTCCGAAATCAAGCAAGATCGGATGTGCTTAGGGCATCTAGGCAGCTTCCCTGGATGATATTAATTTCCAAACAGGCTCACAGAGGGAGATGTGGTTTTTAATTAGCTTGTGCCCAAGTCATCAGGTTTGGCCTTTGCCTTGGATGAGGTGTTTCTGAAATTCTGGGATAGACATAAGTAATACTAGACAAGTTTATTTTATACTCTGACAATGATGTTCCTACTTTATGTAAAGCAGAATAATTCAGTTGGAAACGGTCTATCAGGGTGCCACATTCATCTCCCTTATCTATGCAGGAATCCAAATCAAAGCAGATCTGACGGCTGTTCAATTTTCCCTTGAACCCCTCCAGGGTCAGAGCACTCACCACATTGTTGTATTGCTTTTACAATTAAGAAGTGTTTCCTGATATTCCGCCTAAATCTGGCTTCCTGTAGTCCATTGTTAGGTCTCCTGCAGTTTGCAAAAGCAAAGTTTTCTGCTTATATACTGCCCCATACCACTCTAAGAAGTCTCTGGGTGGTTTACAGTTTAATTACAGTATGCGGGCTACACACCCCCGGCTGGGTACTCATTTTACCGACCTCAGGAGGATGGAAGGCTGAGTAAACCATGAACCTGCTACCTCGGATTGAACCCCAGGTCATGAGCACAGTTTTACCTGCAGTACAGGCACTTAACCACTGCACCACGGGGCTTCTTGGTGGAAGATGGGCTTCTTCCATTTTTGAACAGTCTATGCCGCACACACAAAGCTGCCTCCAGGAAAGAAGAAAGGCCAGGTAGCTCAGGAGTAGGTAGAAGACTGCTTAACCCTAAACCTAACCCTAACCCACAGCATCTGTTGCCTGATATGGCTTCCTAACAGCATCCAACAACACACCAGCCTGGACAGCAATGAAGAGAAACCTGGCAATTCCATTCTGAGCCTGTTGACTTCACCTTCAGTGACCGCAGAGTGCACCAGACAGCCACTTCTCCATTGCAATATCTGGGGATGTGACTGTGCCGTCACTAATTCTGGACTCAGTGCATCAGGTCAGCAGACATGACAGGGATTGTCTTCATGTGGGGAAAAAAGAATGCCCGAGTCCTCCAGAAGTTTCCACTCTCCACTTGTGGAGCTGCTTTCCAGGTAGGAATCAATACAAAATTACATTTCCTGGGAAGCTCCTAGTGTAAGAATACTTTATAAATCTTAGCCATTGCCTGTGCTATGCTGCTTTCCGTGGGATCTATGCCGAAATACATTAATCTGTGTTAATAGTCCGGGCTCAGAGAAGATAGTCTTACTGAGTCACTTCATAAAACAAGGCTCTGAGGAAGTGCTGGATGATCCCTGATGCATACAAATATCTAGTAAGAGAGGAAAGTAGGCCTCTGAGGTCTTTGTATAGCTCAGTAAAAGTACTCTACTGAGCTAAAAGAATCTTGAGGTGGGGAAGAGTAATTAGACAGATGAAAGTCAGATTTTCATTTTATTTTTAGTGGGGTAAGAAATGCCAGACATTTTAAAGTACTGTGTTTGGCAATTCTTATTTTCCTGGCAATTTTTAGCCCAGCAAGGAATGCCTCTGAAGAGATGGATTTCCTGAAACTGCAGCAAGGAGAAATTGTAAACACTGGGTTTATCATTTACCCTCAAAATCTGGAGGGTCCAGAAATCTACATTTTATATATTATTTATACTGTTTAGTATTTCTTTCTCCATTTAGTGCAAATACACTAAACTGCATTAATCAAAACCAAACCCCCCATGTCTGAAAAACAGGGAGCTGAAGATCAAGGTATATATACCAATGATTTGGAAGCACATGATGATGCCTAGAACTGGAACATAGGATCCATCAAATAAGACAGCACCTTCAGGTAAGGGTACCTGAGACTCACTGTTACCTTCCCTTTCTTCCCAAATGTCTAACTATTTCTTTTTCTACTCACTAGATTGTATGTGAGCCGCTTAGAGTTTCGCAAGGAAGATAAGCGGGATATAAATATAATAAATAAATAAATAAACAAATATCAGTTGCAGATACTCAGTGGGTGGCTGTCTTCACCTTATAGCTCAAATCTCCACTCTGCCACCTCCACCATCAGTCACTGGGCATGATTCGCTGAATTTATAGTTAAGAGTTGCCACTGGTACATGCCAATATATGCATGAGCTAAAATCCAGTGTCTTCTGTAGAAACTATCTTCCAATTGCATTTTTTGTTCTGCAATATAAACCAGAGTGAAGGAATTACCTGTGTGCATGTGAACAGACCAAAATGGAAAAGAACATCCAAAGACTGGATAGAAAGGGACTGAACAAAGCATGGAGCCTCCTCCAAGGGACTATGGAAACAAACAAACAAAAAAAAGAGCACTTTGTAGTGCACAGTAAATGTGTCTTCATGATACCTTCTGAAGCTATTTGTCACAGGGGAAATTAAATACACTTGTGTGTAGAAAGCCACAGTGGACTGAAATACAATAGAACAGGGGCTTGTTAGGAATACTGACTTCCCTGCCGGTCGGAGAGGCTGTGCTGAGCTTTCCTCCTACATTTTGTCTAAAACCTTTTCCTTTTGTGTGACACCAACTCCCTAATTTCTATCAAAAGACAATTGACTATTTTGGGAGCTGCCGATAAGCCTGTCTTCTTTTCATGGAAAAGTGAAAGTGCACAGAGAAGCTAATTGAATCTGACCATGCAACTGCAACTGAAATCAAGAGAAACTGAAACTTACAGCCCTGGAGCACAGAGAGTGTTTGTTTGTTGGGGAGAGGCCTTGTGCTTGTCCTTGGGCGCCAGTCTGCAGGCGTCGAAGTCTTCATCTACAGGTCACAACTGGCTACAGTGAGTAAAAGGCTTCTAATGAGCAGATGGAATAGCTTATCTGTAAATGTTTAAACAGCTTACTGGGACTAAGAGTGATTTTGCCACATAGCTGCCACTGACTGTAGGCCCAAGTGAATTTCTCAAGTATCGGCAGAAAAACTATCACCAAGGAAGAGTATTGAGGAGCTTATGTAAGACCTGTATTTCCCTCCTATTGAGCTGAAACACCTATATCATCATCTTAAGGACATTAAATAAGCACAGTTTGTAGAGTGCAACCATGGTAGCCACTAAGGCTAAAAGAAACCGTGGCAGGGCAAAGAAAACGTCCAGAAACCTGGCACAGAAATCAATAGTAGATTTTTGTGCAGCATCAGATTCCATTAGCCAACATGGACATTCCACCTCTCCTAATCAAAGGCCATTGAGGGAATTTACATCAAGCACCCCATTTTTACCGGAAAATGCAGGCACAAGTAATAAAGAGAGACACTAGGATAAAGTTGGGGGAAACCCTCATTATGGAGAAGAAATTGGAAACTGGTCCCTGGACCCAGGGACTCTACAAACACCTAAACACACCAGTCCCTGGACCCAAGGGAAACCACACAGAGGAAAAAACAGGCTCTCAAGGCTTCCAAGGGCTTGAAAGTGAAGAAACCAGGATTATCTACACCCAGCTACGTGACCAGTGCTTTCTCTCTGCTCAATCCAACCAAAACATCTTTAAGAAGCTAGATTTTCTAAAGCAACAACTTGCTGACATTAAAGCAACATTACAATGCAGTTGATAGAGCTGGGAATACTAAACGCAGCACCTCCTTCAAATCCTCAGGATACTGAACAGGATGGTCCTCAGGCAGAAAAGGAGATGGGTACAAAAGATTCATCACAAAAAGATATGCCCTCAGCTTTAAAGGGTCAGAGTTCTTCACAGCCTCTGGAGGAAACAACTCAGGAGCAAGTGCCCAATTCCAGGGAGACCCAAAAGACTTGGGCAGACCGAGATGACCTACTTAAAGCCAGCAAGGAACCTGATTCAATACCTTCCAATATAGAAATATTAACTGTTGATGAATGGCCAGAAAACACTTTAGAAGAATCCTATCCTCAACATTCACCTGCAACGACAGCCTGTGGGAAAAACACACAGATAGAAAACTCCCAAAGGACAGCAACTTTAGACATTGAGTCCACTCTGGCTGTAACCTCAGCAGCCAATTCCCTGTACCATATTACCATATACAATTGGCTTCTAAAGAAACCCAATGGTACCTGGGTCTCCAACCAGAAGTATTACAACAGATACTAGATGCACTAGGTGAGGATTGGGACTATCAAATAAAGATAAAGTGTTTCTGCATGTATCCCAGTAAACCCGGGGTGCTAAGAGGCAGGGTGCATCTGTTCTTTGGAGATAGCAAACAGGCCCGTCATTTCTGGAGTCTACTATACAAATTTGAAAAAAATAGGAGTATCTTTTAAATGGGGAATACATACAACCTATTCAGAGTTCAACTTTAAACCATCCACAAAACTGGACAATCACAAACTAACAAATAAAACTAGAGGAATCAAGGTACCAGAACAAAGAAATAGCTTCTCAGCAAACCATTCAAGGAAGAATTTTGTAACCTTCCCAAATAACATCATAATCAACAAGTCCCATGATGCTACAAACAAAACTAAAACACAGTATCCAGGGGGGAATGCTCCTACGATCACAACCTCTCCCAAATGGCATCAAATCTCCTAGAAAACACAGAATACATCAACTATACAAAGAGAAGACACATCTATCTTGTACAACTGAAACTTCCCTTGATCCCATCTCTGAGTGGCACATGGACAATAGATATGCCCTTCTTGCAGCTCACCCCCAGAATTGACTACTGACAGGCAAGAGACAAACCCAAGCCATGAAGCCTCTGCCCTGGAACATTACCTGGGGGGGGGGGATATGACAAAAGCCTCAAACAAAGCCAAAAGCCTCCCACATATTACAGAGACTCAAGGAAACCAAACTGTCAAAGATTGGGCTCATAAAGACTATCCCCAAACACCAGCTGCTTCTCCTACCTTCAGAGATGCACCTCAGTCTGCTCTGGAGAAGCGAATAACATCTAAGGAAGAGACCCCCAACAAATCACTCTCTGCCACTGGAGTGGAAATGACTTCAAAGGTACATGAAATGAAAGATCACAAGCAAAATGGGGCACCAGACATACAAGCACGATGGGGTGCATCAAAAGACAATCAAGCATCTGTCTCTCCAATTGAACTCTTATCATGGAATGTTGCAGGCTGGACTAGATGTATTTCCCATACCTATGACATCCCTTTCTTTCGCCGTAAATATGATATTATCCTTTTGCATGAAACCTGGTCTGACAAAGCCATAATATTAGACGGCTTCAGCTCTTTTATGATAAGGGCAACACCAGGGTGTGGACCTGGGAGACTTAAGGGGGGTGGGTGGGTATTCTAATATCTACTGCTTTAAATGTGATAGCTAAAGAAAAACCCTCCCTGAAACAGTTGGCCACGGCGGTAATACTAACAGGGGGCATGAGGACTTTATTGATTGTAAATGCATTTCTACCCCTCACTTCAAGAAAAGCAGAAATAGAGGAGAATTGGTCAGCCCTTGAAAATTATATACGAGAGCTTACTATGGATCCCCTAGTTCTGATTGGTGGGGATCTAAATGCTCGCATGGGCCCAGATGATGATTACCTGGTAAGCAAATTCAAGATGACAGCCAATACAGAAAATGAGAACCCAGAGATGGTGAACCAAGATAGGGTTTTTAAAGATCAACATGCAAACTATGCTGGGGCCTGTCTGTATAAATTTGCCTACAGACTGGGCCTCTCTGTCCTAAATGGCTCAACCATAGGTGATATTCCAGGCAAATTACATTCATGGCGGCATCTAAAGCAAGCACAATAGATTGCATCCTGGTATGCAGGGCTCTCCTCCATATGGTTGAAACTCTCCAAGTGCTCCCTTATCTAGAGGGGGACCATTTCCCCTTACTTCTGTGTCTTCACTTAAATATCAGAAACCTAGATACAGAGCCCAAATACCAAAATGAAATCTCAGCATTAGAAAGAGTGGGTTGCCGAGTAAGATGGTCATCCAAACTGGCACAAAATCTGAAGCACTTTTTAACCTTGGAAAACCTGATTGGCTTATGCAACCCAATAGGAAGCCAGCCAATCTATTAGAACCCCATAGACACTTATGAAAATCTCTTACAACAGTTAAATCCCCATCTGGTCCACTCGTATAGCGGAAATCTCCAGAAATCATATAACCAATCTAAACCCTGGTTCAATCAAAACTGTAAGGCTGCAAAACAGTTATTAAACCAGATCTATCGGGAATACCTGAGAGCAGAAAATCATGCTAAAAAAGACGCCTTCCTAAAACTATTATTACAAAAAAAAGAATATAAACAGCAGATACACCACAGTAAGAAAGAATATAATAGAGAACTATGGAGGAAGGTGATAGAAGCAGCGAAAGATAAAAATCAGTCTGTTTTCTGGAAATTAATCTCAGGCAGATTATCACAGCCCAAATCCCCATTATCTTCATGCATCCCACCAGATAATTGGGTATCCTACTTTAAAAGAAAGTATGAGGAGTCCACTGCAACCTCCTCTCCACCAATACTTGGAAGGACCCCCAGTTGGCCCCCCTGTCACTGCAGGTGAAATTATAGCTCATATAGCTCAGTTGAAAAATGGTAAAGCCCCTGGCCACGATGGCATACCACCGGAATTTTTAAAAGAAAACAAGACATGGTGGGGTTCTTTCCTAGCACCTCTTTTTACCCATATCGATGAGACAGGCCACATAACAAAATCATGGAAAATAGACATTGTGGTTCCATTCTACAAGAAGGGGGAAAGGGAACATCCAGCCAATTACAGGCCAATAAGTTTGCAGGACATTATCAGTAAACTGTATGCGAGACACCTTCTTGATAAACTCTTAGATTGGCTTGAAACAGAAAATATTATTGGGGAAGAACAAGCAGGCTTTCGGCCAGGGAGATCCACAATAGATAACTGTCTAATTATCCAACATCTTATTGAGAAATACTCAGCCAAAGGAACAATCTCCCTTTATGCTGCCTTTGTGGACTTCAAACCGGCCTTTGACTCTATATCCAGAACACATCTTTGGGATAAATTAGCAAACTCATCCATAGATAGAAGACTTTTATATCTAATTAGGGCCCTATATGAAGAAACATACTTGAGAGTCAGGTGTACCAGACAGGGACATCTCACTGAACCTATACAAACTCATAGAGGTGTTAGGAAAGGTTGCCTTCTGGCACCAGCACTATTCATCTTTTATATAAATGATTTATCAAGCTGGCTCAACACCCCTGATCTACATTCTCCTAAACTGGAGATCAAGCAATGCCAGTATTGCTCTACGCTGATGATACAGTAATCCTTTCTAGAACCCCTATAGGGTTGAGAAGGGCTCTTAGGAAGCTCTCCTCATACTGTGAAGAAAACTCCCTAACAATCAACTATCAGAGGAGCAAGATAGTAGTCTTTGGACACAGACCTAAAACACGGTTGTGGCAAATAAATAGCCACAGTATTGAACAAGTGAGTTACTTTAAATATCTAGGGGTAATTTTACAGGCTTCTGGATCCAGGATCCAGCATAGTAAATATGTGGCAGATCAAGGGGAAAAATCTGCAAATAGCATTGTAAAATTCCATCTCTCCCAAGGGGGGTCTTTTGTACCAGCAGCCCTCAAACTTTATAAAGCAAAGACTCTAGCCCAACTTTTGTATGGTTCATTACTCGGGCCTCCTAGCTCCCACTTTGCAATACAAAAAATAGTTCAATCTAAATTTCTAAGAAATTTACTCCAGGTCCCAAGATGTGTGTCAAGTGCAAGGATAAGGCTAGAGACAGGGTGCTTAAAAGTAGAAGCTTGGATCAGCATTCAATCTATATATGTGTGGTTAAAAGGACACCTAAACCCAAAAGGCCTACTTCCCCTGATATTTATTGACAGTTATCAATGTAAGTGGGTCAAATCTGTACAGGGTTATCTAATGAAAATTGGCCTCTCCCCCCAGGCACTTTTGTCCTCAGGAATGGAAAAAGCAAAACAAATAGTTAAGCAAAGAATAGAGGATATTGAGTACCAAACAGACCTCACTAGTATCCAAAATATGGCAGTTAGGAGTTACATTAAAAACCTTATGAAACCAGCCAAATATTTAACAGCTCTGGAAGCTAAACGCCTTTATGTTGGCAAGTTGTCTGGCCCTCCCCTCTGCAGTACTGGAAGGGAAGTATAAAAATACCCCTTTTGCTGAAAGACTCTGTTCCTGCCCCCCTGAGGGAGATTGAGACCATTGAGCATATGTTCTTCACCTGTCCATTGTATGAAGCAGCACACAAAGAGATTATTAACCCATTAATGGAAAGAATCCCTGGACGCTCAGAGGGAAAAAGACTTTAGTTCCTCCTTTCAGCTGCAGACACGAAGATCTCCTGTCAAGTGGCTAGATTCTGTGTGAGGATACTTTGACTACGGAAGTTAAATGCCAACCAGCTGTATGTATGCTAACATGTTTTAATTGTATTTTTAAGCCATGGTTTTATATTTATGTGTAACTGGTCTAAGGACTGTAAATAAATATTCTATTCTATTCTATTCTAGGAATACTGTAAGGCCTTGGCAGGTCACCCTTAAGAGCTAGTGATGGTTACCATGTTGTTCAGACATATTCTTCGGCCGACCATTACACAGTAAATGTGAGATCTGCAAACTGGACATAAACATGCACATTCTTGTCTAGTTTCTGTACTTTGATCCATAATGAAGTACCAAATCTTAAACAGCATGGGATGCAACCTTTTGAAATCTTGACCTGAGAAGGACACAGGTAGGAATACTATGCTAACAGGGATTATCCTATAGTACATCCCATTCTAACTTTGTAATGTAAACTGTAGCTATATTTGAAACTGAAGCATCAAGTCTCTTTAATAGCCACCGCACAATTGAAAAAGTGTGGCATTTCATCACTATTACTTACTTACTTACTTACTTACTTACTTACTTACTTACTTACTTACTTACCAAACACCTATCTGGCTACCAAGGGCACTTTTAGCAGTTTGTAACAAAAATGAGAACAATAACCAACAACCTTAAGAAAAAGAAAACCATACACATGAAATCATGTAAAAAATACATGTAGTAAACATCATAAATTGGAGACACATTAAGGTGAAAGGATTAGGGGAACAGTGTCTATTGAACTTATGTCACCTCTATAGAAGGTCCATCTGAATAGAGCATGCATTGTTTTTCCCACCATTCTGTTGAGAAGGATGGGAAATACAGTATGACCTATAAAGGCTTTTTGTGGATCAAGGGAATTGCATCTTATCCAGCAGATCTGTTCTCTGTTTTTTAAAAAATCTCCAGAAAAAGTACACCTCCTTGGAACTTGGTGCTAATAATAAACACAGATTCCGTACTTTTCGCTCAGTACTCAGCCAACATTGTTTGATGGAGAAAATGTCTGCCTCTGTTCCTAGCTGAATGAATCAATGAATCTGAGCTGATTGCCCTGAAGCAATTCATGACAGAAAGTTCTCAATAGCCAGGTAATGAAGTTGTCATGGAAAATGAAATACTTTAATTAGCACTCTTCTTTGGGTAGACAACAAAACCTCTAAGTTAAGGCAGGAGCCCGTGAAGGAACCTTGATGACTACTTTTCTCCATAGGTGGATCAACTCTCAAACAAAACCAGGTAAAAATCCTCAGCAATGAAGACTCTTAGACCTACCCTTCAAGTAAGCCCACCACCACCACCACCACCCAAAGGAGCCTTGAAAAGCCATGGAAGGGAAAGAAAACAGGACTCTTCTAGCTTTAAAAGTTGTGTGAATGTATATATCTGTGAATTTTAGCAGGTGCAGTATGTCATGTAATGCTGCCCTGTAGCTGCAAATGTGGTGCCATTTTGCCCACCTGCCCAGGCGGGGCAGGCACAGGAGGCTCTACGGTGGCCCGGGTGGGCTTTGTGGGAGCTCCCCTATATAAGGGAGCTCCCAGTGCTGTAGAGGGCTCTTCACCGGAGATTGTCATCTCACTTGCCCACCCCGTATGAAGAACGAGTGTTACTGGTCACTTAGGGGCTGGATAGGAATTTTTTTGCTGTCCCTCATTGGTACTAACCAGAGCAGATGTGTTTTTACCCATCCCGTTCCTCATTGTTATTTGTTCTGGGTCTGGCGTGGTTGTTCATTCCCTGGTCACACTGGTGGGTAGTGATGGAAGGCAGGTGTTGGAAGGTGAGTGGATGGACACCAGAGAAGGGTGTAAGTTAGCCCACCTTACAACATTGAAGGCCCAGAGGACTCTGCACTGGGAGGGGGGGAAGGTGGGGTCCCACAGGCTATGATCACCTGAAGCCAGGAGGCTTGGGAGTTTGGGCTTGGAGGGAATTCCTGGATGTAATTCCATCTCATTCAGTGGTCTGTTTGGGGCTAAGCCATCCCCCGACAGATTCGCCTTCCATCCTACTGTTGTTGTTGTTGTTGTTGTTGTTGTTGTTGTTGTTGTTGTTGTTGTTGTTGTTGTTGTTGTTGATGATGATGATGATGATGATGATGATGATGATGATGATGATGATTATGATGATGATTATGATGATGATGATGATGATGTTAAGTCATTCAGTTGTGTCTGGCTCTTTGTGACCCCATGGACCACAGCTCACCAGGCCTTCCTGATCATCTACTGTCTTCCTATTCATCTACTGTTGAAACCCCTTTAAAGGTTGTTAAGCTGTTATGTAATAAAGTGTGGCCCATTTTTGCATCCACATCATTGTGTTTTGCCTCACTATTTTGGGCTGAATGGGCAAAGTACTGCTACTAAATTTCCTTCCTTTACACAACTATAAAGCCTTGTCTTGATTTTTTTTAAAAAATAGGCATCCTATCAGTGGTGGTTGTAGGGCCATGGCTGCGATACATAAAGATGCAACACAGAAAAAGAAAAACTTTAAGAAAGGCTGTCTGTCCTCCATCAGCATCTGAAAGAACTTTCTTGTCCGATAACAATACTACTTTGCTTGCCTTCTAGCAGGCTTAATTAGTCACCACCATTAGGAACAGCCAGAGTTGAACTAGGGATGAGGAAATGACAAGCAAACAGGATCTCCTGTGAAAACAAAGGTCCTTGTAAACAACAGGGCATGTGGAATCAAATAGGCACATGTTCACCATTTAAGAGGCCGCACTTAAAAGAATTGTTTTCTTAATAGCCTGAGCTGGGTGGTCATGATAACTAGTATTTCCATTCAATTCTTTCAGCCCAGACATCCTAATGGCTTGACAGACATAAAAGACCTCAGATGTCTTCTTATTGAGATGCAGCTGGTGTATGGAAAATGTTTTTTGCTCTCTTCATTGTCTCTGTTTCCTCTACTTCCTCAACAAGTTAGTGTGGGAATTCTCAGGGAAAGGAAGTTTCCGCTAGACCAGTGGTGGTGAATCTTCTGCATTCCAGATGTTTTGGACCACAACTCCCAGAATTCCAAGCCTGTATTGCCAATGACAAAGGAGTGTGGGAATTGTGGTCCAAAACATCTGGCGTGCTGAACGTTTGCCACCACTGCTCTAGATAAACTTATCTATGAGGCACTTCTCTAGAGGCACCCCTCTAGTGACCTGTACAATGTACCTCGGGGAGGGGAAAATGGTATATCTGACAGTCTTTCGATTTTCATTAGAACAAAATTGATTTTCTATTTCAAATGATCTCAATCTGGAATGGGTACATAAACTGTCTATTGTAATTTGCTTTGTGTGGAGATACTCATGAAGATATTTTGGAAACTAGGAGTGGTACAACATGCAGCAGCTAGGCTGTGAACAGATGTTTGTTGCTATGATCATATGACACCTGTTTGCACCATCTGCTTTAGTTGAAACTATTTCATGGATTCAATTAAAGGCATTTGTTATTATCTTTAAAGTCATGCACAGCTTGGGACCCACATACCTACTAGGGCAGCTTTAGATATGAACCCTTGTCCCAACTAAAGTCATCCAGAGCTGCCATTCTAAAGGATGCCAAGCACCAAAGTGGCCCAGCTTGAGTGTATTCAGAAAAGATAATTCCATGTTATTGCCCCCATGATCTGGAATTCTCTTTCTGAGTCTATGTGAAGCATGACATGACATCTCTGCAGGGTTTCAGGAGGAGATGTAAGGCAGAGTTGTTTCAACCAGCCTTCAGAGGCTAGGAACTGCTGTTACACCATTTACGTGACATGTATTTTTATATAGTAAAGCTTACGCTGTAGCTAGGTTTCCTCATTTCTACGGAGTATTTTATTTTTATATGCATTGTATTTCTGTTGCCTACTATTCTGGGTCTATTTGGAGGGAAGAATGGCATATAAATGAAAATAACAAATACGTAAATACAGTATTGGGCAGTGCTCTCTCAGAATGGCTCATCATTCTTTATACAAATAACTTGTGGAAGGTTCAGTTTAACATCTCTAGTGCTCAGTATGCTAGTAACAGTTTGAAATCTGTTTGCCGATAGTAGCTAGTCAACCCCATCTTTGCTGGAAGAGAAAAGAAGATGAGCAGGGAGAGGTGTAGCTTCTCTTGTCCAATAGCCAATAATCTGAGAACTGGATCCTAGAAGAAACTCCAAAGATTCTAGACACAGCAAAAGGACCTGTAGACCTCTAGATGGGTAAAGCACAGGACATTGTTGAGCATAAACGTAAGTGCTGGTGGCAGTGGCTGTGAAATAAAAAGTATCATGATTCTTTCCAAGTAGACATGGGCACGACTTGGCGAAATTGTCATTTCCGTTCTCAGATATCGTTTCCGTTACGTAACGGAAACGGTAACGACAATTAAGCTGTCAGAACTCGAACTCGAACCGAAAAAAGAAAAATTGGGTCTGATTTGTCATTGTTGTTCCTGGCATCGCGCGGCGATCGCGCGATGCCAAGCGGCACAGAAAAAAAGTTTTAAAAAATAAAAAACCCCGATTCCCAGCCTTCCCCCCTCCTGTCCTGGGCTGCTGGTACCGGGCTGGGAGGGGGCATCCTCGGCGTCTCCATTTGCCATGCGATGCGGGGGGATCCAAAATGGCGTCTGCAATTTTTTTTTTTTAAATCGTGGTCCAAAAAACCACCAAAGCACCACAGAAACATGCGAAAATTAGCTATTTTAAATGCTTGATTTTTTTACAGTAGCAGCAGTGGGTTTTTTTATAGCAGTAGAAGGTCGCACTGATTTTATTTTATTTTATTTTATTTTTATTTTTTTACACCTGTGCAATGATGGGCTGGCCATGGGATGGAACCACACAAATTTTTGGACCCATTCTACCAATCGCATGGCCAGGTTTTGACTGACACTTCTGGAGGTGCAAGAGGGCATAAAAAGCCGAGGCACTCCCAGAAGAGTCGCAGTCCGGGCTTGGATGTGGGTGGGAGAGGGCTGTGTGTAGCTGGCTGCTGTGCTAGACTAGTTTCGATTTCGTGGAGCCTTTAGATTTCAGTTAGGCAGGCAGGGAGGGAATTGATTCAATTGAATTTTTAGGAAATAATAATAATTCCTTTCCTTCTCTGTCTGCTGTGGGGAATAGCAAAGCAGTTTATTCTTTTTTATTCTCCTGCAGTTTGTTAGGATTTCTTTTCTGATAGTGCTTCAAAGGGGGGGAGGTTTGAGTGGGAGGGGAGGTGTGGATTTATTTTAAAAATTTCATTTGCTTGGTGGCAAGCCAAGGTCCTTTCATACCCTGCCTGCAGCTCTGCTGTGGGTGCACTGCCCACTTTGTTTGCAAAAATTGCAATTGCTTTATTCGATGCAGTCTTGTGCAGCAAGTCAGTTTAAAGTGTTTTCCGCCTGCTCTGGGTCATTGCGGGACCCGCGCCCGCCGGCCGCGCACCCACGCGCCCGCCCCTCCCCCTGCCGCTGCTGCTGCCCGCCCATGCCCCCCCGCCACCCCGCCTGCCGCCTAGGGTGCAAAAACACCTAGTGCCACTCGCTGGGACGTCAAATCACACAAAATCTCGGCGGCGGTAACGACAAACGACAAACGACACGATGAAACGACAATTTTTAAAAAAAATTTGCAAAAACCGGAAACGACCCGAAACGGACCCATCCCGAAAAACGACAACTCGAATTTTTTTTTTCTGATCGTGCCCATCTCTATTTCCAAGTGATGCACTGAAGCATTGGGTCTTAATTCATTTTTTGTTTGTTTTGGGCAGGAACTTGTGCCTAGCATCTGATTCTCAGTGGCTTTTTATTCTACTACTGATCTAATCTAGCAAGATTCTAAATGGTGAGATGGCATCAGGATTCAGAACAATCTTTACTGTTACCCATTGTGACTATTTAGTCTTGTGTTTCTCTATTGGCTGTCAAAACAAGCATAGTTTAAGAGATCAGCAGTAGACCATAATCTTTTTGTGTAGCTCTGTAAATAAGAAAATGGGTTTTAAATTGGCTGAAGGAAGCTTACTTCAGAAGGTTAATGCCTACCACAAAGTTCAGATTTCACCAGCTATCTTTTACATATTGTGGGAAAGAAAGATGGCTGATTTATCCTTTCATCTTTTTTAACTGCCAGGATCACCCGTGCCAGCCAGGCAGGACTCCTAGGAGTCCCAAACCCGAGGGAGGCCTGGAAAGTTGTAACAAGGGGTAAGGCCTTCTCAGTGGTTGCTCCCCAGTTATGGAACCATCTTACCCCCCCCCCGAAATTAGGCTGGCATCCTTGCTTTAAACTTTTAAAAAACGATTGAAGACTTGGTTGTACAGAATGGCCTTCCCTGAATCTTTAAACCTGTAGTAAGGCACTAATTTTTTTACTAATTTTCTGCTCTTCTCCCCCGCCACTCAATTTTATCAATCTCCTGCTATTTTTATCTTCATTTTATCTTTATTTTAGTTTTTTGTTGTTGATTTATGTATACTTTATTTTATTATGTACTTTTTATTTTGGTTTTTAAAAAATATTCCTTTGTTAATTGTTATGTTACCACATGATGTAAACCACCCAGAGTAGCCCTAGGTCTAGATGGACGGTATAGAATTCAAATAAATAAATAAATAAATAAATAAATAAATAAATAAATAAATAAATAAATAAATAAATAAATTTATTCTTGATGTGGAGTGAAGTATGAAGCATATCACTAGGGGATAAATGGATGCCTGGCAAGTGGTATTATGGTGCAGTGGTTAAACTGCAGTATCGTAGGTTCACTCTCAGGTAGCCAGCTGAAGTCTCACTCAGCCTTCTGTCCTTCTGAGTAGACATGGGCACGACCAGAAAAAATGATGTTTCGGGTTTTTGTTTGTCGGAACGGGTCCGTTTCGGGTCGTTTCCGTTTGTCGTGAAATTTTTCAAAAATTTGTCATTTCCGTTTGTCATTTGACATTTCCACCGCGATTTAGCGCGATTTGACTTCCCAGAACATAGGGGCGTCCCGCAATCAGGGCCGGCACTAGGTGTTTTTGCGCTCTAGGCGGCGGCCGGGGCGGGAGGGGCGGGGGGCGGTGGCCGTGGGCGGGTGAGTGGGCGGGCGGCGGCACGGGCCACAGGTGGGTGGTGGCGTGGGCGGATGGGCGAGTAGGCAGTTAGGTTCTGTTCTTGGCTTGCACCCCAAATGTGTGTGTGTGCAAGCAAATTGAAGTTGGGAAAATAGAAAATAAATGGTAGTATATAATATATTTTTAAAATAAATCCATACCTCCCACTCCCAGTCGAACCTCCCCCTTTATCCAATATCAGAAAAAAAAATCCTCACAAATTGCCAGAGAAGAAATAAAGAATAAACTGCTATTCCCTTCAGCAGACAAAGCTGCAGGGAATCAAAGAAATTATTTTCTAAATTCAATTCCCTCCCTGCCTGCCTAACTTAAATCCTAAAGCCTCCAGCCTCCCTCCTCAATCTCAACCGGATCACACCAGCACCAGCAGCCAGCCCTCCTCCCTCAACCACATCCATACACCCGAGTGCGATTTCTGGAAGGTGCCTCGGCTTTTTATGCCCTCCGAGACATCCAGAAGTGTCAGTCAAAAACCTGGCAATGCCATTGGTGGAATGGTTCAAACAATTTGCATGGTCCCATCCCATGCCCAGCCCAAATGGGCAGGTCTAAAAAAATAAATAAATAAATAAATAAAAATAAAATCAATACGACGTTTTATTGCTATAAAAAAACCCCACTGCTGCTACTATTAATATTCAGGCATTTAAAATAAATAAATTTCACATGTTTCTGTGGTGATTTGGTGTGTTTTTTGACCATGATTTCAAAATAAAATTTGCGGTTGCCATTTTGGATCCCCCCCACCGCATGGCATGGCGAGACAACGAGGATGACCCCCCCCAGCCTGGTGCAAACAGCCCAGGACAGGGGAAGAGGGGGGGAAGGCCGGGGACCCCCCAGAAACCACCCCTCTGGTAGGTGGCAAAGCCTCAGGCAGGCATATTTTTGCCTGCTTTTTTGGCCAGGAGTCGGGTTTTTTGTTTTTTTTAAACTTTTTCTGTGCTTCGCATTGCGCGGCCGCGATGCCACAAACGGAAATGAAAAACCCGACCAATTTTTTCTTTTTTCGGTTCGAGTTCGAGTTCTGGCGGCTTAATTATCGTTACCGTTTCCGTTTCATAACGGAAACAATAACTGAAAACGGAAAGGAAAGTCGTGCCCATGTCTACTTCTGAGGTTGGTAAATGGATTGTCCAGCTTTCAACATTGGAAATATTGGAAAAGGCCATTACTTGAACAGGCACATTCTCTTTGAAAAGGAGGCAACACCAAGAAATCTAATTGTCATGAAGTTATAGTGGAAGAATCTATTTGTAAAAAATTAAATTTTGCCCTTATCATAAACTGTTCATCTGTGTGAATTTGAAAACAAAACAAAACAGTAAAATATACTAGGGGTGCAACAAATTTCTCCCAGAAAATTTCAACTATTTTCTTTCCATTTCAAAGATTATGCCTTTGAAAAGAAGAAAAAATAAGTTTTTCATAGATAAGGCTCAGAAAACTTGTGTTTACCCTATTTATGATATACCTCAGGAATGTGTTGATAGGTGGAATTTTGGGAGGGATAGATTTTCACTGAGAACACCAGAATTAGAAAGTTATAAGCCAGCTTTATTGCATAACATAGAGAGTTGACACAACACATAACACAGAGATAGGAAGCTAAATGGTGGTACCGTCCATCTGGGGTCTCAAATCCAGCAATGCTAATAGTGATTGCAAAGATCCAAGATGCCCAAATGAAGCATGATTCTTATTTAAATAACGTTTTAGCCAGAGTCCAGATACTAAAGGAGAGCCAACATGGCTTCTGCAAGGGCAAATCATGCCTCACTACTTCGTTGTAATTTTTTTTAGAGTGCCAACAAGCATATGGGATAAGGGAGATCCAGTTGATATTGTTTATCTGGACTTTCAGAAGGCTTCTGACAAGGTAACCACACGAAAGGGACAGATCTTGTTCAGCCACTGGCTATGTAAAAGAAAACAGAGGGGAGCACTAAATGGACACTTCTCCAAGCGGAGGGAGGTCCTCCAAGGTTCAGTACTGGGACCTCTGCTTTTCAACTTCTTCATAAATTATCTAGAAGTAGGAGTAAATAGCAAGGTAGCCAAATTTGTCAGCAACACTAAATTATACAGGGTAGTAAAAACTTGGAGAGATTGTGAGGAGCTCCAGAGGGATCTCTTGACACCGAGGGAGTGGGTAAACAGTGGCAAATGAGCTTCAACATTAGCAAGTGCAGAGTGATGCACATTGGGGCAAACAACAACAACCAATTGCATTTATAAACTGATGGTGTCTGAACTCTCTGCAACAAACCAGGAAAGGGACCCTGGTGTCCTGGTGGACAGCTCAATGACGGTGTCAACCCAGTTTGTTGCAGCAGTGGAAAAAAAGCAAACTCAATGCTACGGATCATTAGGAAGGGTAGAGAAAATAAGTCAGCAAGTGTCATTTTGCCTCTTTATAGAGCTATATGAGGCCTCTTCTGGAGTATTGTGTACAGTTCTGGTCACCATACCTCCAGAAGGATATTAAACAAATGGAAAAGTGCAGGGGAGGGCAACCAGAATGATTAGGGGACTGGAACAACTTCCTTACCATCTGAGGCTGCAACGGCTGGGCCTCTTCACTCTTAACGGCATCTAAGAGGTGAGCTGATTGAAATTTATAAAATCACACATGGTATGGACAAAGTAAAGAAGGAAAAACTGTTTTCCCTATCACACAGCACTAGAACTAGGGTGCACTCAATGAAACCTTTGGGTGCTAGATCTAAACAAATAAGAGAAAGTATTTCTACACCCAGAGGATCACTGGTCTATGGAACTCCCTGCCAGAAGAAGTGCTGAAAGCTGTCAGCCTTGGCAGCTTTAAGAAAGGTTTAGACAAGTTCATGGAGAACAAGGGTATCAAAGGCTATCATTATGGATGCCTAAGGACAATCTCTGGGTTGGAGAGATAGGCAGGACATCCCTCAATGCCATTTGCAGGTAATCATAAGTAGGCCAAGATATCTGCTTGGGAATACCCTGAAGCAAATGTTGAGCTACTGTATGAGACAGAATGCTGGACTAGATTGGCTGCGGCCTGTTCCAGCAAGGCTGTTCTTATTTTCTTATGTTCTTAGAAATGAAAGGAAACAAAATGAAATAGTATTTTTCCTGTTTCATGGTTATCCCTAGGTAAAAGCAATGTGTTCTGTTGATATACTGCCCCACACCACTTCAAGTAGTCTCTGTGCAGTTTACTGTTTAATTATTGTATGAACACTACACATTGTCCCCCCACCCCCAGCAAGCTGGGTACTCATTTTACTGATTTCGAAAGGATGGAATCCTGAGTCAACCATGAGCCAGCTACCTGTGATTGAACCCCAGGTCATGAGGACATTTTTAGCTGCAGTAGAGGCATGTAACCATTGTGCCACAAGGCTCCTTAAAGGGTCCCCCTGCACATGCATGCTAGTCTTGTCTGACTATAGGGGCAGTGCTCATTTCCGTATTCAAGCCAAACAGACATTGTGGTGCAAGTTCATGGCTATGTGTATGGCATGGCTTCAAGGAAACGCTGTTTTACCTTCCCACTTTTTACAGTTGTACCTATTTATCTATCTGCATTTACATGCTTTCAGACTGCTAGGTTGGCAGGAGCTGGAGTTAACAGCACGAGCTTACTCCACTGTGTGGCACCCAGGATTCGAACTGCTGAGCTGCCAACTTTGCAGCCATCAGTTTTCAGTGCTCTATCCCGCTGATCCACCACACCTCTTCTCTCATCATGCCCATCTCCAGTCAGCACGAATACAAGTTACTGAGATGTGCCATTTCCCCACCATCTTTTGTCTGAGGATAGCCAATAGTGTATAGCAGGCAGTATCATTTGCCAGCTGTTGGGCAGATGGAAATCACATCAACACAGCTTTTCCTGGTAAAAAAGATACACTGATATAGAACGTTTGCTTAGTCTGTTGGCTGATTCAACTGCTAAGCAAGTGTCGTAATCCTGGCTGCTGGCAATATATATGACCGTCTAAAAAACTTCTCTTTTTCTAAAGGAAGAGAATGTTTGCTTGTCCAACTTCCAAACATGCCCTAAAGGAAATGATATCAAGTAAAGGATGGGAGGAATTGCAGGCTGCTCGGGAGTAGATAATAAGAGTTCACCGAAGAGGCCAAAATAAAAGTTATACATTTCACAATGTTTGCAAAGAAGCAAAGGCCAGTGCTTTGTGCAGGACTTACTTGGAGACAGAAGACTATACACTTCCTCCACTCAGAGCCTCTTTAAGGGATTTCTGCCTTGAACAGCTGGCTGGGTAGGCGGGAAGCTGCAGGCTTGCCTGGGCCGCCTCTCACCTTTTCCTTCTCCCAGTGGCTTTTCTTCTTTGCCTTAATTCCCTTTTGAAGGCCTGATATTTTATTCAGCAGCCCCCGCTGAGCCGGAGTCTGCGACAGAAGTTTCTCAAAAGCGCTCCGTCGACAAAATGATAACAGCTGGTCTTTGAAACTCGGGGAGCCATAGTCTGTGAGGTGGTGGTGGCAGGGGATTTCGGGGGGGGGCATTAGTGTAGCCTGCGAAATGCACTATTTGTTAGGAATAATGAGGCGAAAAAGTGACAGAGGTTTTTATTACAAATAATAGACAGCAAACTTCAAACAACAGCAGCGAGTCATTAAAAAAGCAACAAAGTTAAATAAATGTCTAATTAGCAGGCACCATGAAGGTGGGAATTTACTGCTCCACAGCTTCTTAAGAGAGAGTTAATAAATTCACAGCTGGGGCTTCCCCCCTTTTCCTAAATGCACGGGAAATGAAATGTGAATTCGCCCCAGATTGTCTTTGCATTCCGGCCTTGGAGTTGCTCCTGATTCAGTTGCGGCAGAGTTAAAGGGAGGGATGGCAGGCCTTCATGCTGTGTTGCCACT
The DNA here is from genome assembly GCA_029282475.1 of Phrynocephalus forsythii. Classification (NCBI taxonomy): domain Eukaryota; kingdom Metazoa; phylum Chordata; class Lepidosauria; order Squamata; family Agamidae; genus Phrynocephalus; species Phrynocephalus forsythii. The sequence goes on from JAPFRF010000010.1 coordinate 37,126,899, forward strand.
CTGTAGCCTAGCCACGGGGACACATTCCCTCCAGTTGGTGGCAAAGTTGCAAAATAAAGATGGGGAAAACACTGGCTTTCTAGATGTTTTGGATTTCTACTCCCAACATCGCAAAGGATCTTGGGAGCTGGGCTCCAAAATAGTTAGAGGACCAGAGGACCCCAAGCCCTGTTGTGTGAGAGGGACAGAACATATGTGAGATCAGGTAGAATTTATTAGGGAAAAGCTGCTAGGTGGGAAGCTAGATGCTTCCTTCATTCTCAGGGTGTGTGCGCATGTGCACAAGTGTATGTGTGTACATATGCTAGATTGACTGGCAGCTTCATGTTTAGCCGGTTGTAGTAGAGAACAAAATGAACCAGTGTGACAGAATACAGTAGTTCAAGTTTCTGGGCTGAGTGGAAAATCCCATTCCACCTTGAAAATCATTATGTGGCTTTGTGTCAGTCACAGCCTGTTGTGCTGACCAGCCGAATAAGAGATTTGTAAGGAAGACAAAGTCTCTAGGAAGCAATAGGATATGATTATTGGCAGTGTCATATAAATAAGAATAAAAGAAAGATGGTATGCACAAGACTATCCAAGAAAGAATCTAATGAATAAAGACATCTTAACATTATTGCAAACAAGTTAACATAGAATCTTAGTTTGCTTGTTCACAAAAGTTGGTTGTGCCTCTTTTTTTAAATAGGCAGATAGATTATTAATAAATGCTCAGCAGAAGTAGCTACATTTGAGTTGGATATTCAGTGGAAACCTATGGAAGGGGAAGCCCAATATTAAGAAACAGAAGGATACCTCTGTAGATGAGTGTATGAGAAGAAACAAGTCAATTAAGCCATCTAGAAGAGGCAGAGAGGGGGCTGTGAGCATACTGAAAACATCTCAGGGTGTCTGGTGGCATCTGACATTGATTAGTATATCTGATATCTTCTGGAAGAGTGTGATTGTCTTTACCTATGTAAAGAAAGCAAATATTATAAAAACACTACAAGTTTCTAGTCCTCTTTTATTCAAACAAAGCCAGCATCCCCCTGGATCATCTCACTATTTGGGAAACTGGAAATATACAAAAAGAAGAAGAAGAAGAAGAAGAAGAAGAAGAAGAAGAAGAAGAAGAAGAAGAAGAAGAAGAAGAAGAAGAAGAAGAAGAAGAAGAAGAAGAAGAAGATTGCAAAGCAAAAGCAAAGCAAAGTGTTCTGATTGTATACCACCCCATACCACTTCAAGTAGTCTCTGGGTGGTTTACAGTTTTAATTACAGAAATGCAGGCTATACACCCCCCCCCCAGAAGCTGGGTACTCATTTTACCAACCCCAGAAGGATGGAAGGCTGAGTCAACCATGACCCTGCTACCTGGGATTGAACCCCTGGTTGTGAGCACAGTTTTACCTGCAGTACAGGCATTGGACTTAGGGCGTTTATACACGACCCCTAAACTCCGGGGCAAATGGCTGCAAGCTCCGGAGATTAAAAATGTTTACCCACCAGCTCCGGAGTTAACAGGAAATTAAGTGCGACCCCGCCCACTTTAGTGCATCCCAGCACAGCTTTCAGGTACCTGCTTTTTGGATGTGAAAAATATTTGATCCGGTGTAAGGATAGTGAGTGCGGGGCTCTCCTGGCTTCTGTTTGTTGTTTTTCTGCCCCCCGCCCCTTTAAGAGATCTGAATGCTGCCAGGAACAGAACGGAAGTAAGGCATTCTTTTCTTTCTTTTTTCTCCCTCCCCTCACACAGCCAGCAACCAGGAAGTGTGGAGGGGGTGGGGACAGAAGAAGAGCGACGAACCCCTAAGATTTCTGGTCCGAATTTAAGTGGCCAGCGGATCTTAGGGGTCGTGTAAAAAGGCCCTAGTCCCTCCTGTGATGTCTATGTTAGTATGTCTATGTTAGGTTCAATTAAGAAGGCAATTATCTTTCTCTTCAGCATTACCAGTGTCAACTCATTCTGATTCTCTCTCCATAAGTGTGCGGCCCAATGTTATGCACATAGAACTAAATCTATTTTTAAAGCACAGATTATTTTCTATAGAGTTTGTATGGTCAGTCATTCATCAAGTCATGATTAGAGCTAGACTGAGCATATGCAGTGAACTCTTTTTCTTCTGTTAAAGACAAGCTGGAGATGGAAGATTCTTGCTGAATTCTGCTCTCTGGCGGACATTTATGTCAAACCCAGGTGACCTACTGGGAGATAACCAATGACACTGGATGAATAATACCTTAGGACAAATTTATGAAATGATTTCCATGCAAAAGTATTGGCTTCAATGTGTTGTGAAAATTCTTTCTGGCCATCAGTTGGCATTTTATTGCAACCTCGCATACTGGTTGTAGTTTGTTTGATTGGTAGGGACCATTTTGGGCTGGGGTGACTGTCAATCTACCCAGCATTAACCAATTGTTCCTTCCTGCCTTTGAATTAAAAGAGAACCCAACCTCTCTGCTAAGTATTCTTCTTTTCTTTCTCTACAGTGTGTTGGAAGCAATAAACAGATGTGTAACCATTCCAATACCACCACCACCAAAAGTAGGGAAGCAGAGAGAAAGGGTGGGCTTTCTCTCTCCTACCCCCCTTTTTGTGATGGTACTTTGTGAATTATATGATCACAATGTCACTTACACTATACAATTGTAAGATTATACATGCATGCATATAAACAACACCACTGTATCTCCATAATGCACGAGTCTATTCACAATTTCTTGCAACCTTCTACAATTCCAAGTATGCGTATAGAAACAAAGCATGAAGTATGATGAAGTTTAGGTAATTACATGGTTAAACATAAAAGCAGAATGTCTAAAAGGTCGAAGAAATGATGGCACCCTTTCCTTAAAACAATCAGCACTGCTATTATCATCTGTTTATAACAGTATGGTTTTTTAATAAGTGGTAATTTTACCAAATGGGCCAGAAATCATATTGCAAATAGAAAGGTGTATTACAAGGACAAAATTTTATGAAAACAAATAAAAGTGATCAGGAAGAGACCAGCCCAGGATTCCTGGCTGGAAAACTATATTCTCTTTAAATTGAGAAATCTGAAATTGGAATAATTGATGACACCTTTTCATTTTTTTTCTGACAAATCAATGAATCGATTTGTAAATTGCTTTATAAAATTTAGAGCCAAATTCCACCGCCTCTATTTTAAAAACTCTCAATGTATGGTGAAGATTGGGTTTCAATATCCAAGTGGTTACCTTTCAAGAAAATGCCCTTTAGAAACTGGCTTAAGGAAACCCATGTTAACCAAGCGTGGAGAGGTTGTAGGGGAAGAGTCAGAGGAAGCTCCTCTGCATGTTTAATATCTCTTGGTTCCCCTTGGAGGACTTTCCAGAGTTACCCTCTTTGTGGGTATATAATGTGCACACCAGAAATCCAAGCCTCAGCAAACTTGGAGGGATTGTTCGTGCCCCTGTCTGCCTTGGGGCCATTTTATAGCCCAACAAACAAAATAGTCACTAAAAATTGTCAATTTGTATACATCTGGGGGAGCATAAATTTGTATTAATACAAATCACAAATTAGTGATTTTTGATTAATCTTGCAATTCATTTTTTCATTCATGCCCAACACTATTACTCTAGTAACTAGGTTTTCCTGATACATTTTCACAATTTCTTTTATAAACCAGGTTTTCTACCCTTTCATTACTTTTGTTGTGATATATCTAGTGCTTCACAAAGGTCTATCAGTCCATGTTTAGTTGATGAAGTCTTGGTTTCCCCTCTGTGTTGGATTAAGATTTTCAAAGGGAATCTCTATCTGTAGCAGCTTCCCTCTTTCCTTAACATGTCTGTGACTGGTCTCCATTTTTTTGTGTTTCTTTAGAGTCTTAGGAATAATGTTGAATTCAGAGGGTTGGCTGATTTGTCCTGAAAGCATTTAGCTGTTGTGGGTAGCAACTGAATTTTTCTTTGAAATGTTGCAAAGCAAACAGTTTTATCTCTTGAGTCTACTGATCCCCCCTTTACCTAGTGGTGCAACTAAAAATACTTCCAGAAAATCATTTAAAAAATAAAAATAAAAGTGAGAGAGAGAGAGAGAGAGAGAGAGAGAGAGAGAGAGAGAGAGAGAGAGAGAGAGAGAGAGAGAGAGAGAGAGAGAGAGAGAGAGTTCTATGATAGAGATATAAAAAAGAAACAGGGACATATTTGCATATGTGGTGGTTATGTGATATAAAGAGAAAAGAATGGACACATTTTCAAAGAAAATAGGGAAATAACTGGAATTGAAATCCAAATGTTCCCATTGATTGCTTTACTGAATACAATTAATGATGGTCAACTGAAGAAAAGAATTTTATTACTATAATGGTTACAGCTGCAACGTTATTATTTGCGAAGAAGTGGAAAAGTGATAACCAAATGAATATTGAGGAATGGTGCAGAGAAATGTGGGGCGTGGCAATTAACCTGTGAAATGAAAGTAAGAAGAGGTTTATCAAAAAGCAAGGAGTTAAAAAATATGGACTCTATTTCAGGAACATGTTTCTGTATTTATCTGGCAGTCTTCTTCAGTGCTTAGAATGAATACATATGTGTTTGATCAAAAGTAAGTACTTGTGGGCATTTGTCTCTGGCTGATGTATTGCTTAGCCTCATAATATTTTCCTATGTAGATACGTATTGACCCAGGGCACAGTCAGTTAAAAATGCATTTATATTACTTGAATTGTTGTTACATGTTTACTAATGATTACTAGTGATACTAGTTATTCAAATAAGATGTGGACAGTCTGAAAAGCTTTGTGTTTGACATGACATCAGATGATACAGTGCATTCCTTTTGTGATGGTTGGTTTGTCATTGCTTCTTTTACACATTGAGGCCTTCATTGTTATCATCAGTGAGTGAAGATGATGTCTTGAAAATAAAGTATGATGATATGGAGGCCTTTAGAGTCTAGAACCTCTGAAGGTTTTTTAAAACTTTGATTTGGGAATGAAAGGTAGCTAAGTAGAAAAGAGAATAATCTTTTCTTATTATTGCATATTTAATACTGTTCACTAAAGCTTTTCTGCTTATATAACGCCCCATACCACTTTAAGTAGTCTCTGGGTGGTTTACAATTTTAATTACAGTGTGCAGGCTACACATTGCCCCCCAGCAAGCTGGGTACTCATTTTACCGACCTCGGAAGGATGGAAGGCTGAGTGAACCTTGAGCCTGCTACCTGGGATTGAACCCCAGGTCGTGAGCACAGTTTTACCTGAAGTACAGGCATTTAACCACTGCGCCACGAGGCTCAGTAAAAAATAATTTTCCCAGTTCCAAAAATCCATTTAATATATAGTCCTCAAATAGAGGACATATCAGATATTAAACTGATAAGAACAGATACTACACTTGATCTTAGCCAAAAGGCCGAGAAGCGATTTCCTTTGGGAAATCGGGCGGTAAATAAATAAATAAATAAATAAATAAATAGAAAAAATTGAAGGCAATGGGAAATGAGGAATGATTAACACTGGATGAATTGACTCAATAAATGAAAGTTTGTAGTGAAAACCTGAGTAGATTTTTTTTGGAAGTCACTATTTCATAAGGTCAGTAGGTCACCTATAAATTGGAAGTGACTCCATGGCACTTAACAAGAAGAGGCATAGTGAAGACTTGCAAAATTGCATTGTGAGGATCTGAATTAGACTCTGCCCCTTTTACCTCTCTGTTGTCATAATATAACCAAAGTGCTCCAGTGAAACAGAATGACACAAGATTCAACACAGGCAAAAGAAGTACTTCTTCATGTAATTCATAGATGACCTGTGGAACACATCAAACTGTGTTATTGACCACCAGCTTACATGGTTTAAAGAAGGAATAGACCATTTAATTGACAGAAGATCAGTTTAGCAATGTCTACTACTTGTGTTGAATGAAGTTCAGAGTGGTATGCCACCAAATACCAGTGGCTGAGGAATCTGAACAGGAGTGTAAACCTTGCAACAAACCCCAATGCCAACTCTGCCCATACATTTACCCTGGCAACACAATCACAGTACCCAACAATGTCAAATACAGTATCAAGGGCAACTTCACATGCTCCTCAACTAATGTGATCTATGACAACTTTTGTCAACAATGCCCATCTGCACTCTACATTTGACAAACAGGACAATCTCTAAGAAAATGCATTTATTGAACACAAGTATGACATAAGAAACCACAATACACAGAAACCTGTCTCAAACCAATTCAGTTTACCTGGACTCTCCTTGAAGGACTTGAAGTTCACCATTTTGGAACAGAATCATTACAGATCCAGAATACAAAGGGAAACAGCTGAGATAAAATTCATATGCATGATGGACACACACAAGAAGGTATTAAACATAAGTCAGGGTTTCCTGAGTCATTTTCAAATGTAATATTACCATATTGCCACTTTTTTCATGGACTCTAGGGTAAAAATGCTACATTGCCACTTTTTCATGGACTCTAAGGTAAAAACTCCCATTATCTCTTCCATCTCCTCCACCCCCACCCTCTCTGATCTGATCTTGTTTCTGTCTCTTGAGGAATTTACCTCCAAGCTTAACATATAAACAGATCCTGGCCTCAGAGTCATAAAACTATACATTACATATCTACAGATCCTGGCCTAATCCTCCTTCCCACCATGCCTACTAATCAACTGTCTCTCCTCTTCTTCCCGCTCCTCCTCTCCCCCCTCCCTTATCCACCCCCAACTCTATATACTACAGCCAATGAATATCTGGTATGAAATATATATCCCATCACATATTATATTGCACACCTCATTCTGCTGCTATATGTCTAAAGAAGTGGACGTGTCCATGAAATGTTACATTAAAATATGAAAGTTAGTCTTTAAGGTGCCACATGTTTCATGTCTTTTGTTTCGTTTTGGTTTTTCTTTGATTTTTGCCTGAAATTCTTGAAAAGACTAACATGGCTACCCTCTCTGAAACTTCTATTATTGCCCTTGTGTCTCTTTATGGGATTTCCATTGGGTACCTGTTTTTCCAGGAAACTGGTCAAGATTGAGCATTGAACTGATCCATTTCTCATGACAAATTTACTAATCTTAGCCAAATTCTTACATAGGGCCTTTTCACACAACCTCTAAACTCCGCGGCAAATGGCTCCCAGCTCCGGAGCTTAAAATTATTTCCCCACCAGCTCCGGAGTTTACAGATAACTAAGTGCAATCACGCACACCTAAGCGCGTCCCAGCGCACTTTTCATGTACCTACTCTTGGAGGGTGAAAATTCCTGATGCGGATATAACAGTAGTGACTGTCGGGCTCTCCTTGCTTCTGTTTGTTCTTTTTTTGCCCCCCACCCCTTTAAGAGATCTGAATGCAGTGCCGGGAGCAAAGCGAGATGGCAGAACAGCGGTGAGCGGCATTCTTTTCTTCCTTTTTTTCTCTCTCCCCTCACGCAGCCAGCAGCCAGGAGTGCGGAGGGGGTGGGAATGCAGGAACAGCGACAAACCCCTAAGATCTCTGGTCCGAATTTAAGTGGCCAGCTGATCTTAGGGGTCGTGTGAAAAGGCCCATAGTTCCTTGCATCATTAAATCTCCCATATCATAAAATTAAGACAACTGAATGAGACATAGACAAGTACACCAGCACCATATGGGGACATATGGCATTACCTCATAATTAAAATTAAGAAGAGATAAGTTTCCCAAAGGTCTGGGTAAAGAACCAGGTTTCAATTTGCTTCCTGAAGCTTAGGAGGGAGGGAATCCAGTTACACTTCAACCAGAAGGGCATTCCAAAGCAAGGTGGCATAAGAACTGAACAATTGACCTGAATTTAAGAACGTTCAGGGAAAATAGCTATATGGTTTTAGCTAGAGCTAAATATACTACCTTTCTCCACATTTCCTAATCCATTTCTAAGGGTTCATACCATAGTCTCTTGAATTAATCCCTTCCTCTGGTGCCACTTAGCATCATGTGCACAGGGCCTGGACGTCGTTCAGCCCCTTCTTACAATGTGTACAGATCTCAGTCCATGAATGATTTTTAGGGATGAAGGCTGTGCTATTGTTTGCTGAGCTGTGTGGGCTCCAGTCCCAGCTCCGGTCACTGAAATGAGTAAGCAAAGAAATAAATCATGAAGATAAATAAGTGGTAGCCTTTTTCCTCGTGAGACAATGAATCATGCTCTGTGGCCCTGATGTGTGTATCTACGTGCCAGTATTTTATCCTAATCCCCCTACATTTTCTTCCACAATCTCTGACAGGCCTAGGTGATGTGCTGTGGTTTCAGATCAGCACTTTGGAGCCTTGTGAGGCAAACCCAGGTATCCTCAATATTTGTTCCCAGCATATGGATATGGTCCAGCATGCTGTTCCCCTCTGTGACCTCAATATCCAATTCCTGTTCCCCTTCGTTGGTTCACTTGCAGGAATAATACCTTCTGTGTTTCAGATAATACCTTACAACATCTCACCAATGCATGATGTAGCCCAGATCTCTTTCAATACACACATACACACTCACTTGGAGAGAGAGAGAGAGAGAGAGAGAGAGAGAGAGAGAGAGAGAGAGAGAGAGAGAGAGAGAGAGAGAGAGAGAGAGAGAGAGAGAGAGAGCTCTATTGATAGAAGTTTCCATACAACTGTCACATTCACAAGACAAATGCTCAAGCAATGCCTCTTGGCTCTAAACTAGACAGTTTGTTTCTCGTGGTTCTTGCTGCGAAAGTGTGAAACACACATAGACATTGTTCTCTGACCACCTTTTATAGTCAGATAGAAACAAAACTATACCGAGTATCATAACTTTCCTCCTTCCAAACGTGATGGTTATTTATAGCCATCCACCCACATTTTGCTCAGTGACAGAATACTGCATGATGGTTTTCTTATCGCTGGCTATCAACATTTCAAAACATGATTAAATTGAGAAAAAAGAGGTAAACAAATGCTGACATAGGAGTTCATTCTGCATCACTGGCAGAGACAACAGTTAATGCAGAGTAACTGATTTGTGCATGAAATAGTTTGATGATTACTGAACTATATCTAAGATAAGCTTTCTGTGCATATTTCAACTCTTCCCCAAATGTAGGTTGGCAGGGAGCTGAAGAGGGATTAGCGGAATTGGAAATATATTGGATATACAGTACCTAGCCACATATTTGAAGTACACTAGCCTTCACTTTTACAACAACAACAACAACAACAACAACAACAACAAGAAGAAGAACAAGAAAAACAAGAAAAACAACAAGAACAGAAGCAGGTAATAGCTTGCACACATCAGTTAAAGATCTGACAGAAAGGAAAACATGAAAGAAAATCTCAAAAACAAAACTGAACAGTGAAATTACAATCAAAGCCATAAACACATGGGAAATTCCAATAAAATGGAAAATCATCAAGAAAGATGCTTATATAGTGCTTCAAGCACTCTATGGGTGGTTTGCAATTTTAATTATGCAGGTTTGAAATCAAGGTTTGATCTGCACTTCACCAGAATAAGCAGTCCAAAGTAATGTCATGGAACCTAAAATTCACGAAATTAGTACAAACAATAAATATTAAAATGCCAATAAAATAAAACATTGAAAATTAAATAAAGCGAAAATGAAATGTGTGTGTGTGTGTGTGTGTGTGTGTGTATCTATCTATCTATCTATCTATCTATCTATCTATCTATCTATCTATCTAAAATCTGCTAGCATTCTAGAATCTGTGGGAATACCAAATAGGGAAAAGAAACACTTGCAGGTTTAAACAGACGCATGTATCGAGCATAATAGATAAGACATAATATAATGAAGAAATGTGTGGATAGTTGACATTGCAGTTGCAAGGGATGGTTAAAACTTGCATCTGTTATACAATATCAGTAAAAGACCTTGTCTTGTATTATTATTATTATTATTATTATTATTATTATTATTATTATTATTATTATTATTATTATTATTATTATTATTATTATTATTATTATAGTTTCTCCCCCCCCCCAAACACAGATAGAAATCCTAGTTCCCTGAGCTCCTTGCAGTCTGAATATGTCAGCCACAAAGTCTGGCAAAACATTAGGAAGAAAAACTTCCAGAACATGGCCGAACAGCCCAAAAACTCACAGCAGCTATCAGATCTCAGCCGTGAAAACATTCAAGAATACAATAAAATAGAAGTTATAAATTAGCATGCCAACTGTCATTATTCCTTCTAGCTAAAGTTGGTCACATGCCTACACGTCTCTGTTTCTTGTGTCTATGGAAGATCTTTCTTTTCAAATAAGCATTTTGCTATTAATAAATGCCCATAAGTGGTTTTTTATGTTTTTATTCCCCTGGTTACATTTTGATTTGCTTATTGCAATCCTTTATATGTGCTTTAAAATCTTTGATGCATTCAGTGGATAAATAAATGGCATTCGTCTCTGTGTTTACATTATTGATAGGACTAATAGCACAAAAATATCATTGTATATCTTTAGACATGAGCTATATTGTTTAATTCACTATATTAAAAAAAGATTAGTAATGTTGAACAAAATAAAGCCAGAAAAATGGAAAGGCAAATTATTCCATCATTTTAAAAATAGATTTATTTCTGTGTGAGCTTTTGTGAATTAAAATCTGCTCCTCCAAACACAAAGAAATGCAAATAAACTGTATATCCTCTATGTGGTGAAAGTCACATTCAGGTGAAGATACAGGTAATAGACAATATGACCATGCTTTGTTAATGGGAATGGGAATATCTAGCCGTTAACTAGTAGGTTCACAGAAAGATCATAAGCATGGCTGTTACTAGTGGAAAGCTAAGAATTGGGGCAGAGGTCAGACTCTGTAACAGGGAACAACTGTTTTTAAAACCATAGGTTATTAGCAAAACGGAGTTATTAGTGTGCTAAAAAGTCTTGATTTCCATTTAAGCTGTTACTGACACACTGGAAGTTGACCATGTGGCCAGTTTCTGTTGTCCCTCTCTTGCGTCTCCCTCTGTAGCACTAGCTATGTTTTTCTTCAATAGCCTCTTGGAGATCTGTCGCACTGTCCTGGAAGGCCGAAGTGTTTTGAAATTAGTTTCTCTGTGCTGTTGTTCCTGATGTCAGATTTGTGTTTCCATTCACTCTACAGGCAGAAGATGACATATCATCAGGACCGGTGCTTCCATTAAGGCAAACTAGGCAGTTGCCTAGGACACCAAAATGGAGAGAGGGTGCTGGACAGCTTGTCGCCCCCTGCCTCCCCGCTGCCGGTGGCCACCGCCATCCGTCCCCCCACTGCCCACCAGCCGCCTGTCGCCGTCCGCCCATCGCTGCCCGCCACTGCCCATCCACCACCGCCCGCGCCCATCACCCATCGCCCACCACCCCTGTGCCGGTCGCCGTGCCCCACCATCCCCCCACTGCTGCACCCCCACCCACCACCCACCACCCACCACCCTTGCCTACCCCCTGCCCTGTCCCCTGCCCCCACCCCCACCCCTCACCTAGGGCGCAAAACAACCTAGCACCGGCCCTGCATATCATATTAAGAGGTTGAATAAGTAAATGACCCTCAGTTGTTGTGACTGACATTCCTGTGAACCTTGATAATGCTCTCAGTGTTGATACAGAGGCACATGTAGCATCTAGATTTGTGAAAGCAGCTGCCTCCATTTCCATGTCATGTTGTCTGTTGTGTGTCAGTTGTATTTGAAGTTTGTAAGATACTTCTGTAGTCAAGCACGGGTTGGGCACCCAATGTTTGGATGATGGCAGAAATGTTGCCCAGAGTGAGCTGTAGGCCAATGATGACATGTCTCAGTGGTCTTAGTTGGGAGCTGTAGGTACTGTAACTATTAATGGAGTTCTGTAATTCTGTATATTTGGTCTGCCTTGTAGATGGTCCCTTGGTAGCAGTCTGGCTTTCTCATATTGCTTAATTCACCATGCTGAGAGAATAGTCCCACAATGCTAACCTAAGCTCCAGTTAAGAACAACACAATTCTAATGAAAACAACATAATGAGATATGCTGTTGACTAACTTAAATGCCATTGATTTTAATGGGATAAAGAGTTTGAGCTTAAACATTCTATCCGTAATCTGGCACCCTGAGTTGAAAGGGAATTATTGTGTATGCATTGTGTTTAGGCTTGCAGTTCCAATGTACCTGGAGGGCCCTGTCCCTGTGGAGGCCAAAGGTCAAAACACATGCTAAGTTAATTCCAACTTGACAATTGTTTCTGCTGGGATATTCTTTTCACACCAAAGCAGTGTGAACTAGGTGGTCTGTGGTCTGTGTAGAGAGGGACTTACCTTGACATTTTCAGGTAAGGTTTATCCACATGAAACTGACCTCAAACTGACCACACATTGTATCTGAATTACCTTCCTCTATGGTGAAGTTATACTGTGTATACCTTCTCAATTGCCCCAGCCGACGCCACCCTCCCAAGTTAAATAAGAAGAAAAGTATCCATTGCTGGAGATGGAGACTTTAACAAACTGCACTGAGTGCCAGAACAAGAGTGATCACACTACAAGGAGGATATTTGGGTCTCTCTCCCCCTGGCACAGTTGTCCTGACCTTGGAAGAGGGACAGCAGAAGACTATTTAATCAATGCACTGTATCCTTTGACCTGCATGGTACTTTCAAACACCTACTGCACATGACCCAGGGGTGCCAAGAGAGGGGTTATTGCAACAATACATCTTGAATAAGGCCCTTGTGCCAAGTACATATGGAATGACTTTTTGTCATAGGTCCATCTAGCACAGTAGTAGTGTTTTATTTTCTACATAGGTTTATGGATTGATGACACCAAAACTGAAAGTGGAAAACATGGCTGAAATCTGGCAATGTTCTATGAATTTATGCACATGACAGTCGTGAGATTTAAGCTTGCCTAATTAGGAAGAACATAGGTAGCTGTCTCATACTGGGTCAGACTCTTGATCCATCTAGCTCAGTATGCTTCACCCTCATTAGTAGCAATGACTTGACTAGATTTTCAGGCAGGATTTTTAGTTCACCCTATCTAGTATTCTAGGGTTGTCTCCCATCCAGGGGTGAACCAGGCCTGACCCTAATTAGCCTCAGGAATCAAATAAGATTTGATTGGTATGTTTGGGGTGGATTAAAGCTTGTGCTTATTACCCTAAGGCCCTTCAAGGTGGTCGCTGTAAATTGTAAGAAATGAAGGGTTTCTGATGTTTTTTTCTATGTTTTTCATTCTGGAGTCTGTTCAGTAATAACTTGTGAAAATGGAAAGCAGGGGAAGTAGGGGAGAGAGCAGGAGAGAATGCATTTTAAAACAAGAGGGTAAGCAAATCAAGTTAAAGAGTATTTTTAAAAATCTTATTGGGGGAAATGCCGCAATGCCATTTTGCAATTATTTGCCTGGCCAGGCTGCAGTGAGATGTAGTTATTCAGGGATGGGTAACAAAAGGCAAACGGGTAGAGTTGCTCGTTTGTTTTGTATTGCTTTTTGATTGAGATTGCTTTGGTGTGGTTCATTAAATGGAGCGCCCAGCACAACATTACTGCTGCCTCTGTAAAAGTTGGATCGTACGTTGCTCGACACAAAACGGAAATCAATATGTAGAGGAACTCTGTTATGAGGATCAATTAGGACCACATCTCACTTTTTCATCATTTGTAAGGCAAGGGGACCACTAGCCAGGAAGCCATGAGCTTTCTAAATTCAATATGAGGAATGAGGGGGGAAATGTTTGCTTTCCAAGGTCACACACAAGCCAGGCTGCTGAGCCCTTTAATGTCCACATTGCCAGGTTCTAATTGGCACACTCACACAAGCCATGACATTCTTTTAGTGCAGTTGGTTAGTATGTTAATGAGTGAGCTGCTTCCAGTTCTCACTGACATGAGAGCAAAACAAGTGAAGATTCTGTCCTCAAGAGAGACAAAAGGAAACAAAAGCAAAAAAATGAAGAGGACAAAGATATTGTGACAGTTTAAATGCAAACTTCTTTATTCTAATTTGAGCTTTAGTGGAACAAGTTCACTTCTTTAGATTTAAGAGCGAGAATACCAAGTCTGCATGTCAAAACAGTCATAAAGGTAAAGGTAAAGGTTTCCCCTGCACATGCGCGCTAGTCATGTCCGACTCTAGGGGCAATGCTCATCTCCGTATTCAAGCAGAAGAGCCAGTGTTGTGCAAGTTTGTGGCCAAGTGGCCAACATGCCTGCAAGGAAAAACTGTTTTATCTTCCCACTTTTTACAGCAGTACCTATTTATCTGCTTGCATTTACATGCTTTCAAACTGCTAGGTTGGCTGGAGCTGAAGCTAACAGAGGGAGCTCACTCTGCTGTGTGGCATCCAGTATTCGAATTTCTGAGCTGCTGACTTTGTAGCCAAAAGTTTTCAGTACTATAGCCCACTGAGCCACCACACATGCCCAGTCACACAGAGGGGTTGATAGATTCTGGTTTTAAATCATGTGAGGCATTGTGACAATGTGCCTCACACCTAGTAATGACTTAAGACTAGAGATGGGCATGAAATGAACTTTTGGTTCATTTCGTTATTCATTATTCGTTATGTAACAAAACAAATAACCAACTGCCCCCTCTCTAAGAGAAATGAAACAAAATGAAACAGAAATCTCTGTTTCATTTTGATTTGTTTCGTTCGCCAGTGTCTCCTATCTGGGGCTGGTCCTTCCTGGTCTGGTCCTCCTGGCTGCAGGGAGGGGGCTCCAGAAAAACAAAACAAAACAAAGAAAGCCGACCGGCCACGCTACAGCTGGTAGGCGGCTGTGGTCAGCAGTAAAAAAATACAATCAAAATACAATCATAATAAATAAAATCGAATTTTAAAAATAAAGGAGTGCTGACCTGGACCCACGGGTGGCCAAGTCGGTGCTCTAAAATAAAATAATAAAACCAGGAGCCGGCCCGGCCCCAGGGGCTGCACTGTCGGTTAGAGATGGGCACGACCAGGAAAAATTACGTTTCGAGTTGTCATGTGTCGGAGCCGGCCCGTTTCGGCTCGTTTCCGTTTTTTGCGAAATTTTCCAAAAAATTGTCATTTCGTTTGTTGGTTTTTCGTCTGTCATTAGTACTGGTTTTGGGGGAGGGGGGCGGGCTCCTGGAGGCACCTCTCTGGGGTGGGTGCCTCCTCTGGCCCGCCATGAAGGGAAAGCGGGCTCCTGAAGGCACCTCTCTGGGGTGGGTGCCTCCTCTGGCCCACTACAAAATGGCATGCATAGCCAATTGGATAGGCATACCATTAAGTTGCAGTTACAGCAGGCAGAGGCACCTCTCTTTTGGGTGCCTCTGTGACTCACTGCCTGCACTTGGGCTGGGGAACGAAGTGAGAGAGGACCCCTACGGGCGCCCGCTGTGACTCACTAAGAAGGGAAATGTACTTGCTGTAGTGCAATGCGAGTACACAGATCTGGCTTGGGATTAGGGGTTAGCGCAAGGGCTAGGATTAGGGTTACTGGTAAGGTTAGGGTGAGTTACTGGGGTGCACCTCTGGGTGCCTCTCTGACCCACTAAGAAGGACAGTGTACTGGCGTATGGGTTAGGGTTCGGGTTCGGGTTCGGGTTTGGGCTAGGGTTAGTGGCTTTTTATGCCCGACTGGCACATCCCAGAAGTCTCGGTCAAAACCTGGCCAAGTGGCCATGCAATTGATGGAATGGCTCCAAAAATTTGCATGGTCCACTCCCATGGCCAGCCCATCATTGCGCAGGTATAAAAAAATAAAAATAAAAATAAAATAAAATAAAATCAATGGAGACGTTTTGTTGCAAGAAAAACCCACTGCTGCTACTGTAAAAATTCAGGCAGTTTTAAAATAGCTATTTTCGCATGTTTCTGTGGTGCTTTGGTGTTTTTGGACCACGCGATTTCAAATTAAATATTGCGGTCGCCCCATTTTGGATCCCCCGCCCGCACCGCATGGCATGGCGCGAGTTGGCGAGACGAGGAGGATGCGCAGCCCAGGAAAGGAGAGGGGGGAGGCCAGGGACCCCCCCCAGAAACCACCCCTCTGGTAGGTGCCCTCACTGAGGCAGGCATATTTTCACCTGCTTTTTTGGCCGGGAATCGTTTTTTTTTTAAGTTTTAAAACTTTTTTTCTGTGCCGCGCTGCTTGGCGAGTTGCGACTCGAGGAGGATGCACACTTTGCGCAGCCCAGGAGAGGAGAGGGGGGAGGCCGGGGACCCCCCCAGAAACCACCCCTCTGGTAGGTGCCGTCAGGCAGGTATATTTTCGCCTGCATTTTTGGCCGGGAATCGGTTTTTTTAAAACCTTTTTTTCTGTGCCGTGCCGCTTGGCGAGTTGCGACTCGACGAGGATGTGCACTTTGCGCAGCCCAGGAGAGGAGGGGGGGAGTCCGAGGACCCCCCCCAGAAACCACCCCTCTAGTAGGTGCCCTCAGGCAGGCATATTTTCGCCTAATTTTTGGCCGGGAATCGGGTTTTTTTTATTTTTTAAAATTTTTCCTCTGCCGCTTGGCATCGCGCGATCGCTGCGATCCCAGGAACGACAACGACAAATCAGACCCAATTTTTCTTTAGTCGGTTCGAGTTCGAGTTCTGGCGGAGTAATTGTCGTTACCGTTTCCGTTACGTAACAGAAACGAGAAACAGAAACGGAAACGAGAATTTCGCCAAGTCGTGCCCATCTCTACTGTCGGTACTTTGAAAACAAAACAAATAAATAAAATAAAATAAAATAAAAAGGAATGCTGACCCGTCCCCAGGGGAGGCCGTGTCGGTGCTCTAAAATAAAGAAAAAATGAAAAAATAAAAGAAGTGCTGACCTGGCCCCATGGGCCGTGTGGTCGGCGCTTGGAAAACAAAACAAAACAAAACAAAGAATTAAAAAAGAGGAGCGCCGACCCGGCTCCAGGGGCCGTGTGGTAGGCGCTTGGAAAAAAAATCTGATGCGCTGGCCCCAAGCCAGCACCTCAAAAAGTCCCTGCCGCAGGGGGCAGGATCGGATGCCACCACCACCGCTGCTCCACCCGGTATTTTTTTTAAATTTGTATGAACCAAAGCGAATCAAGGGTGGGCCAGAAACAGACAAACCCGAACCATTTGTTATCTGTTTCATGCCCACCTCTACTTAAGATCCCTACTTTGCAGTTCTTTTAATTTTGAAGCTTTATTCAATGAATAGCAACAATGATTAATGGCTAAAAGGAACCCCAGTATACAAACGTAGCAGAAACAACATGTGGATGTTAAGTATCACTAATTTTCCCTTTGAAACTTGTTCTGTAATAGTGGCAGTGGTTGGGAAGGGACTTTTAAAGTGACAGAAGACAGCAACATAATGTTTGTACCATTTTACATTTGGTAATAGTTTAAGAATACTTGGCTAATATTTATCCAATTGAGGTGGGTATCAAGCATAGGTGTATGTTTCCCTCTAGATTCCTGTTCTGTGATTTTTCTTCTCTGGTATAGGGACATTTTTCACTGATCTTAAGACATTGGCATATCTCCTGGTCAGGGTCCTTACCACACTAGGCTATGATCTGATTGATCTCTTCTCCCTAACTCTCTAGCCATCTTCTCCTCATTAACTCCATAGCTTGAAGCTCCTCCATACCTGATGAGTTATTGGACTAGCAATGGCCATTTTGAGTTGTACATTTGCCTTTTAAATCATTTGGTCTACATCGCTTCTCCAGAATGTATAATCCAAATAATAATTCACCAAAATCCAAAAACCAAATCCAAATCAACTGAAAGGCATTTTCTGGAAGAAGAAAAATCATTCAGACACATTAGAAAGCTATTTAAATGTCTGTTTGCTCAATTTAAACAGATATCCAGGGTAATAATTTTATGCAATGTTTGAAAAGCCACACATTTACGTTAAACAACACTGTTCTGGTATTTTTGCTTCTTGTTGTTCAATTCATTCCAGTGTCCCATTGTTCTTGAGACACAATTAAATGTGCTGAGTTTTATTTCTTTATTTGCTTTAAAGTGGTCCTTTACAGTGGAACCCTTTCACGGTTCATATACTGCGGTCCTGCTATATCACGGGACTGCAATATATGAAAAAGGCCCCCTGGGGTAATTGGGGGAAAGGCCTGTTTCAGGCTTCCCATACTTACCCCAGGACTGGGGCTGCCCCAAATGGGCCTGCAAGGGCCTTCCCAGGCCTTCTGGAGGCCCCAAAAGGGCCCCTCTGGGAACCGGAAGTCATTTCTGGTAAACCGGAAGTCACTTCTGGGTCACTGAAAATCATTTCTGAGGCCTCTCGGGGCCTTTTCAGAGGCCTGTTTGGGGCAGCACCAGGCTAGGGGTAAGTGCAAGAGCCCCCAGTTAGGCCCCCCCAGGCCTGACCCGACCTGCATCCGCATATCATGGATTTTCAATTATCACGGGTCAGGTCAGGTCCCTAACCCCCGCAATAGGTGGGGGCTCACTGTATATCCTATTGTTCTCCTGGGGCTCAAGGTAGCTCACAACTCCAATAGAAAAAGTGTGTCTCTTTTGTGTGCGAAATAAAAAGCATAAAGATAACACATTAAAAGTTCAAATAGACAGGAGCCATCAGTGTGTGACTTAGATTCTGCTGACCTTCTCTTCTGCAGCCTTCTAACTATGCTCCGTACAAATGTGGTCTGGCAGGCTAAGGTACCCTCTGGAACAGGATTTTGGCAACACAGTGATCTCCTGGATAAGAAGAAGGGTAGAACATAATGATTCTCCAGGTGCTGGAGGTGGAAGTATACTATATGGTCTTGACTGGTTCTAAAACATTTGAATGAAAAGCATATCAAGTTCAGCTCAGGAGGAGTGCATGAGGTCTGAACAAGTGCTTGTGTGTTGCCTCATTGTGTGTGTGTGTGTGTGTGTGTGTGTGTGTGTGTGTGTGTGTGTGCGCGCGCGTGTAGTTCTGCTGTCAGATGAGAGACATATTCAGAACAATATCACTTGTAGTAAGCTTATTGAGCTGGAAATGGAACGAAACCATAACATAGCACCAACAAACAGAGAGCAATGTAGATTGATTTATATCAAGATTAGTTAGATCAACAACCAGAACGTCTTGATCTAAGATATTGATTTTTTCATAAACTTCCCCATTTATATTTTGGGCATTTTTTAAATAAAAAGTGCATTCTTATCAGCAGATATAGCTGTTAAAATTAGAGATGGACACGAATAAAAATTGTGTTTTGTTTTTCGTTTGTCGTTGAGAGGTCTGTTTCGGTTCATTTCCTTTTTCATGAATTTTTGGAAAAATTTCATTTTCGTTTTTTGTTTTTTCGTTTTTTGTTTCTACTTGCTTTTTGCACAATTTTTAAAGCATTTCCGTGCACGGGTGTCCCCCAATGCCCCAGACCAGAGGGAAAACACTGAAAAAATGATGCTGGCAGAGACACAGTATATACTAGGTATGCAGGGAGGCTGCAAAGGCAGCGGCAGGTGTTGCCCAGGGTGCAAGGCAGCCACAGAGTGACTGCACTGTGTGGCAGGGGAGGGTAGTCACCGAGAGGTACGCATGCACACACACACACAGGGAGGCTGCAGGACTAACGCTAGAGTCGCAGAGACAGCAATCCTACCCTAACTCCCACCAGAGACTGCAAGGAGGATGGGGGCTGCCAGAGCTTTTTATGCCCTCTGTGGCTGCCAGACCTGCCCAGTCTGCAACCTGGGTATGCAGTTGGTTGAACATGATCCCATCACATGGCTTGTCTCCATTTTGTGGCTGGTGGAAACGAACCGAAACAGACCTCTCAATGGGAAACGAAAAACCGAAACACCATTTTTCTGTTTCGTGCCCATCTCTAGTAGATGGCCCTCAGAGCCACTGTGGCATGTAAATAGCATGTTGGACTAGAGCTCATGAGATCTGATAGCAAATCCTTGTTCACCCATTGAAATTCATGTGGGGATTGAAATTGTTAACCACTCCTTGTACCTCACATACCTCAAAAGACCTACTAGGGTAGTCATATGTTGGAAATGACTTCAAGTAGCAATAACTAGAGATGGGCATGAAACACAAAAATGGCATTTTGTTTCATTTTTCATTTTTAACACTCTGCCTGCATCTTTTCCATCCACTGAGCCTGATTGAGGGGGAAGATGTGGGTCGTTTAAAATGTCTTGGAGCCACTGAGGCTGCCTTGGTGATGTAAGTGTTGATAGCTGCACCTGCTGCTTGCTTTGGTAGCTAAAAAAAGTTTTAAAACCCTGTGCTCCCCCCAATCGGGTGCTTTGGGGGGGGGATGCAATGGGATTTAAAAACTAATTTTTTTAGCCACTGAAGCAAGCAGAAGTCACGGCCATCAGCACTTGCTTCGGTAACTAAAATAAAAGTTTAAAAACCCAACACGGTTTTCCCTGCACGGGTGAAGAGGGAACAGGTTTGTTTTCCACGGCTTCAGAGACTAGGACTCGGGGCAATGGTTTCAAACTACAGGAAAAGAGATTCCATCTGAACATTAGGAAGACCTTCATGACAGTTAGAGCTGTTCGGCAGTGGAATATGCTGCCACGGAGGGTGGGGGAGTCTCCTTCTTTGGAGGCTTTAAAGCAGAGGCTGGATGGCCATCTGTCGAAAATATTGTGATGGGGGTTCCTGCATGGCAGGGGGTTGGACTAGGTGCCCCTTGAGGTCTCTTCCAATTCTATGATTCTATGATTCTATGATTCACCATTCCCCTGCAACGTGCTTGATTTACTTAAAAACAAGTAAATCAAGGTAAAGTAAATTATGCTACTGATTGCCAACATTCTATGAGGACATGACACTTAAAGAAGAAGAACTTCCTTGGAGTGATATCCAAATGTTCAAACTGCACCATTTTGGTGTGAGAGACATTTATAGTATATTTCCATTTATGTGCAAAATTTAGGAGGGTTCTAATTAGATGGGCCATCCAGTGACTTAATTGTATCTTCGAGAGGGGTCTGGTTGTGCTTCCTGTGTATGCATACTTAGCTTTACAGAGAGCAATAGTGCTTTAGACATTTTGTGTGAATGGAACAAAGCACAATGGGAAACCAATAGCAACCAAAAAGTGTGGTCATTGTGTTTTTGTGGTTCCAACCTTTGCCACAGATAAGAGAGTGATCAATCAGCTCTCTCAGAGCCCCATCAAAGAAACAAGATAATGGCACCAGTACCCTCACCATAGTACTGAGTTGGTTTCTTATGCCAATGTTCCTTGGATCTTGGCATTCTGAGATACAGGTTTCCTCCTCACACCTTTGCTTGACAACTTTCTGCTTTCCAGTTCAATGGCTATGCCAGCAATGAAGGTCCTGCTGGGCCAGTCCTTTCATGGTTGAACCTGATACTTACCTACCATTGGTTACATGGATAGTTGAAGACCTTCTGGCAACATCCTACCATGGTATCCAAATGCTGCCCATCTTTATCTGAGTCAGAGTTTTACTTGTTTACTGAGGTTTTACATAGGGCTCTCCTCCACATTTGCTTCTCCTACCCCAGGGGAATCCCTGCTTCCCTTCTGAGCAGCAGTTCAGAGTTACACTCATGTGAAGAAGAAGGCATTTCCCCTAGATTGGGAGCATAAGCAATGCCTCCCATCCAGTTCTGATCTAGGCTGTATTGTCTGGAGAAAGCATGAAAATCACCCAAAGTCTCCAAAGTATAGTACATGTTTCATACCTTTTGGCCCTGCTTGCTGGCTCATCATTGTCCCATCAATCCTGTGGGCAGCCTTTCAGATCAGAGCTGCAAAACTAATTCCAGCTTGATCACTGAAAGGCCATCAAGAGGCAGTGCGTTTTATTATTGGGGCTATGGGATGGACACAGACATATGGTAGTTATCTCTGACTCTCTAGCTCCTATGCTGATTAATACGGCCGAGGCCACGTACTCCCCTCCCCTCTGCACACTTCTTCACTGGTGTGCAATGGAAGTGATGACTATATAGCAAGGGGCAAGGGGTGCAGATCAATACAGAGAATGAACAGGGAGGGAATGCTCATCAAGATGTCTATCATGACAGAATCACTGGAAGTCAACAGGGCTCTCCTTTATTAGGGCTCCATACCAACAGAACATATATATTTCACCTGGGTTCTACAGTAGATGGTGCTGCTGACATAATAACTGCATGGTAAATTACCACCACTGTGAGGACTCTTCTGTAATGTGAAACAGCAAAGATCAGGGTTATTCTCCACATGCCATTCAGCTTCCACAATGAATTTCATTTTCTTTCCTCTGGAGTTTGAAGGGTTTCCTTTAAGCCTTTCCCAGTGCAGCCCCTGCCTTGCTTGCTGAATTTGATGGGTATACCAAACAATGTAGTCCTCTGTTTGTAACCCTCCCTTGTTTTCCCCACCACATGTTTGGTCTCTTTCTTTACCACAGAATGTCTGTGGAAGAGAAAACAAAATTGGAATAAAATCCCTGAAGGAGAAAAAGGTGGAATAGACACACGGTGCCTTCCTAATTGCTAGCCTAAGGAATTCTCCATCAGGGAACGCTCCTCAGCCTGTTCAAAATATGCTTTGAAAGAAGGATCATGTGAAAGCTGAAATGAGAGAATGCACATCCTACAGAAGTACAGTACTTGTTCTGTTGGCTGCTTCTCTGTTTTGGCATGAAAACGGCAGAAGTATAAGTCAGTGACAAACAGTAACAAGAAGAACAGCTACTCCAAGTTTTAACAAAGGAATATATTAGAAGATACATCCACAGCTGAGGGTTTGTGTGTTCGTGTGTTGTTGGCAGAGTGGCTGCTGTACTGATGCCACACGTGAGTACAAGTGGCACTAATGGGTGTTAAATTGCATATGCTAAATTGTATCACTAGATGCAGAATTACAAACGATTTGTGTAATTTAGCAGGTGTTACATCACTGAGCTCCAGTCTCTTTCCGTTCCTTCCTCTCGGACTTCCCAGCAAAATGAGATAAAGAGATCTGAAGTCACATAAGTAACAAATGTAGCACTGAGGTGAATCTCAGATTTGGTAGGCGGTAATCTCATGAGCAGTGGCCAGAGTACCTAATGTGAGAAAGGATGTCATAGTCCAAAAATATATATTGAGTACCTGCATCTGGCTCCCCATCCCCCACTCCCCATGATTTTAAAGAGAAAATAATTACACCATGGCCTATTAAAGCTAAACATATCACTATATGCAATCACAATGAGAAAATTGTGGTTCATGTGGAATTATTTCTTACTACAGGCTACCACCCAGTAGTAAGTCATAACTAGAGTTGGTCCATTGTCATTAGTGGGGATTTGATCAGCCAGCTCCTCTGTAAATTCCAAGGATTTGAGTGGGCCTACTCTAGTTGCAACACTACTGGATGTCAGGGTTTTCCATTGATCGAAGAATGGGCAGGAATGAAGTGGTTCCCATAGGACAGCAACACTTGATCTCAACAGAAGCACATTCACAACTTTACACCAACAGAGGCGTTCTACTTTTCTTGAAGTTGACTGAATCAACAACATCCTGGGACTAGACACAGCACCTTTGCGACTCTTCTCAGTATTAGCTACAAATGCAGTGCATACTCTATTGAAATTTAATATAGTAGGACCCCGGTATCCACTGAGGATTGGTTCCAGGCCTTCTCGTGGATAATGAAAACTGTGGATAAGAGAGAACACCTGCCCACCACCTCTAAACTGCTGTTTCCTGACAGTAGCTTGCTTTTTGACTGCTGTTTTGGGACAGTAGCTTGCTTTATGGCTGCTCTTTGTGACAATAGCTTGCTTTGTGCCTGCTGAATTATTTAATTTTTTTCCTCTGCCAACCGTGGATAACTGAATCACTGGATAATGAATCAGTGGATAGGGGGTCCTACTGTACAGTAATACCTTGGTTTATGAGCATAATTCATTCCGGAAATATGCTTGTATACCAAGACACTCTTATATCAAAGTAAAATTCCCCATAAGAAATAAAGGAAACTCAGGTGATTCATTCTGGGGTCCCATAGACCAAATACTGTATATACAAAATGCCAAAACTCACAAAATAAGTTGCCTAGAAGTCCACACGTACACCATGGCTTAGGTACCTGGCTGTGGAATCTGCTCTGCTTGGGAGTAGCAATTGGATTTTTCTCTGTGTTTTTAATCTGACAATAATAAAGTGCAATTTGTAGCCCTATACACACTTGACTAGCTGCCTCTTGACTGGAAATGTTTTGAAAATATAGGAAATAATTTTGAAAACATATTAAATACAAATATAAATATAAAGTAAAACAAAACCCTAACCTGCACTCCCCTTTGAAAATGTTCCTGGCTGGTGCAAGGAAGACCTCTATTCCTCTCTCTTCCCTCTGCTTTGGAAGCTGCCTGAGATGGAACATTCCAGACGATTACCCAGAATCCATTAGGGGGAGAGCGACTGAGCCATCATTGGCTCACTTGTGATCATGTGACCTGCTCCAATGCTTGTATATCAAGACATTGCTTGTTGATCAAGACAAAATTTAGAATAAATGTTTGCTCTTCTTGAAAAATGCTCTTAAACCAAGTTACTCTTAAACCAGGGTATTACTGTAATGGGACTTTATCTAGCAATTCCCATAATACAGATGCAGACCCTTATTTTCTAGGGGAAAAATATATCTATAAGACCCTGTTTCTCACAAGTAACCATTAGATTGCAAGGCAATCTAGCAGAAGTAGCCATACAAGGATTTTTAAGATTGAAAATGGAAATTAGCTCCATGGCAATGGGAGTTGTCCTCCTTCTAATAGCTTTCCTAAGAGAAAGTAACAGGTAGTTACTTCATGGAGAACACAGCACAGTTCACAGTAGCCTTGTGTCATTCTAAACAGATATAATCCACCACTATATAGGGTGATCTTATATTATTCTTTATTTCTTCCCCCATCAGTGAACTGTGGCCTTCCCTCTTTCCTATCAATGTTTGATCTTGTTGTATGCAAGCTACAGCCTTCCCCACTCTTGCTCCATTCAGCTTTAGTTTCCTGAGCATTCATTAGCTACTCACAAAGGACCACACATGACAGAAAGGAGCAGCAATTATCTGCTGGTTCTGACCCATGTTTAATGGTCAAAGATTAGCCTCTGTTTCAATAATGGAGTGTTGGTTGGAGGCTATTCAGTGCTGAGGATCTGACAAAGATCCAACTGGCAATTTTACAAAGAGAGAAAATGGGAAAGTGTGGCATTTTTAAAAAGTGTGGAGGGAAATCATACATTTTTTGCTGGCTAGATTTTGAAATAACCTCCAGTATTTCCCCTTTGTCCTTAGCCCAACCAAGAGTAAGGCCTATTGAACACATTGGCCAAACATGTCTGTGGAGATTCTCAGTCATCCAGATGACTTTATCTGGAAGTTGAGTAATGACAACTGGACTTCTTTTCTTGAGAGATCAAAACGTTTTGCTATGCATCTAAGCAAGCTGTATGAGGAAAGTTAGTGGTGAGTCCTCCAATTTATAGTTCACTTTGACTACATATCACCCTGGTATGAATAAACTCATAAGTTGGACAATGATCTGAATAGGCTTGTTAGGTGAACCATTGAATGAATAGGCTCCTTAGCTGGACAATGCCCTAAGGTGCATGAAAGTCCCACCTATGCAGCCTTTCCCAATACCCATTAAGTATAGGTCATTAGCTGTGGCCTTCCTTGTGGAGGTGTGAAGTACTTCTGATTTGTCTGGGGATTGATGATAGTGCAGCTTGAAAAACAGCAGACAGGTTGTGTCTGAGTCCCCTACCTTTGTTGAGAGAGGGGTTTTCAATACACACATCAATGGTTTCCCTGACCTCTCTCTCAACCCACCTATCTTTTCTATCTAATATGTGTACAACCTCATGTTTGAATGAGTGCCCTTTTTCCTTCAAATGGAGGTACACTGCAGATTCTGGTCCTGTGTTCTTGCCCCTCCTATGTTGGGCCATCTTCCTGTTTAATGGCTGTTTACTTTCTCCAAAGTAGAGGTCTGCACACTCCTCACTGCATTGGACCACATATACTATATTGCTCCTCTTGTGTTTTGGTGTCGGGTCCTTTTGGTAGTCGAGTCTCTGCCTAAGTGTGTTTGTGGGTTTGAAGGAAAGAGGGATGTGATGTTTGCCAAAACTCCCTTTAAGCTTTTCAGGCATTCCATGAAGGGGATCACCACGTTCTTCCTTCGGCTCTGGGTTTCAGGCTGATCCATTGTTCTTCTGGGTCAGGACACTGCCTTCTTAAGAGAGAGAGAGAGAGAGAGAGAGAGAGAGAGAGAGAGAGAGAGAGAGAGAGAGAGAGAGAGAGAGTTTCTGTCCATAAGCATGCAGAGTAGGAGCAGAAGGAACAGCTGGTTGTTAAAAAGATGCAAACCACAACTTATCCAAAGTCTGAAATCCGTAAAGCATGAAACAAATCAGCCTCATCCCATTCTGTGTGGCTTCCTTGATCTGTTTATTGGAAGGAGGAGGGGATCTTTATGATTATAAGGAATACTTTGAGAATACAATAAAATCTCTGGCAATCCTTGCAGGAGTGGAGAAGCATCCCACAATTCCTTGTTCTTCCATGTGAGGAAGCAACACATGTTCAGCTGGATTTTGCCAGGTACTTAGGGCCTTTTCACACGACCCCTAAGATCCGCTGGCCACTTAAATTCGGACCAGAGATCTTAGGGGTTCGTTGCTCTTCCTTCCTCCCCACCACTCCACACCTGTCTGCTTAGGGAAGGGAGGAAGAAAGTGGGGGGAAAATGCAGACTCACCTTGGAGAAGCTGCCGGAGCTCCATCCTGCTGATTCCTTCTCTTTTGTTTGCTTTTTTTCCTCCCACCCCTTCTCTTAAAGGGGCGGGAGGCAAAAAAACACCAAACAGAAGCCAGGAGAGCCCCGCACTGACCAGATTAAATCTGGACCTGGCGATTTTCACCCTCCTCGAGCAGGTACAAGAAAAGTGCGCTGGGACGCGCTTAGGTGGGCGTGGTCGCACTTAATTTCCTGCAAACTCCGGAGCTGGTGGGGAAGTCATTGTAAGCTCTGGAGCTTGCAGCCATTTGCTGTGGTGTTTAGGGGTCGTGTACAAAGGCAATTAGATGAGCACAACAGAGGGTTCTAGCAGCAGAACCAAACATCTCTGTGCCATCAGTTCTTGGGCAGAGAGAGCTCCTGGTAGAGCTTTGGATGCTCTTTCCCCCCACATGTAAAACAGGTGGAAGAGACATTCTGGTTTTTTTTTCCAGGCTGGCTAGATCATGTTATTATCATGCCATACTTTGCTTCTGCTAAGTATGGCATGCTTCCCAAGTTTGATGCCTTATCAGCAAGCATAGGGATTAGCACATGGCAGATCTAGATCTACTGGTATATCTTGGAGTCTAGCAAGGATTTGTGGCACACAAATATTAAATGTTTTGGTTCTAGAGTTAGTAATGGACTGGATGAGAGTGAACATGCTAAAACCCATGTCAAACTAGACAGAGGTGTTCCTGATCAGTCAAAAGGCAGAATAATAAATGGGAATTCTACCTGGGTTGGACAGAGTTACATTTCCCTTGGACACTCAGGTTTCCATCTTAAGTGTACTCTTGGATTCTCAGGACTTGATGGTGACCATGAATCCATTTGCACAATTAAAGATAGTATACCAGTTATGGCAAACATTCAGCACTCCAGATGTTTTGGACCACAACTCCCAGAATTCCAAGCCTGTATTGTCAATGACAGAGGACTTTGGGAGTTGTGGTCTAAAACATCTGGAGTGCTGAAGATGCAACACCATTGTGGTATACCATCTATGCATTCTTATTGAGATATCTGATCTGGTCACAGTGATGCATGCTTTAGCTACATTCTCTTTCGATTGATGTAATACATGCTACATGGGGTTGCCTTTGAAGAGTTAGAAACAATGTAATTAAACTGCTGACCTGGACCAGTTGTAGATAACATATATCTCCCTTCCTCCATGGCTTCACTATATAAGGTTCTAACCTATGAATCCTTATTCTACACCTATCAGAAAGACTGCATTCTCCTGTACAAGCTCAAGCAGGCTATCTGCTGTAGAGGTCTTCTTTACAGACCATCTTAAGAGGCACCTTCACAGTGGATATCTCAAACTCATTGGCAAGGCAGGATATGTTTGCCCCTCCCACTGTCCTTTTGTTTTGGCAGGCCTCCAGCAATTAATATGATGCCCAGATATTGTAGTGAATAGGGTGATGAACTAGGACTCAAGAGACTTTGAATCCCAACTCATTCATGGAATTTTGCTGGGGCATGGTACTGGTAAAACCACTGCTTGAATAGCTCATGTACCTTGAAAGCCCTTTGATAACTCAGTTCTTGCTTATAACATTTAACCTTTAATACTCTCTAATTACTAGATTTTCACTGATTTTTTAAGATAAAGTATTTAATTAAGAGATTTATAAAATGTTTATTTTAATTGTATGTTAAGATGTGGAGTGTATTTCTTTTTAAACTATTTTTAAGTTTATTGTATTTTACTTGTATTGTAGTTCTAACTACATTTTAAGCAGCTCTGAGTCAGACAAACAGTAGCAAAAATGGCCTTGCCCTATTACTCAAATGGAAAATGCTTAGAGTGACTAATATTTAATATTTACGAAACAGCAGCATGAAATCTGTTCACGTTTAGCATTCTGGCCAAAACTAGGAAAAGACAAATCTGTCTTTCATCTTTTCCCACCTTTGAATTTTTCAGTTTTTTGGTATTTTTAAAAGAAAAGTTGTGTGTGTGGGGGGGGGAGGTCAGGTCTGTCAGCTCCACTGGAGAATTTTCTTGGGCTTGCGATTTTAAAAAAATAGATGTGTGCCTTTGGAGCTACAGTGCTATAGTCTGCTTATATACCACCCCATAGCACTTCAAAACAAACAAACAAAAAAAAATTATAAACCTGGGCGGCTTACAATTTAATTATGCAGGCTACACATTGCCTGCCCACCCCACCAAGCTGGGTACTCAGTTTACTGACCTTGAAAGGATGGAAGGCTGAGTCAACCCTGAGCCTGCTACCTGGGATTGAACCCACGGTTGTGAGCACAGTTTTAGCTGCAGTACAGGCATTTGACCACTGCGCCATAAGGCACCTGGAGCACAATGGCACCTGTGGTGTGACTCCTTTCTGAAATTCAAAAGAGATTATGTCAACCAGTGCTGGCAGTCTTACCATATATGATTTGGAGCAGAGTAAGGCAAAATAGTGCCCCCCCCACAACTTTGCACATTCATGTGCAGCATCAAGAGCCTTTGTTCCTATAATGGCCTTCAGTGCCTCTTATATAAGGATCTGTGTCCATTATGTTGTGCATAGCAATACTCCCCAACTTTTTGACATTAACAATTGTTCATCTTTTTTTCTTTTGATGACCACTTCACCATCACCTCCACCAAGGAGACAAAAGATGATCTCTAGACCTAGGTCAGAGTCTCCAGGGAGGAGTTCAGGAGGAGGAATAAATGAATACTAAGTCTGTTTGTGTCCATATGAATCCCCTTTCCTTAATGATGATGTTAATATGCTCATAAAAAGATAATGGTGCAAGGAGGGATGTGACTGCACAGACTGATTAGTATTTTATGGCAGAATTAAGCTGCATGACAAACGGCTCTTTGGTTGGGCTGTTTTTACACCTCCCCCCCCCAAAAAAAGGCAGCATTAATATGGCAAAGGGCTTGTTTTGAGGTCCCCTCTTTCCCTTGGGGCCATGATTAACTATTAACATGCTGGGAGGAGATTATTGGGGTGAAATCAACTCCGGAAGTGGAGGATAAAGAGTTTGGTGATTAGCAGCCTTCCTCAGTTATTTCTTGATGCATATGTGGTCAAATGACTTAACTATACCATTCAAAAAACAGTGCCAGGAAGTGGCAGATTATAAAACGATACCAGCTGTGATTAGAATATGGTCGACTTCTTGTATGTATGGTGCAGCTAAGAAATTTGAATTCAGTATTATGGAAATGACTAGTAGCATGAGGTTTTGCAAAAGAGTGATTTGCCACAGTGGGCTCTTGGGCTTTTTTTGAAAAACAGCATCAGATATAACACACAGCCTGCTAACATGTGGTATGGCTGCTTACTGCCAACACAGATGGAATACATATGTGAGAGAACATCAGTTTGCATGAAGTTTGGACATATTCCTTTATAAATAGAGAAACAATCTAGAAATTAGATCTATAATTTGTCCAGGAGACTTGTATGCCTAGCTCATTCTGCCATCTGGATGCTAAGGGCTGATCAAAACCTTCAGGACTCTTTCTCTCCCTTAATCTTTCCCCTTCTCTTTATGGGTTCTTTATCACAAAACCAAATTGAATTGGATGCAAGGTTCCATTTCGGAAAGGGACTGGTTATGAAATGAAACACGCCAGCACAGCTGGTGTTCGGAATGCAGTCCCACCCTTTGGACCAAAATCAGCCACTGTCTTACCTTGCTTTACCTCACACAGGGTGAAACTCCAACCAGGAAGCAACCTCCAATATGTCATCTTTTCCTCTCCCTAGTGCTGGCCAATCTAGACTGGGAGGCGGGATGATGCTTGTCCTTGTACAGCTCCTGATCGGCCAGTGCCAGGAAGAGGGAAAGATGACAAGATGAAAGCTGCTTCCTGGTTGGAGTTTTGCCCTACACGAGGTAAAGCAAGGTGAGACAGTGGTTGATTTTGTTTCGGAGGGTGGGACTGCATTCCGAACACTAGCTGTGTGGGTGTGTTGCATTTTGGAACCAGTCCCCTTCTGAAACGAAATGCCCATGTCTAGATACAACCCTTCCAACAAAGAATATCTTTAAACAGCTAGCTCAACAAACAGAGGACTATCCTTTCTAAAAGTACGTTGTCCATATGGACATGCTCTACTTTCTGCAACACAACCCCAAAATAATTTTGTTGTGGAGGATTTTGTGTCCTGAGAAATTATTTGTGTCCAATATTTGGATCTGGTAGGACGTCCATGATAAATTCCATGCTTCCCATTACTCTATTTATTGTTGGCTCTCACTGTGTTTTGTGATAGGGCTGCTGGCGAGCAGAGGGATTTTCAGAGCGAGAAACATTCATTTCTCAAATACAGAGTGAGTGATGGAATAGTTTCACCTGGGAAGGAGTCATAGTATATAACAGCATTTTAAATAATGCCATTCACAAGTCAATCTCAGGAAAGAAAGATGACAGATATTAAGTAGCCAAAGTCAAGAGAATATCCATTTTTATGCCAGGGCTTTTAGAAATATGACAAAAGTAGCTTTCAAGGAAAATCAATTTTCCGAATGAATGGGAGAGTGTTTGAAACAGGAGGAGAACAAGCCTGATTCCACAGATGAACTGAGTTCAGCATCTTAAGATGCAGTTTCAACATATCAGTGAACTGCCATAGGTTTGAAAAACTCTTTTTGAAAGCAGGAGAATCAGTTAATGTTTTTTTACTCGCCTTTTTAGAAACACCACTTCAGGTTGCAAGATGTCAGGTTGCATGGCCTGAAAAAAAAAAACAAAACACATGGAAGCAAAGTTGGACAAAACAGAGCTGAATGGGTCTCTGTCATCGATTTAACAGGTTTGGAAACAGAGAACAATCAAAACATATAGTCCCTTATCCTTGATTTGAAGTGGTTTATGCCAGGAAAACCTTCATTATTTATTGATTGCACAGAATGCACAAGTTGCTCCCTCACCTCTCTCTCAAGGATATCTAGCATATAATTAAGAAGCAACAAGTGCATACATTGTTTTTGTTTTTGTTTTTTTATTTTGTAAAAAAATACAATACAATACATAAAATAACATTTATCCAAAGGGGAAAAAGGTTAATCAAAACACTACAAAACAAGACAAGCCCCATGCAACCCACATCCCACTCAAACATTAAGATATTGACCATCCAATTTCTCTCCAAAAATACACTGAGTATTTTCTCGGTGTGTACCCTCTACCTTTTTGAAATACATAAGCCAAAGGTTTATCCCATATTCCATTAAAATCTTTAGACTTTTTCAATCCCTTCCTAATTTTAATTTCACAAGTAAATTTATCATTAATAGCCATGCTATTCCTCCAATGTTATTCGATTGTTGGATTTCCAGTATTTAGCAAAAATTAACCTTGCTACCATTACCAACTCCACCTCCTCTTTCCTCAATTGTATGTTGACAACCATATTTAACAATACCATTTGTGGAGACATTTGACTTCTTTCCCCTATTATTTCTTGAATATTATAATGAGCATGGGGGCAGTCTTTGGAAGTACACACTCCCCTTTCACACTGTTTCCACCTGAGGAAGGAAGTTGCCCATATAGGGCCACAGGCAAACTAGACAACTCTCTCATATGAATTTTTAGTGAAGATACTTTGGTAGCTGCTTTGTCCTGTTATGGAACCACAGTTACAGGTGTGAAAATTATTTTATGTTCTCTAGAAAGTCCTCTGGTGGCCCTCTGTCAATGCAAGATGGAAATACTGATAGACATGTGTGACATCCCCTGCAGCCAGAAATTTTCTAATAACAACCTAAATTGTGGTAATTTCTCTTTGAATCCGAACAGATGTTTTGCCTAAAGCAGTATCTGCCAGATTTACAAAGAATGTAATTGTAGGAGAAATTCATAGTGATGGATAAAATGTTCTCTGTAATTGTGTATAGAACCTAACACACACTCTTCTCACCTGCTAATGGCAAGCTGCAAAACTGATTCCTGACACCAAGAAAACCCTATGAAGAGGGTTTTCTTCAGGTTCTAAATCTACAGTTTGGAATCCAAATATTTAATTTAGAATTTTTATTTATTTATTTATTTATTTATTTATTTATTTATTTATTTATTTATTTATTTATTTATATACCACACTATTTGCTCAAAGGATACTCTACAGAATACACATAGAAGTGAAAAACTTCTGCAGTTGGATGGGCACATAAAGACAGATTGTCTTTTGCCTTACAGTCAAAAACAAACCAGAAGCAATCTTCATTCAGTAATATCATTAGTGAATGGTGCCTAAGCTCCTTTACTTGGGATTCAAGCCAAATGTGTGTGTTTTGGGGGGGGGCATGAAACATTCAGGCAATTTGCACATTTGAGGAATTCATCAAATGCCTAGGAGTGTGTGGTTTTTCACAGATGAGGCATTTAAGCAAAAATAATAAAAAGATGGAAGTATTCTAGTGTTGCCACAAAGCATCTGCACTTCAGTGATGCCACCCCAGTGGCATGGCATTCCCTCTCTTACCCTCTTGAGAAGGAAGGCTTTATGTGCTTACATGTACAGTTATTTGCAAAAGGAGACTCATAGTCTAGGTTACAGCAGTTTAAAAACTGTAACAACCAGAATTGCAGAGCTGGAAGGGACCTCACGGATCAATGAGTCCGACTCCTGTCAAGGAGCTATCCAGCAGTAATGACATGATTCTGTCCTAAGCCTTACAATGAAATGAACTCTGGACCACAACCCCCTCTAGATACCATTATGAATGTATTAGCCTCTATGGTGCCACAAGACAAGTGCTTTTTTAAAAATAACTCTCACAAGAAGTAGTGAAGTGATCCAAGATGGGCAGCATTACTTCTGTCATCAGTGTAAGATAGCAAGTCTGACTGTACCAATAGAATAACAGCATTCTCATTATTTTATTTATTTATTTTAGATTATTTTTACCCTGCCTTTCTCCTTGGAAAAGGACCCAAGGCAGCTTATAGTAATGAGGGATAATATACAGTTCAGTATAATTAAGACATGTTCAGTTATTGTGAACACGGAATTGAGGGACATATTGCAGATATGCTGATTGGCAGCCAGTGGAGCTGCTTTAATAGGGGTGTATTGTGATCTCTGTACTCCACCCCAGTCAGAAGTCTGGCTGCTGCATTTTGGACCCATTGAAGTTTCCTGAGGCTTTTCATTGGTAGCCCCACATACAGTGCATTACAGTAGTCTAGCTGGGACATCACGTGGGCATATGTCACCATGGCCAGAGCTGATTTCTCAAGAAACAGGTGTAGCATGCATACTAGCTTTAATGTGCAAATGCACTCCTGGCCACAGGTGTGACCTGGGCATCCAAGCTTAAGGATGATTCCAAGAGCACCCCAAAGCTGCATACCTGTTTTTTTCAATTGGAAGGTGATCCCATCCAGTACAGGTTGCATCCCTATTAGAGATGGGCACGACCAGGAAAAATTACGTTTTCCGTTTGTCGTGAATTTTTCAAAAATGTGTTGTTTCGTTTGTCATTTTTCGGAGCTGGTACTGGTTTGGGGGTAGCGGACTCATTTCCGCCTTGTCGCGAAATTTTTGGAAAATTTGTTGTTTCATTTGTCATTTGGGTGCCTTCTGTCGGGCTCCTAGTACTGGTTTGGGGGGAAGTGAAGCGGACTGGAGGCTGGAGGCACACCTCTCTGGGGTGGGTGCCTCCTCTGGCCCGCTATGAAGGGAAAGCGGGCTCCTGGAGGCACCTCCTCTGGCTCTGGGGTGGGTGCTGGAGTGGGCCCTCTCTGGCACCTCCTCTGCCTCCTGGCCCAAAAAGGGTATGCATGGCCAATTGGATATGCATACCAAGTTGCAGTGGCAGGCAGAGGCACCTCTCTTTCGGGTGCCTCTGTGACTCACTGCCTGGCATATGGTGCACTTGGGCTGGGGAAAGAAGTGAGAGAGGACCCCTATGGGTGCCCTGTGACTCACTAAGAAGGGAAGCGTACTTGCGTGTAGTGCAATGTGAGTACACAGATCTGGCTTAGGGTTAGGGTTAGCACAAGGGCTAGGCTTAGGGTTACAGGTAAGGTTAGGGTGAGTTACTGGGGTGCACCTCTGGGTGCCTCTCTGACCCACTAAGAAGGACAGTGTACTGGCGTATGGGTTAGGGTTAGGGTTAGGCTTCGGGTTCGGGCTAGGGTTAGTGGGCTTTTTATGCCCGACTGGCACATCCCAGAAGTCTCGGTCAAAGCCTGGCCAAGTGGCCATGCAATTGGTGGAATGGCTCCAAAAATTTGCATGGTCCACTCCCATGGCCAGCCCATCATTCTGCAGGTGTAAAAATAAAAATAAAAATAAAATAAAATAAAATCAATGGAGACGTTTTGTTGCAAGAAAAACCCACTGCTGCTACTGTAAAAATTCAGGCAGTTTTAAAATAGCTATTTTCGGATGTTTCTGTGGTGCTTTGGTGTGTTTTTGGACCACGATTTCAAAATAAATATTGCGGTCGCCCCATTTTGTATCCCCCGCCCGCACTGCATGGCATGGCGAGTTGGCGAGACGACGAGGATGCCCCCCACCAGAGCAGCCCAGGACAGGAGGGGGGGAGGCCGGGGACCCCCCCCCCAGAAACCACCCCTCTGGTAGGTGCCCTCACTCAGGCAGGCATATTTTCGCCTGGTTTTTTGGCCAGGAATCGGGTTTTTTTTAATTTTTAAAACTTTTTTCTGTGCCGCTTGCGCTTGGCATCGCGGGATCGCCGCGCGATGCCAGGAACGACAACGACAAATCAGACCCAATTTTTCTTTTTTCGGTTCGAGTTCGAGTTTTGGCGGAGTAATTGTCGTTACCGTTTCCGTTGCGTAACGGAAACGAGGAATGGAATCGGAAACGAGAATTTCGCCAAGTCGTGCCCATGTCTAATCCCTATCCCTTGTTCTCCCTTTCTACTGACCAGGAGCACCTCTGTCTTGTCTGGTGTTAGTTTCATTTTGTTCATCCTCATCCAGTTCATTAGTGCAGTTAATTTAATAGCTGTGAGAGCGGGTTGCCTTTTCCATTACTATTGAGGATTGTGAGTTGTTTTTTTTTCTATTAGTAATAACCTTTCACCCATCTGCCAAAAACAAAAAAAAAAAACCAGTTTTCATGTGTTTTAGTTTTGTTGATTGCTCTGCATTTCAAATGGGAATTTAAAACTTTTTTATTTCTCAGCCCTGTTAAAATTGTCACTGTGATTCAGCTCTGTACTTCTGTATTCCTCTGAGTCCTTGAAACAACTGCCCTGGAGGGTTGCCACAAAAATGTTTTGTTGCTATCTATCGTCATAGGTGTTATATCCTTGACAGAGCTTGATCACATATTCAGTGGCCTGAAAATAACTAGTGTTCCATCATAATTGTTGATGGGCTGTCCAATCTATGAGCCCAATGTGGATAGAAGACAATATCAGATGACTTTGCATCATGGACATGTTCACCATAAATATTATATTAGAAGCTCCATTTATCCCCCCCCCCGGTTTCTATTCACTGAGAGGTACAATATCCCAGCTGGCATGCTGGCAAATAAGTTGCCTTCTTCACCTATCTCAATGCAGTCTCAAGTTATTTGTTTGGGGGTTATAATAGCATTCATCACATTGGTAGATGCATTCCTATGGGAAA
This sequence comes from Phrynocephalus forsythii, assembly GCA_029282475.1. Classification (NCBI taxonomy): domain Eukaryota; kingdom Metazoa; phylum Chordata; class Lepidosauria; order Squamata; family Agamidae; genus Phrynocephalus; species Phrynocephalus forsythii. The sequence continues at coordinate 37,163,161 of JAPFRF010000010.1, forward strand.
CTGCTTTAAATGTGCCCGATTGGATGGAGGAATGGCACAGGGTGTTTAAATGTATGGTGATTTGAAGAGAGCTTCCTTTTTATGTGGAGACTCCAGTGTGATGGGGAACTCTAAATTTTAATGTGTCCCCTAAGAATAGATGTCACCCACTGGATACACAACTGCATATGCAAATCTAAAAAAGATTTGTTTTGGACAAGGTTGTCAAGAAACAAATCAGAGCCTAACATTACCTTGTTTGTCAATATATTTGTACTACAGTCACAACTAGAGATAGGCATGAACCAAAAATGTACCAGGAAGTTCATCAAAAATTGCTGATCTATTGGTTCAGGTCAGTTCAGGTTCTTCAAAAACAACAAAACGAAATCAACCAGGCAAATGAACTTTTAAAGCAATTTTGGGCTCGGTGATTCAGTTTTGCCCATTTTCTCCATTCTGTCCCCTTTCTATTGACTCCACAACCGTACTGCTGCCTATATCCCCTACCTGGTACTTCCTCTTCCTCCTCTTCCTCCACTGTCATCCCTTTGGCAGCACAGCTTTCCAAAAGCCCAGGTGCTGGCTTCTGTACATGCGTCAAGAATCTCAGCTGATCTCCTTGATCAACTGGGATGGCAGCACATGTGCAAAGCATGCACATGCATGTGCACAGAGATATCAGGCCCAGCTTGTGGAAGCCAGGCTGCTGTCTCTCCACATGAGCACACTTGACAGCTGACAGGCATGCAATGTGGGAAGTGGAGAAGGCAGGGGGTAGAAGAGGTACAAACTTTTTAAAAAAATCAAAATGCATTGGTGAGTTGCCAGCTATGGAGAAAACTACTTCTGGTGACAGTTGACTGCAAGAATTACAAAGCCCATAAAATATGCAACTGATCCTTGATCCTGTTTCCCTGATCCCACAGACTCAATTTACTAATCCCCCAAGGAGAACTTTTGGTAGCTAACAATTTCAATTAGGGACAACTGGATAGACATGTGGAGTGTGTAACTGTACATACTCGTGCCATAGAATTATACAATGTCACCCTTGTGTTGTTTTCAGTCCTTTTCATTATAGGCCCTTGCAGCTAGTGCTCTGCTTATCTTTTCTGAGTTTAACAGCAGCTGCAATGCATTAAGCCACTTTCAGCATTTCCAGAAACAATGACAGAGAGTTCTCCTTTCTGAGTCATAACAACAGCTAATTTGGAACTCCCTATTGTGTACCACCTCAATTACGGTTCCTGTGTAGCTTAATCTATAGTTATCCACACAGAAATTTTCTGCCATTTCATTATGTGGAACCATTCACTATCTCTTTGTAGTAACTTTGATGCAACTTCCTCAAATGCTTACCCTTTTTCTCTCCAGATTTTTCTGCCTCCTGTCTTCCTCCCAGGCCAAGAGGCAGCACGTTAAATGCCCAAGAAAGTGTGTTAAGCAAACTTGGTGAGTTGGAGATATTAGTTTGAATCTTGTTTCTTTGATTGGAGAACCACTTTCCTGCGTCCAATGTTCTGCTCGCAGTGTCATCAGTAGCCTACATAGGCCACCATCAACTATACCAGAAGGTGGAGGAAGGAAGAAATTAAAAGAAGAGGAACTGTATCAAAGTCCACCTCCAGCTTTGAAAAGTGTGCTTTTTTAAAAAAAAAAAAGTTAAATATTTGTTTTCATTTGTTTTATTTTGGAGTATTTTATCCCACCTTTCTCCTTGGAAAAGGACCCAAGGCGACTTACAGTAATGAGGGACAATATACAGCCCAGTACAATTAAGACATATTCAAGTAATGAGAACCAGAAATTGAGGGACATCTTACAGCATTAACGGATGTTATGAGTGATGGAAACTAACACTGAAAACATAGTGTCAATGTAATCACAAAATCTATGAGTTGATGTGATTATGTAAGGTAGATCCATATAAAAGTCACATAACTGGTATTCCATCAGTTAGGGAAAGCTTGCCTGATATGCAGGATATGTTATTCCCCAACCTCCCCCACCCCCTAAAAAGAAGAAAATTAGAGCTCCCAGGGGATTCCAGACATGGTAAAGTGTGTGTGTGTGAGTGAGTGTGAGTGTGATGCTTTGTTAAGGGAGGAGGGAGTCTGGAGGAACATGATCCCACAAAAATAGCCTAGAGAAGTGGTGCTGAACCTTTGGCAATCCAGATGTTTTAGACCACGACTCCCAGAATTCCAAGCCTATATTGCCAATGACAAAGGACTGTGGGAGTTGTGGTCCAAAACATCTGGGGTGCCGAAGGTTCACCATCACTGGCCTAGAGGATATTTGTACTTTGCCTACCACAATTTACATGCAATTATTAAAAAGAGAGACAGATGGTATACTTATATTAAAAGTATATATTTTATTTACAGTATATTGACTGTTTTCCAAAAGCTCAAGGAAACTCAACAAAAGATTTATACCCCAAAAGAGCTAAAACAAAGCTGTGACTGGTATTATAAATGAATTATACAGCAATACTTAATGGGTGTTGGGAAGGGTTGCATAGGTGGGACATTAAGGAAACCTAGGCCATTGTCCATCTAATGACCCTATGCAGGACACTGTCCACCTAACAAGCCTATTTAGACCAGGGTGGGGTGAAACGAAGGTGAACTATGATTTGGAAGCCTTCCAACAACTTTTCTCACACTGAATAAACTACTGTACTAGGATAAGTAGCAAAATGTTTCAATCCCACATGAAAAGAAGTCTGGTTGCTATGTCTCACCTTCCAGATAATCTCCCCTGGATGACTGAGAATTTGGGATGGACATAAAATGGAAAAATTGTGATTCATTTCATTTCATTTCGTTCCCCCATGATTCCCCCATTTTGTTTCATTAGAAACTCATTTGATTTGCCTGGGGATTGATAAAGTACTGCTTGATAAGTAGCAGACAGATAACCTTTTCAGGCTATTGTCCACCTAACAAGCCTATTCAGGCCTTTGTCCAGCTTAGGAGCCTATTCAGACCAGGGCCAAGTAAAACCAAGGTAAAGTATAAAATGGAGGACTCACCACTTATTTTCCTCAGACTGACAAAGCTGCTTGGATGAGTAGCGAAGTATTTCAATTAGAGATTGGCACAAAACAAAAAATGATACACTGTTTCATTGTGTTGTAAGGTTATGAAACTTACAATAATGAAATGAAATGCCATTTTTTCCTTTGGGACGAAAGGATTCGTTCTAGAGGATATTGTAGGGGAGCTTCCCTGTAAGCCCCCAACATTTGAAAAGGTTTGTGGGTCAGGGAGCTGAGTTATGAAGCTCCAAAGGGGGTCTGGGTAGTTAATTGACATAGTGTGCAGCAACTTAGGAGTTAATTTAGCCACCAGCTTAACTCCTATTAACTCCTAAATTGCTGGGATTCATGCTGCACTCTCTCTCAATTAACTACCCAGACCCCGTTTAGAGCTTCATAACTCAGCTCCCTAACCCCGAAACCTTTCCTAATTTCAGGGGGTTACCTAGAATTGCTTGAAGAAGATACCCCTGCCACTTTCAAGCTGAAACATGGCTGGGATCAGTTTTTGAGTGCATCAGCCATGTGATGTCTAGAAAAACAACAACAGGGTGACAAATAAAAGGGGAAAATATCTATAATATCTATCTTTTCATATTCATTTGGGTCTCTGGACCCAACATATAAGAAGGGACATTTGAGGTTTGCCGTATGCAAATATATAAAATAAAATGAGCTATATTTGTTGAATATCACAATTCATATTTATTTATTTACTGTATTTTATTTATTAAACTTATGTCCCATCCATCTGGCCATCTAGCCACTCTGGGCAGCTTATAATGAAACTAAACAAAACACATATCAAACAGAACAAACCTATAACACAATAAACTAAAATAAAAATTTAATAAAAAGGAAGATTTGTCCCCCATCCTTACTGCAGATCTCTTGATATCTTTTTATAAGTTCTAACATTTACATCCCTAAATACCTTGGGTTCAAGTTAGCCCAAGGACTCAGCCTCCCTATATGAGTCTACTCAGGTATTATGATAACCTGAGAGGTCTTTCTGTTAGTCACATCATCTGCACAGGTACATTTGCAGGAACATAGGAGAGGGCTTTCTTTGATGCTACTCACATACTTTGAAACTTCCTCTCACAAGATGCCAGGATGGTTTTTAAAGCGGTTTCCCAAAGAAATGCATGGCTTCCTATGTGAAACAGCTTTGACTAAACATTTTTATTTCCCAAAGCAAGTGCCGATCAGCTGGTGCATGGAGCTTGCATAGGGACCAAAGAAAAGTTTTTAAAGCCTCCACACCCCCCAATGTGCCTGATTGGATGGGGCAAAGCACAGGCTTTTAAAAAGATGTTTAGACTCCAAAGTACATACCAATCAGCTGGTGCACAGGGCTTGCTTTGGGGAGTCTAAAAAAAGTTTTAAAAGCCCCTGCTTCACTGCCAATGCACCTAATCAGGTGGGGGAAAGCAGGGGGGGAACCCCTTGCTTAGGGAACTTTTAAAATGTTTTAACCCCCCCTCACATTCCCCCCAACACACCCAATCAGATGAGGGAATGTGTGGGCTTTTAAAAGCTTTAGTCCCAGAAGCAAGCCCCGCACGCCAGTTGATCAGTGCTGGTTTTGGGGATTAATAAAAAGTTTAAAAAGCCAGCACTCCCCCACCCCCAGAAACACATAAAACGAAGGTAAAAAACATAAAAAACACATAAACACACACACAGTAGTTACATAGAACATGCACATAAAACACATAAAACCCATAAAAATGAAAAATGAAAAAATGAAAAAAATCATTTCAAACTAAATGAAATGAAACAAAGATAAATAAAATGAAAAATGAAACAAAACACTATTTTTGTGTTTCATGCCTATCGCTAATAATTTTGATTCTAAATTACAGAATGCTCACAAATTTTTATTTTTTATTATTTATTCTATGAAATTACATTTATTTACTCCAATATTTCTTTAATTATGAATATTGGTAGATCACTTAGATCTAGACAATTTAAAGTGGTGACAATAACAAAGCATACAGGGAACACATGTATTAATATATTTATGTTGCCTATGAACAAGTTGATAGACAGAAGCAAAGGAAAAGCTTGCAAGAATAGGTACATGCATTTAAAACTATGCATTATCACAGTACGTCAAATTTTAAAGGGCATTTTCATCCCACTTAATAATCTGCATGTGGTGCTGCCATACTAAACACCCTTCGAATCAGGATTCAGAATTCCATAGGACTGAGGGAAAAGCTTTTATGTCAGTATCACCATCTTCTCAGGTGTGTTTGCTTTGGAAGTGGAGAAGGTGTTCTCTGTTGTTGCTCAAAGACTTTGGAGCTCCCTCCCACAGAAGTCCCGGTTGGGCCCATCTTTACTGCCCTTTTGCAAGTAGGCAAGGGCCTTTCTTTCAGGCAGGCTTACCCTTTATGACTGGCTGTCTGAGAGGGTTTTTTTTTTTAAATGGATGGCTGTACCTTGTTGAACTTAAATGTGTTTTTCTTATTGGTTTATTTACCATTTTAATATAACATTTATTTAATTGTTTTTAATATTTGTATATACTTATTGTATACAAATATATTGAAAGAAAGAAAGAAAGAAAGAAAGAAAGAAAGAAAGACGCTTTGAGTTTAGGCTGAGAGGGGCTTGGATCTGGCCTAACTTCACTCTTCCCCTTCTTTGTCCCATTTTGTGTGTGTTTCGGAGGGTGTGTTTTCTAGTATCTAGGCTCAGCTAGTGCAGCAGGTATGCCTACAGTTGTACCAGAAGAACTGAAGTTTCATTTTGTGACTACAGTCATTTCTATAAATATAAATGTCATTTGTTGTGTCAGATATTTATAAATAATAACATATTTCAGAGTTTTTCATTATCTGCTCATTTAAATGTGTTCTGCTTCATTACTTGCATTCATCTTCTTTGTGTGCTCTGTTTTTCTTTCTTGGGCTTTCCTCTTTTTTGGCCCTCTCAGTAATGGTGGCAGCATCAGGAAAGCTCACCTCAGCAGCCATTCTTGCTCCTGCCTCCATTTCATTTTCACTGAAAGACCAACTCCTTACAACATTTCAGGACATTCCTGGGGATAAAATGGTACCTATCGGTTTTGGAAGCCATTTAAAAATATAGATATTTCTTTTTCTTTTCTTTTTTTGTGAAACACTCTGGGAAATAGACAATGAGAGCTTTTACATAACGACACCAATCCTGCCTCACATGAAGACAAAGCAGCACAGAATCATTTCCCTCATTCCATGAGAGGGTGAGCTGTTTTGTGAGTCCTACATTGAACAGCATATTGGACTCGATGGCCTTATGGGCCTCCCCCAACCTCATTATTTTATAATTCTATGTGGTGCTCTCAATAGTGAGAACAAGCAATGTTTAGGTGGGTAAAATAAGCCAAATTGTGAAAACAACATTTCACTTTTATTTCAAAATGCACAGAATGATAATCACAGCTGCTTCATTGCAGAGTCAGTTAATGAGTAGAAGAATCAGATGACTGCATCCTTCTGAACACTCAGCCAGCCTTGCGGGACTTGCCTTGTGTGTTCTTAGCTTGTCAGAAAGAAAGGACAAATATATTTTGTGCAAGTTGTGGAAAGCTCACTTAGTCACTGTCTTTCAAAATATCTAGGTGAGATTATGAGAATTTTTGAAAATAGCAGCAGTGATTTTTTGTCTACAAAAATGTATCTTGTGAAGAAAACATTGCCAAGTATTGCACAAAATCCAGTATTTTAAAAACGATTGAAAATGCAATTTTCCCCATTTTGTTTGAAAATGTTGTTGATCAAAAACAAATCTTTTCCCTCTAATGCAGCAACTGAAAAATTCACAGTGATCCCCCTTTCCTTCCTCTTCCCTTATTTTTGAATCAAGAAAATTTGTGACTGTTTATTATACCCCACACCTAATAGTCTTACAACAAAATAGCCCATCTATATCAATTGCCCATAGCAATGTGCATACTTGGCAATCAATGTGGGGTGGGGTATAATTTAAAAAATCTTGATCTGTTGGTGATATACAGAAATCAGAAATCACAATTTCCCTCTCCTTTTATTCCATTTTAGTGTTTATTTTCCTTATAGTTCTGTGAGCCTCAGGCTCCCATATTTCACATTTTAATAATAAATAATGACAAAAACTCTCCATTTATTCCAGGCTGTTAGCCAAACAATCATTATAGCTGACTTGCCCAAAACAGAAAAGGACTTCTTGAGTCTTAATTGTTCAGAGGGTCTGAGGCAGCTGACAAATGTTGGCCAGAGGGGACCAACTTCCCAAACAGGGAATCATTAGGTGTCCGAATGTTGCTAGCCTGTACTTCTCATAAACCCTAAGCAGTCCGGCTAACAATAAATTATGATCAGAACAGCAGTTCATGAATCTCTGATCTGAAGTTTCCCTACCTTAGGTCGAAAGAACTTGGAATGAAGGTGTTTTGGGAAGGGGAGTGTTCCTACATGCCCCTTTCATGTGTTGACAAGGGCAAAAGGGTTGTGTTACTTGAGGAAAGCCCATTCGGTGCTGCAGGCACATGCGACTCAGACCTCATTGTTCTGTCCCAGTGGGATTTTTTGAAATAAAAACAAAACTTCTTTTTCACTGCCTAATTATCACATTCTACATCTCTCTTTGCTAGGATGAGAAAGAAAGTGGTGGGGTTTTTTTAGCAGCTGAGCAAAAGGGAGAGGGGACGGCAAAGGTGATCTGATTAATCTATAGGATAAGTGGAAATTGTTATTTTCGTCCTTAATCGCCCATGGGATCGGCCAATTATGAAGCTGTTAGAAACTGATTAGGTATTAGGGAAGTCACCCTTCCGCCTTCCCTCCTTCCTACAACCTGGCATGAAATTATTGAAGTCACTCAATTGCACTCTGATTGAAATCCATGAAGGCAGATCACACCAGTGGACATGGGGTGGCTGCAGATGCCTCATTTCCATTGCCAGCCAAGCGCCAGCTTCTAGAAATTGACTTCATTGATTTTTCTGTAGATGGAGCTATCAAAGTTGAGAGAGTATTATCCAAATATCAGTCTACCCACCCATATATTCCTCTTGCCACCTCTCTGTCTTGACAGCCCATCTGTGGCTGGAGTCCTTCTTTCACCATTGTAGAGGCAGATGATTGTGTGATTTTTCCAGAGGTTGTTGAATAGTAAATTCCAAGTAGGGATGGGCACCTTACAAAAAATGCTGTTTTGTCATTTTGTAAGCTTACAAACCATTTTGTAGTGAAACGAAACGACAGGCAGCATTTTGTTATAAAATGAAATGAAATGTCATTTTTTCATTTTAAAATGAACTGTTTTGTTACTATGTAAAATGGCTCCGCTGGGTCCTAACCAAATTTGATGCCTCTAGGACCCAAGGGAGCCATTTTATAGTGTAACAAATTGTTTTGTTATTGTTGCATTTTGTTATTTTTTTGTAAAAATGCATTTATAAAAAAACAAAACAAAGGGGAAACAAAATGGAACGAAACACAATTTTTCCATTTTGTGCCCCTCTGTAGTTCCAAGTAGAGTACCTGGTTGTGACAAAGAAAATGTTTGCCCCAGTTGTAGCATCAGGGGCACACATTTTCCTGTCCTATTATATTCTATTCAAAGAATGTTATACATGCCAGAATATTGTTACAGTCTCATTAATCTTCTTAGGACATAGTTGTTATCTTCTTTTCTCTTGACAGGATGCATGCAATTACTGAGTGAAAGCAAAGGCAATCAGAAAAATTGGGCTTTTGGTGTTTTCTAGGAGAAATGAACACTTAGGCTTCAATTTGCAAATTTTGTTGGAAATATATTTTTAAAAAAGAATCAAAGGTATTTGGACAATTAAAAACCCTACAGAAATATTCAAAAAGAATCCTTTCATAGGTACAGTAAATGTTAATCACTGCTTCAAAGTCAATAACATCATTGAAAAATGTTGACTGATTAAAGGCTGGCATTCTGGGACAGAATGATTTTACATTCTGTGCCAAGATTTAACCCACTAGATAATCTGAACACATTTTCTAGGGGGAAAAATACAAAAAGACATCCATCGTCATCACATTTGAACATGTTATAAACTCCATAGGATGAGACCATTGTTTCATCCAATCCAGAAGCCAGCGCCTACCCATTGCCAGCAACTCATTTCTGAGACTGAGTGCCTGTTCATATTGGCCGTTTTGATGTGGGCTGGATGAGGCTACAAAGGAATGACTGGGATCAAGGGAAGGAAGGATGTGATATTTGGTGTGGCCCTTCCATCGAAATGAAAAATAATCTTTTATAATCCTATCCACTGTCAATTAAGTGCTTCC